>JAUCBN010000037.1:8760000-9385000 GCA_035048815.1 Abelmoschus esculentus
TTTTTTAATTGATCAACCTAAAGTCTATCGACTATTTGTACCAAACTCAAACTTAATATGAATTCAAAAGCCGGATTTACCCGACCTGAAATAAAACCGATCTGCAATGAACCTGACCTGAAATACAATCAAACTGAAATGAACTCGACCTGCAATGAACCTGACCTAAAATACAATCGAACTGAAATGAACTCGACCTGCAATGAACCTGACCTGAAATACAATCGAACTGAAATGAACTCGACCTGAAATATTCTTGTCAATTATCTGATTTTGACCCGTACTATTTGAACTCGAACTAAAATGGGCCCGATCTAAAATGGATCTGAACTGAAACTGATCGGCACCCGATTTAGATCGAGATAAAACATCAAATCAATCTGAAATAATATCCAATTTTATCCTACCTGACTGTATCTGTCCTGAAACTCGTCCGATTAACTATTTTTACATCCCAGTGATGTCCGAACAAGAAGTTGAAGATCAAAAAACGCAAGAAGAATGTTGTAACTATAATGCTAACTGCAACGCTGTTAAGAGTGACGTATAACCAACAACTAAAAACTCTGTTATTCATAACAGTTTCTGTTATTAGCTGAAAGATAGGTTGCTTAGCTTGTATATAAGGAGAGTTGGGTTACATAAAATAATAATAAGAAAAGAATACTTCCTTTAGAAACTGTCTATATTCTTGAGGTTATTCAACAACCTCCATCACTATCCGTAATGAGAAATCCTTCATTAAGATAATACTCCAAGCAATGGCCATGAATCATCAACTTCACCTGTTGCCGCTATAGAAAAAAAAAGGTTATTGTCAAGGCGAACATTAATCTGCTTGTTCTCAAAGAGATTAAGCAGTTCCATCGTCAATCGAGAGAGAATCGAATCACTCTCCAACAGAGTCATTAGAAACAACAATCTCAGGCATTGGAATGAACAATGGAAGCAAAAATATCAGAATCGAACAAGAAAAATCACGAATAATACTATGTGAAACTAAAGAAACATGAGAACGAGAGAAGAAGATGAACCAGAGAATGGAAGGTTTGAAAAGTTTATCAATCGTATTTAGTATATATATTTTATATATAATTGGCTTAACTCAGTAATAAGTGCCTAAAATATACACTTTTTCTGAAATAGGTGCTTAATGTTTTTTTTGGCTAAAATAAATGCCTAATGTATTTTTTGGCTGAAATAGGTGCCTAAAGTTTTATTCCCTTAGTATTTTAAAGTAACACTGTTAAAAGAAAATTGTTTAATTTATAAATAAGTACCTAAACTATATATATATTTTAAAATAGGTTCCTAATGTAATTTTTATTGAAATAAATGCCTAATTTTTTTCTTATAAGTAATTTATATTTCTTATAAGATGTAAAATTATTTATATATCATCGTTTTAATCTATTAAATTATTTATTATAATTGATTAATAATTTATTTAAATTTGATTAGTAACTGAAATTATGAGAAAAAAAAATATTTTTTAACAACACTAAAATAAAAAATAATTAAAATTTATATAATTTTATATTAATATTTTCAATTCTTTTTCGATACAATTATAAATGTAATAGGAATATAATAATTTTTGTATATATTCCCATGTGAACCGGCGGCATGTCCTTGCAAGTGAATCGATTTGTCCCATTGATGATTGATGTGGAAAATATAAAAAATATTAATATAAAATTATATAAATTTTAATTATTTTTTATTTTAGTGTTGTTAAAAAATAATTTTTCTCATAATTTAAAAGGTTAAATGATTAATTTAAGATAGAACTAATTTTATATCTTATAAAAAATATAAATTACTTATAAGAAAAAAATTAGATATTTATTTTAATAAAAATTACATTAGGCACCTATTTTTTAAAAAATATATAGTTTAGGTACTTATTTATAAATTAAACAATTTTCTTTTAACACTGTTACCTTAAAACACTAAGGGAATAAAACTTTAGGCACCTATTTCAGCCAAAAAATACATTAGGCACATATCTCAGAAAAAATATATAGTTTAGGCACTTATTTTAGCCAAAAAAAACATTAGGCACCTATTTCAGAAAAGATGTATACTTTGGACACTTATTATTGAGTTAAGGCTATATAATTTAATATTTTTTAACTTTTTTATTAAAATATTAAGGTTAAGAGATTGAGTTATAATTTTTAGTGTAAATTACACAGATAGTCTCTATATATGAGTTTGGTATCAAAATGGCTACAATATTTTAAAAAGCGTCAAATACACTGATCAATTATTAGAATGGTATCGAAATAACCATCAACCATTAAAAATTAACGGACTGATGACGTGAGAGTTAAATATAAAATAAAATAATTATACATTAACTCCATGTCATTCATACATTTTTAAATTTAATCCTAATTATACATATTTAATTTATTAAATTTATTTTCTTCCTCAGCAGGAAATTTGAACCTAAGACGTCAAGCTTCAATGCCTACCAACCAAAACACTGAGCTAAGTTAGACCTTATAAAACAAATCTCTACAACAAATATATATTTGGTATTTACAGCCTTGTTGTATTTCTCTATAAAACTGTTGTTTAAGTTCCTAATAAAATAAGATACATACGGCCTATGTCTATATATATATTCCAGAATGTACAAAATGCTACAGTGGAGAGATGAATGATCTCCTGGAAGGTGGAGCAACTTACCAAAGTATAGACCCTAGGATCGATAACAACTGTTGATGGCATAGGAGATTCCTGCAACAACCCCGACCGAGTTCATGATAAGGAGAGTGGTTGGTGGATGAGAAGAGTTGTCCATTTGAGCATGTAAAGTTAGGCAACATCGATTTGTTCATCTTATGCTTTCGATGTAACGGTGAAATTACTGTCAATACCCAACCAATTGATAAGTCTAGGAGCATACATGCAAACGAAATATGGATTATGTAGAAGAGATTAACCTGTAGTATAATGGACTTGTTAGTGAGCAGACAGACAACAGGCAATGCGCGATACATGAGAAGAAGAATAGCAGTGACTGGAATCTGGATAGATGGTAGTGTTGACATATGTGAACCGTTCAAACCAACTTCAACCTGCCACTATAACCATACCTGACAGGGAAATGCCTACTTAAAAGGATTTCCACAGAACCAAGGATCCATCGAAACATTTGGTTCAGGCGAACTGAAAGGGTAATAGGATCAGACACTTAAAAGGCTGGTCGTAACAGAATCATAGACATACATATTGAATCCCGTAAGAATATCTTCTTATATAGTAAATATATATTTTTTGTAGTTATTTCATAAGGTCTAACTTAGCCCAGTGGTTTGGTTGTTGGGCGTTGAAGCTATTCCCTTGGCTACAAAGCGTTAGATTTTGCATTTTCTAGCTTGAGGTCCTAGGTTCAAATTCTCTGGTTATAAAGAGTCAGTGGTGACACGTGGTACCACCAAATGTAGGAATAATAGGGAATAAATCTGTCATGTTATCAGTCCGTTAATTTTTAACGATCGGTGGCTATTTCAATATTACTTTAATAGTTGACTGGTGTATTTGACGCTTTTAAAGTATTGTGGCCATTTCGATACCAAGTTTATAGTATAGTTACTATATGTGTAATTTATCCTAATTTTATATCAAATTAAATAAAAAAATATTAAAGTTAAATCAAAATCGAGATAAATATTTTATGTTTCGTATCAAAGTTGAGACGACTAAAAACCTGTCATCCTTTGGTAGTATCTTTCCCAAGAGTAGAACAACTTCTTATCATGTCCCCATTTATCCTCCACAGCTTGTCTGTGTGAACAATTTCTTTTCATTATGGAATATTGATTAAGTACAAGTTTGGTACAAACTATAGTAATAGTTGGCGCTAATCCATAATAACTAAAGCATTTTTTTTAGTTTCTAGGGGGGGGGGGGGGTGTTAAGACTTTCACGGGCCATAATGAGGGTCCGCCTATATTAAATTATATTTATATCTATCTATATTCTTAAAATTTAAATTCGAATCTTATTAAAAATAAAAAATATCTTATCATTACATTTAATTGGTTAATACTTAATTGATATATCAGTTATTAGTGTTGATCCAATATAACATATCTTATCATAGCATAAAATTTAAAGTGTCTTATTATTTTTCTAAAGTTTTATTGTTTTTTTATTGACAATGACACTAGTTTTGATGTTGATTTTCGGTAATTATGATTTATTATTATTTTTGTTTTTTTTATTGACAACGACATCATTAGTTTTATGTTGATTTTCAGTAATTATGATTTATTGTTATCTTTTTTTTATTATTCACCGTTCACAATTTTTTTGTATTATTTAGTTTTGAATAAATAACTCTACCCTTGTAACACATTTTATTTTATCTTGTCTTTTAGTAATTTCTTTTATGTTTTGATACATTTTTTTTTCTCTTTGTCAGTCATTTGATTGTTCTTTCACTTGACGTTATCATGGATGATGAAGATGACGCCATTTTGATTATCATGTTAATCTTTTTTTTAGATCTTCAAAGTAGATTTAGATACCCACTCACAATCACCGTTTCTTATTTGCGATTGAGTTATGATAATGATCGTGTTCTTAACGTAACTTATTATAATATATATTTTTATATTATCTGTTGATTGTTTTATCTTTTATTATTGATTGTTGATGATATTTGTATCTATCTTTTAATTCAAATCTTTGAATTTCTTACATTTTCCTTTTAAGTTTGTACAATCCTCTGATCTTGAGATGTTAATTTCTTATCTTAATATTTATAAAAATGTATCTAAATAATATAATTTTTTTATTTATTATAAATTTAAATATATCATCGTTCAATAAAATTAAGATATTTCAATTAATAAAGATAACCTTGAAAATGCATCTAAATTTTAAAATTGAACTGATAAAATTATGAAAGACATCATTTATTGAGTCACTGTGAAGACGTTGGTTATTATAAAAAGCTCCAAGATTAATGATTTATGATCCACATTGACAAACATAAATAAAAAACAAACATCTTGAGGAACACTACACGAGCATCAAGCAACCATAAATGTATCCAAAAAACGTGTCATGAGATAGAGTTGTATCATAAGATAGAAATATATCATAAAGATAAAAAAAGACATACTACAAAAATAGAAAAATAAGTACGACAAAATGTAGGAAAAGAAAATAATTAAAACAAAGAATTTTATTAAAAATTAAAGAAAAAAATTAAAAATTAAATATAAAAGCAAAAATAAAAATTCATAAAAAATAAAAAACTAAACAACTATCAAATCTGATATCATCATCGGTGATTGATACAAAATATATATATAAAAAGGCAAGGAGCCAAGTTGGTAGAAAATTTAACGAGTAGTGTCTTGAGTTAAAAACAATCCTAAAAGAAATTTTAATTATTTAAATTTGAACAAATTTTTATCAATTAATCTTACTTAGTAATTTGTAAAACTATGAAGTAAATTTGGTAACTTTCAATATTTTGGGAAGTTAAAATATGGTAAGATTAAAAACACTACACCAAATTTGTTCTATAGTGACGTTTTTAAAACAAACGCCATAAGGAATCGCAATATAGTGGCGTTTTCTATACAAACGCCGCGACACATCAATCTTAGTGGCGGTTTTGAAAAAAACGCAGCAAAAGTGTCAAAGTTTGTGGCGTTTCATTAACAAACGCCGCAAAAGTATCTAAGTTTGTGGCGTTTCATTAAAAAACGCAACAATACTAGTGTTATAGCGGCGTTTGTTTTTACAAACGCCACTAAGTCATCGTCCTTATCATAGAATTGTAATCGTTCTAGGAGCCATTTTCACCCAAAACCCTGACCCCAAACTCCCTATGCCCTAATTTCCTTCCACCGTCGCTGGATCTTCTCTTTTTCGTTATCCCTTCGTCGGTCGGTGCGGCCGACTCCCCTGATTCGTCGATGGTCGTCCTACTACAAGTAACCCTATTTTTTCAATCGAATAATGTTTTAATTTCAGGGGTTAAGTGTGAGATTATTTTAATTCTTGTTGCTTAACCATGATTTATTTTTTCATTGAGATTGTGAGAATGTTTAAATTTCAATCGAATAAGATCTCTTTCATTAGATTTTTTGATTTAGGGTTCCTTTTGATTGTTTTAATTTCTTGATTATTTTTTGTGTTTTTCTTCTCATGTGAAATTAAATAATTGTTTTAATTGATTATTTGTTGATTATATTTTTGGTAATATAAGGCTGCAAGAGAATTTTTAGATTTCCTTTTGATTGTTTTAATTAAATTCATGGTTTGTTTTAGAAGTTGGAAATAGAGTATTAGCTAGAACCAAACAATAATTGTAGTGAAGTTGAGATGAAAGCTAAAGAAGCTGAGAGAGAAAGGAGAGAAGTTGAGAGACCAGCAAGAGAAGCAGAGAGAGAAGCAGCATATCAGAATTTTCAAAAGCAATTCCAAGATATGATGGCGATGTTAAAGCAGAACCAACCAAGGAATCCGTCACCTTAGTTGATTTTAGGTACATTTGGTTTGTACTTGTTACCGAATTGTTATTTCACTTAAACATATTTCACTTTATTTGATATTAGACATCAATTTATTTTGGTGGTTAAGTATTTTTTTAATTGCATTGTTATTGGAATATTACAGGAAAGCTTTTAGTAGTAATAATAATTTAAAATTGTTTTTTTTACAATGTTGTACCTGTAGCAGCGTTTGAGAAAAACGCCACTAAAAAACCATTAAAAACAATAGCGGCGTTTATACAGAAACGCCACAAAAGTACAGGAAAATTTTGGCGTTTGTGAAACAAAACGCCGCTATAAAACAGGAAAACTACGGCGTTTGTATTTACAAACGTCATTATAATATACTATCTACAGCGTCGTTTGGTTTGTACAAACGTCGCTATAGATTGTAAATTAGCGGCGTTTGACTACAAAAACACCACTAAAGATCGTGTACTTTAGCGGCGTTTTATAAAAATAAATTCCGCTACTTTTTGTGGCGAGACTTTTAGCGGCATTTTTGGCGGCGCTTGTTTTAGTGCCGCTAATATTTTTAGCGGCGCTAATAAACGCCACTATATATCCATTTTGCTGTAGTGAAAGAAAAAAATATCAAAACTATTATGAATAATGTAAAGAACAAGAATAAAATAGATGAACAAAGATGAGAGACAAAATAGAGATATTTGTATTATATTCTCCAAGTAGGGTTGTGTACAATGCTTTCTCTAAAAGTCTATATTTATAGGCATAAGATAAAGTCCTAATTCCAATGGGAATTAAATTATAATAACAAAGTACATTAAAGTATTATTTAATATATGAATATCCACCATAAATAAAGATATTCATAACACTCCCCCTTGGATATTCATGAAGATAATGTTCCTCGTTAAAACCTTACTGAGATAAAAATCCTGTGGAAAAAATTAGTGAAGGAAAAAGAGTACACACATCTTTGATATGCATAACATGTAGTCTCTTTAAAAAACTTACCTGGAAAACCCATTGGGAAAAAAACTCAGTTAAGGAAAAAAGACTACAACGCATATTTACTCCCCCTCATGAAAATATCACATAAGATCTTTGAATCTTCATTATTCAATATTGAATACAATCTTCAAATGTTGAAGTAGATTATGCACTAGTGGATAAATCTCCTAAATTATTGCATGAAATGATTCATCTAATATTATTCTTCTGAAGATCATGAAGGACCAAACTTTAAAGAAATATGTTTCTTTTTATAACTTGCATCTTATCTTGTGAAAGTAATTTATATATCTTCTTAATATGTTTAGCCAAACATATATTTCGGTTTTGCCTCAAACATAGTAATTGTTTAAAGGTAATGATCTTGTGATCAAATAATGTATAAATGGTGCTTTTAGACCAAGAATATCAACACCCTTTTCTTTAGACAGAATGAATCTTTGTTTTTATTAAGAGACATAGCAACCATAATAGTGATCAATGAGTATTGTAACACCCCGAATTTTTGCCCCAATTTGAAATTCGATTTTGAAATCCCTAAATTCTAAAACCCTAATAATTTAGGAAATTTTAATTAGAATTTCAACGACCTATTTGATCTAATTTGTATCTTGGTGACACTTTTGATAAGTGGGTTAAGTTTTAGGGTCTTTGTGAAAACCCTTAATATTCTAGTGACCAATCTTGTAATTTACCCTATTTTCTTAGGGTAAAATTTTAATCACGTGAAGTGATTTTGAAATTGTTTTCTGCTGCTTCAGTTTCTCATTTTCTGCCGCACACCTCTTTTGCTTCGATCCCTTTCTCCCGATCTCAACTTTCTCTTCCCCTTTTCTTTAGTTAATCTTTCAACCAAGACTCCCCATCACCCAATTAGTGTTTAACGTCGACGTTAGTCATCTCCTCCGACAGTGAAACCACACTCGTTCGATCGTTTAGTTTCGGTCTTTTGATATTGGGTAAGATCTGTTCTTAAGTTGTGTTTTTAGTTTTGAAGAAGTTGATTGTTTGGTTTGGTTTATGATAAAAATCAGTTTGGTTAATCTTTGGGTGAGAAATCTCAATTCTTGTATCGTTCTGTGTTGCGTTTTGTAAAGAATTTCAGTTCGTTGGTGTTGATGCGAAGTGGTTGTGTTTTTTTTCGTTGGGTTATGTTGTAGGTTTGGACGATTTGTCATTGTCGTTGTGCTCTTGCACTATTATTGTTTTACATCGATATCAGTTTGGTTTTCCAGTGAGCCGCCAACCTTGGTTTTGTGTTTCTGCTGCAACAGGTTTTTTTTTGGCATCCTAAGTTTAGTTGGAAAAGTTGATTGGTGGGTTGTTGTTGGGTGTTTAGTAGTTAGGCTGAATGTGTAGGTTGATGTTAGTGGACTGGTTGTGTTGGGTTGAGCTTGAGAAGTGGGTCGATTGTTTATCTTTTAAGGAGAGCCCATTTCCGGAGGTTTGATTTAATTTGTTGGATTGTGACCCAAATTGGTTTTGACACGGTTTTGACTAAGTTAGCCCGACCCAAGTATCTTTGACCGAACCGAGTTTGACCTGTTGACCACCTTTGACCTTGGACTTTGACCAGTCAAGTCAAAGTTGACTTTTGATAGTTGACTTTGACTCTGACTTCTGAGTGGACTAGAGTAGCCTCGCTTCTATCATCTTTATCCATTCGTTATTTAGTTTAGTTTTAATAGTTAATTTAGTGAACTCAACTCAACAAACTATTTGTGTCTTTATTTTTTATAGTGCAACCATAAGAAGTAGTGAAGTCAACACAATCCATGTGGGTTCGACAACCTCAAATATTACAATCTGACAAAGGTGGAAACTAAAGGACTTTAGAGCCTCCATCACTAACCAAATCCTACATCCACTACCTTATCTTCCCACTAAGGATTTCCCAAATTCACTAAGAATCTCTTCCTTTTGAGGATAAAGGGTTAAACTTACAACGTAGATTCAATTCCCTGAATCTAGCATCTAAAGTTCACAAATCGAACTTTGGAAATGCTCTCAAACAAAGAAACTTAAGCAAACTTGTAATACTTATAACAAGATGAATGTTTGCAATCTAAGCTCTCACCCAATTTCCTAATACACTTGAGCATACATAAAAATTTAAGCTCACAAGTGTTGTCTACACAAGAAATAAGGAATTTTAGCTCTAAGACATATCTTTGATTATATGTTGTTGACAATGGAAGCATTAGTCTTTACATGATGCTTGAAGGTCACTTTTATCATCACAAATGAGCTTCTAGCCGTTGGTGACCGTTGAGATTAATTTGTAGCCGTTTGGAGCTGATTTGCGAGTCAAATTCTCCTTTTATTGCAGGTGGTATCGAACACATGAAAATCGTTTCGATATTTCCACTTCGGAAAATATTCGTTGGATCTTAAATTAAGAACTTTTATCAAAACGCTTTCTATGCGTATCAATACCTTTTACTCCCCGTATCAAAACAGTCAAAACCTTTTTCGATACGGCTCTTAGCCGTTGGGTTTTTTTATAAAGTCATAAGGATTTTTTATAAAACCGTTAGAGGTGTATCGAAACCTTTAAAAGTTGTATCAAAACGGTAATTTCGATGCGCATATTTTCTGTATCGAAAACAAATCTTGCAGTGAAAAAATTTATGAAACGATGCAAGATTGTATCGGAACACCTATGCAATTTTCTTTGAAAATAGGCAAGCTGTATCGAAGCGCCTGAGGGGCGTATCGAAACGCTTGAAATATTTTGAACACTTTGGCTTCGTTAAATCATTTTGAACACTTCCAATGTTTCTCAAAAACTTCTTAACTATGTTTTCAAGTTGTTCGTACATAAAATCATTTTTGAAATCTTTCCAATTTAACCAAAACTATTTTTCAATTATTATATCAAAGCATATAGTTCTAAAATCTTCCCTTTTTTATATAATAAAAAAAATTAAAATTTGTTTTTCTCAGATGTCTCCCCCTTTTTGAAATAAAACTCAAATAAATGAATTAAAGATTCAAAATCATTAAAGTTCCCCCTTATTTATTTTAAAATTTTAAAAAGTCAAATTTTCACAATATTTTCCTATTTTTGTTATATCAAAAATGGTTCAAACAAAAGTTTGATAAACTCTAAAGCTCATAACATAGGAAAGTGTTTAAAAATGCAAATTGTTTAAATCAAAATATGAAATTAAGTACCAAATGTTAGTTTATAAAAAATGGGTTCCCCTTATTCGAAACATCAAACAATAGTTAGTCCAACAAATATGATAAACTAGTTGAATTAAAAGAATAAGCAAATAAAAATTCAACTAAAATTTACTACACCTGAATCAAAGGTAGGATGTTAAACCTTCCTTCTTCAAGTGTCTTTTCTTGTGTGTATGGAGTTCCCCCTTAATGTTGCACTTGGTTGCTCATTTCTTCATCACACCTAAAAAAGAAGTCAAGTGGTTTTTGGTATCCAAATTGCTTTGGATCCTTTGATATTATTAGCACAAATTATTGACCCTTTAGGAATCTATCTTTTAATTTCATCATTTTTAGATGTAGTGATTAGTCCTTTTGGGACTCAAACACTTCTAAAATATTTTTCATTCACAAATCTAGGGGCACTAGATTGTCTAATATAAAAGGTTGATTTTCCCAAATTGTTTTCATGGTCTTTGGAAATCAAATATTTTTCCTTCTTAAGATCATCAATCCTTCTTTTGAAGAAAATTTTGCAAGTTTAAAACTTTAGCTCAAATTCTTTTAATCTTGCTCAAATTCTTTTGAAGAAATCATCTTTTTGTTTTTAGAAAATGAAACCTTAAACTCAAAAGCTAATTTATCATAGGCTTTTTGTAACTCATCAAAAGTATATTAATTTAAATTGGATGAGTTGGATGAGTTGAAAGCAAAAATCTAGACAATTTACATAATGATTTTAGAGTGGTTCGAATTTCTAACCAAATCTTACATCCACTACCATAACTTCTCACTATATTTCCCAAATTCACTAAGACTCTCTTCCTTTTAAGGACAAAGTGTTAACCTTACAACCTAGATTCAATTCCCCGAATCTAGCATCCAATGTTCATAAACCAAACTTTGGGAAAGCTCTCAAACAAAGAAATTTAAGAAAATTTGTAATCCTTCTAACATGGTGAATGTTTACAATCTAAGCTCTCACCCAAATTCCTAATACACTTGATCATACATAAACATTTAAGCTCACAAGTGTTGTCTACACAAGAAATGAAATTTTAGCTCTAAGACTTATCTTTGATCATATGTTGTTGACAATGGAAACATTAGTCTCTACATGATGCTTGAAAGTCTCTTTTAGCATCCCAAATGAGCTTCTAGCCATTGGTGACCGTTGGGATTGATTTGGAGTCGTTTGAATTTGATTTGTAGGTCAATTTCTTCTTCTGGTGCAGGTGGTAAAGGAACAGAAGAAAAATAGATTAAAAAATCATTCGTTTACGATCAGTTTAAAATTGGTGTTGAAAAATGGTGGGAAAAAAGAGAAAAACTTTTAAATTTCTATATATTAATTATTTTAGTAATACAAAATTATATACCATATGAATTAATATTAATGAAATTATTATCTAGAAACCATTTTATATTATAAAAATTTATAATTTATTTAACATGATTATTGAAAGATATCGATAATAATAGGGACAAGTAAAATTTGACTTAATTTAAAAAAATAAATTTATGAATTTTATTGTAGATGTAAAAAATTGATTTGATTTAACTCTACTTATAATTTATTAAATTTAATTCAAAAAAATTTAAAAAATTTAAGTTATAAAATAATAATTCAAATAACCTAAACAATTCAAAATTTTAATTATTAGTGAATTAATTTTAAACCCAAGCTGAATCTATAATATACGTAAATTACATAAAAAATATAAAGATATATATGATATATGTATATCGCTAAAATTATATTTTTAGGCATTTTAGTATTGATGTGGAGGAGTATCGATATATTGTTATTTATGAAAATAGTGCTTCAAACCTCACGTATTAGTACGCATTGAGGTATATCAGTATGGTTGATTGGTACGTCTCTCATCGGTTCGATACGCTAGATTGATACTAGGAATACACTTGAATGAAATTAGTCATTGAGGGTTTGAAAGCATAGAAAATCAGTATGACCCCTATCATATTGGTACACGTAGCCCTATACCTGTACATGTTTTTGGTTTTAGAATATTATTGTAGCTCAAATCCTCATCAATATCGATACATGATATATTTTATTGTCACATTCGTAAAAAAGAAACTTGAGTTTAATTACTTAAAAAGTTTTAAACCTTTTCAAAAAAAAAACTTTTAAAAACATCTCAAATTTATTTTCAAAGTTTTAAATTTAAAACTATTTTTAATTTTTTATTTAGTTTAAAATTATTTATTAATATATTATATTAAAATATATATTTTAAAAAAATATTTATGATTAAATTTAAATATTAATTCGAATATTTTAATTTAAAATATTGTAAACAAAATTTAAATTATAAATATCATTCATAAATTTATAAACTCGGAAAAATTTAACTCGATTTAATCGAATGGTTATTCTAACCAAAAAATCTCCAAGAATAAGTTATAACTAGGGGTGAGCGTTCGATTAAAAACTTTTCAAGTAAAAAATAAAAGTTCAAATTTATCGATCAGTTTCTTTCAATTATCAAATTAACTTAAAATCAAGTTGTATTAATCTTCTAATGAAATAGAGTTTTTCCATCATTAAGATTGATAAATGACTACTTCGTCATTGGAAAATCAATCTTTTTGGGCAGTTATCAAATCTTGAAAATAGAGATTATGAGGGAAAGAATACTTTAATGACGATGATTAACGAAAATAAATTAAAAATTCAATAATCATATTGTATATTTAAAAGTTTAATAACTATCGATATAATTTATCTAAAAAGTATATTTGGTTTATAAAATATAGTATTACCCTTTAAAATAGAATAATCAGAATGATTTATTACTTATCATATTATTACGAATGTTACATTACTTTATTTGATTTGTTTGATAGAAATATAAAATTATAATGTTTATTCGATGGATTATAAGATTATCAAAATATATATTTTTATAAAATTACACTTGCAATGTATTTTCATTTTAAATAAGCAAACTTTAAAATATTTGCATGAAAATTCGTAGAAAATATTTGTGATTATTTTATGAATTTAACAAAATTATTATAAAAGTTTATGAAATATATGATTCCAGAAAAAATTATTTTCCTGCTAAAAAATACAGAAGCATATAAAAATTCGTAGAAAAAATATTTATGATTATTTTTATGATTTTTTAAATATAATTTTTTTAAACCAAACATGAGCACATAATTTTAAAAAAATTATTTTTCTTGGAACCAAACACACCCTAAACGTATTTGCTTCACAGTTCACAAGAAAAGAATCATACAAACCAAACCATGCCAAAAGAACGAGCTTTCTTAAAGCAAATACATTGTATGTTTCATAATTCATAAAGATTATAGATAAATTGAGGTATTATATAAAAATGAAAATACAGAATTCTTACAGATGAAAATAAAATAATATATTAACCAATAATTAATTGGTCTATAAGATGAGTTATAGAGTTATTTAAATAAAAATAAAGATTTTAATCATAAAATTATAAATAAAGAAAATTATATTAAAATAATTGTAGTGTAATAAATCTCTAGTATATTAAATTAAAATTATTTGCATGATAATTTAAATGAAAGCAAGCCAAAAGCTTACATTATACGTGTTTCTTAACTGGCTTAAGCCTTTAAATTGCGTCGTTCCCAGAATATCAAGTCCTTTTCTCATTATCCTAAAGATAAAATATTCATATAATTCTCACTTAAGATAACATAGGGGGTATTTATGGAGCCAGGTCGGATTTCTACAAACATTTAAACGGGAAAGAGGAGAGCCAAATTCGAACATCAGCCTTAAGGAAACTTAGTTTTTGAAGAAAAAACCACAAGAGAATTAATGGGAGATGTTATTTTGTTTATCGATGATTTATCATCGAATTCTTCTGTCTCAATATGTAGAATCTGCCATGAACAAGAGTTTGAAAGCTTTAAGAGCTTGGAAGCTCCCTGTGCTTGTTCTGACACTGTTATGGTTAATGATTATTATCAGCTTCTAATCATAACGGTTTCCCTGTTTTGATGGATTTTCGTTGTTTTGCTGTTTTCAGTTTGCACACAGAGATGGTGTAACGAGAAGGGAAACACTTGTGAAATTTGTCTTCAGGTTTGAATCCCCAGGACAAAAGAACAACAATTATAACTGGGTTTCAAACTATGTTTTTAGTTCTGTTCTGTTGGGGGGCATCCAGAACTTGTCCCTGATAGAGTGAAATAAGGCACGTGTTGATTTCTAATTCTAAGTGGTTAGTATTCTGTTAAGACTGGTGAAAAGCGGTTAAGGCCAGCTCATGAGCTGATAAGCTCAGATTATGCCTATATAAATAGAGGCTTTAGCTCTTTGTAAAGCAAGTTAGTTCTCTCGTCTATTCTAATCTTTGTATAAGTTTGTTCAATAAAGCTTTGAGAAGTTTTTCAGTTTATCGTTCTTCCTCTTTGTTCTTGCTTCACTGTAGCGAGGTTAACTACCTCAATCTGTATTCTCATAATTCTCTTCCTTTACGGTGTTCTGTTTGATCTCTTTGTGTTTGGTAGATTCTGTTAGGGTTCGTCATGACTACGGATCATGTTCCTTTTGTCTCTACACCCTCTGATAACACTAATCCAGTGACTGTCAATCCTTCTACCTCATCTACTGTGGTTTCTACTGCTTCTGGTAAAGTTTTCTCTTCGAAAAAGATCAATGTCGTGCTTGATGACCACAATTATCTGCTTTGGCATCAATAGGTTTTTCTTATCATCAAAACTAATCGTCTACTTCGTTTTATTGATGATAGTATTACACCTTCTGTACAGTACATTACTCATGATGGTGTAGTTAGCATAAATCCTGATTTTGAAGCATTTGAGGAGCAGGATGGTGCTCTTGCGACGTGGTTACTATCTACTGTCAGTCAACCTGTTTTGCCTCACTTAATTGGGTTAAATACTGCCTCTGAGATTTGGCATTCTTTGCGACGTTTGTATAGTGGTAAATCTACTTCTAAACTCATGTCATATCGGCGTATGTTACACTCTCAAAACAAAGGTGACTCCAGCATGAAAGAATTTCTAATGAAAGTTAAGTCAATCTGTGACAATTTAGCTAACTGTGGTGAACTTATATCTGAACAAGAACATGTTACTGCAGTTCTTAATGGTCTACCTCCTGAGTTTGGACCTATTGTTACTGTTATAACTGCGAGTCCAAGTTCTTCTGATCTTACTTATGTTACTTCAATCCTTTTAGATGCTGAAACACGACAGAATTTGCCTAGCATGTTGCCCATGTTTCGCCAATTCCACAATCTTCACAAGTGCCATCTAATTCTTCTGTACAAGGACCTGTGTCAAGGTCTCTCTTTTCTCAACATGCTATTGACTCCACTGTACCTAGGATTGTTCATCAACCTGATACTTTTGGTGATCAAGTATATCATGTTCCCTTTAATAACTATAGTTTTAATCTTGGAAGGGGTCGTGGACGTGGTCGGAATCGGCCACAATGTCAATTGTGTGGGAAGTTAAGACACTTGGTTGACAGGTGCTATTCTAGATTTGATACAACTTTTAAAAATGATGCCTCAAGACCTGTTTATAGTGGCAGAGGGTACACGTCTGCTCCTCAAGCTCACTTGTCTACTTTTGTTGGGTCTCCTACTATGGTTCCTGGTCAATACAATGGTTTTGCGTATGCTACTTGTGCTCCGTTGTCCCTTGTGACTACTCAAGCTCAGATTGCATCTCCTTTTGGTCATCACACTACCCTTCTTGGACCTGCTATGATTTCCACAGTTCCTGATACAACTGAGGGGCTTTCCACAGGTGTTCCTCAGATATCTGCATCAACAGCTCCTGCCTCTACTCCTGGTGCGTATCATGCTGCTCACTCTTTTCATCTTGCTGATGTAGTAGCTGACAACGCATGGTATCCTGACTCCGGTGCTTCTCATCACTTGACTAATGACACCTCATGTTTGACTCCTGGTTCCATCTTTCCAGGGTCAGGTAAGGTTCGCGTTGGTAATGGGCAGTCTCTAGTTGTTAATTTTTTAGGGCAATCTACCTTAATTACTAATGATAGACCTTTGCATATGCGCAATATATTACACGTGTCTCGTATTACTAAGAATTTACTAATTTACACAGGATAATCAAGTGTCATTTGAGTTTTATCCCACTTTCTGTCAAGTTCGCGATCTTGCTACGCAATGAGTTTTGCTTACTGGTTCTGAATCTGAAGGGCTTTATAAGCTTCATGCTCCTTCTGGGTTTAACAGTCACAAGTTTGATAAGTCGTTTGCTTTCGGTAATAAAAGTTTGTCTGATTCTTTTCCTTCTACTTCATGTATAGCTATGGTCGATAATGTGCCTTTTACTGTTTGGCACAATAGGTTAGGTCATCCTTCTGCTTCTGTTCTTACTAGTGTGTTGCCTCAATGTAATGTTCAATTCAGTAATAAAATTCAAACTAGTTTACCTTGTAATGCTTGTGAACTTGGTAAAGCACATAAGTTACCTTTTGCTGTCTCCACTACTTAGTATTCTACACCTCTTGAGCTTGTTGTTGCGGATGTGTGGGGACCAGCACACATTGTGTCTAACGGTTTCAAATACCATGTGGCCTTTACTGATGCCTGTACTCGTTACTCATGGGTGTATTTCTTAACTAATAAGTCACAAGTCAAGGATGTTTTTCTTACATTTCTTAAGCAGGCTGAACTTCAACTTGGCCATTCCCTCAAAATGGTGTAAACCGATGGTGGGGGTGAATTTGTGGCTCTTAAATCCTTGCTGCAAGATCGAGGTATTATTCATCGTATGTCTTGTCCACACACATCTGAACAAAACGGTGTTGTGTAACGCAAGCATAGACAAATTGTAGAGGTTGGGTTGACATTGCTTGCACAGGCCGGTTTACCTCTGACTTTCTGGAATGATGCCTTCTCCAAGGCCATATTTTTGATAAATAGGCTTCCTTCAAAAGCTCTCTCAGGTATGTCGAAAAACTTTTTAATAAGAAACCCGATTATAGCTTCTTTCGGGTGTTCGGGTGTCTGTGTTATCCAAACCTCCGGCCTTATAATAGTCATAAATTGCAATTTAGGTCCACTCCATGTATTTTTCTCGGTTACTCTCCGACCTATAAAGGATATAGATGCATGTCAGTATGTGGTCGTGTGTATATCTCTCGTCATGTTAGGTTTGCTGAAAGTGTTTTTCCATTCATACATGATTCTAATGTTTGGAAGGCTACTGTTGCTACTGTATCTAACTCTGATTTATTAAAGTTTTTACATCCATTGGATGGTTCACCTACCAACTTTTCATCCCCTCCATCGGTGATCTATCCTCCAATTGTTCATTCTTACAAAGGTGTTAAGACTTCGACTCCTTCAGGTAACTCTCTGTCTACTTGTTCACATCCGTTGTCATCTCCTACTAACTTCCATCAGTTCACTTCATCTCAGCGTGAAAGTCCACCTCCATGTCCATTATCTACCAGCATCCACCAACCACCACCATCTTCACTTGACAGTCCACCTCCATTTCCATTTTCTACCAACGTCCACCAGTCCCCTCCGTCATCGCATGAAAGTCCACCTCCATGTCCATTATCTACCAGCGTCCACCAGCTACCACCATCTTCACTTGACAGTCCACCTCCATTTCCATCTTCTACCGACGTCCACCAGTCCCCTCCATCATCGCATGAAAGTCCACCTCCATGTCCATTATCTACCGACATCCACCAGCCACCACCACCTTCACATGACAGTGCACCTCCACTTCCATCTTCTACCGTCGTTCATCAATCACCTCCATCAAATAGTGCTGGTACTTCTCTGGTGCAAAATACGCATCATATGGTGACTCGGTCGAAGGCTGGTATTGTGAAGCCTAAAGTATTTTTTGTTTATAAAGATCATGAGGAGCCTCAATCTGTGCATGAAGCTTTCCAGCAACCACAGTGGAAAGAAGCAGTGTTCGCTGAGTATGAGGCATTAGTTAGGAATGGGACTTGGGAGCTGCAACCACTACCTCCTTCTCGAAAGGCTGTGGGGTGTAAATGGTTATTTAAAATAAAAAGAAAATCAGATGGTTCGGTGGATAGGTTTAAAGCTCGCCTTGTGGCAAAAGGGTATTCCCAAATGTATGGTCCTGATTTCCGAGAAACCTTTATTCCAGTGGTTCGTGCCTCCACCATTCGCATTGTATTGGCGTCTGCAATTCTTCAAGGATGGAATGTACGACAAATCGAAATTAATAACGCGTTTTTAAATGGAGCTCTTTCAGAAGACATATATGACACAATCACCTGGTTTTGAGATGTTAGGAAAAGATGGGGAAGTGTTGGTGTGCCATTTAAAGAAAGCCATTTATGGCCTTCGACAAGCTCCAAGGGCTTGGTTTCTCACCTTGAAAGCGTTTCTAACAAAGAAACTTGGTTTTGTATCTTCAAAGGCTGACGTGTCGCTGTTCTTGAGGAACACCACCAGCAGCAGGTTGTTCCTTATGGTGTATGTTGGCGATATAGTCATAACTGGAACTGACACGGTTGAGGTTGAAAGTCTGGTGCAAGCTATACATTCTGAGTTTCAGCTAAAGGATCTGGGGTCCTTGGAATATTTCCTAGGCATGGAAATTCAGCAACATAAGGATTGTTTATGTCTTAATCAAAAGAAATATGTCACTGATCTATTACAAAAGGCTGGCATGGGGAAATGTTCTTCTACTCCTACGCCAATGGTGGTCACTCCGAGAATTTTTCCTGGTGATAGTCCTAGCTTTGTAGATGGCCATTTGTATAGGAGCATCGTTGGGGGCTTACAATATGTGTGTCTCACTCGTCCTGATATCGCTTTTGCTGTCAATAAGGTGATTCAATATATGAACGATCCTACTGAATTCCATTGGAAGGCAGTCAAGCGTATATTAAGGTATTTGAGTGGTACTCTTGATCATGGCTTGTGTTACAAGAATTCTGGTGCACCGAGTCTTGTCTGTTACTCCGATGCAGATTGGGCAGCGTCTGTGGAAGATAGGAGGTCAACGACAGGGTATTGTATTTTTCTAGGAGGTAATCCCATAGCCTGGTCATCCAAGAAACAGCCTGTTGTGTCTCATTCTTCGTCTGAAGCTGAATATAGGAGTGTGGCCAATGCTGTAGCTGAATTAATGTGGATTGAGAAACTCTTGATTGAGATTGGAATTGCTGTTTCGGGTAAGCTTGTGGTTTGGTGTGACAACACCTCCACTGTATCTACAACTGCCAACCCCACACACCATGCTCGTATGAAGCATGTTGAAATCGATCTACATTTCGTACGTGAGCAAGCTTAGCTGGCCAATTGTTGGTGAATTATGTTCTTTCTTCTGGTCAAACGGCTGATATTCTTACCAAGCCTATTTCTCCTGCTGTGTTTCAAGATTTTCGAGCGCAACTCAGTGTCTTTTCGGTCCGACGGTTCTAGGAGGTACAGGAAACCGGGGAAATGATAGAGTGAAATAAGGCACGTGTTGATTTCTAATTCTAAGTGGTTAGTATTCTGTTAAGACTGGTGAAAAGCGGTTAAGGCCAGCTCATGAGCTGATAAGCTCAGATTATGCCTATATAAATAGAGGCTTTAGCTCTTTGTAAAGCAAGTTAATTCTCTCGTCTATTCTAGTCTTTGTATAAGTTTGTTCAATAAAGCTTTGAGAAGTTTTTCAGTTTATCGTTCTTCCTCTTTGTTCTTGCTTCACTGTAGTGAGGTTAACTACCTCAATCTGTATTCTCATAATCATATAGTTTCTGATAGTCCCTTTTGTTCAAACTTTGTTTTAGTCCAAGTTTCCCTCTCGCCTTCCTTGTGATTCAAGTTATCTGCAAAACGTTTCATTAGAATCTTTTTTTAGGAATATGGACCAGGATATACAATAACGCTTCATTCAAGCAAGTCCCAGCTGATTGAAGCAGCAGGAACCATCAGGTACAACTTCATTTCTTTTTTTTAGATTCATAATCAGTTGGAAATTGTTGATTTCTTTTTTAAAAAAATTATTATCCCCTGAAACAAAAATGACTTCTTTTTCTTTTCGGGGTCTTAGAGATGGCCTGCAAATCCGAAGAACAGAAGCTAAAAATGAAAGATTAGTTGCTTTTGCTGAGAAAATGAATGTTGAAAACGAATTATTTGAATGCACTTCGGCTGCCAACAGAAGCGCCTGTTGCTGCCGATCACTGGCCCTCACGGTATGTGTTCCATTTCATTACATTATTATCATGAAAACAACGCAGTTTAACTGTTAACCCCTACTGTAGTATTTTTTTTTGTAGTTCACTGTCGTGTTGCTCGTGAAACATCTCCTTTCCGTTCTCAACGGAGAAGCCGATCATTACCTGTTCGACCTTCTTATTGTATGTACCTAGTACCGAGATTCATTTTACTAAGCTTATTTTCCACCCATACAATCCTAAAATTATTTGTTTGGGTTTTTTTTTTACAGATACTGTTTTTTAGAGCTACGGGAATTATACTTCCAATGTATATATTGATTCGGACAATTACAAATATTGGAAACATCATAAGTCGACACTATGAGGTAAGCTTCCTAAGCCATTGCCATTTTTCAAACATCAATAACAACCAGACTCATTATTTAAAACAACCTTTAACATTGTTTTTCCATAGGAACACGACGAAGATATCTCCAATTCTGATGCAGAAGAAGACAATGAGCAGTAGCAACAACAGTAGCTTGGTAATGCCTAACCGTGTGTATAATATATAAGCTGTCCGATTACTTTCCACGTGTAATTCTTAGTTCTAATTTTTTTAACACCAAATATGAATATAAAAAGAAAATAATTATAAAAAAAATATTTATTCTTGTATACAGATTGGTGAAAACTGAAAAGTAATAATCTTCTCTTCCACCCCCCAGCCACCAGCCTTGTAGTATAATAAGAGAATGAGAAATGTTGAGCCTGAGCACTAGAAGGTGGGTCCAGTTCACCTTAGCCGTTACAGCACGTAGGGATTAGGGAGGGTAGGGTTTGGTCAACTCAACCCAACCCAACTTTAATACTACTTACATTTACAACCGAACATTTGAAAAGGAAGTTAGAAAGGAGCCGGCATCAAATCCAAAGTGAATGACTGTTTGCCTATGAAATACGGATAACTCTAGTAAGGTACTATAACACGCAGTTACAGTGCTGGCACTAATTAAAAATATTATGAGACACAAAATTTAAAATTTAAAATATTATATTTTTATAATATTTCTAATTAGTGGTTAAATATTGAAATTTATTTTTCAAGTATCGATACCTATCACTTTCGATATTGTCACGAGACACTAATCTAAAATGTTACAACAAAGTTTAACATTTTTGCCTTTAAATTTTGTGTTTTATAATATTTTCGATTGATACCGTATCGTAGCCGTATCATCTATCCATGAAATACATGTTCAGCTGATTTTATAAAAAAAAATGAGAAATTATTTTATAAACTCAACTCATCACTCATCAATGATCCACATCTGTTAAAATAATCAATTGATTTTTTTTCATGTCACTAATTCATACACAATCAACTTTTATATAATCACCGCTATCTATTCACGTGACATTAAAAAAATGAAAATTCATTTTAAAAAAATGATATAAAAAGTTATATAATTGATTTTTAATGAACGAAATTATACATAATATGGTGAACCGAACTCGTATAATATATATATATATATTTTTTGATAAAAGTTATTTTACCAAGTTTATTCTATAGTTACATTTCAAAGTATTGAATTCGACGAAAAAACTTAGATCTATGCAACAGGAAACAAGTGAAACAGGTAACGAATCATACAAGCAGAGAACCATGACACTACAACAAAACTGTTTTTTTGCGGCGTTTTTAAAGATATTTAGTGATGTTTATTAGCGCCGCTAAAAATATTAGCGGTATAGTAAAAAACGCCGCAAGAAACGCCGCTAAAATCTGCGCCGCAAAAGTTTTCGGCATTTATTTTTGAAAAACGCCGCAATAGTACACAAACTATAGTGGCGTTTGATAAGACAAACGTCGCAAAAGGCATGTATATTAGCGGCGTTTTTATGTACAAACGCCAATATAGTTCGTGTACTGTTGTGGCCTTTAAAAAAATGCCGCAATAGAAGTGTCCATTAGCGACGTTTTTATATAAAAACACCACAATATATCATGTCCATTTGTAGCGTTTACTGGTACACACACCACTATTTTTGATGGATTTTAGCGACGTTTTTTTTCAAACGTCGTTGTTACTACTGTACCATTCAAAATGTGTTTATATTGTTATTTACTACCAAAATCTTCCCTGTATTAATATTCCATCAACAATTATAATTTAAAAATAATATATCAACTTAAATAAAAAATACTTAACCACCAAATAAATTGAAGTCTAAAACATTAAAGTGAAATATAATTCAATGTTTAAGTAAAATAACAATTAAGTAACAACTACAAACCAAATGAGCCTAAAATCAACTAAGGTGACGAATTATTTTGTTGGTTCTACTTTAACATCGTCATTATATCTTGAAATTGTTGTTGAAGATTCTGATATGTTGTTTCTCTTTCTGCTTGTCTTGCTGCTCTTTTGGTTTCTCTTACTTCTCATTCGGCTTTTCTCTTTTCTTTAAGCTTCTCTAGCTTCCATCTCTACTTGAAATTGAGTTAATTTTTGTTTTAAACGATTAACTTCCGCTTGAGAAGACTGACTTTGTGATGACATGTATTGAGACGAGTTTGATCCAAAATATTTGGTCGGTGTTACGAAAGATCCTTGACATCGCACTCGACCATATCTTTCAGGACCCAAAATGTCAACAAAAACTTGATTTTCGATACCACTAATATTAGCAGAACCATCGGTTGAAGCCATAGCTTCATACTCTATCCTTTTTCCCCTCATTTTCATCTGATAATCATTATGAATGCATAATAAATGACAACATTATTTAAAAATAATACAATTTTATGGGAAATGATATACCATAATTTCTCCAGCTTTGGGAGTCATTGGAGAACCATTCTTTTTTGTGTGAGTAATATCGAAGAGCTTTAAACGTCTAATGTTAGTACCACTCATAACAAGCTACAAAATATAATAAAAATGAATATTAAATTTAATGTAATAAAGTAAAAATAATATTTAGCGAAAGAACTAATACCTATTCATTACGAGCAAAGCTCTTCGTCCCTGCTATGTGAGTAAACTTTTGTTTTTGTCTACTAGCAACTCCGACCCGCTCTCGATCCTGTTTAATTTCCAATTTTTATTACGTTTAAATTTCAAATTATAATGATATAGTATAAGTTTTACAAATTTTTCGACCTTACCTCTCCTTTTGTTGAACTCCAAAACCTGACTGCATCTTCTAATTGATATCGTAGTATTCTTGGGGGAACATTTTGAAGTTTCTCTTGAAGGCTAAAATCATTCTTGAAATATGTCTTCTTCAAGAAACTCTTATGATCTCTCCATTTCTTTCCTAAGGCATGCTTCACATAATCATCTGAGACCTCTAATGAAAATTTATCCTAAAAATGACAATAAAAGAAATATAAATATTACTATTTAAATATAATGAATTAACTACTATAATAATATTATTACCTTAACAAGATCCAAAGCTTGATTTTTATTACCATTGGGCATCTGATGCCATGAATAATAATTGATTGGCAAAAATAAAGCATTTCGTGCAACAATGCCTAATATAACTTGCCAAAACACCTGCTCCTGCCTCAATAGGTTGGCCGACATCGTTTCTTGAAACTTTCACACGTTCTCCAACTGGGAGATCGTATAATTCCATCAAGGTCGTCCGCCCTCTAGTCT
Source organism: Abelmoschus esculentus (assembly GCA_035048815.1). Lineage (NCBI taxonomy): Eukaryota > Viridiplantae > Streptophyta > Magnoliopsida > Malvales > Malvaceae > Abelmoschus > Abelmoschus esculentus. The sequence goes on from JAUCBN010000037.1 coordinate 8,784,522, forward strand.
TGCGCCTTCGACCATTTCCACCTATATAACAAATATATCAAATCAAAACTTATTAAAATAATTTAAATAATAACAAATACGTATAATTGAAATAACTTGTTAAAAATACCTTCAATTTCTATATTTTCCACTGTTTCAGAAACATGCGAAGATCCAACACCAAACAAATCATCTTTAAGTGATTTAAGTGAAAAAGATTTATCGGTCCATCCTCCCAAGCATTTTAAGTGAAAAAGACGAATGGAGAATGAGAGTTTTGAATGTTCCGATCCCTCATAAAGTGGTTCATTCATTTCATCAAGTAAATTGTAAAACTTTCCTGCATCTTCATTTGGCTCTTCATCACATTCATTTCTTCTCATCTCGGTAAAATGTTCAACACCAATATCACAATCTTCTCTAACAGATTGTTGATAATCATGCATATTAAATGCATCTCGCAACATACCCTCAATGTCATCTTCTCTAACAGATCGACAATCAAAATTAGGAGGAAAAGACACATTACTCCTCGAAGAAGAACTACGAGGTGTCAACTCTCCATGGAATACCCATTTTCTATAGCCCCGAACAAAACCATAAACAATTAAATGCTCATGGACAACTTCACGACTATGCCAATTAATATTAACACACTTCTTACAAGGGCAAAGAATCATATTCTCTTGGCTTGTATTCACAAAAGCTATATTTAAAAAAATTTTACTCCATTTCGGTAGCCAACGTTTACCCTTGACAAATCCATCAAACTCCTATCTATTTCGAATTTATTTAATATACATTCAAATGTTAAAATCCATCCAAGTCCTAACCATAAACAATGTTAGAGTATTTGTTCACATGTTGAACAAAAAGGAGTATAAATATACTCTTAAATCTTCGAAACTTATGCATAAAAAAGAACGACGATTGAAGCTATTGGCTCTTTAGAAGCATCTAACCAATTACATGTTTTGCACAATTTTGACTAAATATACTCTTCTTGAAGTTCATTTGTTTAGACTATGGCATTCATTTGTTTAAACCATGTATCTTTTCTACTAGTAAGGAATAGAGGAAATGTGTTGCACTATTTCGCTCCTAGTTTAAGACTAGAAAAATTGTAAATTTTGTTTCACTTGGATTTTTGAATGATCATCAATTCCTTTATATGGTTGTGCGAATATATGAATAAACTTCTCATGTTCATTAATTTAAATTTAATATTCCAAAAGAGTATGGAACAACTGTACCATTGATTAAAAAAATTGACAACAAAAGTAGTTATAGACAACCAAAGTATGAAGATGGATTAAAAAAACAATTATATCATTAGTGTGAAGATGAATTAGCCTTTAGTTACCTGATAGACTGAGATCAGCTTTGAAGTTGTGTGTATTCATTGATAACTGCTCAACACACTATCACTTTCTACTCCTTTTATCGACATTTATCACCAAATATTCATTCACCCACTTGAACCAATGCATATGCTTAATGTGATATATTTAGAAGTTATACTTAAATAGATACTATTTATAGAAAAAAGGCATGTTTTATTGCGTTTTCATATCTGTGCAGGAGAACCAGTGCCGCGACAGCGACAAGGCCGAGGCAGGACCTGATGCCGAGGTAGCAGCAGGAAGACAGGAAGCAAAGTGATAGGCGATGGAAAGACAAAAATCCAAGGAACGTGTCTGGACTTGAAGCCCATGAATCGGAGCTGGCTAGAACAAGGAAAAGCCCAAAGGAAGACCACGCGGGAAAGCCCCCTTAGCCGAATTCAAACTTGGAAATATATTATTATGTACTTGACTTGTTTCCTACTCCAAGTTGTATTCTACTTAGGAAAGGTTTGCCCTAGGTCTAGCCTATATAACGACCTAGCCACCCAATGTAATAGAGATCGAAATACCTAGGGAGAGCCGACTTCTACTCTTGTTTCTTTCCTCTCCATCATGTTCTAAAACCTTCATAGGGTTTAGGTGAAGGTTGTGGAGTATTTGTGAGAGGAGATTGTACTTTATCTTTCATTCAATGCAATAAAGATTATCAAGGTTTGCTTATCCTTTGTTATTCGTTGTTCTTGCATTCAAGCCCGGGAGGGAAGTTTGTAAGTGATCCATTTATCTAAGCTCGGGAGAGCTAGATTCACGAAAGGGGTAAGTACGGTGTTTCAATCGCGAAATACTAACTCGGCCTAGGGATAGGTTAAGAGTTTCAGCGGCTAAAAGAAATGTGAGATTGGTTGGTGAGTATAATTGGTTCACGCCGGGAGGTATCATCAAGGACTAGTCATCAAAAGTACTCTGACTTAGGGATAAGCGGAGTCATTCAAGGACACTTTGCCGAACTTTGGTAAAGTCTGCACACGAGCAAGGGATTGCCGCGGCGGACAGCGTTATCGCTGCCCAGGTAGTAAACTGCAGTGCTGCCGAGGCAAAGATATGCGATTGCATTGGATAGAGACAAGTCAATCAAGTCCACAATACAATACAACTGGATCCTGGCCCATCTTTCTCTCTAATATTTCGACCCTTTTATTTTTATTCAATTATTTTAGTTTAATAAATCACACCCTTTCACTTGTGTTTTTATTTTTCTATAGAGCAAGAAGATAAAGAAAGCATATTAAGTATACCGGTCCTTGAGGAGACGATAACTCGATAAATACTTATCACTTATTACTTGCGATGTGTCCACTTGAACGCGCACTTTTGACACGCGACAAGCTTTTGGCACCGTTACCGGGGAATGGCAACTAAATTTTGTTTTCTTTATTTTCTTGTTTCTTTTTATTTTTACTAACATATTTTCTTTTTCTTTAAAAATTATAGGTGTGTTTCAAGTGAAGGATTTTCAAGATGCAAGGAGAAAGAAAGAAATCTATTCGGGAGTTGATGTTGGAAGATATGAATCGAGCAAATCAAGAATTTCCTAGATTAAACGATGATTATCTATGCCAACCAAGAGCAACCTATCAAGTTCATGCCTGGGCAAATTTTTGTTTTAATTGTGGAGATGATCATTTGGTTAGCAATTGCCCGTATAGTACTGGAACATATAACCACTTAGAGGACCATAGATGGAACCAACAACAAAATCTTTCATGGTATGATCAAAACACTCAAAATTTTTACCATGACAATTTTGTTAATGTTACAGATAAGCCATGGCAATATAATTCTTCTCAAGAGTATCCAAATTCATTGGAGGAAGCATTGAAAGCATCAATGGCTAGAATTGAAGAATTTATGACAGAACAATCAAGGCTATTGGATGCACATATAGCTAGATTGGATGCACCCTTGAAGGATTCAGAAGATCAATTGCAGAAATCCATATATGCCATGGATGAGTCTCCTGAAATAATTGTCGCGGCAGTAGAGAAGCCTAAACGGGGCAATGTCACGATACCACTCAGCGAGGCCGATGAGAGTAATACTTTAGAAAATTTTGAGGAGTCTGATTCCCAGGATGTTACAGCAGCAATGATGCTGAAAAAGGAAGCTGAGGATTACTCTCACTCACAGTTGCCGGGGCAGTTACACGACGACGTGCTTGATCAACAAGATGGCAATGTCGTGATAAGGGAATATGAGATGGTAACGAATAAACCTTTTGAATTCTTTAAAAACTCATCTCTTCCATTGCAAGTATCTTCCGAGGAGTCAACGTTACACGATTTGAAGCCATCACAAATAGGATATGATTGTTTAGATATTTATGTGGTAATTACATCTAATATTAGTTCCAAGCCAGCGTCTCTACTGACGGAGATTACTGGGAAGCATAAGAAACAATGTGGGTTGATTCTTGAAGACTTCAAGAAAGATGATTCTTCACTTGACTTACACCGAATTTTGGCAAAAGATTGCCACGGCAATTGGCTATTACAGCAATTGCCACGACAACGAAGGCTATATCCAACTATGATGGAAGTCAACGACAAGAAGGTAAGTAAGTGGTTGGATGGTGATATAATTTTTTCTAACAAATTATTTTTGCCTTCAGAAATAATATCAAGTTGGAGGATAGGCATGGACTACAAAAGCACACAAACGGAAGACACCTCCACCATGATAGCACAAATGGGAGTATCCGTACCCGCATTAGACCATATCTTTTTGAGTAGAATTATCACTCGATGGAGGGTGCAGATGGACTATAAGAAATATCGGAAACGACCCTCCATAAGTTTTCTTTAGATTCTTTATTTTATATTAATTTTCTCTTTTATTTTATTTGGTATTTTCATGAATTCTCTTAATTATGGTGTTTTATTTAGGAATAAAAAGTAAAGATAAGGGAAAAATAGTTCACAGCAGTAACTCTGCCGAGGCAATACAACAGTGTCAGAGCCGCAGCAATCCCAACGGGCAGAAAAGTGTAACGGCTAGTCTGCCGAGATTCCTGCTGCGGCAGAAAAGGACACGGCAGAAGAAGGAAACGGTTACAACGGCTAGTGATCTCAATGGTCACAAGACCGAGGCCTATATAAGACACTCCTTCCTCTTGAACTATTCACTCTTACTTTTTTGCTTTCTTTAGTATTCTTAACAATCCCTCTCTCAAATTACTCTCTGCCTACTAATCCCTTCTAATTCTCCAGTTTCTCTTCAAGAAAACCTCTAAGAACTCAATTTTCTCTTTCTTGATGGCAACTTACAAAAGATTCGCCCCAGCCAACGTTGAAGAACGATTCAATCGATCTTTCATCGCAAGGCAACTATGGGAAGAACAAGGGTTCCAGCACGCAGACGAAGAGAATTATGGGATCGAACACTACTTGTTCGACAGAATCAAGTAACAGAATCAAGTACAAAAATTGGGAAGTATTTTGTTTGCAACCTGCCAAGGCAAACGCCACAATAGTACGGGAGTTCTACGCTCATGGGCCCAGCAAAGACTCCCTCTTTGTTCACTGTCGCGGCAGGCCTGTACAGCTTGATGCCGATACGATCAACAACTTCTACAGCCTCACATCGGACAGTGATCTCCATGCTGACTTCTTGGAAGATATCACTGCCGAAGTCTATGAACTTATCAAAGACGATCTTTGTTACGCGAACACTCCATGGGAAACCGGTACCCATCGAGGATCCGTGACAAGACAAAGCTTGAAGCCGGAGGCCAAGATGTGGAACACCTTCGCCAAACGACGCCTCATCCCAACATCACACAATAGCACGGTGGATCGCAAGAGATTGGTGCTCATCCAATCCATCATCAACAAAAGGACCATCAACATTGGAGAAATTATCCTACGGGAAATTCACGAGTGCGGTAAGAAAGATTGAGGACCATTGTATTTCCCTTGCTTGATTACAGGTTTATGTATTTCCGCAGGTGTACCCATTGAAGAAACGGATGAATACACACCCCAAGAAGAGGATGGACCAGGGAATTCTACCACAAAGTCATGCAGATCACACAAGCAGAACCTGTCCAGGCAACACCGCAGCAGTTCACTGCCGACACTGCTGCCAGGGCCCAGTACACGGCAGATATGCTTGGTACTGCCTACACCTCTGCCGCAGCAGACCCGTATCAAGAAATCTTGCAGCGCATGGACGCGATGGATCTTCGACAACAACGGTACATGGAGTACCAACGAGACTTCAATGGAACGCTCGCCCAAATGATGATGCACGCATTTCCGGACCAAGGCGTACAATTCCCGGAGTTCCCTAGCAATATGTTCGTTACTGCCGCACCCTACACCGAGACTACACCAGCCCCAGGAGGACCGCGACCGTTCTTCCATCCGGACCCTTAGCCCCAATACCAGGCTGCTAGACCATCTAGGCCAGCAAATTCTGTCGCGGCCTCATCTGTCAGCCGAAGGCCATCCAAGCGGAGAGCCGTTTTCAGCACTCCACCAAGATCGCCAATTATAATGGGTAGTCTATCCGCCGAGATAGATGCTTATGTACACCAAGGCTCTACTGCTGCCGGCCCAAGCACACACCACACCGGAGGAGCCACTGCGATGGGAGGAGGAACGGACGTGATGATAACCGAAGAGATGGCGGATGTTGAAGAAGGAGAAGAAGTAGAAGCCCCGATGCATAGGACCCCACCCACTCGAGTCCAGCCGCCGAGGCAAGCAAAGGTGCAACCATCGCCCTCCCCAAGGACAAGCAAAGGTGCAACCATCGCCCTCCCCAAGGAAAAATTGTTACAAGACAAAAAGATTTTTAGTGAAAAGAAAAACACAAGTCTTTGAGGTGCCCGAAACCGGCTCAAGATTTGGGGTTTGGAAAAGAAGAGAAGACTTAACCAATGTCTATTTGTCTTGAACTTAGAGTTTATCTAAGAAAGCCTTTAATAAACTTGTCCAAAAAAATGCACACACTCACAATCCTATAGTTTGTTTTTAGGTAAATTCTTAGATAGCCGAATGGTCAAAGCTTAAAGATAGGCCTAGCTATGATGGGGAGAATAGATGGACATGTAAGACCAAGAGAGAGTAGAGTTCGGCAAATTGATGGTTTGCATTGCTTGAGGACAAGCAATAGTTCGAGTTTGGGGGTGTGATAAGTGCTAAACACACTATCACTTTCTACTCTTTTTATCGGCATTTATCACCAAATATTCACCCACTTGAACCAATGCATATACTTAATGTGATATATTTAGAAGTTATACTTAAATAGATACTATTTATAGAAAAAGGCACGTTTTATTGCGTTTTCATATCTGTGCAGGAGAACCAGTGCCGCGGCAGCGACAAGGCCGAGGCAGGACCTGATGCCGAGACAGCAGCAGGAAGACAGGAAGCAAAATGATAGGCGATGGAAAGACAAAAATCCAAGGAACGTGTCTGGACTTGAAGCCCATGAATCGGAGCTGGCTAGCATAAGGAAAAACCCAAAGGAAGACCACGCGGGAAAGCCCCCTTAGCCGAATTCAAACTTAGAAATATATTATTATTATGTACTTGACTTGTTCCCTACTCCAAGTTGTATTCTACTTAGGAAAGGTTTGCTCTAGGTCTAGCCTATATAAAGACCTAGCCACCCAATGTAATAGAGATCGAAATACCTAGGGAGAGCCGACTTCTACTCTTGTTTCTTTCCTCTCCATCATGTTCTAAAACCTTCATAGGGTTTAGATGAAGGTTGTGGAGTATTTGTGAGAGGAGATTGTACTTTATCTTTCATTCAATGCAATAAAGATTATCAAGGTTTGCTTATCCTTTGTTATTCGTTGTTCTTGCATTCAAGCCCGGGAGGAAGTTTGTAAGTGATCCATTTATCTAAGCTCGGGAGAGCTAGATTCACGAAAGGGGTAAATACGGTGTTTCAATCACGAAATACTAACTCGGCCTAGGGATAGGTTAAGAGTTTCAGCGGCTAAAAGAAGTGTGAGATTGGTTGGTGAGTATAATTGGTTCACGCCGGGAGGTATCATCAAGGACTAGTCATCAATAGTACTCTGACTTAGGGATAAGCGGAGTCATTCAAGGACACTTTGCCGAACTTTGGTAAAGTTTGCACACGAGCAAGGGATTGCCGCGGCGGACAGCGTTATCGCTGCCCAGGCAGTAAACTGCAGTGCTGCCGAGGCAGAGATATGCGATTGCATTGGATAGAGACAAGTCAATCAAGTCCACAATACAATACAACTGGATCCTGGCCCATCTTTCTCTCTGATATTTCGACCCTTTTATTTTTATTCAATTATTTTAGTTTAATAAATCACACCCTTTCACTTGTGTTTTTATTTTTCTATAGAGCAAGAAGATAAAGAAAGCATATTAAGTATACCGGTCCCTAAGGAGACGATAACTCGATAACTACTTATCACTTATTACTTGCGATGTGTCCACTTACACTGAACGCGCACTTTTGACACGCGACATTCATCTAATCTCCCTCGACAGATAATTGACAAGCAACTATAAGGACAAGAAAAAGAACATAAATCATCTCTGTAATTCATAGAATTAGAGTTTCAAGAAAATAAAGATTAAAGGTAAAAGTAACACATAATGGGATACATTCTAAGCATCTTAGAACATTATTTCTTTGTTACTGCATGACCAATCTTGGTGATGTGTGTATGTATATAAAATGAGAGAGTTATTCTAAGAAACTAACAAGTTAATTTACAAAGTATAGCATTAATTGTTTTTTTAGTCAATGTATCTTTAGTCAGTATAGCATTCATTATGTATTTGATAATAGGTATGTCAATTTTTTTATTGAATATATTCAATATAAAAATCACCATCATATTTTATGCATTCATTGTCGGAGAAACAATTTTAAACTGTTCTTAATTGATTTTTTTACATTTTTTAATAAATTTACATAAAAAATCATCATCAGATTTCTCATTTTTCAAGTATTCATCCATTACATTCTAATTTGTCACCTATTTCAGAGAATAACAAGAAAATCAAAGTAAATAGAAAATAGACCTTAACATTCATTGGCATTATATTTTCTAGAATCTTTTAACTTATCACACTACCATTGCATATAAATAAGTCGATTCACAAATACAAGAAACAATCATTACACTAAACGGTAATTAATATAAGTTTATGATATACTATAATCGAAATAAAAGTAAATTTTTCATGGTAACATATTTCTTAAATAAGTTTAAAATTCATTGATTCCAGCAGGATAAATTGTACTATAGGAAACAATTCATTAATCGAAATAAATCGATTCACAAATACTATAATCTATTCACAAATACAAGAAACTATTCATTGGTTCCACTAGGAAACAATATTGTTTCCACAACTCCTGGGATTCCACAATAAGTGTCATTTCATAACTCAACCCTGAGACTTAAGTAAATTATTGCAAAGATATAATGCATTACTCAGAAAAATAAACCAAATTAAAAGTTAGGATTCCAAAATCTTAGGATGCTGCATGTTTTCAGGTGCACCATACATTCCATACATTCCTTTATTTGAACTAAGCTGCCCATACATTCCTTTTCTTCAATTATAATCCAGTATTTTAATTAAGTACAATAAACATTCAATTTTAACTATGAATCAGTTCAATTTATGTACTTTGCAATCCCTGAACATCCACTTTTAAGAAAAATCATTCCAAACTAATTTCTACCAAACAAAATGGCCACAATTCAATTTTAAGCTAACTACACGGCAACAACAGTCCACCATACGTCCAGATATATACAAGACAAAGATTTGTCTTTCCAAATTAATCCACAATTGCTTAACATAACTTGATAACAACATTTTAGATATATCCACAATTCCAAATTAATTTGAAACAATAGTCTACAATTCCAAACAATTATTTTTTTTAGAATTTCCTTAACATAACTTGACCTCCATATACAAAAACAGTCTATGTTCCTCTATAAGAACAGTTCTTTCCCGATTTTCATCGACAATGATTAATTTTAACAAAAACCATCCTCTTAAGTTTAAAACTGCCCTTAACGAAAAATGGAAAATCACTCAAACAACAACAATGATAACAAACGAAAAATGGAAAATGGTCAGGTTACCTGGATGTGTGAATTGCGGTGGAGGAGGAGGAGGCGAGGGTTGCGGACAGAAAGAAAACGTCGATGGAAGAAAGATGTCGGTGAAAAGACGACACCGGTGAAAGGAAAACTCCAATGGAAGAATGGTTTAGCCGAACTTGGCAGAAGAGGATGCGATGGTTAAGGTTATGAAAGGTTTTGATAATTTGGGGAAAAGGGAGTGACTTCAAAACGATAGAGTATTATTAGAATTTAAGCCTTACGACGTTTGTACAAGAAAACGCCGATATAGTCAAACCTATTGCAGCGTTTTTCTAAGAAAGATCACAGATGTAGATGTTTATTGCGGCGTTTGTGGAAAACGCTAGTATTATCATACCTATTTGCGGAGTTTGCTTAATAAACGCCACAAATCTAGATGTTTACTGCGGCGTTTATTCAAAAACGTCGGTATTAATATACCTATTGCGGCTTTTATGTATAAAACGCTACTAAGAATTACTTTGTGCGGCGTTTGTTTCAAAACACCACTGTATGTAATATATATTGTTGCGTTTGTTATAAAAACGCCGCTATAAGCGCCGCTAGAAACCTGTTTTGGTGTAGTGTGGGAACATGTTCTAAATTGACAGAGACTTGAGTCTTCAGTATCTTAGTAATCAAAGTCTTGCCCTAAATCGAACTATATGTTAACGAGTAGAAATCCTCTACCTCTTTATTATGCTTCCATCCATGCCTCTTACTTAAAAATCTTAAAAAATGAATTTCAAGCCCTAAACCCATTTTTCAAAATTCTAAACACTAACCGTACCCTAAATTCCCTAAACCCTAACCACAACCTCTAACCTAGAACCCTAAACCCTATAATTTAAAGCGGAAACACGAATGGAGGCATGAGAAAGAGGTAGACGATTTATACCATATGTTTACTGCATTAGCATCTTGGATATGCAGATTTATTTAAGGGTGTGCATAATTAATCGTTAATTATAATCGATAATTGATATAATTGTTATATTTTATAGGTTAATTAACTAATCATTAAAGTTAAATGAATTGTTAAAATATAATGGTTAATGATTACAGTTATGAATCTTATATTAAAATAAAATACATTTATCTAATAAGAGTTCAGCACATATGTACTATTTTCTAATTTTTAAACTATTTTTTATAAATTAATTTATAATTTTTATTTCTCTTCAATTCGTTAGAATTACATTATATTTTTAACACTAACTTGTTTCATACTTTTAAATAATTCATTCCGGTTTTAAATTATTAAATCCATTTTTTATTATAATTAGGGACGTAAAAAGCTGACCCGACCTGAAAACCCGACTGAAATCTGTTCGAGTCAGAATCTGGTTTGACCCGGGAATGTAATGACCTGAACCCGATCTGTATCCGATTGTTGTTGACCTGAACCCGAGTTGGACCTGTTATTGTAGTAACCAAACCCGAACTGTATCCGACCGAAAATAACTTGAACATGATTTCAACCTGTTATTGTGGACCCGAAACCCGACTTATATCCGACTGAAACTAACTTGAATTCGAGTCCGACCTGGCATATAACCGATATTAACTGACTTAATCGACCCGAGACCTGATTTTACCTGACCTGTTTTGAACCCGACCTAATAAATGACCCGACTTGTTTTAAAACCGACATGTTATTAACCTAAACTAGTATTAACAAGACTTAATATTTACATATCATATAATTAAATATATCTATAATTTGATGAATTTAAAATATTGGTAAATATAATTAGGCTTAAAAAATAAAATTAGACATGAAAATTAATTTAGGATTAATATTTAAATTTAGTATTACATATTTAATTAAATTAATTTATTTATTATTTTATTTAGTTTAAATGTATTTAATTTTAATTATAATTTTAAATTAATATTTCATGAAAAATTATAACTTAAAATTAATATTTAATTAACTTAAAATAACATTGAACTTAAGATTAATTAAGTTAAATTAAAATATAAAAACATAATTAAAAGAATTCTAAAATCAAATTTAGATTTTTATTAAATTAATCTAAATTATGGCTCAAATAAATTAAACCAAAATAATTGATAAAAAAGGGAAAAAACAATTGATAAAAAAGAGTGAAAAGACAATTTTTTTAGGGAAATAAACCACTCGTTTTTTAAGTTTAAGAATAATTTACTAAAAAATTTTGGAGGGATATAAGTTACTCAAAATTTTAGAGAGAATTAGAAATAAATTTTAATTATTATATAAAAAAGGAAAAAATTTTGGGGAAAATTAATAAATAGTAAATTTTGGAGGATTATTATTATTATTACAATATATAATCAAATAATAAACTTTGATTAAATATAAACAATTAAAAATATAAAAAACGGAAGATTAGATTTATATATTTCTTTGACACAACTCTAAATCGGGTAAATTTTTTTTTTCATATTTTCATTAAACTATATTATATATATATTAAACTATATTATATATGTATTAAAAAAGGGAGATTTGATTTATATTTAGATAATCATTAATATATTAAACTATATTATATACATAATGTATATTAATGTATGTTAATGTATATTATATACATTAAACTATATTGTATAAATTTCATATTTTCATTTTTGAAATATATTAAACTATATTGTATAGGTATAAATTATAATATATTAAAGTACATTAAAATTAAAATTTCATCGAATTTAACTATTATTAATTTATAATTTTTACAATTTAGTCCTTACAACTTTACTTTTATTTCAAATTGACTACTATTTATTTTTTTAATTTAGTAAATATATGATTTGATTAATTTAAATTATTAATAAATGTAAAGTATTAAATTTTGATAAATTTAACTATTAATTTTTTAAAAATCAATTTAAAATGTTAAATATTTTTTTATATATGCATATATAATTTAATTTAATATATATATATATATAAGAAATATTGTATTTAGATATTCATTTCATACTACTAACTGTTAAATTATGTTAAATAATTCAATATACTTAGTAGTAACTCGTTAAATATAAATTGTTTGTGAATTTAATAAGAATTAATGTACTTAAATTTGTCTTATTAAAAATTTAATTAAAATTTAAAAGTTTTAATAAATTAATAACTTATGATTAATGAATTAAAAATAAATTATTTAAAATTTAAATTAATTAAGTAATTATGATCCTTAAATAAAAAAATATTTATTAAAAAATAATTATAACTATTAAAGTAATGGAAAAGACTTTTTAGTTTTAAAGGGAAACTTTTATTTTTTTGATTTAATAAGGGGAAAGCTAGCAAAAAAATGAAACAATTGGAGGAGAAACTTTAATATATTAATAGGGGGAAGTTTTAATATATTACTATATTAATGTATATACTAATTAAGTATACTATACTAAATTATTAATGTATATTATATACATATACATAATACATATATACATCTAATATATATAATATAATACATCTAGTTATACATATACGATACATCTAATTACTATGTATATATATATTAGTATAGTATATATTAATGTACTATTATTATGTATACAATCACCATAGTATATATGAATGTACTATGTGTACATTATACATATATTAATGTATATATGATACATCTAATTACCAATATATATTATATACATACTAATATTAAATTATTAATGTATTATATATAGAGAGTATAAATTTTATATATACTATTATTTCATTTATAATATAAATTCTATATATATAGTTTAAATTTCATATTTCTATTTTTGAAATATATTAAACTATAAATTATAATGTATTAAAGTACATTAAAGTTAAATTTTTCATCGAAGTTAATTATTATTAATTTATAATTTCTGTAATTTAGTCCTTACAAGTTATATTTTTTTTATTTTGAATTGACTATCAGTTATTTTTCTAATTTAGTTTAGTGTTTTTAATAAGATGATATTTTATTTTATTAATGTTTATCCTTTTTTAATTTAAAATTTTATTCTTTGACTTTGTAGTTCAATATTTTTACTTATTAATTTTTAATAATATAATTTAGCATAATTTTTAAGATATGAATCATTATTCATTATATGATATTTTTGTTAAGTCTATTACGTAATATTTATTTTTAATGAGATTCATGCTAGTGAAAGACGTTAGATATTAAATAATTAATTCGAAATGAATGATCAAGTCACATTCAACCAAAAGTCTATTGTTTATTTACTTATTTTTACAAAATCACTTAATAATTTTAATTATTATAAATTTAAAACCCAAATTAATTCGACCTGAAACAAAATCGACATGAAATGAACTTGACCTGAAATGCAACCAACCTAAAATAGACCCAACCTGAAATGAAACTTTCAATTATCCGATTTGGACCCGACCTGAAATAGACCCGATCTAAAATGGATCAAACCTGAAATGGATCTGTACCTGACCCGAATCGAGTCAAAACATCAAATCAACCTGAAAATGACATGTATCTGATTTTACCCAACCTGACAGTAACCGACCTGAAACCCATTCGAGTAACTATTTTTACAGCCCTAATTATAATTATAATAAGTTGGAAAGCTTATTAAGCACAAGTTTTGTGATAACATCTATCTTGCACAAGAAGCAAATCAAATGTAAGCTTCATCTTCATTATTATAATAAAATCAAATTATTTTTAAATTAAAAAGGAAAAAAATCTGAAAATGGTAAAAAGTGTTTTAATGGATACTTGTGAATCGAAAATCTGTAAGTTTAATTAATATCAAGAATCTATCAAGATTTTGTTTTGAGAATATCTAGAATTTATTAAAAATAATATCATTCTCCTCCAAGCCATTTAAGTTTTTGACGACTGTGAATTGGAAATTCTTGATCATCATTCAGTTTATCTTGCACAAGAAGCAAATCAAATTTAAGCTTCATCTTCATTATTATAATAAAATCAAATTATTTTTAAACTAAAAAGGAAAAAAATCTCAAAATGATGAAAAGTGTTTTAATGGATACTTGTGAATCAGAAATCTGTAAGTCTAATTAATATCAAGAATCTATCAAGATTTTGTTTTGAGAATATCTAGAATTTATTAAGAATAATATCATTCTCCTCCAAGCCATTTAAGTTTTTGACGACTATGAATTGAAAATTCTTGATCATCATTCAGTTTATCATGGCTTCAACGCAATCCGGTTCAGAACAACGATTTGTGAACATTGATGAGAGGAAAAGGAAAAGAATGCTTTCAAACCGGGAATCAGCACGACGATCACGAATGAGGAAACAAAAGCAGATGGAAGATTTGGTTGAGGAAGTGAACACATTGCAGAAAGAGAATAGACAGATTATGGAAAAGATCAGCGTCGCCACCCAACGTTACATCGAGATGCAATCGGCAAATAATGTGTTAACAGCTCAGGCGATGGAATTGACTGATAGATTTCGATCACTGAAGTCGGTGCTGCACATTATGGAAGAAGTTGGCGGTTACGACATTGATATCCTTTGTTGAAGTCGTGGCAACTACCTTGTCCGATACACACAATTATGGCGACGGTAGATATGTTTGAGCCTGTACTTATTTTTTGTTCGCCAAAGATATCTTCTCCTTCTCTCTGTCGATGTTTTTTTACTATTAGGTTTACGATAATTTGTAGTACACTGATGACTGAACCCAGAGTTTTGTTTTGCAAAAAAGCTTTTGTACTATGTATGGAATCATGAATTTGGATGTAGTTTGCTTGAGAATAACATGTATTCATTAGGTAGTTCAAGTCGTGTTAATTTCAGGTTTTTTAACACCCTAAAAATTATTCCTAATTTTAAAAACTAATTTTGAAATTCCTAATTAAAACTCTAATTTTTAGATTCCCGATTTCTGAAAACCTAATTTCTTTTTTTGAAGTTTTTAAATTGATTTTCTAAATTTAACGAAAAATTTTTGCGATAAGATTGTAAAATTTTGAAAAGTTTTAATTGTAAATTTAAAGTTTAAAAGTTAAAGTAATGTTTTGAAAATCCTAAAGAGATTGATGGCTAAATATGTAATTTACCCATATATTTAAATGCTTTTGTTTTTCAATGTAATTATTTTTTACTTTTATTTATTATTTAAATAATTTTTTTATTATTTATTATTATAAGATATGTTTTGAAATTTGATGATTTTTGGATAAACTGTTTGTTTTTAAATTTAATTCTATTTTTACTAAGATTAATTATTTTTTAAGAGTTTTTCTATAACCAATCTTTTTTATTAAAAATATTATTTTATTCTAATTCTCGTTTTATCAAAAGTCTTTTTTTATTATTATAATATATATTATATATATATTATAGGAAATTACTGTCAAAGAAGTAAATTCCATTTAAAATACTATAATCTTTTTATTATTATTTTATAAATTTTTTTTGGTTTAATAGAATTCTAATTCAAATTGGAATCAGTTATTTATATTACGGTCTAATATAAAACCCTACATTATATTCTTTCATCAAGATTCTCTATAGCCTCTGTTCTCATTCTTTATTTCTTTTCGAGTTTGAAAACATATTATTTAGTAATTGAGTCACTTTGGCTAAGGTGTGTTCTTTTACTGGTTCTATATTTGTTTGTTGTTTTTTTTCAAAAAAATATATTTTTTTGTGACATGCTTAATATTTTATGTTTTGAAAAATATTCGTGTTTTGCTGACATGTCTAATTTTTGTATTATGTCTTTGATTGCATATTTGTGTTTCTGTGCTTATGTGTCATTGTGATTTAAGAAATATATAAAACTTTTCGTATTTTGAGATCTCATACTTTTGCGAGTAATTATGATTTTAAATCTTGTAAAATTGTGTTTTCGGATAAATTATGATTTAAGATTAGGACTGAGATTGGATAAATTATGACATCATTCATACAACTTGTTTTGCATTGTTTTCTAAAATATTACTCTTGAGAAATAATTTTATAAACTGTGTTTTGTTGTTTTTATCTACACCTTAGAGATACATTAAGTTCTTTAGGTTACTCCATCTTAGTTTCCTCTTACAAATCTTTGAACTTTAGACAATGCGGTACCTGAAGAATCTCATATTTTATCTGGTTATTTTATTATTCAATATAAAAATAACTTTTAGTTATTCAAATTATTATTACTATTTTATAAACTTTAATATATTTGGAAATTAATGTTACTTTCAGTATACATAAATATTTTTCTTACATTCAAATATTTTATTTGAACCATTAGACTATAATGTTAATTTTAATAAGTTTATAAGATAATGTATTTTAGGAATTTTAGCTCTTCTTAAATTACCAATTTTTAGTTATAATTTTAACTTTTGTTTTTAAGGAATTATTAAGTAATTAAATATTTTACAATTATTTTGAAATAATATAAATTAAATAGGTTGTGAGGGTGAAGTTTTTAACGTTAACTTCCTAGATTTAATCTATTTCATATCGTGTTAAATGTGTATTTCTTTTTGTGCTATTGTTAAATGAATTTAAATGTGTGTTTTCTTCTTGTGTTAAATGTGTTTTCTTTTCCTGCTTTAAATTTGTGTTTCTTTCTGTGTTATTGTCAAATGAATTCAAATGTGTGTTTTCTTCTTGTGCAAAAGGTGTTTTTCTTCATGCGCTATTGTTAAATAAATTTAAATATTTGTTATCTTCTAGTGCTAGATTTGTGTTCTATGATTAATTGTTTATTGTGGTATTGTGATCTTGAGATTCCCTGTGATACTATGATCAGATTATCTGAACTGTGTGTTTCGTATTCTATACGATTATATGTGTTAAGACATTTGAGATCATTAGCATTGATTGCATTACATGTGCATGGGGTGGATTCTACGGAGGAAGGTGGTTTTACAACACTGTGTTTGGCGTTCGGATTATGGGACTGCATTCTCTATGACATTGTATTCATCAATATTTGTGTTTACTTATCACGAAAAGTTAGGCTATAATTGTGATTATGAATTGAGTGACATTGTGATGTTTGTCTTCCCTTTAGAGATATACTGGGCTTTTTAGCTCATTTTTTAATTTATTTTTTTTTTCCAGATTTCTGGCCCTAGGAGTTGGCACTTGGAGATCTCTATTGGACAATGTTTTTTTTCCATTACGTTTATTTACAAATATTTTTACTTCAGTTATTTTAGGATTATTATGGATTTAAGATGTTTTTAAACTTAATACATAAAACCATTTTATCTAATTTTCTATGCTTTTAATCAGAAAAATTACTTTTAAATTATTTACTTAATATTTGATTTACAAATTTTCATTTTTGAATTACTTCATACGTTTATATGGCGTTAAAGTTTTTAAAATAATGATTTGAACCTACTGTACACCTCAAGTTATGTCTAGAGGGTTACATTTTTGGTATCAGAGCCAAGTTCAACACTCGGACTGTGAGGCCCATTACAAGTGTTTCCACAAAAATTTTGAAAAGCATGCATGTATTAAATATTTTTGGGATATGGGATGTTTTTGTAAAAAATACTTATTCATGTGTTTTTAATTTGAGACTCTAGTACCAAAACTTACTTTTGATTTATTATTTATTTACACAACACTTTATGTTATCATCTTTATTGGATAGATTATTATTTCACCTTGCATGAGTTTTTGATT
This sequence comes from Abelmoschus esculentus, assembly GCA_035048815.1. Taxonomy (NCBI): domain Eukaryota; kingdom Viridiplantae; phylum Streptophyta; class Magnoliopsida; order Malvales; family Malvaceae; genus Abelmoschus; species Abelmoschus esculentus. The sequence goes on from JAUCBN010000037.1 coordinate 8,802,635, forward strand.
TGTGTATGTTTCATATAATTTCAGATCTAGAAAGATTGTGTACCCGTTAGTTAGTGGTTACTACTCATAATATAGAATTTCTTTTCCTTTCGACCTAGAAAGTGATCCTTTTGAACCTTGTGAATTCTTATGTCATGTTTTTTTAGTAACCTTCATAAGTTTTAGCTCAAGTTCAGATCAAGAACCCAAACTTTAGTTATCAAGCAAAATATCGTGATTGTACTCATTCTTATAAATTTAAGACCAAACCTTCTCGAAGAACTCTTTGTTGTCATTTGTTACATGAACCTGAATGCTCTTTTAAATTTTTCTCTGAACATCCGTGCTTTTGAAAATCTAACGCTATGTCTAGAAAATTTTAAGGACGAAATTTCTTTTAAGGGTGTGAGAGTTGTAACACCCCAAAAATTATTCCTAATTTTAAAACCTAATTTTGAAATCCCTAATTAAAACTCTAATTTTTAGATTCCTAATTTCTCAAAACCTAATTTCTTTTTTTAAAATTTTTAAATTGATTTTCTAAATTTAAGGGAAAATTTTTGCGATAAGATTGTAAAATTTTTAAAAGTTTTAATTGCGAATTTAAATTTTAAAAGTTAAATTGATGTTTTGAAAATCCTAAAGAGATTGATGGCTAAATATGTAATTTACCCATGTTTTAAAATGCTTTTGTTTTTTAACGTAATTATATTTTTACTTTTATTTATTATTTAAATAAAACTGTTTTATTATTTATTATTATAATATATGTTTTAAAATTTGATGACTTTTGGATAAACAGTTTGTTTTTAAACTGAATTCTATTTTTACTAAGATTAATTATTTTTTAAGAGTTTTTCTATAATCAATCTTTTTATTAAAAGTATTATTTTATTCTAATTATTGTTTTATCAAAAGTCTTTTTTCTTATTATTATAATATATATTATATTATATATTATATGAAATTACTTTCAAAGAAGGAAATTTCCTTTAAAATACTATAATCTTTTTATTATTATTTTATTAAATTTCTATGGTTTAATAGAATTCCAATTCAAATTGGAATCAATTATTTTTTTCTCTATATATACATATTACAGTCTACGAGAAACCCTACATTATTTTCTTTCATCAAGATTCTCTAAAGCCTCTATTCTCACTCTTTATTTCTGTTCGAGTTCAAAACCATATTATTCAGTAATTTGAGTCACTTTGGATATGGTGCGTTCTCTTATTGGTGCTAGATTTGTTTTTTTTTTCAAAAAATATTTTTTTGTGACATGCTTAATATTTTATATTTTGAAAAATATTCGTGTTTTGCTGGCATATCTAATTTTTGTATCGTGTCTTTGATTGCATATTTGTGTTCTCGTGCTTATGTGTCATTTATGATTTAAGAAATATATAAAACTTTTCAGATTTTGAGATCTCATACTTTTGCGAGTAATTATGATTTTAAATCCTGTAAAATTGTATTTTTGGATAAATTATGATTTAGGATTAGGACTGAGATTGGATAAATTATGACATCATTCATACAACTTGTTTTGCATTGTTTTCTAAAATATTACTCTTGAGAAATAATTTTATAAACTGTGTTTTGTGGATTTTATCTACACCTTAGAGATACACTAAGTTCTTTAGGTTACTCCATCTTAGTTTCCTCTTACAAATCTTTAAACTTTAGACAATGCGGTACTTGAAGAATTGATGGAGGTTAGGAAGTCGTGCTTTTATGATGAAGCATTCGTCCTTCGACCTTTCTCAGATTGTAGTATTTAAGATGTCGAACCCATGAGGATTGGCTTTACTGACGCAATTTATTCTTCTTGCACAATAGAAAAGTAAAAACACGGATAATTGAGTTGGGCTATAACTAAGGAAACTAATTAAAGCGATAAAGAAAAATGATCAAGAAATCAAGGATGGAAAAGTGGGGCAGGTTAGAGTGCTTCGTATTATGGGTTCAATTGACTTGTTTCTGTCTCATGCAATTATACAACACTGCCTCGGTAGAATTGTAGTTTTACTACCTCGGCAATGAAGGATTACGTCCGCCGCGGCAATCCCTTGCTCTTGGGTGGACTTCTTCAAGGTTCGGCAAAGTGTCATCCGATGACTCCGCTTATCCCTAAGTCAAAGTACTGTTCATGACTAGTCATTGATGATACCTCTCGGCGTGAACCAACTATAACCACCAATCAATCTCACACTTCTTTTAGCCGCTGAAACTCTAACCTATTCCTAGGCCGAGTTAGTATTTTTCAGCTAGAAAAATACCGTACTTATACCTTTCGTGAATCTAACTCTCCCGATATTAGATAAATAAGTCTCTCACAAACTTCTCTCTCGAGCTTGAATGCAAGAACAATGAATGGAAAAGAATAAGCAAACCTCGATATTTTATTGCATGAAACAAGAAAGCAAAGTACAATTTTCTTCCACAACTACTCCACAAACTAACCTAAACCCCAAGGGGGCGATGGAGGAGTTTAGGGTTTTCTATGAACACTTGATTTCGAGATATTTTCCTCTCTACATAGGCTATGGTTTATATAGGCTTGGCCTAGGGCAAACCTTTCCAAAGTAGGAATACAACTTGGAGTAAAACACAAGTTAAGTACATAAATAAAAGATATTTATTTTATTTCCTAGTTTATTCCTATAAGGATTCTTTTCTCGTGTGGCCTTACCTTGACTTTTCGTGTGTTTCTCAGCTCTGATTTCTATGCCGCTTGTCTTAAAACGTCCACCTTATTTCTCTTCAGATCTCCTATCATATCGACATTTGCTCTTCAGGTGCTGCTGCGGCCTCCATAATGCTGCCGAGGCGGGTGCTTATCTACATTCCAGCTTCAGCTTCCAGCATCCATCTTCTTGTTTGGCAATTCCTATGATGCAGTTTCCTGTCTAAGAAAGAAAACCATCAAATGCATCTGTTTTATGCCAAATAATAGATAAATTCATGAATTGAGTATTGGGATGCTGAAATATGGAAATAAACAGAATTATTCAATATTGCCATTAAATCTGTCCTTTATTAGCAATAATCGAGTGGAAAATTGGTATAAAGAATAGGAGTTTTAGGCACTCGTCACACCCTCAAACCCGAAATATTGCTTGTCCTCAAGCAATGCAAAAGATAGATTTTTAAGTAAGGAATTTTAAAGTAATATACCGTCCTTTCTGCCGCGACAGAATTCCTTTCTTGACTCGGCCTCTTCTAGGTTCTAGGAATTCCTCGGAACTGGACTATGAGTCTTGGTGAGTGTGTGCGTAGCTGTGTCAAAGTTGATTATCTAAGTTCTAATCCTTTTTCTTGCTCAAGACTTCCGACTAAGATTTTTCTTCAATTATTTTTCTTTCCTTTTCCCTGTTTGGCATATAAATATATATTGCTATATACTTATACTGCTTGAACCAGTTTTCGGGCACCTCAAGTGTTAACTACTCTTACTAGAGCCAATTTCGGGCACCTCTAGTAAGTGGGAAGAAGACTAAGTCCTAGAGCTAGTGATAGGCACCTCTATGGACTAAACTAGAGCTGGTGATAGGCACCTCTAGTTAAAATCTAAGCCTAAGTCCTTATTGCTTTTCAAAGAAAAAAACTTTTAAAATCAACTAAGACTAGCAGTGTTTATGGATTTTTCAGGCTCATAGTCTAATCCTAAGTACTAATCCTAAGAGACCTTTCTGATTTCAAGTCTGGTGAATGGTGCATACTGCGGCGGCGGCTGAAGAATATATTGCTGCCGAGGTAGTCTCAATAAAATTAAATAGACTTAAAAAAGTTTTGCATAAAATTGTAATTGTTGTAAAGACAAATTTTAAGGCAGTAGTAGGATAATTCGAATAATTTCCATACATGAAATATATTTTTATAAGGCAGAAAATAGGATAAATACTCCCCCAAACTCGAGGGATGCATTGTCTTCAATGAATGTATCTGAGCATAAGACAACAATAAAAGACAAGATAAAAATTAAGAGACAAGGAAAAGATAAATCAATATTTATATGTCGCGTCTCGGCCTCTTCTGTATCCTGAGGGTCATCAGTTTGTGTGGAGTTTGTTGAGAAAGAAACTAAAAATTGCACTGGAAAACAATAATGAAGAATTATGAAATAAAACGGGGGAGATTAAGTTTTAGGGACGCAAACGCGTCATCATATGTTCTTGGGTGGCCAGCCCTCCTTCACATTTTTCCGCCGAGGCAACCTTTCTCCGTGGCAACTTGCCATCGAGGCAACCTCCGCCGTGGCATTATGCTGCCGAGGCAACCTTACGATGTGATATTATGTCGAGGCAACCTTCCGATGTGATATTATGCCGAGGCAACCATCTTGGGCGGGACGACAAGCTCGATTTCAGGGTCGTTTTATATGCTTCTTGGCTTCTCCTTCTTGAAATTCCATCCTAAAAAAAATAACTTAAACATAATTAAACTTATTTCCTAAAACAAATAACTCAAAAATAATTAAACTAATTTCCTAAGATAGTAGTGTAAGAAAAATAAAAAGGAAAGTTGGAATCGCCAATCCCCGGCAACGACGCCAAATCTGATGGAGGCTAGGAAGTCCTGCTTTTATGATGAATCATTCGTCCTTCCACCTTTGTCAGATTGTAGTATTTAAGATGTCGAACCCACGAGGATTGGCTTTACTTACGCAATTTATTCTTCTTGCACAATGGAAAAGTAAAAACACAGATAATTGAGTTGGATTATAACTAAGGAAACTAATTAAAGCGATAAAGATAAATGATCAAGAAATCAAGGATGGAAAAGTGGGGCAGGTTAGAGTGCTTCGTATTATGGGTTCAATTGACTTGTTTCTGTCTCATGCAATTATACAAAACTGCCTCGGCAGAACTGCAGTTTTACTGCCTCAACAATGAAGGATTACGTCCGCCGCGACAATCCCTTGCTCTTGGGTGGACTTCTTCAAGGTTCGACAAAGTGTCCTCTGATGATTCCGCTTATCTGATGGGGGCTAGAAAGTCCTGCTTTTATGATGAAGCATTCATCCTTCCACCTTTGTCAGATTGTAGTATTTAAGATGTCGAACCCACGAGGATTGGCTTTACTTACGCAATTTATTCTTCCTGCACAATAGAAAAGTAAAGACACAGATATTTGAGTTGGATTATAACTAAGGAAACTAATTAAAGCAATAAATATAAATGATCAAGAAATCAAGGATGGAAAAGTGGGGCAGGTTAAAGTGCTTCGTAGTGTGGGTTCAATTGACTTGTTTCTGTCTCATGCAATTATACAACACTGCCCCGGCAGAACTGCAGTTTTACTGCCTCGGCAATGAAGGATTACGTCCGCCGCGGCAATCCCTTTCTCTTGGGTGGACTTCTTCAAGGTTCGGCAAAGTGTCCTCTGATGACTCCGCTTATCCCTAAGTCGAAGTATTGTTGACGATTATTCCTTGATGATACCTCCCGGCGTGAATCAACTATAACCACCAACCAATCTCAAACTTCTTTTAGCCGCTGAAACTCTAACCTATCCCTAGACCGAGTTAGTATTTTCCAGCTAGAAAAATATCGTACCTATCCCTTTCGTGATCCTAACTCTCCCGATATTAGACAAATAAATCTCTCACAAAATTCTCTCCCGAGCTTGAATGCAAGAACAATGAATGACAAAGAATAAGCAAACCTCGATATTTTATTGCATGAAACAAGAAAGCAAAGTACAATTTTCTTCCACAACTACTCCACAAACTAACCTAAACCCCAAGAGGGCAATGGAGGAGTTTAGGGTTTTCTATGAACACTTGATTTCGAGATATCTCCTCTTTAAATAAGCTATGGTTTATATAGGCTTGGCCTAGGGCAAACCTTTCCAAAGTAGGAATACAACTTGGAGTAAAACACAAATTAAGTACATAAATAAAAGATATTTATTTTATTTCCTAGTTTATTCCTATAAGGATTCTTTTCCCACGTGGCCTTTGACCTTGACTTTTCGTGTGTTTCCCAGCTCCAATTTCTATGCCGCTTGTCTTAAAACGTCCACCTTATTTTTCTCTTCAGATCACCTATCATATCGACATTTGCTCTTCAGGTGCTGCCGCGGCCTTTAAGTGCTGCCGAGGCGGGTACTAATCTGCATTCCAGTTTCGGCTTCCAGCATCCATCTTCTTGTTTGGCAATTCCTATGATGCAGTTTCCTGTCTAAGAAAAAAAACCATCAAATGCATCTGTTTTATGCTAAATAATAGATAAATTCATGAATTGAGTATTGAGATGCTGAAATATGGAAATAAGCAGAATTATCTAATATTGCCATTAAATTTGTCCTTTATTAGCAATAATCGAGTGGGAAATTGGAATAAAGAATAGGACTTTTAGGCACTCGTCATTATCCCTAAGTCAAAGTACTGTTGATGACTAGTCCTTGATGATACCTCCCGGCGTGAATCAATTATAACCACAACCAATCTCACACTTCTTTTAGCCATTGAAACACTAACCTATCCCTAGGCCGAGTTAGTATTTTCCAGCTAGAAAAATATCGTACTTATCCCTTTCGTGAATCTAACTCTCCCGATATTAGATAAATAAATCTCTCACAAACTTCTCTCCTGAGCTTGAATGCAAGAACAATGAATGACAAAGAATAAGCAAACCTCGATATTTTATTGCATGAAACAAGAAAGCAAAGTACAATTTTCTTCCACAACTACTCCACAAACTAACCTAAACCCCAAGGGGGTGATGAAGGAGTTTAGGGTTTTCTATGAACACTTGATTTCGAGATATCTTCCTCTCTACATAGGCTATGGTTTATATAGGCTTTGCCTAAGGCAAACCTTTCCAAAGTAGGAATACAACTTGGAGTAAAACACAAGTTAAGTACATAAATAAAAGATATTTATTTTATTTCCTAGTTTATTCCTATAAGGATTCTTTTCCCGCGTGGCCTTTAACCTTGACTTTTCGTGTGTTTTCCAGCTCCGATTTCTATGTCGCTCGTCTTAAAACGTCCACCTTATTTTTCTCTTCAGATCGCCTATCATATCGACATTTGCTCTTCAGGTGCTGTCGCGGCCTCCATAATGCTGCCGAGGCAGGTGCGTATCTGCATGCCAGCTTCAGCTTCCAGCATCCATCTTCTTGTTTGGCAATTCCTATGATGCAGTTTCCTGTCTAAGAAAGAAAACCATCAAATGCATCTGTTTTTTGCCAAATAATAGATAAATTCATGAATTGAGTATTGGGATGCTGAAATATGGAAATAAACAAAATTATTTAATTTTGTCATTAAATTTGTCCTTTATTAGCAATAATCGAGTGGGAAATTGGTATAAAGAATAGGACTTTTAGGCACTCGTCAATAATCTCATATTTTATCTGGTTATTTTATTTTTCAATATGAAACTAACTTTTAGTTATTCAAATTATTATTACTATTTTAGAAACTTTAATATATTTGGGAATTAAGGTTACTTTCGGTATATATAAATATTTTTCTTACATTCGGATATTTTATTTGAACCATCAAACTATAATGTTAATTTTAATAAGTTTATGAGATAATGTATTTTAGGAATTTTAACTCTTCTTAAATTACAAATTTTTAGTTATAATTTTAACTTTTGTTTTTGACGAATTATTAAGTAATTAAGTATTTTATAATTATTTTGAAATAATATAAATTAAATAGGTTGTGAGGGTGAAGTTTTTAACGTTAACTTCCTAGATTTAATCTATTTCATATCGTGTTAAATGTGTATTTCTTTTTGTGTTATTGTTAAATGAATTTAAATGTGTGTTTTCTTCTTGTGTTAAATGTGTTTTCTTTTCTTGCTTTAAATTTGTGTTTTTTCTGTGTTATTGTCAAATGAATTCAAATGTGTGTTTTCTTCTTGTGCAAAAGGTGTTTTTCTTCATGCACTATTGTTAAATAAATTTAAATGTGTGTTATCTTCTAGTGCTAGATTTGTGTTCTGTGATTAATTGTTTATTGTGGTACTGTGATACTATGATCAGATTATCTGAACTGTGTGTTTCATATTCTATACGATTATATGTGCTGAGACATTTGAGATCATTAGCATTGATTGCATTACATGTGCATGGGGTGGATTGTATGGAGGTAGGTGGTTTTACCCTACTGTGTTTGGCGAAATAATGGGTGAGGAGTTCTGGGGAATTACCTCCACTGTGATCGGTTGGCTTTGCCACCACTGTGTTTGGCGTTCGGAGTATGGGGCCGCATTCTCTGTGACATTGTATTGATCAATATTTGTGTTTATTTACCAAGAAAAGTTAGGCTATAATTGTGATTATGAATTGAGTGATATTGTGATGTTTGTCTGCACTTTAGAGACACACTGGGCTTTGTAGCTCATTCTTTTAATTTTTTTCTAGATATTTGGCCCTAGAAGTTGGTACTTGGAGATCTCTATCGGACAATTTTTTTCAATGCGGTTATTTACAAATTTTTTTACTTCAGTTATTTTGGGATTATTAGGGATTTAAGGTGTTTTTAAACTTTATGCATAAAACCGTTTTATCCAATTTTCTATGTTTTTAATCAGAAAATTTACTTTTAAATTATTTACTTAATATTTGGTTTACAAATTTTCATTTTTGAATTACTTCATACGTTTACATGACGTTAAAGTTTTAAAATAACGATTTCAACCTACCTTACACCTCAAGTTAAGTCTAGAGGGTCACAAGTTTAGTCGATATCAGACTTTGGTTAAAATGATTGAAGTTAAAACAATTAATTATCGGGTTAATTTAGGTCGGATGAACTTTGGATAGAGTCATAATTACTAATTCAATCTAGAATGTGCATGGATGGTCATTTGAAACATGAAACCTGTTTCCCATGCCTCTGCATGTGTTCATATTTTCACTTTGAAACCAAAGAAAGCTAAAAAATCAATGCTAGTACTATATTCAAATTGCAAATTTGATTATTCGTATCTGACTATTCATAGGACTAAGAAATGATAGTTTGCTTTGTTCTGTCTTCAATGGTATTGTACCATGACTATGGTACATTTCTTGAATGGTATTTTGGATGGTATTGTATATATTGAAATGCTGTTTTAAATATGAATTATTGGTATTTTTCCAAAGAACACCCTTCAACCTTTTCTTTTATAGCAGGTTTGAGCATTGTTCTGGACATCGAGTTCATTTTGGGAGTTTTAACGCCTTTGCTTGCATGGTACGATAGTTGTGTAATTAACAGACGTTTAGGTCATAACAGTTTAAGTCTCGATTTATTGTGCTTGAGTTTTTAATTCTTGTTGATTATTTGCTACAACAAAAACATTTTTTTAGTGATATTTTTAAGTAAATGCTGTTGAATTTGTATTATTACTGTCGTTTATTGGAAAATGTCGCGATATGTTAATATATAGTGACGTTTCTAGAAAAACAACTCTATAGATACGTACTTTAATGACATTTGTTCAATAGGACTTAAATGTTTAAATTTCACATTGACTCCACTTATATCTTATTGAAACTTTATAAAGAAGAAAAACACAAATATGAATTAATTATTAACGCAGAAATTAATGAATAAAAAAAGTATACAATTCTTGCTGGTCATAAAAACACATTAGTGAATCACATGGGCGAAACCAACTTATATGAGGGAGGGGTAATTGCCCCTCAACTTCATGGGTTAATTGTGTTTTAAGCCTAAAAAATTTTAAAACAATTATAATTAAGCCCTTGTCCCTCACCGAATTGGATGGTGTATCATTTTTTAGGAACTTGTCATTTAAAATTAATAAAAATAAGTTTTGATCTCTATTTTTGGTTAATCATTTCTTATGACCTTTTAATTTTAAAATTTCTAAAAATTAGAGATAAACCCCTTAATTTGTGGTTTAATTAATTTTTTAAGAACTATTCGTTTTAATAAAATTAATCAGTTTTTCCCCTCAATTCATACATAGTTCAATATTAACTTTATCCCTCGTGAATCAGAAACCTTCAAAATTACAATTTACAAACCAATGTGATACAAAATACCTACAAAGCTACAACAAATTCGAAACAACCCAATTTGAGAGCTTTAATGTAGGATTGTAAAAGAATTGGGATCAAATAAAAAATAATAAGTTATTACTTATGAATATTTTATTCAGTATTTTATTACAATTTATATGTGAGTAGGAAAAATAAAATTTTAGCATGGACACAAAAAATTATAAAAATTTAAGACGAAAATAAATAAAATTTTATAATAAACATTATTAATAAAATAAATAACTAATAGGAGAAAATTTGAATTTCAGGATGAACAAGTAGAGTGAATCTGTCAATGATACAAAATATACTTTTTAGTGATATGTGACTAAATAAGGTTTTGGCACAAGTACTAGAGTTTCATTTTTGACCAAAGTAGGTACATGAAGTTTATTTTTATTATCGTTTTAAAGTAATAACTTTCAAAAAAATCATTATCCAACCAATATTTTACAAGTTTTTTTAAAAACAAACTTATTTAAAAAACAAAAACAAATATTAAATCACAAAAAATCCCCCAAATCCATAAAACCACCAAACCCCTAAATTTATAAATTTCTGTCACTATCAATAAATTCGTTAGACTCCACCACTATTATTGTTTAAACCCGTCAACCAAAGACGATGTCCTTCATTGGACAAATGTCAAAAAATTTCTTCACCTTATAATTGACAACATCGTCCATGACTTCGTTCAACCTCTTACTCCGTTTAGTAGAAAATTGAGTTGGAGATATCACTCGAAACATAAAACAAAGAATCAGAGAAGCAATCACATTTAAATTATAACAAATCATTCAATGAATCCCTTTATTAATCAATTATAGATCAAATTATTCTTACTTAAGCTGGACATAAATTACTTAATTTTGATTTAAGCCTTAGGGACTAATTTATAAGTTTCAAAGGTCTGAGGCTAAATTGTAAATAATACAAACTTCAAGGAATTAACGGATATCTTCCATGAAACAAATATTTATTGACTTAAGACTTATAATAACAGAACCAGGGTAATTATTGACATATGGGTCTTTGTTAACCTTTAGGACTAAGCAATAAAGTTTCAAAAGTTAGGGACTTAGTTGTAAGTTTCTAAAATATTTGAGGTTCTTTCAAAATATTCAATTTAATATCTAAATATACTCTTAAATATATATTCTTCCAAAATTATGAAATTCAAAAGAAATAAAAATTAATGGTGACATCAATTGATCAAGATACGACTTAAGAACTAAATTATAATTTTTTAAACTTGAAGGGATTGATTTTTTTATTAGAGGATCGATATTTTAATTATAATTATTTATAATATTATGAAATATATTGATTCTAACTTTAACGATTTTATATATATATATATATATATATATATATATATACACACGATATACATATATATTTTTTATATTTTCAGATGTGATATATAATAGTATACATAATCTATTAAGCAGAATTGTCAGATTTGACTCAAACTTAAAAATTAATTAAGTAATTAATAAAAAAATTTAAGTTATTTAAATTTCTTTTCATATATCAAATTTTATTTGAATTTTTTTATTTGAGTCTAGTTTATGAAGTTACAAGTTAAGTCAAAATGAATCATTTCTTTTACATTAAGTCGAGTCAAATTTTGTCCACTTCTAGTCATATAAACTAACTTAAAAAATAATTATTTCTTTACAAATGAGAAATTGAGAATGACCAATCTTCCAACTGTCTCCTTGACCGATAATCACATCCTAATGTTATCTCGAGATAATAATCAAAATATTTTTATTTATCGTATCGTATCAAATTAAAATATAAGGTTTATATTTACAAAACAAGAAACAAGCTTACCAAATTTACCATTACCAAAAATTGCTACCACAAATTGCTCTAATTGAGCTACCGCATAGAAAGCACATTTATAATCATGTGATAAAAACATATATAATTGGATGGTATCAATTAATCTCGGTATTCATAACTATACTCACTGATATATCGAAGTTCATGAAACAATTCTAAACACTAAACCAAGCTTAATTATCCTTATCTTTCATATCCGAAACATCGATTCTTCCCATAGAGCTTTATCAAATTTGTAATCAAATGGAAGGGATGATAGCCTAACAATAGGGAATTTAAATTAGAAATCTAAAGCTCTAAGAGCATTTAACAATGGCATAGAATTCATCTGAAGAAGATGATTTATTTTTTTCACTTTCTTCCTTGTTTATAGAAATCACAATAGTTAATTTAGTAAAATTTATTTTATTTTCTTACACACAAAACTCATGGGAGCTTAATTTCAAGACACTTATTCCATGACTCATCTTTCATTTGAGGTTCAAATACAAACTTAATCATTAAAGTCTCCACTCCTTGCACTGTAGTCATCAAACTTTACTTTCTTGCGATTTAGTCATTGAATAACTTTTAACTTAATCACTCCACTCTATTTATAGCACTACTGACTCAATAATTTATATTCTTGCAAAATAGTTTTTATCTTCTTAAACCCCAAAATTGAACTAAAATTGTTAAATCTAATTGATTCGAGAAATTCAGGGAACTAAATTTACTTGTGGGAAAAAATTGATTGTCGAAAATTAAAATCTTTTAAGCATATTTTTTAGATGTTATAAGCTTTTTCGAGTATTTAATATTCTTATACTCGTACGAAATTCATTTTATGCTAATTGTCTTAGACCACACATTTGGGTCCAAGGAATTGGCACAAACATTAGTCAAAGAGCTTTGAAGTAATGTATCGGGCTTGTCAAGACCGTCAATTTTGGCCCAGCAAATGGAGAATTCTAAAAGGCCCACAAGCCCACTAGACTTGGCCCATTCCATAGAAGATTCTAGAGGGTAATTTGATCAAAGCATTATCTATTTGAATTTATTTATGATAAATTATTTAGATAATGTTTAAGATAATTAGAGATTTGAAAAGAGATAGAGTTAATATTGACCGTCGATGTAATTAAACGGTACCGTTGGATGTAGGCTTACCCCCACCTCATTTAATTATATTGAGCTTGTAAACACATTTTTGTCTCATTCTTCCATCACTTTGAGTAATACAAGAAGCATTTACTCTAAACTCTTTGAGTGTTGTTTGTGTTCTTGAGTGTTCTTTATTCTTGGCGTCAATCACTTTTAGTTGCTCTTTTATTCAGCTTTCGCTTAGAACGATCTTGTGTTCATGGGCTTAGGGAGAGTTTGATCTTCTAAAGCAAGAATCTAGGCTGACTTAGGTGTTTTTCAGGAGGACTTTGCCTAAGGTCGTACGGTTCAGCTACAAGGGAATCAACCATGTGACGAGGAATTCAGGGTGACTTAGTCGAGTTTCGACCAAGAATACGACTAAAACCGAACAAGCCGACTAGTAACAGTTTAGCCTCGTGACAAGTGATATCAGAGCAAGATGAAGGGCTTACATTCGATCTAGCTTGCAAGTGCAGTCAAGCATGGTGAGAACTTGTGCTCGAGTTAGTCAAAGTGATAAACTAGTTCGTGTTAATGATGATTGAAATGGAGCAACAGGGAAATAATGCTTCCATACAAGAAGACAAGGAACGTCGTGGTTAGGAATATTAGAACAAACTTACTTTGAACCAGATAAGAGGTTGTTGTGACGATTTTAAAATTCGAGTTGGTATTCTTGAAGCTAACATAGGTGAAATGCTTGAAGTCGTTCCCTCGTTAGACAAGAGGATTGATCGAATAGAGGGTTTCAAGAAGTCCATGGAAATCCAAGGTATTGTGGTGTCATGTTTTGAAAAGTTAAAGTCCATAGAGGGTCAGTTTAAGGATGAGACATAACACAACATCAACCAGTTCAAGACAGTTCGAGAGATTTATGCTTACGAAGCTGAGATGAAGGATTTGCATAAAGAGATGGATGAGCTCAGGAGTGAGCTATTTAGTTGCAAGATTTCAATGAGGGAATGAGATATTCTCAAGACTTTCTTAGAGAGAATTAGATTGGGGGCGAAACTCGTAGTAGAATAAAGAGTTTCCCAAAGACATTCAGAGGCTTTCGTTGTTGTCGAACCTCTGAATGATCTTGTAAAATATAAGCAAGCCAATGTTGAGTTAACCAAACTCAATCCAAGAGATGGTGGTAATGTTGAGGCTAAGTTTGTGCCCAAGAAAAAAAATAAAGTGCTACTTTTATGAAGGTAATCATTTGATAAGAAGATTTCTCGAGAAGAATCGCCTTGCTGCAATGATAAAGATAACAAACAAATCAGAGGGAGAAGTAGCAAGACTTAGGGTCATTTTGTATACTATTGTCACCAATTTGAGAAAGAGTTCGACTAAAAGTGCCAAAGTAGTCAAGCCAAAGATGAGACCTGGTATGATAGCAAGTGAGGAAGCTATCAAACACAGGGTGAAAAGAAAACAATTGGATTGCTACCAATGTAAAGGGTCTCACAAGTTGTGGAGATATCCAGTTCAAACCAGGAAGTCCAAGATGAGGGAGAAGCTCATAAAGAGCAAGGATGCAAAACTTGGTTCGAAGTCGTCTAGTTCTAAAAAGGCCTTGGAAGACCGAAAGTACAAAGGGGAGAATATGTTCAGAAAGGCTAAGATAGAGCTTTTAGATGATGTTCGAGGAAACGATATCGCTTTTGAGACTAGTGAAGTATCAAAAGGGCTAAGCCATTGAAGGGAATTGCAACCAATGAGACAACACCCATAAGAAAGGTGAGAGATGATGGAATGGGTTCGAGGAGGAAGTGTCGATACAAGAGGAAGCATCAAACTTAGAGGAAGAAAGTTCGATGCAAAAGAGCACTAAACTTCAAGTCAAAAAGGCGGGTATAACGAGTGGCAACAGGCTTCTGGCAGAAGGGTCGATGCATGCAAAGAACTTTTATGAGAAAAGTTCGATACAGAGGGGGGAAATTCAAGGAGAAATAAGGATTGACCCATTTTAGAGTAAATGCAACCGAAGAGAAAGTACATCTCAAACACATATCTAGTGTTTCTGAGTTTGATTTTCCATCATTGAGGAATGTAGGTCGGGTAAGACCTAACTTTCATTACGGGGATGCGAAGCTTGAAATGTACCTTTAAAAGTTCTAAGGGGAAAGATAAAGTTATCGATGTATCTGGGAGTTCGATCGATGTTCAATATTGTGACGACTTTCAAGACTTTGCCGCAAGATCAAGAAGGTTTGAGTCGAGGTAAAGCAAGACTTGTGGGAGAGGGCTCATACAAGAGAAATTGATCGATAGGCGTTTTAGCACGCTATGTTCAACGATATTTTGAGCTAAGACAAGCATTTCATATGGGAGAACTGCAACAAGTTAAGGCATCGACGAGTGAGCAAGATGAAACAACCCAAGATCGTTCGTGTGGTGCGACGAGGGCGTCGCTAAGTTCAGTGGGGAGAATGTCACAGACCGCGCATTTGGGTCCGAGGCATTGGCACAAACATCAATTAAAGAGGTTTGGAGTGATGTATCGGGCTTGCCAAGACCGCCAATTTTGGCCTAATAGTTAAAGAATGCTAAAAAGCCCACTAGACTTACCCCATTTCATAGAAGATTCCAAAGGGTAATTTGATCAAAACATTATGTAATTGAATTTATTTTGGATAAATTATTTAGATAATGTTTGAGATAATTAGAGATTTGAAAAGAGATAGATTTAATCTTGACCGTTGATGTAATTAAATTGAATCATTGGATGTAGGGGCTTCAATTATAAATAGAGGCATACCCCCACCTCATTTAATCATCTTGAGCTTGTAAACACATTTGTATCTCATTCTCCATCACTTTGAGTAATACAATAAGCATTTACTTTAAACTCTTTGAGTGTTCTGTGTGTTCTTGAATGTTCTTTATTCTTGGTGCCAATTATTTTTATTTGTTCTTTTATTCAGCTTCCGCTTAGAACGATCTTGCGTTCATGAGCTTTGGGAGAGTTTAATCTTCTAAAGCGAGAATCCAAGTTGACTTAGGCGTTATCAGGAGGACTTTGCCTAAGGCCGTACGATTCAGCTAGAAGGAGATCTAGACCCGTAAAAAGAGATTCAGGGTGACTTAGGCGAGTTTTGACCGAGA
The DNA here is from genome assembly GCA_035048815.1 of Abelmoschus esculentus. Classification (NCBI taxonomy): domain Eukaryota; kingdom Viridiplantae; phylum Streptophyta; class Magnoliopsida; order Malvales; family Malvaceae; genus Abelmoschus; species Abelmoschus esculentus. The sequence continues at coordinate 8,818,699 of JAUCBN010000037.1, forward strand.
AAGCGACTAAGACTGCACGAGCCGGCTAGCAATAGTCTACCCGTGACATAATCAATTAAATGTTCAATAAAGCAATCATTTTAAAGTAAAAAATATTTGTTATCAACCTAAACAAAATTAAAAGAATGCTATAATATAATTAATATGTTTTCATTTATAATACCATATATTTTTAGTTTAATTTTTATTTTCATTATATTTTCGCATTTCATAAACTCAAATAACATTGTGTACACGAACCATCTAGCCTCATCGGTTAAGGGAACGGTTGTTGTTCCTAGAGGTCACGGGTTTGAGCACCAGTGCTGTCAGCACAGTGATTGAGCGATCAATATTGAAAGGTTGAGAGTATACTCTAGAACAAATACTATTAACCACTGTAGCTGAATAAAAAAAAACAAAAACAAATAACATTGCGTTATATAAACAAAGTAATTTTATAAAATGTGATTAATTAATTACACGTTAAAAATTAAAAAAATCAAATGTAAAAAATATAATAGCATATAAGTTATTTTTTTAATTTGTATCTTTAATACTTACGAGCTATGTCATGTCAACAAAAATATATATTGTTAACTAATTATTAATTAATCATTCAAAAATATTTTATTTTATTTAAAACAAATTTTAAATTATCATCTTAATTGATAAATAAATATAAAAAATATATATTTTAAGCGATATGTTTTTAACTTTTTTTTGCATAATTAAAATTTTATTATCGCTTAAAAATCACAAAAATATCTCCAAAATCTATAAAACAAACAAAACCTAAATTTTCAAATTTTATTTAAAAAATCAAAATTTCCTGAAATTCACAAAAAATATCTTTAAAATCTATAAAACCAACAAAAAAATAAATTTTCAAATTTTATATTTAAAAAAATTCCTGAAAATCACAAAAAATATCTTCAAAATCTATAAAAACAAACAAAACCTAAATTTTCAAATTTTATTTAAAAAATCAAAATTTCCTGAAAATCACAAAAAAATATCTTTAAAATCTATAAAACCAACAAAAAAAATAAATTTTCAAATTTTATTTAGTAAACAAAATTTCCTGAAATCAAAAAAAATATCTTCAAAAATCTATAAAACCAACAAAACCCTAAATTTTCAAATTTTATTTTTAAAAAAATTCCTGAAAATCACAAAAAAAAATCTTCAAAAATCTATAAAACCAACAAAACCTTAAATTTCTAAATTTTATTTAAAAAAAATCCTGAAAATCACAAAAAAAAAAATCTTCAAAAATCTATAAAACCAACAAAACCTTAAATTTCTAAATTTTATTTAAAAAAATCCTGAAAATCAAAAAAAAACATCTCCAAAATCAATAAAACTAACAAAACCCTAAATATCCAAATTGTTGTTGCTGTCACCGGAGATAGCTTCATCAGACTCCTAACTGCAATCTCTGACAACGTTAACCCGAGATGACTGAAATCTGTATTGTATTTTATTCTATTAAAGTTATTTATTTTTAATTGATTAATTATATTTATTCGTAGATTAATTATTTTAATAAATATAAAATATTATAGATTAAATTTCATTAAAAATATGAATCAAATTAAATATCTAATCTAAAGTTATGAACATTTTTTTTGCTTTATGCATCGAATTTACTATAAATTTTCAATAGTTTTACAATAATTATTCAAACTTGCCTTTGAATGGTATAACTGGGAATTACCCCCAAATTAATCTGGAAACAAGAGGAGATTGGTGCCGAAGAAAAACCTTCAAATTTTGTTATGATGCTGGTGGATAAAACATGGATTTAGTCTGCAAAAACTCTCTTAAATTCCAAACTTATGTTCTTTTTCCATTCCATGTGGTATAGCTAGGTTTACATCATTTATAACAAGGAAAACATGCAATAACATTAACAAACAGGAGTAGTGAAACAACTAAAAGTTGTCCAAATTTTTCATTACCCAAGGAATTCAATTATCGTAAGTGCGGCACTCATTTGTCTCAGGATTGTCTTTGCAGTAATCCTCCAACGGGTCGCTATCCTTCTGCTTGTCCCTGGCGTGGCTGGCTGCTGCACTCAGCTCTTCCACCTCGTCCCACGCAGCTACACACTCTCCGCTCACCGGGTCATCAGAGCATGCTTCCTGTGCTTCCTTGATGCTCTTCTCTACCTTCTCAGAAATACTATCGGGTGCAGCCCTCACTGGTCTGATTAACTGCATGCGTCTAGACCCCATCTGGGAGACCCTTTTCCAGGGCTGGTTAAGGTACGGGGCCTTGACGTGGCCACCGGTTTTAGGTTCCGGTACGTTGGCTATGGCTCTTGGGGTTACGAGGCTAAGACTAGATAGGGTTGCCATTTTTGCTTGTTTGTATCTCGGTTGAGAGAAGAATTGTGCAAGGTTTTAAGGAAATGGAACGATAAGAAGGGTTTTAATTGGGAACTTCTGTCGTAGCTGAACACACGTTTCTTATCGTCTTCAGACCAATAAGAAATCTCCACGTAGGAGATATTTCATGAAATATCTGTTTTTCTTCCTTCGTTTTAGAGGAAAAAAATATCTTAATCATAATAACTCACTTCACCAATATCTTTTAAATTATTTTTTTTAAACAATAAATCTATATTCATTTTTTTGTCATTTAAAAAATATAATTTTTAAAAGTTAAATTAATGACATAAATGATTAATGGTTAGATGAATATTTTTTATTAATTAAGAACTACATATAATATGACGAGCCAAATCCATAATATAATCTTTTGTTTTAAAGGGAATGCCTAATCACTCATTGGAATGTTAGATATACGGGATTGCGTACGATGATCTTCTCGATGCTTATTTTTTATTCGTTTTTGTTAGGTTTATGTACGATTTGATTTTCTTTTAAGTATTTGTCGATGTAATTTATAATGAATAATTATTTTTTTTTTGATAATAATAAGCATGTATAATTGTTACCGATTTTAAAATTTTTATCTATTTGATGTTTTAACAACTCTCTAAAAGACATTTTTTGTGTGTATAAAAGAAGTGTTTGATCTGATCAATCTAGGCTTATCTTTTCTTTTTTAGATTTATGATTTTTTACTATTAATTTGGACGTTCTAAAACATTTATTAGGTTACGTTTTTTTTTGTATATAAATAAATTTATTTGGTTAATGTGTTAAAAATAATAGATTTTGATGTGATTTTGTATTAATAATGAATAGAACCGATAAAATTTTTATTGGCTTAAGTGCAAGAAGCTTTTGAAATTTGGGAAAAATAATAGTTTTTTTTTTTATTTTTCTTCACTCAATTAAATCTTAAAATCGAGAAACTAAATCAATTAATTCTTCCGATTAATTTAATCAATAAAACTTAACAATTTTTTGTTCGGTTGGTGGAGTGAAGTCACAATGATTATATTTGACATTTTTAATTTTATTTAAAAATATTTGAAAGTTCTAAAAATTTTATAAATATATATATATATATATTAAATCTATGAATTCATAATGATAGATTTATATAATATCATGTGATAATAATATTTAAAAAATCATCAATATCTAATAATTAAAATTACTCAAAAGATTCAATTGATTAATTTTTATTTAATAACTTAATTAATTTTATTTCTTTTATCAATATTTAATTCGATGATGGGTGGTTCAGAAAATAGGGGTGACTTCAAACAGTGACGAGATTTAGCGAGAATATTGATGACAATAATTGTCAATTTTGAGTTTTGAAGTTTTAGGGATTTGTTAATTTTTTATAAAATTTAAATTTCTTTATATTTTTTCTAAAATTATTTTTTCAGATTATATATAAAAAGTTATAATAGACGCATGTTAAATTATGATTGGTTGAATTTTTTTAACTGTGTCACTTTAAAACACTAATAAAATAGAACTTTATACATTTATTTTAGTTAAAAAATATTATGAACCTGTCTTAAAAAAGTGTATAATTTGAACACTTATTTTTGATTTAACTAAATTTTTTTATAATTTTATTTTAAAATAATAATAAAATAAAATTTTAGATACTTATTTTAATAAAAAATATCAAACATTTATCTAAAAAAGACGTATATTTTAATTTTTTTGAGTTAAACCTACCTCTAAACATTTTGATATTAAATTCATGTACCGAGTGTGTACTGTTCGACAAATATACATATCAAATTGGTTTAAAAGAAAATACAATCACTGATGTGTAATTGAAAATTAAAATGTTAAAAATAAAAGGGTAAACTATCTCTATAGTCGCTCAACTATGGGAATAATTCTATTTAACTATAAAACTATAAAATTTATCAATTACGTTATTTAATTATTTAAATGATATTAATTATGTCACTTACCGTAAAAATTAATAAAATGATAATATGATAGTTACGTAAATTTATATAATCATATATTTAATTTTTATATTTATATATTTAATTAATTAATTTTAAATAAATTTAATTTTTTAATATTCATAAATTATTTTAATTTGTCCCTGATTTTAATTAAATTTTGGTGTCTAGCGTTATATTTTTCATAATGCACGGTTTCAAGAATTGTTGGAATCACTCGTCCAATTAGTAATTATATAATTTTATTTGAATTTTAATAATTAAAACGGCATCCAATCTGAATTTCTCAACAACTAATAACACTAATAAGAAAATGAAATTGTCATTGTCATCGTTGTAGATTTACTTCTTAAAATATCAACTTTGATTCAGGATATTATTTATGAACTTTTTTAATAATATATAAGAAAGAATTAAAAAATTATTTTTAAAATAAAAAAATATTATTAAATAAATTATAAATAATGTGATAAAACAAATTTATTTAATAATTATTTTAATTTTGGTGGTAGAGGAAATGATAAATCTACCAACGTATTATATAATTTTAAAGGTAAAGTTTGACCAGTAAACATTACTTAGAGTAATTAGATTGGTTTACCAATATCACCAACCTTCTCTATCCACTCAACCTAATCCAACCAGATTTAAGTTTCCTTCCGATTTCTTTGCTAAAACTTATCATAAAATTGTTTTCTATATTCAATTCACTTTGGTTAAAAATATGATTTATTGATTATATTGGTATTTTAATACATATAATATTAATTACTTTTATAACAATCTTATCAAAAATAATTACTTTTTTATAAATAGTAAACGATATAATAATAAGATACAAATTAACAATCTTATAAAAATAATTACTTTTTTAAAAAAAAAGGTTGCCTTGTTAAGTATTGATTACACCAATTCTAAAGACTTATTTAGGAACCATATTTCATCATTCTAAGAGTTTCTAAAGAAAGCATATACGATAAGCAAATTTCCTGAAAGTGACTTGCCTGAAAGTGACTTGCAAACCTCGAATCAAGATAGAACACAAAACTTTGAAATCCTAAAATGCATGATAATAAATGCATTAGGCTTACATAACCTAAATGAGATAGCAATGACATGTAATTTATAATACATTACTTGACATAAAGTAAAACAAAGAAGTTTAAAATTACGATCACGTAAGAGCTTTCTTGAGATTTAATTTAGTAATACAAGTATTGGTTATTAATAATTGTTAGGGATTATCCATTGAGTATCATTAAGACGTTTATTTAATATGGTAGTATTCTGTTAACGCTCTAAAAAGCATATATTTTATACCATTTTACTTAAGGTTTTGTTTGGTTTTAAGTTCATTTGCATTGCATTTCATTGCATTTAGCTGCATTTCATATGCATTTGCATTTAGATTAGGTTTTTTATTTTATTTTATTTTTATTTTTTAAAGATGCTGCTTGGAAGGGTATTTTGTTGATGATTTTGTGTAGATGCTGGAGCAAAGTTGAATGACCGGAAGAGATGCTGTAGCATATTTCTATAGTGTTGGATCAGACTTCAAGGATGTTACAGCATTGTGGGCGGACAAAACAGAACGAAAGAAAGGACATACATGCAACCCACTGTCCTCACGCGTTTTCCAGGCCAGCTGTACCTGCTATGCAGACATTGCACCTCCTCTACGTACGCTGCACCTCTGTTTTGCAGGCGTCGCACCACCCCTGCAGACCTGCAGTCTACTGTCATCTGATGCAGCAAATGTCAGAGGATATTCCCTTGGCATCTTTAGGGCACCAAACCCTAGAAGCCTCCTATAAATACAAGGCCAAGCCTCCTTCTACAAACATGCTGAGCAAGATAAGGGAAAAATCAGTAGCTAAAAGAGCCACAAAAGAAGCGAGCTTTAAGGGATCACGAGGGAGAAGAAAGAAGAAAGGAGGCCACTTTCCTTCGTCTTCAACCTCTAGCCAAGCAACCATTGTAGAAGAGCTTCAAGCAAGGGATTTGCGCGATTTCGGGAGGAGCGGCAAGCTAGGAAAAGTGTCACGGCACATGCGTTTGAGACTTCCTTCTTCTTCACTTTGTTTACCTCTTTTCTAAGTTGTTGAATATGTATTTCAAAGGACGAAAGTTGAATAGTTTTTCTTACCTAGCCATGAACTAAACTAGTATGGCTAAGGCTTGTTTTGGATAATTTTACTTATTTTAATGGATGTTTATTGTTTCCAGTGTTTAACTTTGTGTTTTGTTCAAGAATGCTAATACATTTTTATCTAAACCTTGGTTTGTAAGAGCACCGGGAGGTAGCCATAGCTCAAAGGGTTTGAGAAGCTTAGATCTAGGGATAGGCAAAGCTAGACCAACTTGAACAATGGGGTTGCTGCGGGAGCAGAATCCTAACTTGCCTTAGGGATAAGGTAGAGTTTCAACGACTAAAAGGGGTAGCACTTTATCAACATTAGGAGTGTTAGGGTTGATACCGGGAGGTAATGTCTTATCATTTTCGAGTGTTAGGCCTTTTGACTAGGGATAATGGAGGCATTTTCAATAAACTCTGTCGAGCACTAGTAAATCAGTGAAACAATAGCATTCAGGAGAACAGTGAGATCATACCATAGCAAGCTTAGCCTGTCTTAAGCTTGAATATCTTCTCTGTGTTGTGTTTGTGCAGCTTTATTTATTTCTCCAATATCTGTTTTAATTGCTACTGCATTTTCGTGACAATCTTTGTTTTGCTCCAGCATCATTGGTGATATCTTTATTTTGCTAAAGCATTTTGGTGACATTTGCAGAATTGCTTTAGCATATGTTCATACAAAGGATTACTTTATCTTTTGTGTATGTTAACTATTTTTGAATTAACCTACTCAATCCTCGTGGGAACGATCTCACTCACACACTTTATTACTTGTTCGATGTGTATACTTGCACATTATTGCACGCAAATTAATCACACATTTTAACACTTCAGCGGGCACAACATATTCAATTGCTCACCAAGAGCCTTGTAACAAATATGCTCTCCAAGAGCCTTGTAACACTTATGCTCACTAAGAGTCTTGTAAAAATTACTCAATATTTACTTGATGTTTTACTTGATTTCAATTATTTCTTATCTTTTAACATGTTTGCCTTGGATCACTTATGACCATAGATAACAATAGTTTGTAATTGATCGAGTTGGTCCAATAATAAATAGTTCAAATCACATAGAAATGGCTAGTATCGAAACATGTCAATCCTATCTTCACATTATATCCAAGCAGTTTGTCGCCATTCTTCGTAGATCTCCCTCGTTACCTCCTGTTGTCGCCAATATACATATCATATAACAATGGGGCGTCCGCTGAGCTGTAGCTCATAGACCGTAGTACCGAAACATACCATGTACTATGTCAAAGTATCCAAGAGATTTTTTATGAAGTAATTAACTTGTTTCTTCTTTAGTATATTTTAACACAAGATGAGCTTCTAGCTCTTCAGGGTCTTAGAATTATTAAACTTACAATATTGATATACAATTCCTTTATCAACATCTTCGATTTTATTGGTTAGTATTTAGCTTAAAGTTTTATGACAACGTATACTCAATCATTCATTAAAATATTGCATAGCAAGGCATAATATGCATATGTGATGCAACCTAACCAAAAGACTTATTAATGATGCCATGCCATGAATGCATTCACTCATTGTTCTCTATGTGATCCATATGCAAATACTTATGAGTTAAACATAACATATCATAAAATCAAAGGTCAGAATGACGTTGTTTCATCCGAGACATGTAATTACACTCACCTATTATCCTAATATTACGGGATACATAAATCCACAATCTACCCCAAGCACCTCATCTAACTCTTCCATACCATTTCATGTACCTCAAAACTAAAAACAAGTCATTAAGCATCAATTCAATACACTCAAATATTAATTTATTTACTTATATCCTTGAAACATCCCAAGTCACATACAATTGTTCATTAACTTCAATATCCAATTGAAACAATTATTATACTTCAATCATTGATCTCAAACAAATTTCATCTTACATGTCCACATGTAACATATATCAAATTTCTTTCTTCTTTTAAATTTACTTAGAATAGTCCCCCTATAGGTCATGTACACTAACTTATACTCAAAACAACCTACTTAACTCATGATCAACAAAACAGTCTACTAGACAGTTTACATATCATTCACTTAAATTAACATAACTTTTAATCTATATGTCGTAATTTCGATCTATTTATAGTGTTTTAAATATAATTAAGTCCTCTTTAATTCCATATAGTCCTTGAATTTATCTTTTAACCAATTAATACATTTTTTAACTTCTTTACAGGGCAATTATAGTTTCCAAATAACTTGTACTACCTAATTTGATTTATTTCTAGATTTTTGCTCACAACTCCAAATGCCATTCCTTTTTATCCTAGTAAAAATAGACATATTAAGGATCATTACATATAAATTTCAGATTTTAATTCTATCTACACTATTTATGGTGAATTTTCAAAGTTGCTGTCGGGCAAATTTTGGGCAGATTTTTCTAGTCTAATTTTTACCTTCATATTTCCTCTAAACAAGATTCTAACATTTTGATCTAATTTATATATATATATATATATATATATATATATTTCTAAAAGTTTGTATCAGTACACACAAGTATGCATACTAAGAGAGGGCAGTTTTTATGCATAAGTTATGCATATTAAGAGAGGGCAGTTTTTATAAACAAGATTGCTTATATTTTAGTACTCATATATTACAGTTTATAAGTAACCGATTTCTCTTGTTCTTAGGTCACTAAACTCAACCCTTATACCACATTCACCTATACATATATACATACCTTCATATTATAAACAATCCTATTTCTAATGAAATAATCTCTTGCTCTACCAGCACAATTCATGGCAGCTTCATATATATGACAATCCAATTAATAGATTACAACTCCAGAACTGATCATATCGAGATTTATATTTATTCGATTACATTTACACCTTTAACTCAAAAATTTCATAGTTATAAAATTGTCTATGATCTATCATATAAAAGAATCAAACTCATTTAAGAGAGAAATCAAGAGATTTACCTTCTCCTAAATTAATTTAATCAAAGCTCAACAAGAAACAAGGATGGATGATAATTCAAGCACTCTCTCCCTCATAAACCCATCCTACTCTTGGCTGGTCATGGAAGAAAGACGTTTCTCTCTTCCTCTTGCCCTCAACTAAATTTTCATTTTTTGATAATTAAAAGAATGATGAATGTCTCTCAAAAATTAGGTGGTTAAGACTTTTTTTTTTCATTCTCGGTTGTGGGAGAATCGAAGAAGAAAGGAAAAAAAATCTCTTTCTCCTTAAGTAAGGTGGTTGGCCATGACACCTAGATTAACCATTATGATGACACTTAATTGTGTCTTTTTTTATTATAAATTTACATGCAATTCCCAAAGTTACTTCAAATATTAGGTTTAGTCCTTTAAAATTTGGCATTTTCATTTTTTTATTGCTTTTAATTTGGTCCTTCATAAGTTATGGTTTTAGTCCAATTGAAATTAGTCACTCTATTTAATTAACAATTCAACTTGATATATAATATTATTTATTTAGTTTATAGTTCCTTTATGAATCAAGACTCATAATTTAATTCTTTATTAACTAATTAATTTATCTTTAACTTAATTTTAATTCTTTCTAATTCATATCCATTAAGTTACTTAATCAGTTGGTTCCATTTGAGTCTTTAGAGCTTTAGTCATATTCTCTCAAATTATCACTCACACTATAAGATTTCTAGCCCAGTTTTAGGAGTATTACACAATTATTTACATACAGGATTCAATTTATCAGTTTCTCAGTTTTAGTATTTATTTTACACCGTAAGAGACACTTAAAACTCATTATCAAGAATTTTAGAGACCCCGAACTCAAACTCTAATTTTTGGACAGATTACTTAGCGAGTATCGATACGCCTATATGGGGTATCGATATGTTGCCCAGTATCAATACGTGCCCAAGGCATACCGATACGCTGCTACCTTCTAAGAGTCCAAGCTTTCTACCCGTACTAATATAGCTAACCCTGTTTTGATACTGTTGTATACCTATATCGGTACACATATTTGGTGTATCGATACGCCTACCTTTTGTAAACCAATGCAATAATGGTATTGATACATCCCTACATATCGATACCCAAAAATATTACTGAATTTGAAATATATGCAAGGGGTATCGGTACACGGGTTCCCGTATCTATACGCTCCTTACGAAAACCCCCTAAGATTACTCTAGCGTACCGATACGGACCTACCCTGTATGGGTACCCTATCAAATTGTTGAGAAAACCCAACAACCTTTTCTCGTTCTTGGTTATCCAAGCTCACCAAAACCTTCCTCCACCAAATATCAATATGTTTAGCTTGTTTTGTAAATCACACACATCTCTACAACTTCCTCTTGACTCTTAAAACAAATATTGCAGTTTGAACCTTTAATTTGGATGATAGACACAGAAGAAGGAGATGAGGGAAAGCAAGGGAACAATGTGACTTCAGCTTCCTTTTTTTCTATAGAGAAACATTAAACCCCCTCCCTCTTTTCCATCTAAGACTCAAATTACAAAATAAATACCAACAAAACCTCGTAAGCCTAACAACAATCTTCCAACACTCAAGCCCAAGGTCCAACTACCAACCCAACACTTAAGCATGAGGCCTAACAAGGTCCAAACGTCGAAACCCAATATTTTAGGTTAACCCAACACTCGGTTCCGAAATCTGATTCATTACACGTCATTTTTAAGTCCCTAAATTAAAAAGAGTCTCTTGTATTTTATTTATTATTTAAATATTTCCTAATTTGAAAGTACGACAACGTCCAGTTCCATTAGGGTACTATCAATATAAAATCTCGAATTAATATTTTATAGGATCCCAAGAAGAAGAGTCTAAAATAAATTATTTTATATAATTATTTTTAAAAAAATTACCACGAAATATTAATTTAACAATATTAAATATTTTGAAAAAAAAAATAAAATGGATAAGATATGTGTGTCTGTTTTCAATTGAAAATTAATAAAGATGGTTACCTTAATTTCATATTTTCTAAAAATTTCTTCAATGAAATTTTGTTTTAGTGACTGTAACTCATTAATTTTATTTTAATGATAATTTAAAAATTAATTAAAATATGGCAATCAAAAAGCAAACTTTAAACATATAGACTTATAGAGCATATTTTCTTATTAATTTTATTCTAACCGGCTGCATTCTTTTATCGACTATTAAATAATACAATTAGTGTAGGCTTAATCTTCTCCTTTTAAGCGTATGAATAAGCGCTAAATTTTAATTAAAATTACACCTATAATTTAATTTATAATTTTATATTTTTTATTGGTAGCAATTTTTTTCAAATATGATGACATTATTTGATGATTTTATATTTCATTACGATAAATTATATTTATTAAATGATGTTAACCTCAAATTTTATTATAAGAATTATGAAAAAATTAGAAAAGATAAATTATCTAATATTGATGAAATAACGTTATTTATTGAATTAAAATTACTTGGTGGGCTTTTAACCAAGAAAAAATAAAAACAATAGACTTATTAAAACTTTTAAAATATTTTAATTGTCTTTGGAATGCAACAATTGTATTAAGAATTTTATTTACTAGTCTTATTATTGTTGTTTTTTAAAATAAAACTTTTCAAAATTCAAATTTATGAGTCATATTTACATACAATAATATCAGAAAAAGATTAAATAAACTTATTTTTGATAACAATCGATTGATCATTTGAAAAAAGTTAATATCAAAAGCATTCTTTTTAAATGAAAATTTTAAGCTTTTAGATATTTATAAATTATTTTTATGTTGTGTAATCTAATATTTAATATTAACTAAAATCTAAATTAAAAAATCATATATCTTTTTCTTATAATAATTTAAGGTCCCATTTTAATTAATTGTACTATAATCTTTAAATTTTTGAATTTCCTTAGAGTCCTCCAATGATTCACCGCCTAATTTGAATAATTATTTTATTTATTAAATTAAAATTAAAATCAAATTAATAAAATGTGTAAATAGTGAAGACGAAATTTATAATTATACAAATATTTTTCCTAACTGACAGGTTATCCCTTCCCTTAAATTTTAACAGAAAATGACTTGATTAATACCAATTAAATAGTTAAGTGATAATAATGATAAAATTGAAAGTATGAAGCTCATATCAACATTAACCCTATAATTAAATGATCATTTGAGTAATTTATTATTTTTAAATTTATCATATATAATTTATTTATTTTTAAAAATTTATTATAAAAACTGAAACTTGAATTTAATTTTTTTTCAATTAATATATGAATTTCATATTAGTATTTAAAGTTAACAACTTTTACAAATTGATACATTTGGAAAGATTATTAGGCGAACCTTGTTCACCACGTTATCCATGGTTTAAGCAATTAAGAATGTTCGTTTTTAAATAACTACCTAATAACTGCTCATTCACTAATTATATGTAAGAAAAAAATGATAATTCGTCTTAGAAAAAATTAAAATAAACGATTCTGATTAATTGAGATAAGATAACATAGTAAACAAAGTTCACTTAATAATTTTTAGTTGATTTGACATCTCAACATCTAATAAATATTGATGTATAAAAATGATACATTATTAAATAATATATCAGAATATCACATCAACATAAATTAATTTAAAAAAAAAATCAAATATAATTTTTTAAAATACTAAATTTTATAATAAACCTATTTTGTTGACCTGCTCTCTTTGAGTGTTACATAAACCATTTTGTTTAGCTATTTCTTTTCTCAATGCCCAAACTTGAATAAGTCATTGTTCAAACAAAAGAAACAAACAAAGACATGGCGATTGGGTTCTGCTCTGCAAGGTTCCTTGTCTTCCTGTTCATCGTGTCGGCAATTCCCATCGCTTACATCATCTCTCAAGAACGCGCAGAGACTGACTACCACGTTTTCCACTATCACAGCGCCGGTTTCATGCGCGAGTGCGCAAAGTGGGACGATCAGGGACGGCGTTTCCTGGTCTCTTTCATGGAAGGTGGCGTCGGTGAAATCCACATCCCCGAAAATTACACCAGCGGTGTCATATTAAAAGAGGTCCCGGTCGTCAAAGACTTTGACTTGACCGGAAATGCTTCCCTCGGTATCGCCCTTGACCGTCCTAGAAACCGACTGCTCGTTGCCGTTGGCGACATGCTCGGTAACCGATATAGCGCTCTCGCCGCTTATGACATGTCCACGTGGAAACGGCTCTTCTTAACCAAGCTCAGCGGCCCCGGTATGTAGTTTTAAACATTTCCCACCTACTGTAACGATAATCAAAATCAATAACGATTTCGGATAATATCAAAACTTTAAAATAACGGTTCGATAACATCGTAGAACCAGGTTTAAATCCCTGCGTAGCCGTCTATTTCCCACCCTTTCCTGTTGAATTAGGTAGGGCAGGCCGACGGACGCTGTTGACGTAGTTGTTCTTTAAAGAAGCATAGCTGTTATAGCTAGTATATTACTATTTAATTTGTGGAATATTTCGAAAAGGTTTCTGTTGGAATCTGAACTTGTCTATATCGATATTTTCCTTCCCTTTCTCTTGGTTGGTTATCAATCAGAATAAATTATTAATCCTATGGAGTTCAGCGTTATATGAACAATGCTATCTTTATCCATAATTGACGACTAACAATCCTTTGGAAACTACAAGAAGTTATTTTAAAATTTATGGGTATAAAATTATAAGAGTTTAAGGAAATAGAATTAGATTATAAAATAGAAAATACAATATATATAAAATAAAGGAAAATTTAAAATTTTTAAGAAGTGTGGTTGCACCTACTAGGTTCATCCCTGAATGCATAGCAACGATCCGTAGGTTTAAAGAGATAAGGCAAAGACCTCTTAAACAAGGTTAAGGGTTCAAGATATTAGATTTGTTTGTTTGGATTGGGAGGATCATTCTTATAATTAAACTCTGCAGTATCTAATCCGAGTATTAAATCTCTAAAACAAAGTTAAGGGTTAGAGACATTAAATCAATTGGCTTGGTTAAAGGATCATCCTTATAATAAAATTATGTAACATCCATCTAGATTACTCGGTCAAAGGATTCTATATCAATGGTTATAAAGTCTCACTAACAATACTGCAATAATATCCCTCCAAATCAGGGTCCGACTCATTCAGTGACATTCTAGTATACTTCTTTCATTCTTTTCCATAAGTTCAATGCTAGCTAGAGTGCAAATTTTCTGCCCTATAGTCCTATCGGTAATTCACTTTAAATTAAAAGGTTTAGAGGTCAAGATTAGGGGTTGTGGTTAGAGTTTAAAAAAATAAAGATAAAATGTATTTTTTAGGACGTAAAAAATTATGATTAAGGTTTAGAAATTAATTTTTAAGATTATTTTTAATACGGGCATAGAAGCAACAGCGATAGGATTTGTACTCCTATTTCTATACATTTGATAGACTATAAGAACCATATTTTTGTAACATCAGTTTCTTATCCTCAGGTGAGGAGAAATCCTTTGCGGATGATGTTGCAGTAGATGCAGATGGTAATGCGTACGTCACAGATGTTAAAGGCAGTAAAATTTGGACGGTGGGTGTGGATGGCGAGTTCTTGTCGACCCTCACAAACCCACTCTTCACACCCAAAGAGTGGTACAAAAGTTTAGCTGGTTTGAACGGCATCGTCTACCACCCCGATGGATACTTGATCGTGATCCATACTTTGAGTGGTGATTTGTTTAAGATCGATGTAACCAAGGGAAACCAAGTGAAGTTGATCGAGGTTGCTGGAGGTCCACTATCATTCGGTGATGGTCTAGAGCTAATTTCTCCTACTAAACTTGTGGTTGCCGCCGGAAACCCTTCTGGGAGATTGGTGGAGAGCTCCGATGGATGGGAGACGGCTTCTGTTGTGTCTAAGTTCAAAGGTCCTATGCATCGTTTAGCCACTGCGGCTACGGTGAAAGACGGAAAGGTTTATCTTAACCATATGTTTGGTCTGGGGTACCCCAAGAAGACACATGCCATTGTTGAGTTTGTTCTTTAAACTTGGAAACATGAAGAATCTGACTTCTATATATGGACTTGCTGTTACAGGGTATAATCAATCAGTTTCCTTCTGTTTGCGGAGATTCACAGAACGTGTCTGCATATTCATTATTTTTGTTTTAAGATAAGATTTCTGGGTTTTTATAGTTTCAACATAAATTTTTACTAAGCCCTAATAATATAATGACAGTAAAAAAAAAAAAGAAGAAGTTACACAAATATTTACTAGGATAAAAAATTATACGATAATTTAGACAAATATCCGATAATATTAATCTTATAAAAAAACATAAAAATTTTATTGCTACGTAAGTTCTTACGGAACCTACTTAAATTATTAAAGTAAATATTAAAAAAATATTATAATACAAATTTCTATTTAAGATCACTAAATTCAAAATCCTTTTAACTAATAGTAAGAAAAAATTTTATAACCTAAACTCCTAGAGTATAACATTATTTCTTACCCAATTCATTAAATTTTAGGTTAAGTACACAAATTCATTCGGAATCAACATAAATTCAAAAAATGTGTGATAACACAATATCTTACATAGAATTGTAGAAGATAACATTCTTTATTACCCTACTCATTATATGCGGGATAACTATACAATTATGTTACAACATTTACATCAATTACTGATAAAAAATATAATAACACAAATTCTTATCTTATATCACTAAATTTTAAACCAGTAAAATTTATAATAAAAAATTATGTTATAACATAAACTCTTAAAAGATAACTCTATTTGTTATCAAACTCATAAGAAATAAGGTACCTACACAAATTATATAAAATTTACATAAATTATTATAAAATCGATAAAAAATAAAATAATAACACAAATTCTTATTTTATATCATCAAATCTAAAATCAACGAAATTTATGATAGAATATTATGGTATAACATAAACTTTTGATAAATCATGTTACAATGCGATTCTTAGAATAAATATGTTACGATAACTTTTTAAATATGAATTTTAAACTTTTACCATGCAATTTTTAAGTAAATTTTCACATCACTTTAAACAAATAAATCTATACTACGATATGTAAAAAAAATATAAAAATCTCAAGCTCTAACATCATCAAAACTCAAACATATCTATCGAGCCTGGTTTAAAAGCTCAGCACCAAATAATTCACATCCTACAAGATGCGAAATAATAATTTGTATTTTGTAAAATAAAAATAATTACCAAAAAAACAACATAAAAGCCACATCAGTCAAACTTTATGTTCTTTAAAATGCGAAGTAATAGTTCGCATTTTGCAAAATACGAATTATAAAGAGAGTATTCTTCAAAATATAGTTTGAATGAAATTATTTTTTAAAAAAATTAAAAAGGAATATTGATCTAATAAAATTAGCAAAAACTTTATATGACCACTTAATTATAGGTATGATTTTTTTTGACCACTAATTTTTATTTTTTTTTTCAGTTAAATGATATCAATTAAGCCCTTTAGGATTAAAATCCAATGAAAATGCGTAGAGCTTGGCCATCTAGGTAGATTTAGGGCAAGCTCTGTAAATGTTTCATATTAATTACATATTCTTTTCCTACTCTTGTGGTCATTCCTCTTAACGCATTTTTAAAGAAATTATCTCTTATGATAAAATAACGAGTATAATCTATAAGAAACTGATGACCATGATTTTCTAATTTTTAAAATGTAAGGGAGAATCTCATAAGAGATAGTTGTTTATAACCATTTTTTTTTTTGAGTGAATAGAATAATCGAATATAGTTAAGAGGTGATGAATTGACTCTTTTAAAATTTTTGTGGAGTAATTAAAAAGATAGAAAATTATAGAAAAACAATTTATAATGGTTGAAGCTTCAAACAAGCTCTACATCTACTACCTTAGCTCCTACTAAAAATTTTCAAAACAATCCACTATTGAATTCGTCCCCTTTTCTAGGCTTAAAAGAGAACCCTTATAAACGAATTAATCTTTCTACGCAAAGATTAATTTAACTGTCACAAAGTTTACAAGAAAATTGGTAATTACAAGTTTTTCTCACAAGAAGAATATTGCTCAATTACAGAAAATCACTCCCCAAAATCAGAAATAAAGATTACAATGAAAAACACAAAAGTTGGGTGTATAAGATATAGAAATTAAGAGCTTATAGTTGGATTGGATGTTTGGATTATGCTTGTAGGTTCTAATTGTTGTTGTTGGTACTGAGATTTGTTTTTATACTCTATCATTGAATTTTAACCGTTTGGGTGGTTGGGATTATCAATATAGTCGTTGAGACATCATCTTCCCACCATAAATGCACTATTGTAGCCTGTGGTTTCGATACACGAAACCCCTATATCAAAACGGTGCTAAAATAGAAAGAGTCGTTATATGCATTAAAGAGGGGCGTATCGAAATGCTTAGCTCGTGTATCGAAACAATTTGGGATCTGTATCGAAACGTTTTGTATCTGCCAAAACGCGTATCGAAACACCTAAAGGAATGTATCGAAACGGGTAATTGATTTTTAAAACTTTGGTTCTCAATAACTGACAAGGAACAGTCAAATAATTTAATGCTCGAAATATTTTTGAAATATAACCCACTGTGTCGAAACACTATTTCGCCCTATAGAAGCGCTTTAAATAAAATATTTATTTTTAATTGTAGGATCGTATCGAAACAATCATAGGGTTGTATCGAAATGCTTGTTTTGATACTCTTTATTTTTTTTTCGAAACCAAAAGTCATAGTTTCAAAACGGTCTAAGACCGTATCGAAATGCCTGCATATTTTCCTTTGAAAATACTTAAGTCGTATCGAAACGCCTAGGAAAACTTTAATATTTTGACTTTGAAAATTACTTAGAAAAATATTCATACGTTATTTTTTGACTTAGAAAAATAGTTTTACTTGTCAATTAACTTATAATTTTAAAATTTTATTTACAAAATAGTCATTATACTCTTTGTTATATCAAAAGCAAATATAGGTTTTTGTTGTGAATAAAGTAAAGAACAAGAATAAAATAAGAGAATAAAGATGAGAGACAAAAGAGAGAGATTTTATTATATTCTTAAAGTAGGGTTGTGTACAATGCTTTGTCCAAAAGTTTATATTTATAGGCATAAAATGAAAACCCTAATTCTAATGTGTATTAAACCCTAATAATAAAGCCCATTAAACTTTAACTTAATATATGGATATCCATCATGAATAAATATATTCATAACACTCCTCCTTGGATATCCATGAAGATAATGTGTCTCGTTAAAACCTTACTAAGATAAAAACCCTGTGGGAAAAAAATTCTTAGTGAAGGAAAAAGAGTACACACATCTTTGATACGCATAACATGTTGCCTCATTAAAAACCTTACCAAGAAAACCCATTAGGACAAAACCTCGGTTAAGGGGAAAAGAGTGCAACGCATATTTACTCCCCCTCATGAAAATATCACATAAGATCTTTGAATCTTAATAATTCAATATTGAATACAATCTTCAAATGTTGAAGTAGATCATGCACTAGTGGATAAATCTTCCAAATCATTGCTTGAAATGATTCATTGAATACTATTCATCTGAAAATCATGAGGGACGAAACTTGAAGAAATATGTTTCGTTTTATCATATTTGATATATCCACCTTGAGATATAAATTTTGTATTATCTCTGTATAAGATAGCTTGCATCTTATCTTGTGAAAAACATTCAAATATCTTCAGGATATGTTTAGCCAAACACATATTTTGGCTTTGCCTCATGCATAACAATTATTTAAAGGTAATGATCTCGTAGTACTTAAATAATATTTCTGGACCAGCTAAGATACGATGCTTCCAGATCAAATAATGTGTATATTGTGCTTTAGGCTAAGAATATCATTACCTTATTCGTGAGACGAAAAAATCTTTGTTTATAGTAAGAGACCTACCAACAACCATAAGGGTGATCAATAGATATGCGTTATGCATGTAAAGTCTCTTTCAATATTTTTCTGTATGTCGATAGATGCACAAGTATTTGAGGAGATCTCTTCACGAGTCTCAACGATATTCAATTTATCGACATACACAATAATAAAAATTCAGAGCTAAACCTCTTAATAAAAATGCTCGGGGAAATTAAACAATTCATATAGCATTATGCTAATAAATTTTTAATGAGGCGGTCATACCAAATACGCCTAAATTGTTTCAAGACATAAAAAGATATATTCAATATAATTGAATAATGTTCTCGAGAACTTAAATGAACTGCTTATGGCAATCTAAATATTTCCGAAAGTTTTATGTAAATATTACTATCAAGAGGCTCATTCAAATAGGATGTAACAACATCCATTAGGCAGAAATTAAGTAATTTTATTTATTGTCAGACTGATCAAAATCTAAAAGTAGTTACATCCACCACCAAGGAATATATTTTCCTCATAATCAATTTCATATCTTTGTGAGAATCCTTGTGCAACCAAATGAGCTTATATCTCATGATTTCCCCTTTTGATTTCTCTTTCTCACAAAGGCTCGTTTATATCCACGAGTTTTACATATTTCAATGTATAGGCTATAGGCCCAAATACTTCTCTTTTCAAAAGAGATTTTAGTTTCGCCTCAATTGCCTCTTTCATGTTGGCCAATTATTTCTTTGTTTACATTGCCCAATTGACAATGATTCATGATCCACATCATCAAATAAAATCTCTAGTGCTATATTACATACAAATATATTAACGACGTCGATTTAATTTTAGTTCCACTTATTACCAGACATGACATAATCTATTGAGATCTCTTTATTATCAGGTACCTGAGTCATGTCAATATCTCTGTTGGAGACCATTTAATCTCTTCTAGAGATTTTCATAATCATTGATTTCTCGATCAGACCATCATAAAATATAGCTCCTTTTCTTTTTCGAGGATCTCTTATCTTTGGAACTTACTTGTCTACTACGCTTTAAGCGTAAGTTAGACCCATTAGCAACTAGAGTTTGTCCTTCTATGACATCAAATTTAATCGGAGCATTCATAGCTGGTATACGTGACTTAGTCACTCTTTTATGGTCAGCAAAATATCTGGCAATTGATTTGCTAAATGAATTATCCTTTGAACTTATAGTTCACATTATGTAGTACGTGGATCAAAATAAGAAAAATGATAATTCATTCTAACTTATTTATTTCCCCAGCTATTTATTTTCTCCCCCTAATGTTGGGTAAACTGACTTATTAAAATGATAGTCAGTAAATCGGGTTGTAAATAAATCCCCTATCAGAAGCTCTTATATATATTCCCAACAAAACTCATCTTTGTGCGTTATGGTGGAGCAATTAAAACATATATCGCACACAAAAAAATCTATGATGAGAAATATTTGGTTCCTGACCAAAAACCATTTGTAATGGGGAGAACTTATGATCATTTGTTGGCTTGATGCGAATTTGTGATACTACATGTAAAATAACATGTCATCAACATTATCAAAACTGATTGTCTTTAGAAAATAATCTGAAAAATGTGCTCATAATTTTATCAACTAAGCAAGTAGCCTTGCAAACACCAAGTTGCAGGTTAATAACAAGGATACACATAACCATCTAGTCGGTGCATCGATAAAAATCGTAAAATATCTAGATGGTTTTTAAGAAAGGCGTATGGGCCCATATATATCACTTTGTATCTGTTCCAGAAAATTAATAGCACTCTATCTTAGATGTTGATGATTGAATAATCAAATTGCTTTCATAGCAAGTATCACGTGAAATATTACCATGAAGAAAATCTTAATTCTTCAATAAATGACCACATGAAAGTGTCAGCAAATTTTCGCATCATAATTGAACCGGGATGGTCTAATCGGTCATGCCAAATAAAATTATCAGTAAAAATCTAGTTTACAATAGCATGAGCTTCAATTTGTATTAATTCTTATGTAGTACAATATGAATGACAGTGCATGTAATTTTGCCAAGATTTCATTATTGCCTTGAGTTATACTCGTAATATTGAGATAGTCAGCACCCCCTTGACTAATATTCTCAATATATTTCTACAAATATCTTTAAAATTCAATAAGTCTCTTTGCGACTTTGACGAGCATAATGCACTGTAAGTATGAGATAAAGTCTTATTTGGCAATAACATATTTGCTTAGTTGGAGCCTTCTATGATAATAGTACTTCCGGATATAATACTCACATTATTCTCTTGCATTTAAAATGGGAAAATATGCATAATTATGCACATTTTAATATGTGCTTTATTTCATTCACTTCGGGGAACGAAAATATGTGCTCCGTGCCATTCACTTCGGGGTATGGAAAATATTAAATATAGCACATTATATAAAATCGGTTATCTATCAAAGATAAACTCTCAAAAGCTCTTCCGAAGCATTGATATTTCAGTACTTTGAGATATAGTACTCACTTTTTCCCTTGTATTTAAATGGGAAAAATATTTTTTATGCTTAAATATAGTATGAGTACTTGCACTGTCTGCTTGGCATAAATAGCCACAATTCATTGTAGATTTCATTCCGGAAGTGATAATATTCTTCAAAGGATAAATGAACATAGAATGTAAATAAATAATATATAAAATAAATTAACGATAAATTAGCATAAAGCGTAAATAAATAATATGTAAAATAAATTAACATAAATATATAATAAATAAAAATAAATTAACATAAAACAAAATAAATAAAAGATAAATTATTTCCTTTAGATGTTATAAGGAAAATAAAATAAATGGCGAATTATTCTCTTGAAGGACTATGAGAAAAATTATCAATATCCAATTGAGTTGGATCAATAACGCCATTATTTTCGCCACAAAGAAAATCTGATTATATTTTCTTTAATTTATCATTCATGATTATGAATAAAGTCCATAATACTTCGGCGTTTGACAAGTACGAGATCAATGGTTTATACCATCACATTGATAACATAAAGATTTTGATATGATCTCTATCATTCTTGTCATCTTTATAATTCCACTTCTGGTGGATATAAGTGTTCTCAAAAGAATCATCTTATCCATGTTTATTTTATGACTTCAATCGCAACCACAAATACTAATGTGGCTTTTATTCATTCCGCTATATAATGTCACATTCACTTCAGGGAATGGAGCGGAGCCTGTTGGGCTATATTCATGATTTTTCATGAGCAACTCATTATTTTGCTCAGCCACAAGAAGGCAAGAAATTAACTCAGAATATTTCTTAAAGCCTTTTTCACGATATTGTGTCTGAAGGACAACATTGTTGGCATGAAAAGTGGAATATGTTTTTTTTTCTAACATATCCTCATCAATGATACTCTGGCATATAATTGAGTTTTATTCACTAACCATATAGTGAATTATCACGTTTGCATTCATTTCAAGGAATAAAACAAATTCAATAATCGCATGGAATAAACATCATGCTTGCATTCACTTCAGGGAATGACATAAATCAAATAATCGCATGGAATAATCATCATGCTTGCATTCACTTCATGGAATGTCATAAATCCATAATTGCATGGAATAATCATCATGCTTGCATTCACTTTAAGGAATGTCATAAATCCAATAATCGCATGGAATAATCATCATGCATGCATTCACTTCAGGGAATGCCTCCCATAAAAATTCTTTGATCAAGACAATTTTCGTAACTTGAACTTGGGAGAAGTCTATAGTCGAGTTTTTCGACACAAAAAATATTGCTTCCAAGCAAATATAAACTATATAATATTCATACTATTAAATAGTAATTGATCAGCCGATATATATTCAATATATACAAAGAAAAAAAATTTAATCCTCATACGCGGCGTTGTTAAACCAGTCCACAAGGTCATTTAAAAAGAACCTCCTTTGAGACCAATAGCCTCGCAGAACGGGATGTCCAACCAATATACTCGGATTAAATTACTAAAACAAAATATTAATGACATGAAATAAACACATAATATCGTTAGACAAAAATAGGAATATTTACAAGAGAAAGAAAAATTATAATAATCATCGTATATATATTATTTTATAAATTAAAATATAAAAGATTGAAAAGAACATACCGGGTAAATCTTTGAAGAGACTTGAAATAAAAATCTTCTGAGCAAACTCGTGCTGATAACGTGTTGTGAATAAAGTAAATAACAAGAATAAAATAAGAGAATAAAGATGAGAGACAAAAGAGAGAGATTTTATTATATTCTTAAAGTAGGGTTGTGTACAATGCTTTGTCCAAAAGTCTATATTTATAGGCATAAAATGAAAACCCTAATTCCAATGGGTATTAAACCCTAATAATAAAGCCCATTAAACTTTAACTTAATATATGGACATCCACCATGAATAAATATATTCATAACAGTTTTACATTTTTAATTTTAATATTTTTCTTGAATAATTTTTCAAATATGTTTTTATTTTTTTATGTAAATTTCATTGAAATTTCAATTATTTTTATATAATATTGTTGACATTTAATTTAAATATAACTAAAATAAAAAATATTTTTAAACCTAAACTAATTTATAAAAATATTTTAAATGTCCATTAACTTGAAAAATATGTTTAAAAGGTTTTTAAAGTGATTTTGTCATGCTTAAATACTTTTAAAATAGTCTAGGTGTCAAAAAATAGCTTTTAGTATCAATATTTTTTTTCTATCGATCTCCAAACAATCGTACTGGTATCTATTTTTTTTTGTACCGATATACTCTTTAGATCCTCAAGGTTTCTAAATATCTGATAGCCAACTTTTGTATCGATACAGACTTAACCATATCGATGCTGAAATATTATGTATCGATATCTCGTGTTAAAATACTATAACAACTGTTTTTACTTTAAGATAGGTAACAAAACTCGAAAACGCACACCTATACTAACATGCTCATAAGAATATTTAATGCTAGAATTAAATCTCTAATTACTCTAATCAACCTCTAACGATTACTACAATCGTGTGTTTCAGTAATGGATTTAAAAATCTCTTCAAACATCCATGGAACAACAAGTAATAGCATTGCTAACATTCACGAATAGAGAAAATGATTTTTGTACTTAAGCAATATTGATAATTAAACTCATCAATATTGCTCAAGTGTTTGTGTTTTAGATGAGTACTTAATTTACAAACATATCGCCCTTGTTAGGTTTTCCTAGTTTATTTCTTAAAGCTTTAGGCTATAAGCTTGAGGATTGTAAAGGTTTTCCTTTGAATTAAAAAAGAAAAGATAAATTTAGTAAAATTTATAAAAATAAATTAGTATAATACCTAAAATAATAGAGTTTAGGCTTATTTTTAAGTTTGTATCTACTATCACTCAGAGACTAATTTACCCTTTTAACATGTTTAATTGATTGTAAAATATTTTAAAAGATGTAAACATTCTTTAAAATATTTCTAAATTTTATATTTTTACATTTTTTCTTCGAGAATTGAACGTCTTGAATTAGAAAAAAAAAAAACAATAAATCCACGTACTTAAAAAAAAAACACTCAAGTCCATCACTTCCTCGTCCCGTCATGCGAAAAAATTATTATTGGGTAAACCTTGTTCACCACGTCATCCATGATCTCAAGCAATTAGAACCATTCATTTCAGTTTTTTTAAGGTAAATCATCACCTATTTTCTGCATATAATTAGTGAGTAAATAATTATTAAATAATTATTTAAAGATGAACGATTTTAATTGCTTAAACCATAAATAACATGATGAACACGATTCACCTAATAATTTCTCCGTCACGTGAGTACAATAATAGTTAACATCGACCACTTTACCAATTCGAGTACCCAAGTGAGCGAATTGACAACTCAGTTAAGGGTATATAATATATAATTTGTTTTGGTCAAAAATTAAACCTTTTGGCTGCCCAACAATCTACACAATTAACCGATAGTTAACACAAAATTATAATTTACAAAACATAACTATTTTTGTTAGTGTAAGCAACAACAAAACCATTTTTTATTACACAGTACAGTAAGCTAGATGAAGTACTTTCTAACAGCAACAAAACTTTAATGTTATATCATCAATTATCATCAAACTTTAATGTAAATCAAGATAATTGCCTTTAGCTTTAAGGGTTAAAAACATTTTATAAACAAGATAAATTATAGTAAAGATGAAGTCGATGATCAAATCCCATGTGAAATTTGATGTGATTTTTGGTTGGCCTGTCTTGCAATATAGCATGGTCATATTCAGTAGGTGATCATGCATACACAATACATATGATGAAGACCAACAATATATATGCACACACATGTTCGGCCACCAGTTGCCTTGGGAAACAAAATCTGGTCCATTTCAAGCTTCATTAATAGTAAGATTAAACTAATTTATGGGGGCAAAACTTAGGTATATCATTCATTTGAAACAAATGCAGAATTCTCTCTGTGCTAAATCAAAAGTTATGCCTTATGCTCATCCATGAGTACTTTTATAACATAAATGTGCAGAACTTACCACATTCAAAAAGGTTAGAGATGGATTTTCTTTTGTTGTAACATTAGCAGGTAGTTTTGGCCGCTAACTGTTCTTGAATCGCCTTGTAACACTGAAGACTACCGCTTTGACTTTGAATCGCGAGTTAGTACACGACGGTCCCGCACAGCTTTCACGGGGAGGAGGGTAACTGAATATTCAAACAAATAACATTCATAAATCCGAAAGGAAACGCAAGAAAATGAATCAAATTAAACATGGCAATGAGTAATACCTAGTGGGTTTGGAGTCAAAAATACTAGGGAAACCCATATCCCTGGGGAAAGTGACTGTTGTCCCCGTAGGACCCATGACCACTCTAATGGTATTTGATGCAAGCATTTCTTCGTTTACAGTTTTTTCCTATACAAGGTAAAATACCATAATAAGACTTGCCAAACCAATTACAATTAACAATTTACTTTCAATCCATGAGGTCCATCTTCCAAGTACCTGTGCCAATTCCTCCTGACGCTTTTTCTTTTTCTCCTCTTGCTTCTTCCTGCTGGAATCTTGGCCAAGTATTTTTCTAATAGCCTCTGCCTGCAAAAATTAATTTGACATACTCACTTTTAGCATTGCAGTTTTAAATCCCATATGCATTTGATAATCTGAAGCTCAAAAAGAAAACAAACCTCGGATTCCCTATTAGCCTTTTCAACTTGCATCCTTCGTCTCTGAGCAGCCTCTGTTTTCTTTAATTGCTGCTCCACTTCTGAAAGCTTCTCCTTTCGCTCTACAATCAACAACAATCACTGTAAAAAAGGAGAAAAGTGTACATAGTAGGATAACGACAAATAAACACTCACTTCTAGATGGAGCAGGTGGTAAACCATTTGGAAACTCAATTAAGCTTGAACCAGGCACAGAACAGGCATCTTTGCTTGACTGAAGGGCCCGTTGACGTGTTGTGAGAGTCACTTCCCTCTTACCATCCATCAACAGCTCAACAGATTCTTTCCTCTGCTTATTTTTCTTTTTACCATCAAGCTCACCATCAGACACCAGATCATCTTCTTCCTCATAGTCTGTATCAGATACCATGTCTGATCTGTGCTTCTTTTTCGCATCTTTGCCGGATATTGAAGTGGCAAACTTTTCTATCTTGGAAACCCTTGAGAGTTTTTTATGTTTCTTACCGGATTCAACATCGTCATCCTTATATGCTGGACTAATCCTTGATGTTTTAAGTTTCTCCAAGTAACGGATCTCATCATCTTCATCGTCCTCACCGAATTCCTCGTCTTGTACACGTCTCTTAGGGAGTCGCCTGTTTTTACAAACAGCACCGGCCGGCCGGGTCTCCTTGTTTACCAGAGATATTTTTTCCCAAAGTCTTTTCCATCAATGAATACTCCTTCCCAAAACTAAAACCACCTTTAGAGAAATTTTTCCAAGGGACTCCTTGCAAACCGCTCCTTTTATCTCGAGGGGAATGCCCGTCTTCAGTACTTTGCTGCAATAAAGATATAATTAATAAGAAGATTGGTCTGGATTCTAAATGTCACTAAAAGATATAATTATTATTATTATTTTGCTAAGAAAAAACACATTAATACAAAACCTTCCATATAAGTAATTATAATAAAATTACTACCAAATTATTAACCCCACATGAAATTTTCGGAGTATCCGTTACAAATCACCATCATTAACAAAACTGATAATCTACAACATGATAGAGCATGCAGTTACATCATGTATATCCCCTAAACTTGAACCCTCTTTGAAACATTTCAAGGCTGCTGAAAAAAAACTATGTACTCACTTAACTGAGAGCAAAGACACCCACATTACATAACTTACAGAGAAAACTATAGACCAACAAAAGTGAAGAGAAATCACTGCCAACTACCTGTAGGTTCTTACTTGTAGAAGAACCACCCTCTACCAATCCATTAGCCATCGAGTTGGCATGAATTGTGCCCGTTACACCACCAACCTTGAGCTTAACTTTTTTAACCTTGCTGTCATTAGAATCAGTAACGGTTCCTTCCACTGAACTTTGAATGCCACCATTCAATCCATCATATATATCTTGATTCCGTGATTCTAAATCATTTTCCTTGCTTTTGCTTTTCCAATTGGCAGGGGCAAGTACACCCTCACTAGAACGCTTACTGTTTGACCCAATTCGACCAGGCTTATTGTTGTAAAATGCATTGAATCCTCCATCTTCTTTCCTCCTTTTATGGGTTTTCTCAACTGCAACACCAACAGTAGGAGAAACCCCAGAAACATGTTGATTAAGATTGAACTCTTTCCGCTTTGAATTAGCATTACCACCAGCATTCTCATCACTTGACACCTTGCTCACATCATCAGAAAGCAGCGTTGATGACAAGGGAGACTGATCTTGACTTTCAGCACAAGACTGTGAATCAGGACGAGGCCGACGAGAAGATTGGGTCCTTTTCTTCCTCGAAGCATTATTCACACCACTAAAACGAGTGCCAGAAAACTCTTCCATGTAGAAAAAGAAGTTGCCACCTAATTTCGCCAGAGGGATGCCTCAGCAAGACTACTAATTCTAAAGGAAGAAAAAGGAAAACATGAGATTTATACTACATAGATTCCAAACCACTGCAAAAGCAACCTTAATGTATCACATGCCATATCACATTAAACAAGAAACTAGAGAAAAATGAACTAAGATTCACAATACAGCAAACACATCCTACAATAAACATAATGGAATGAAAATAACGGGCAATAAAAGAGCCTCTAGAAGAATCTAGCAAACTGAATTTCACAAATGTAAACAACAGGAAGCCAAAACAATCAGGAACTAGGGCTTTCCTAAGCAATGCCAAATTGATCAAATTATCACGATTGACTAAAATGGAAAAGAAATTTAAGAATTTTAAAAATGCAGTTGAAGGGCAATTACGCCCAATGCAAACGATTAAAAAACCCAAAGAAATTTATGAACAGATAGATATACCCCATTATGCATTATGAACACAATCACCATAAAATCAAAAGCAAACCCATGAAGAAAACACCGAAAAATCGCGCCAATCAATATATCAAACAAAAACCCATCATCGAAAAGTAATCCAATTGCCCCCCCCCCCCCCCCCCCCCCTCTTCCCTTCAAATCCGTGGATCAAACTAACAAACAGAAATAAAAGAACACGCAAGAGTAATCGATCATTAACCTTACCGATATGGCCGTACAGAAGAAATCAAGAAACCCCAAAATGGAAGGAGGGGAAAAGGGAAAAGGGAAAAGAAGAGGAGAGTGCAAGGCAAAAGCGGAAACAGGAGAGTGGAGAGTAAATAGATTAGGTAAGAATGTAAGAGAATACCGAATGGTGTTTCGTAGAGAATGGAAAAAGGGAGGGGCGGGACGAAGGTTAAGAGGATAAAGAAATTTTAGGGTTCGGGAAAGGGGAATTGTAGTAGTATTAACAACAATAATGATAAAGGAAAGACTGAGGTAAAGACGAGGAAGGAGACTTAATATCTCCTCGTTCACCATTTTTTTGCTATTGCCACACCAACCCCCTGTGTTTTTTTCGCTTGGATGGGTTGGAAGAAGATTTTTTTAAGATCCTTTGGTGATTCGGTCACTTGACTCGCCCACTCGACTCAGTCCCCCGCTCTCTCTCTTTCTCGCCGTTTCTTTCCAATCGTTTCTTCCTTACTTTGCCTATACACGGTTTACGCTGCAAAAGGCGTGCGCAGGTTAGGACCCTGCGCACAGGGCTGTCACGATAGTTGGTTCAGCTCCTTTATCCTTTGCATCGTACGTGTCGAGATATTATTTGTCTGATATCTTTGAGATTTATGAATATTATTCTTCAATTAAGGGAAAATACCATTTTATTTATCAAAATAGTTTTAAATAGATTTATGATATCTATTATATTTTGATTATTAGATTTATTTTAAATAATTTTAAAGTGATTTTAAAATAATATTTATTTATATTTTTAATTATTTATTAAAATATTAATTTAATTATTAAACTTCAAATAAAATTTTTATTTAATTATTAAATTTTTAATTTGATTATTGAATTATAAATAAAATTTAAATTTAGCTTATAGACTTTAACTAAAGTCCCACAGTGTTTGACTTAAACTAACGTAACAAGCACCAAAAATACAATACTCAATACTAGTACTTAGTGTCACGTGGCTAGACTTTTAAACCAGCCCAACAGGCGGTCTTAGGCGATGTGACTTAAGACAAACGCCTAAGTAAACCTTCTCACCACTTACGAAAGATCAAATTTCCCAAGCACCGAAAAACGCGAAGCGTTCTAAGCGGAAATGGATCAAAAGAGATGAGTGAGTAAGAACTCTTCAAGAACGCTCAAGAACAAAGAAAGAACGAAAAAGAACACTCAGAGTATTTAGAGAAAATGCCTTTATTCCTTGGAAACTTGGAATACTCAGATACATCAAATGAGGTGGGGAAGGCCTCTATTTATACTTGAACTCCCCCTGATCCTACGGTCTATACAGATTTACATCGACGACTATGATACAACCCTATCCATTTACAAAGAATAATTCTAGGAATATTCCTACCTAACTATGGAAAGAATCTTTTGTGTTCACACAAAGTGTTCACACACCTTGGATGGATAAGGCTCTCTTTGGATCGGGCCAACGTTGGTGGTCTTCGCAAGCCCAGCATTGCTCTTGGGATTACTTGGGCAGGCCAAATCGCACCATGTGATGCCAATGTCTCGGACCCCAACCTGCGGCCCGTGACATTCTCCCCCACCAAACTTGGCGATGCCCTCGTCGCGCCACTCTGACAAGTCTGAGTTCGATCTTGGAGCTTCTCCCGCACCTTGGCTTGCTTCTGTCTTGGAGTCTGGCTTGAATGTCCCCCCATAAGAATCGTTCTCCCCATAAAGAGCACCGAACTCTGATTCAGTTGTCCCCCCATAAGGACTGCTCGCTTCGGCTCGCACCGTCTAGTAAAATCAACCGTACCAAGCACATCTTAATCACTATCCCTGTGTTCAAGAGATACTTCAATCATTGACCCAGCATTTTCTCTCTCCGTCAATACTTTGTCCCTAAAGCTTGACGCCCCATTGCTCCTCGGCAATGCAACACCCATCTACACTTCGGTCCCCTTGAAGTTTGATGCAACGACCACCTTTTCCACTGATGGCTCCTCGACTTCTCCTATGTCAATAGGCTTGGGCAACTCTTGCCCCACCAAGGAATTCTCTTCAATAGCCCCCAAAGTGATGTTTACTTCCCTTAGAGCATACTCAGTAAGCTGAATGGAAGTCAGCTTCTCGATCCTCCATCCCTTGTCTCGATACACGGGCACAACACAATGTTGTTTCGGATCCAAAATGCAGACAACGTCGGCACAAGGGATGATAAGAGCTTTCACAAGGTCAAGGAAGTTAATCCCCAAAACAAAATCAAAGTCATCTAAATGGATTACCTTGAAATCTTCCTTGGCCTTCCATTCAACAATCTGCAGCTCTACCTTCCTCACTGTTCCAACAACTAGAACTTCCTTGGCATTCACGGTCTTGATCTTCTTGGTTGAACTTTCAACTTTGAGACCATGCTTCTCAGCAGCCATCTTTGACATGAATAGATCGGATGCTCCAATGTCCACTAGAGAATTCCTCAATCGTCCCGCCACGTTGATGTCGACAAACATCAACCCATTTTGCTTCTTGCCTTTCTTCTTGGCAGAACTCAGAATCATCGAGACAAGCTTTGCAGCCTCATCATGTTCGGGCTCGTCCACCTTAGACTGCTTTACTCAATCAGGGAACTCTCGCGCTAAAGGCGACCCCTTACAACGGTAACACTTGTGACTCGTTACCCTTGGCTTTCCTCCTTTGACGTTGGTGATAGCACCAAGTCTACCTGTCTCACCATCTGAATCATCATCCTAATGGACTATGGCATCGAGGAGGCTCTTCTTGTTCGGACAGTCCTTCACTACGTGTGGACCATCACAATGGTAACATCGTATTGCACCTCGATCCTTCCGCTCATATGGCTTCTCATGCCGGTTGGACTTGGTTGATGACTTGTCATCATCGCTACTATCTCCGGAAACATCCTTATATCTTCTACCCTTACCATGGGGATTAGAAGACTTGGATTCCATGGGCTTGTATCCATTGTACTCGGTCAAGGACCCGCAATAGCTAGAGCTTTGGAAAGTTCTTTGACATCCCGCCGCTCTAACTCGGTCTTGGCCCATGGCTTCAGTCTGTCCATAAAAGTGAAAAGTGCATCCTTCTCACACAAGCCGGGTATCAAGAGTCGTAACTCGCTAAACTCTCGAATATAATCCACAATGGATCCTTCATGTCGAAGCCTCCTAAACTTGGATCTGGCTTCTCGCTTAGTTTTACTTGGGCGAAATTATTGTTTCAACTCCGTTTGGAACTCGTCCCAGGTTCCTACAGTCGTGCCTCCATTACTCTTATCCAGGCACCGACGTCGCCACCATAACAAGGCAACATCAACCAAATAAACAACAGTGTTTATCTTCTCGGCATCGTCAGTGATGCTCATTCCCCGGAAGTATTGCTCCATGCACCAAATGAAGTTCTCGACATCTTTCGCCGACCTGGTTCCCTTGAACTCTTTGGGTTTCGGGATGTCCTTCATTGGCTTGGGTGTTGTTGGATTTAACACACCATTTCGCATAGCAACCTGATAAACCAGCACTTCCGCCTTGAGTCCCAACATTTCCTCCCTCAATGCCACAAACTTGGCTTCGAGAGCATTTCCCTTTTCCTCCAGCTTATCACCTTGGTCATCCAGTTCCTTGAGACGTGTGTCCACCATGTCGAGTTGCTCCACGGCATCCTTCACGGATCCATCAAGCCTGGTGACCTTGTCCTCAAGTACAGATAATTTGTCTCTTGAGTTAGCCCGACTTTCTTTGTCAGCCTGCGTTTCCACACCCTTCTGACTAGTAGCAGCAACGGTTTTCCTCTTTGGTGTCATCTCAAACTCGATGCTTCGTACCTCGAACTTTGCTCGAACAAGGATCTGATACCACTTGTCACGTGGCTAAACTTTTAAACTAGTCTAACGTGCGGCCTTAGGCGATGTGACTTAAGACAAACGCCTAAGTAAGCCTTCTCACCACTTACGAAAGATCAAACTTCCCAAGCACTGACAAACGCGAAGCGTTCTAAGCGAAAACGGATCAAAAGAGATGAGCGAGGAAGAACTCTTCAAGAACGCCCAAGAGCAAAGAAAGAACGAAATAAGAACACTCAAAGGATTTAGAGAAAATACCTTTATTCCTTTGAAACTTGGAATACTCAGATACATCAAATACCCTATCCATTTACAAAGCATAATTCTAAGAATATTCCCACCTAACTATGGAAAGAATCTTTTGTGTTCACACAAAGTGTTCATACACCTTGGATGGATAAGGTTCTCCCTAGATCGGGCAAACGTTGGTGGTCTTCGCAAGCCCAACATCGCTCTTGGGATTACTTGGGCAGGCCAAAATGCACCATGTGATGCCAATATCTCGGACCCTAACCTGCGGCCCGTGACATTAGGGTCATAATGAGTTGAGTTTAATCATGTTCGATTAAACTTGAAAATAATTATATTGGATTTGATTCTGACTCAAGGTTTAATAAGCTTAAAAATTTTGACTCAAACTCGATTCAAAAATAATATCATAAGCCTCGGCTCGAACTCGAAACTCGTTAGACTCGACTCTAAATAAATAATTTTACTATTTTTTATAAAGAGAAGGCCTCGCTAAAAACACTTTCATAACCAACGCTGAAACAAATTTCAATATTGAAAAAAAGGAAAATAGTGCCTAAAAAGTAGAGTAATCCAAATAACTAAAAATATTCTTAAAATACAAACATATAATGTATAATTTATTTTAATTATTTTATTTTTAGTCGATTTCACCTAATATATATAATTATTCTGAGCATATTCCATAAACTTTTTATACTAATCTTGGTTCGTCTTGACTTCATTCAAATCAAACTTTAATAAAAGTAAACATGAATAACTTGCGAATCGATCAGTCTTATCATCTGCCCTACTTATAACTTAAGAAGCACCCAAAATACTAGTACTCTTATATACGAGTACTTATTTTAATGGTATCGTTGACTAGGTGCGTTCAAAAGTTCGGTTAATCGAATTAACCGATCGAACCGAAGTTTTTTTTCTGTTAATCGGTTGGTTAATTTTAGATTGGATCGGTTAACAGTTAATGATTTTTTGAAACTTCGATTATTGGTTAATTCGGTTCGAAATCAATTAATTAACCAAATTAACCAAATTTTTTTATATATTATATATTTTATATATTTATTTTTAGTTATTAAACTTTTAAAAATTATAAAACGGTCATTAAACTTTATAAAATTAGTACAAAATGATAATTAAATTATTAAAATATAAAAAAAATAATCATTATAATTTTTAATATTTATCAATAATTTATAATGCGCGATAGTGGTGTGCATTATTTGGTTTTAACCGACTTAACTGACCAAATCAAAATTATTTTGGTCGGTTAATTTTTGGTAAATTCGATTAACGGTTAATTTTTTAAAATTTGATTAACGGTTAATTCAGTTCGAAATCGGTTAATTAGACGAATTAACTGAAATTATTATATATTAAATATTATATATATTATATATTTATTTTTAGTCATTTAACTTTTAAAAAATTATAGAATGTTCATTAATTTTTTTATATTACAAAATGGCCACTAAATTTTTATTAAATTAGCATAAAATAAAAGGTTTAGTGACAAAAAATTATTTTAGTATAATTTAATGACATATTATGTAATTTAGCCAAAATTTATAATAAATTTCGGTTAATTTGATTAATTCGGCTAGTTAACCGAAATAATTTCAGTTTGGTTAATTTGGTTAAAAGAAATTTGGATCGGTTAACGGTTAAGATTTTAAAAATTTTGGTTAATTCTATTCAGCACCGACCGAATTAATCAAATGCACACCTCTAATGTGCGATGAACCGATCGGATTAACCGAACTTTTTTCAGTTTGGTTAAAAAATTTCGAAAAATTTTAATTCGATTAACGATTAATACAAAAAAAATTCAATTAATAAAAATTTGAAAGTTCAGTTTGACCGATTAATCTAATCTACGGTTTGAACACCCCCAATCATTTACCGCAGAATGTGTCAGAGGCAAGTTTGGCGGATGAAGAAAACACTAAGCAGCAAGTATTTCATTCTTATACAGTTATACTACAAATAACTATTTAAAGTGTATTATATTTTATTTGGATACTTAGCTTGTGTTTGGATGGAGGAAATGATTATAGCTAGAATACTTTTTTCTAGAATTAGATACCTATGTTTGGTTGGTGGGAATTTCTTTTACCCGGTAATAGAAAATTACCTACAATAGCGTTTTTTCAAGATTTTTCCAGGAATCTCATTCATTCCTATTTCTTTGGTATTGTAGAATTCCTGTCATTTAGGACAAAATTGCCTTTAGAATTCCTGTCATTTAGTGCTACAAAAATGCCTCGTTGCAATATTAAGGAGGGAAATGTATATTAGTTGAATTAATAATAAATTAATTTATATAAAATTTAATTAAATGTAATATAAATAATTTTATGAATACAAATATTTTATTTTTAATATTGAAAATTTCTCTTAAATTTAATTTAATATTAAAAAATAAAAAAAATATATTTAAAAATATAAAATTTAATAATCTTAATATATTTATAACATTATAAATAAATTATTATCGATAGAAACAATCTTAAGACCAATCAATTTGCACACTTTCAAGACATTTTACCTATATAGATATATTGGTTTAAATAAGTTTACTCTAAAGCCTGAATACCTACGTAGGTATAAAGGGTTATAAAAAAATTATAATTACAAGCCATATTACCTATACAGGTAAACCTTGTTGAAATTATGTTAAAATCTAAAATACTTTTTATTTTTTAAACTCAACTTTACACTATGATTTTCTTTATAAATATAATATTTATAAAAATTATTTAAAAATATAAATTCTTAATATTAATTATATTAAAATTATGTTAAATAAAAAAAATTATGAATTTTTATTTTAATATTTTTTATTTACCGATAAAAGTTTAACTAATTAGAAATAAAATATATCATAGGGATAGTTTGGTAAAAAATACTTTCAAGTAATCTTATATTCCCCCAACCAAACACTGTCAACCTACATTCCTGTCAAACAAACCAAATAAAGTAATATAACATTCCCAGTAATATACCATGTAATGATATATTCCAGTAATCTTATTCCCAAAGGTAATCATCTTTTCCGTGAATCAAATGCACCCTTAAAGTATTTTAAGTTAAAACAAATATATAAAGTATATTTTTAAAGTAAGTATATGAAATATATTTTATATTAAAATAGAAATCTAATATATTTTTTAATAAATGTCATATATCAAATTTTAAAAACTAAAATGAAATATATATATATATATATTAGATTTTTATTTCGATTAAAAATATTATAGATATCTATTTTGATCGAAAGATATATTTTAATTACATATTTTAACAAAAATAATACTTTAATTACCTAAAAAAAATTTGATATACTTAAATACTTGTAATATAAGCCAAATTAAAAAAATACAACTATTTTATTAACTCCATGCCACCAAATTAACAAAAATTATTAAGTATTTAACCACGTCATCTATGGTCTCAAGAATCAGAACCGTTTATCTCAATTTTTTTCAAGTGAATCATCACCCCTCTTACATGTAATTATTGGGTGGGTAGTTATTAGGTGGTTATTTAAAAATAAACGGTACTGATTGCTTGGACCATGAATAACGTGGTAAACAGGGTTGAACTAATAATCTCTCCTAAATTAATGAGATTTAACTATCAAGTGATTAAAATATAATAAATCAATAACGTAAAAATCAAAATATAATATTTTAAAATCATTATTTAAAATCAAACAAATCGAATACAAACAACTTTGTAGTGTTGTATACCCAAAAATCTAACTTGTTCAAAAAATCAATGTTATCGTCTATCTCATCGAATAATAACATTAATACAATTCAATAAATTTAAGGATTAAATTGATAAAATTATATGTTTTACCATTTAAAAAGCATAAAATTACTTTTTAAATAAAAAATAAACGTTTAAAATAAATGGTACGAGTAAGTAGAATATAAATGAATGAATAAGTATGAAAAGTAATGATAAATTGCAACAAAAGACCTTTGCTTCACACTGTTGGACGAAACAATAAAATAAAGATTCTATTAAGAGGGGAAAAAATGATCATCTCTACTTATTCTTTTAATCCATCTTTTCAAAAGTGTGCCATGTCGAAACCAATGGTCACGGAATTGTTAATGATCTTTCCAAGCAAAGCATCCATTGTCCTCATCTGCGACTCCACCTT
Organism: Abelmoschus esculentus; assembly: GCA_035048815.1. Taxonomy (NCBI): domain Eukaryota; kingdom Viridiplantae; phylum Streptophyta; class Magnoliopsida; order Malvales; family Malvaceae; genus Abelmoschus; species Abelmoschus esculentus. The sequence continues at coordinate 8,856,101 of JAUCBN010000037.1, forward strand.
AGTTGCAAATGCATCTGTCACAACCGAGTGCATTATCCACATTGGCGCCGAGCTCCGTGCTCAACCCGACAAGGTTCCAGTTGTCGATGGCTTCAAAGGATTTCCGATCACTGATAAGAATGACATTGTAGACCTCCGTGCATTTTTTCAAGGATTGTAACAACATGTTTAGGGTACTAGGATCCAACGACAGCTTCGTAACCTCGGCCAACGCCTCTCTGGTCTGGCTATCGATTGCTTGTATCCCAGCTTTAAGGATGGAAAGAGGCTCAATAGGAGCACTCTCGTCTAGGAATAGCACGGTTGTCACTATGCATTCCACAGTGTGGTCGGTGATCCCACAGATTTGCTGAAGTGCAGGGTCTATGCCACCGGGTAATATACGTAATAGATCATCAATGCTCCTCAATGTCACGCCATCGAATGACAACGGAGACGGTCATTCAGACATGACACCGAACATTTCTTCGAGGACGGGAGCAGAACCGGTAGGAGCACCAGGCGGGGATATTGAAGCGGCACTGGTCGAGGAAAAGAAGAGACAAGATAGGGAGATAAGGGTGAGACTGAAATGGTTGATCCCCATCTTCTCTTCTCTTTCTCTTGGATAAGAAAGCCACAGGAACAATGCATGAGGTGAGTTAAGAAATTAGACCCAGTGGAACTCTTACAGCATGTGGACTGTGTCTAAAAATAACGTTTAAGCCATGACTCACCATCTAATTTTAGCATACACTTAATTAATTCTACAATTATTATGGCAATTTGTACACTTTTTCGTAATTTTTTCAGATTATAGGAGACATCGTACACGTGTAACAAGCACATGATTCAAGTTCTTTCTGAGTCTTTGAAGACACCACCAATTGATCTGCTGTTAGTGTTTCTAGAGATATCAAAGTTAGTGTTAAGGTATATGATTTATTTGTCTTTTCTTATTCTATCCTATTGTTTGTCTGTCTTAATTATATTTTCATTGATACCTTCACTTTAAATTAGTGAATTTAGGGTTTAGGTATTCAAAGTTAGAGGTTGTAGTTAGAATTTATTAAATTAAGGGTAAAATATATATTTTTTAAGATGTAAAAAATTAACGTTGAAGTTTAGAATTATTTTTTAGAATTTTTTAGCATAGGGCATGGAAGTATGTATGGATAGAGAGAGCAGGAGATTTCTATTCTAGTTTATTATCAATACTTGTATTTCGGTTAATAATATATTTAATTAGTTTGATATAATCGATTAATCGATTGTACACATATAGCGCGTCGTGATATTTTTATCTGTTTCAACTATTTTTTTTATCTATAATGATTTTATACAAATTTTTATATATTTTCTAATAATTTTTTAAAGTATATTTTAAGTCTCAAGCTCTAATTTCGCGACCCCTGTTGAATTGCTAAACATGCAGTCTTTAGATAACAACATTTCAATCTCGAAATCTATCCTTGATTTTATACAAGATAACAACATTTCAATCTCGAAATCTATCCTTGAGTCTTTACACCCAACATGCAGTCTTAAGATTGCTTCATGGAGCCTCGAGATTTAAGATTAAGGTAAAACGTAAATGTTTAGAAATGGAAGATAAATTCATAAAAAAATTAAATAGAGGGACAAAAATAAAAAAAATCCTTGGGGCCTCTCCCCACCCCATGGGGCTTTGTCTCTGGTAACAACCTAGATTTTGGGTTAGCAATTTGAATCTTGGATGTAGTTGGATATTTTAAGATTGAGGATTTAACCGGAAGAATGGAATTTTGGAAGATTAATTCTAAGGAATTGGGGGCTTAAATGTGAGAAATCAAACTTTTGGATGTAAAGTAAAAAATAAGGGAAAATGTGGATTCATGAAATAAATTACCCATTTTTGACATTTTGGGGGAAATCAAAATTTTAATCTTCTCTCTCTTTTCTTTCTCAATTTTCAAAATCCGATCTATATTGTTTATGTTCGATATCTTTCTATAATATTTTTCTATCAAGACGAATTGGTTTTGTATCCTTAAAATCTTAAATAAAGTCGTCATAGGAGGGGTGGAGGTAAAAAAAATCAAGTCTCGCAGATTAATCATGTTCAAACATCTAAAATAAAAATAAAAAATTAAAGTCTACACTAATGTCATTGACGTAAAACAACAGGTACGTTGTTCATTGTATGCGTCGTGGTCCACACATGGGCATTGTCCAATCGCATTAGACCTCACTACACACTCTCATTTTTTATTATTGACCGATGACTTTTTAAGATTCTTACATGAGATGTTTTGATGTTCTAAATCAATTTTTGTAAGCTCATTTTTTTAAATTTGAAACTGATAATTTTTTTTACACATTTAATTTTATGATTTTGTTTGATGGTATATGATTCATTAACATATCCGTGTTTGTGTTTATTTAAAGGGTATACGAACTAGAATACCAAATCAAAAGAAATATTTTTTAGAAGCTCAATTAAAGATTTATCAATTAAAGATTTCGGTTAACGGTTAAAGATTTTAAAAGTTCGGTTAATTCGGTTAAGCATTTGTGTATATACAAAAATTACTACCAAGTTTACATAAATCCTTAAAGAAATTATAAGAAACAAAGGTATATACTGAATTTCTTACACCTACTCACCATGAGCTAAATGAGTTCTACTTAGTGTAAGGATTTGTATATCTACGTAATTTACTACGAGAAAACATAACATGGTACAATAAAAGTAAGGTTTTGTGTATGTACACAAATTACTACAAAGTATACACAAATCCTTACAGAAATTGTAAGAAAAAAAGTATATACCGAATTTCTTACAGCTACTTACCATGAGCTAAATGAGGTCAACTTAGTGTAAGGATTTGTGTACATACGTAATTTACTACTAGAAAACATAATATGGTACAAGAAATGTAAGGTTTAGTGTATGTACACAAATTACTACAAAGTATACACAAATCCTTACAGAAATTGAAAGAAAAAAGGTATATATCGAATTTCTTACACTCACGGCCTAAATGAGGTCAACTTAGTGTAAGGATTTGTGTATATACGTAATTTACTACGAGAAAACATAATATGCTACAAGAAATGTAAGATCTTGCGTATTTACACAAATTACTACAAAGTATACATAAATCCTTACTGAAATTATAAGAAAAAAGGTATATACCAAATTTCTTACACCTATTCATCATGGCCTAAATGAGGTCAACTTAGTGCAAGAATTTGTGTACATACGTAATTTACTACGAGAAAACATAATATGCTATAAGAAAAGTAAGATTTTGTGTATGTACAAAAATTACTACAAAATATACATAAATCCTTACAGAAATTATAAGAAAAAAAGGTATATACCAAATTTCTTACACCTATTCATCATGGCCTAAATGAGATCAACTTAGTGTAAGAATTTGTGTACATACACAATTTACTACTAGAAAACATAATATTCTATAAGAAATTTGAGATCTTGCATATGTACACAAATTAATACAAAGTATACACAAATCCTTAAAAAGATTTTAAGAAAAAAAAGTTATACCGAATTTCTTACACCTATTCATCAAGGCCTAAATAAGGTAAACTTAGTGTAAGAATTTGTTTACATACGTAATTTACTACGAGAAAACATAATATGGTACAATAAATGTAAGGTTTCGTGTATGTACACAAATTATTATAAAATATACAAAAATCCTTATAGAAATTGTAAGAAAAATAGTATATACCGAATTTCTTACACTTACTCACCATGACCTAAATGAGGTCAACTTAGTGTAAGGATTTGTGTACATACATAATTTTCCACGAGAAAACATAATATGGTATAAGAAATATAAGGTTTTGCGTATGTACACAAATTACTATAAAGTATTCACAAATTGTTACAAAAGTTACAATAAAAATGTATGTACCGAATTTTTTACACATACTCACCATGGCCTAAACGAGCTAAACTTAGTGTAAGGATTTATGTACATACATAATTTTATAGGAGAAAACATAATTTGGTACAAGAAATATAGGGATTTGTGTATATAACAACTTACTACAATGTATACATAATTGCTTACAAAAGTCGTAAGAAAAACAGTATGTACCGAATTTCTTACACCAACTCATCATGACCTAAAGTGGCTCAACTTAGTTTAAGGATTTGTGTACATACATGATTTCTTACGGGAAAACATAAATTGGTACAAGAAATGTAAGGATTTTTGTATTTACATAAATTACTACAAAGTATACATAATTACTTATAAAAGTTGTATAAAAAAGGTATGTATCAAATTTTTTATATGTACTCGCCATGGCCCAAAGAGGCTTAACTTAGTGTTATGATTTATATATATATAAATATATTTTTTCTACGAGAAAATATAATTTATTACAAAAAATGTAAGAATTTGTATATATACACAAATTACTACAAAGTATATAGAATTCCTTATAAAAGTTGTAATAAAAACGGATTTGTGTGTATATACAAATTACATAATTTAATTCATATTAAAAAGTTCTATTTTTTGTATCTTTTTGTTTAATATGATTTTATTTTCGTAGGATCCCTTTAACATCGACGTTGAAATATGTCGGACACATTTGAAAAAGATACTGAAAACTACTTATTAAATGATATGTACACATTATAAATTAATATAGAACACATTACAAATTACTCAAATCATTTAGACTATGCAATGCATTACACTAACCAACTAATTGTTAGGACCGCTGACACACCCCATGGCGCAGTGGAACAAACTTACGACGGTCTTTCCAGTGATCTATGTATGCTTAATCCGAAATCGGGAGGAAGAGATGCGACGAATTACATTTGGTTCCTTGATAAGCAGAAAAAACAACAACTAGATCTGATATAATCACGATCGTTCAACAATCCGAATCTTTAGCCTCCACGAATATCGTCTCGGCCTCTACTCAGTTCACCCAGTTGAGAGAAAATCTCGAAAAACTATTTTTTGTGATTTTAGGTTTTAGGAATTCGGGATTCTCTAATTTGGCTGCTAGACCAAAAATTCCTTATATATGTGTAACCCTAGGTATTAGAGTTTTATTCCGAATTTGTTATAGGAAATAATCAATTTTATTATTTTCTTAAATTTAGGGATTTATATTTAATCCGAATTTGAAAAGGAATACAATTACTTTAATTATATCCTTTGATTAAATTCGAGATTAAATATAATCTATTTATACATATATATTTGTTGCTCTTTTTCAACCATTGGGTGTGACCCTGTAGGCTCATTGTACGTTAGTAATAATATTAGAACAATTCTAATATTACAAACAATGAGTGACATCTAGCAATATATCATTGTCATCTAAGTTACAAGAGATCATGATTCGATGTATCATGTTTGTGACCAACTCTCTTAATGCATTGTATCCTTTTGTCCTTTTATATCTATAATTGGCACAAGTCTAGGAATAGTCACACTTGTATAGCATATTTTAATGTTTCTTGATATCTAGAGTGGACTACTGTTAAAGAATAATTTTTGATATCTCATATCAACCTATTCAAGCATGGCCATGTATTTCTAGTCTCACTCAATCAAGTGGCCTTTGATATATTTTCCTATTATGTAGGAAGGACAAATCCTATCTCGATCATTCACATCCCACTACATATATTGTAATATGTCCAATGTTAGTTTTTATAGTGTAACTAATTACGAGACACGTTTAACTGCATCAAAACATAAAACAACATATGTTGAGATAGTAATAATATCAAGTCTAAGGATCATACATATAGTTATCACTATGAGCAATATCGTGATCGTCACATGATAATCCAAGACATATGCTCACCGCGGGTCAATCCAATATATTATTCTTCATTAATATATTCATGTATTAATTTTGACATCTTTATGTCAATGACAATTTATTGTCATCAATTAATAATATGTTAGTCTTAAGCGTATTATTATTGTCCATACCTATAATAATACTTGACTATGGATCTTTTAATAATAATACTTATATCATTATATGGACCTTATTGTTTCTTAGTTTATGTTATACATTGACACATATATCTGAAAACAACAATGGTAATGTCTTTATTCAATAAAATTGGTAAATAAAAGTATCTTTACAATCATCATATGATTGGTCTTTGGGCATACTCTAATACTAACAATTTCACCAATGTCATATACATTCCAACCTCTCCTAACCCTCCATTAAAGCCTTCTGCCATTAGAGACTAATTGAGGAGACCTCTTTCCTTGAAGAATCAAGCATTGCAGCACCGATCTTTGTGAGTGATTCCACCACGGTAATTCCAACTTCCCTTAGAGTCTTTATTTTATCTTAAGCAGTGCTCTTGAGCCCTGATAGGATATTTGTTTGTACGGAAAATACAGAATAATAAGTAATCATATATGAATGGTTATATTTTATCAAGCGAGAAAAATACCCTCCAAAGTTGAGTGAATGCAAAATGGTATGAAAGTACTAGAAATTGGAACCATAAATCGAATAAATAAACAATGAAATCAACATAGTACCTCTGACGTGATCTATACACTTGTCTGGAAGAGCAGTGAGTCCAGCAATAAAGACAACAATAGGCTTGTCAGTCTCGTTTTGCTGTTCATTTATTAAAACCAAACATAAGTTGTAGATTCTTCATCAATTTTCTTTATTTTATGAAAGTGCAGAAACACCCGCAATGTAATTCACAAACATACTCATCATATCTATGAAAGTCAAATTAACAAAAGCGTCATAAGAAAAAACTAGTTAAACATATTCACAGAACACAAGCATATAAGACCAAAAGACTTAAAGGTAAATATGTTTGCAAAGAAACATTTATTTGTGGATCCACATCATAAAGATATAAATATTAATCACCAAATCAAATACGTATAAGAAAATCCAAATAAATATATAAACAATAAATAGCTATATTTTACAAACCTCAACCCATTTATAAAATAGATATTTATATATTCTTTTGTTTATGTTTCCTAAATATTTGCTTCTAGCCAAGGGAGATAAGGCTTAGATGATTATCGAGACAATTACAAGCTAAATTCTATTCTGATAGATATCATACAAAATGTTAAAGTTAAATGACCGTTGAAAACACAAATCCTAAGTTCTATCATAGTTTAGATGTTGTCAACCATACAAAACAAGACTCAAACAATTGTTGAGACAATTATGAACCAAAATGTCATTTAGTGGATGTTATGACAAGCCAATTTTGTTGCACATGTGCAAAGACTAAACTAATCTTACTATTAACTAAAGTAAATCAACATAGTTACCTATTAATCAACTTCAACCTCCAACAAAAAAACAGTTTTCAGTAATAATTGAGTTCTTAGTTCCTTCATTCTAAACAGTTAACATTACCTTTATTAGTACAACATCTTTTTCTGTAATGGCTCTTAACTTACCAATCAAAATGATGCTTAAATGCAGTTAAAATAATTAGATGATATGTAATATACATTCTTATACAACATAAACAAGATATTGTCAAAAATTAACAAGAGACCTTTTAATTTAATAAGTAAAGTAGAATTAATAATGGCCAAATAATAAAGCATCCCTAAAGAAACTCCCTTACAATCTAAGTCAGAAAAATGTTATATTTTGTCTGAGGATCAACAGGAATTTTGTCACACAATCAACGAAGTAGGTTCTATTAAAAGGATCCCCACCAATTTTCACACAGGTAGATTGTCCTAGACCTACTGCAGTTGTTTGGAAAACTTATAATGTACCCACAAATATTATAAAAAAATCTAGCCTTTTTATACCATTATCATATTTCCCCTACTACGTTTTGGATTCAGCAAAACAAGAACAAAACTATAAAATCAGAAACAAAAATCTAAACCCAGAAAAAATAAACCATTATCAAAACCTAAACCCAGAAAAAATAAACAACCATTCTAAGATTTGGAACAAAGAATTAAGAAGATCAAACTTACCTCAAAATCGAGCTTCCTTTCACTTTCGAAATTCTCGTTTCAAGTTAAAGTAAGATGTTAAGGTTCAAATACTCACCGTTGGGCTAGGTTTATAGAAATTGGAGAAGGAAGTTTTTGAAAAAAAGATTAAGGGAGGAAAGAAAATTTTCTATGTTTTTAAGTGTTGGTAACCGAGAGAAAAAAGTTATCTTTGTTTTTCTTTTTTAATTCAACGATCAATATCAATTTAGGGTCATCTAAAGGTATATTATACTCAGCCGTTTTCTAGCCGTTATTTAGGGGGTAAGATTTTAGAATCACCCCTTCTCCAATATTAATAATTACACAAGATTTTTAAGCAAATCACAGTGGTGGCAAAGCCAACCGATCATATTGGAGGTAGTTCCTCAGAACCCCTCACCCCTTATTTCGCCAAACACAGTTGTGGTAAAAACCACCTTCCTCCGTACAATTCACCCCATGAACATGTAATGCTATCAATGCAAATGATCTCAAATGTCTCAACACAGATAATCGTATGAATACAAAAAACACAGTTCAGATAATCCGATCTCAAAATCACAGGGTATCTCAAAATCTCAGTATCACAATAAGCATTTAATCACAGAACACAAATCCAGCACGGAAAGAGAACACACCTCTCGAAGAACAAGTACTACTGATGACACAGACTTTTCCCATAGTTTGAGCTAGGTCCTGCTCTAGTTGAGTTAGAGCCTACAATAAATTCTAATAATCAATCTTATTCTAAAATAATACTATGCCACCTAAAAGAACTAAAAAGAACACAAATGTGTATCACGAGCGGTGCTCGTAGGAGTCGATCAAACTTGAGGCAGAGGCGATGAAGGCAAAACGTCTTTTTTAGAGTTCACGTCGTCTGAAAAAGACCACAAAAATCCAAATTAAACTCTTATTTGAGTATTCTTACACAAGTCATACTTAAAAAGGGTCAAAATAAGGCTTTAGAGTTCAAATTTGATAAAACAGACTGCAAAAACGGAATCAAAACGTCGAAAAAAGGTCAAGATAAGGTCTTTAAAAAAAGTCAATTCTGGTCATAAAGTCAACGGTCAACCATCAAAGTCAACGGTCAACGAGTCAAAGGTCAACAAGTAACGTCAATGCTGATTTCATCGATGACATCACAAATGACATCATCACAGGTCAAATATTCGGGTCGGGTTCACATATTGGTTCGGGTACGGTTAACAATAACGGTTCTGTTTGGTTCTTCTCTAGTTCGGTTCCTTTCCTAAAACACCCACTTAGTCCGGTTCACTAACCAACTCTATCACCTTCCTTATCCCGACCTAAAACTTTGGGAACCCTAAACCACACACACCACTACTGACGACCAATTTCGGCAATGATAGAAGACACCGATGACCGCCCCTACACCGAACCCCCCCAAAAACCATAAAAAGTCTAAACCTCTTTCTCCCCCCTAAACTGCTCTCAAACGAGAAGGAAAGAGAGAACATGGTTCTCTTCGATAGCCATCACTCACCAAACCTTCACTATATGTTTCCCACTTTCGATACTAACCAACCCCTACTGGAATTCTACAAGAACCAACCATAACAACAAGAACATAGACCATAACCTCCCGATCCATACTTGACAACCATCATCCTTAACTCACCGGATATAACTCCCGACTCGGATGTCACATTGGGCCTCCGGCCCAAAACCTATATTTTAAAATTTCGTTCAAAAGACCAACAAGTAAATCCAATTTCAAGTTCAAATACGATCCATAAAATCCATTAAGTTAAAACATAACCCAAAGTAATAGTATGTAACCGGAGCTCCAAAATATTACAAACCATTTAAAACATTCAACCCAAATTAAAATAAACTAAGTTACATTACATAGGGCTCGACATAGCACTAGCCCACTAAATCTAATAAATGTACTCTGACAACACGGTCGATGCTGAAATCCAAACCTTGATGGTGATCCACGAACCGGCTTCACCTAACCTACGCACGAAAACACATTTCGAACGCTGAGCTACGAAAGCTCAGTGGGTACGCCGAACTCGGCCAACATCATGATATCATAAGTAGTAAAGCATAACATATAAAATATCGTGCATGATATGATGATCTAGCATGCTTGCCTACCACATGGCATAAACAATGTATAATGACGCACACAACATATACATGTAAAAAAACAACACAAGGTAGCGAGGCCCGCGTCCACACAACATCAGGATCTTACACTACGAGCTGGGCCCGCGTCCACACAGCATCGGGATCCCATACTCAAGGATAAGGCCCGCGTCCATACAGCATCGGGATCCTGCATCCTGGATTTTGAGGCCCGCGTCCACACAACATCGGGATCCTCCAAATCCCATACTCGGAATATCACATCGAGTATCTTCGAATGAGGCCCACATCCACACAGCATCGGGATCCTACATTCGAAATTGTCTTTGAATCATCACCCGGAATGTTACATCGGATGGCCTTCGACGTGTTGCAACACTTTTGAATATCCGGATTTCCATCAAACAAGGACTCGAGAAACACAAATGATCCACATAGGATCTTGTCATCAAAACATATCAAGACTTAACATAACTTATTCGTTCGGGGTTTATAATAGCAATCTTGTGTTACCAATTCATTTCATTATTTACAAGATTCATTATGACCCTTAATTCTCTTATCGAACCTCTCACAATACTTAACTTGTCAAGTTTTTGCAAGGGTATCGATACCCTTAGGTGGGGTATCGAAACACCCTGTATCGATACCCACCCAAAGAGGGTATCGAAATACTGGTATCGATATTGGTACCGATACCCTTTGACCACTTTTAAAGTCAACGAAAAGGGGATTATTCGCTCCGATACTGGTATCGAATCAGAGATGCCACTGAAGGGTTTGGTATCAAAACCTGTATCGATACACCCTCTTCACTAACCTATTTTTCCCTCAAGGGTATCGATACATGGGCCACCGGTATCGATACCCCCTGTACGAACTTGCAGGTTTCACTTAGAAAATTTTAAGGATTCTTTCCAACATTAATCTATTCGATTCTAAAGTGTTCCTACCAGTTTTTAGGAGTGCTTAGGGTGTTTTAACAACAAATTTTCATCCCTTAAACTCACTAATACAAAATCCACCATTAAAGATTATCAAGCTAAAACCAAGCATACATACACTATATCTATATGAATGCTTTCTACCATGAAATGCATAATGATTAGAAGAGTTGGGAGTACCAACCTTAGTTAGCAACAGCAAAAACCCGAGCTCCTATTCTACACAGGCCTTCACTTCCTCAAGCTTGATGATGGCCCTCCAACCTCTTTCTCTACAAGAGGAAGATGAACAACTATTAAGAACGGTATGGGGATGATTCCTAAAGTTTAAAAACACTAAAAGACTTAGGTTTTAAGCTTCCAAAACCCAATCCCGAACTCAACTCATAACCCCCACTAAAACCTTCACCCTCACCAAACTTACTGATTTTCATCTTCTTTTGTAGATCCCAAACACCTATACAACTTACCCTTCAAGCACAAAACGAGATTCTTGACTTACCACAACAAAGATTGGATCTTTTCTTGCTTTTCTTTATTGTAAGGATAGAGGAAGAGGGACAAGGTGATCTCACCTTCTACTTTTCTGTAGAGAAACTAAACAGCCAACCCTCTTTGTCACCTATTTAGATAATTGTCGCGTGTTAAAAGTACGCGTTCAGTGCAAGCGGACACATCGCAAGTAATAAGTGATAAGTATGTTATCGAGTTATTGTCTCCTCAGGGACCGGTATACTTAATATGCTTTCTTCATCTTCTTGCTCTGTAGAAAGATAAAAACACAAGTGAGCTGATGTGATTTATTTAAACTAAAATAATTGAATAAAAATAAAGAGTTAAAATATTGAACATAACGGGTTTGAGTTCAATATGGACTGCTTCAATTTCCGGTGTAACGACTCCTGGGTTTAATCCGTTTAAGTCCTCTTCCAGGAAGTCCCTGATAGTGAGCTGCCGCTGCCCAGGTGGCGGCGGAAGTCCTGTATTGTCAGTAGGTAAGTTTTGTCCTGCCGGGTGATCTGCCATGGCTCCTTGGATCTATCTCCTCAACCTTTGCCTTGTTCTTTCGATCTCTGGATCTAATTCGTACAAGGGGTTGGTTGGATTGGCCCTGGTCATACACCAAGAAAAACAAAAATAAAAATAAACAAGAAAATAAAGAAAACAAAATTTAGTTGCCAGTCCCCGGCAACGACGCCAAAAACTTGTCGTGTGTCAAAAGTGCGCGTTCAGTGAAAGTGGACACATCGCAAGTAATAAGTGATAAGTATATTATCGAGTTATCGTCTCCTCAGGGACCGGTATACTTGATATGCTTTCTTCACATCCTTGTTCTGTGGAAAAATAAAAACACAAGTGAGTTGATTTGATTTATCTAAACTAAAATAACTAAGATAATAGTAAAAGATTGAAATAGTAGAGAGAGATGAGCTATGATCCAGTTGCGTTGTATTGTGGAATTGATTGACTTGTCTCCGTCCAATGTAATCGTATATCACTGCCTCGGCAACACTGTAGTTTACTGCCTGGGCAGCGATAACACTGTCTGCCGCGGCAATCCCTTGCTCGTGGGCAGACTTTACCAAAGTTCGGCAAAGTGTCCTTGAATGACTCCGCTTATCTTTAAGTCAGAGTACTGTTGATGACTAGTCCTTGATGATACCTCCCGGCGTTAACCAATTATACTCACCAACCAATCTCACACTTCTTTTAGCCGCTGAAACTCTTAACCTATCCCTAGGCCGAGTTAGTATTTCGCGATTGAAATACCGTACTTATCCCTTTCGTGAATCTAACTCTCCCGAGCTTAGATAAATGGATGATCACAAAATCCTCTTCTGAGCTCAATTGTGAAACAAGGAATAACAAAGGATAAGCAAACCTTGATAATCTTTATTGCATTGAATGAAAGACAAAGTACAATCTCCTCTCACAAATACTCTACAACCTTCACCTAATCCCTAAGAAGGTTTAGAACATGATGGAGAGGAAAGAAACAAGAGTAGAAGTCGGCTCTCTCCCTAGGTGTTTCGTGTTTTGTACATTGGGTGGCTAGGTCTTTATATAGGCTAGACCTAGGGTAAACCTTTCCTAAGTAGAATACAACTTGGAGTAGGGAACAAGTCAAGTACATAATAATAATATATTTCCAAGTTTATATTTGGCTAAGGGGCTTTCCCGCATGGTCTTCCTTTGGGCTTTTCCTTGTGCTAGCCAGCTCCGATTCATGGGCTTCAAGTCCAGACACGTTCCTTGGATTTTTGTCTTTCCATCGCCTATAATCTTGCTTCCTGTCTTTCTGTTGTTGCCTCGGCATCAGGTCCTGCCTCGGCCTTGTCTCTGCCGCGACACTAGTTTTCCTGCACAAATATGAAAACGCAGTAAAACGTGCCTTTTTCTGTAAATATTATCTATATGAGTATACTTCTAAATATATCACATTGAGTGCATGCATTGGTCCAAGTGGGTGTATATTTGGTAATTAATGCCCATAAAAGGAATAAAAAATGATAGTGTGTTGAGCACTTATCACACCCCCAAACTCGAACTATTGCTTGTCCTCAAGCAATGCAAACCATCAATTTGCCGAACTTTACTCTCTCATGGTCTTACATGTCCATCTATTCTCCCCACCATAGCTAGGCCTATTCTTTAGTCTTAACCATTCGGTTACTCAAGGCATTACCTAGAAACAAACTATAGGAGTTGTGAGTGTGTGCGTTTTTGTGGACAAGTTTGATTAAGGGCTTTCTTAGATAAACTTTAAGTTCAAGACAGATAGACATTGGTTAAGTGTTCTCTTCTTTTTCAAACCCCAAATCTTGAGCCGGTTTCGGGCACCTCAAAGACTTGTGTTTTTCTTTTCACTAAAAATCCTCTTTTCTTTTTAATATTCCTTAACACATACTAGAGCCAATTTCGGGCACCTCTAGTATGAAGAAGAGACTTTCTAGAGCCGGTGGTAGGCACCTCTAGTTACTTTCTAAATATCTAAGTCTTTATCACCTAAGTTCATTAAAAGAATTCCTATAATCCAACAAGTCCCAAAAGTGTTTAAAGTTTAAAGTTCTACCTATAGTAAGCTTCTAAGTTTTCATCCTTAAGCATTCTAAGATTAAGCCCTCTTAACAGAACCTAAACATGGTAAGGAGAAAGATTTCTATAGCCTTAAAGAATAAACTAAGGTAATACTGATGATGGACAGTGCAAGAGTGTAAGCAGTTAATTCAAGTAAGGTGGGGAGCATAAAAATAATAAAAAAATATCACTGGAATACTCCCTTTTTGGCAAGGCCGCGACAGTAGATTGGTGCCTTGGTAGTGAATCTGCACCCCCAAACTCAAACCAAGCATTGTCCTCAATGCTTTATATTTGAAGAAGTAAGCGGCAAAACAAAATATGAATATAAAACAACAAGTAAAAACAATAAAAGCAATTAATATTGAATTAAGGACAAAGAAATTTAAAGCGACTCCGAAGAGCTGCTTGTAACAATTTTCCTCCGTGGCCTCGATGCCAAATGATTTGTCCTTGGCGATGGTTGCGCCTTTGCTTGCCTCGGCGGCTGGACTCGAGTTGGTGGGGTCCTTTGCATTGGGTCCTCTACCTTGTCTCTGTCCTAATAAAAATAAAAGAAAACGAAATGTCCTAAAATAACGTTAAAATAAATTATTCCTATAGATTGCGGAAAAGAAACGAGAGAAGGTTGCGGCATTATTTTTGTATAGGAGGGCGTGCTAGGGCATCTTCTAAAGTGATGGTCTCCATAGTTTTTATGTCCTGTGGCCCAGAATAGTGCTTCAAGCGTTGGCCATTGACTTTGAATTCATGGCCATCTTTTAATGATTTGATCGTTACGGCTCCATGGGGGAAAACTCGAACGACCTCAAATGGGCCTGACCATTTGGATTTAAGTTTTCCTAGAAACAGTCTAAGCCTGGAGTTAAAAAGGAGGACGTGCTGTCCCGACAAGAACTGCCTCAGCAATAACTTTCGGTCATGCCATTTTTTTGTTTTCTCTTTGTAGATCTTGGCATTCTCATAGGCTGCTGTCCGAAATTCTTCTATCTCATTGAGATCTAGTAGTCTTTTCTGTCCGGCTTTTTCTCAATCCATATTTAAGTTCTTTACTGCCCAATATGCTTTATGCTCGATTTCTACAGGCAAATGACAAGCTTTCCCGAACACAAGCTTATATGGTGATGTTCCTAATGGGGTTTTGAATGCTGTCCTGTAGGCCCATAAAGCATCATCAAGACGATAAGACTAGTCCTTTCTAGATGGGTTTACCACCTTTTCAAGGATCTGTTTTAGTTCCTTGTTGGATACTTCAGCTTGCCCATTTGTCTGTGGATGATATGCCGTAGCGAGCTTGTGGGTGATGCCGAGTTTCTTTAGTGCCGCAGCAATAAGTCTGTTATCGAAGTGTTTTCCTTCGTCACTTATGATTGCTCTAGGGATTCCAAACCTTGTAAAAATATTTTTCTTGAGAAATCTGTGAACTGTCTTGGAATCATTGTGAGGTGTGGCGATTGCTTCGACCCACTTTGATACGTAATCCACGACCACTAAGATATAAAGGTTTCCTTGAGAAGATGGAAAGGGCCCCATGAAATCTATGCCCCAAACATCGAACAGCTCTACTTCCAGTATGGGTTGTAAGGGCATCTCATGTCGTCTTGAAATGTTGCCCGTGCGTTGGCAGCGGTCACAATTCTTGTAATAGTCATGGGCATCTTTGTATAGTGTGGGCCAGCATAGGCCAGATTGCAGTACCTTTGTTGCTGTCCTATTTCCTCCAAAGTGTCCACTGCAAGGTGAGTCATGGCAGTGCTGGAGTACTGCTTTTTGTTCTTCTTCTGGCACACATCTTCTTATAACCTGATCTGCACAATGCTTAAACAGAAGAGGGTCGTCCTAGAAATAATGTTTTGCATTATGCTGAAACCTCTTCTTTTCGTTATGGTTGAGGTTATAAGGGATAATACCACTAACTAGATAATTAACAAGATCAGCATACCAGGGGGTGGATGTTACTGCAGCAATGTCTTCTGCCAAAGTTGCGGAGATGTATTCAGACAATGCCGCGGCAGCGCGGTTGTAAACTGCTGCGGCCTTTGTCTCGGCAGTATCCTTTGTAGTTGTAACAATTTGCAGTATTTGTTCATCTGGAAATTCATCTTGTATATCTTCAAGTAAGTGGGTATTGTCCTTGTTCTCTAATCTAGACAGATGGTCGGCCACTTGGTTTTCCGTACCCTTGCGATCTTTGATTTCAACATCAAATTCTTGTAAAAGGAGGATCCATCTAATCAATCTAGGCTTGGCATCCTTCTTTGAGAAGAGGTATTTAATTGCCGAGTGATCAGTGTGGACAGTGGCCTTTGTTCCAATGAGATATGATCGAAACTTGTCAAAGGCAAATACCACGACTAGTAATTCTTTTTCTGTTGTGGTGTAGTTGATTTGTTCATCATTGAGCGTTTTACTAGCATAATATATCACGTGGAACAGATTATTCTTCCTCTGCCCGAGTGCTGCCCCGACAACATGATCACTAGCATCACACATCAATTCAAATGGCAACGATCAATCCGGTGGGATTACTATTGGTGCAGTGATTAGCTTCTCCTTGAGAGTTTCGAATGCTTCAGTGCATTCCTTATTAAATTCGAATTTCCTATCTTGTTCGAGCAAGTTGCAAAGAGGTTTAGAAATTCTGGAGAAATTAGAAATAAACCGTCTATAGAAACCTGCATGGCCCAAGAAGCTTCGAACCCCTTTCACAGAAATTGGTGGAGGTAAACTCTTTATCACATCTATCTTGTCTTTATCCACTTCTATTCCTTGTGATGATATTTTGTGGCCTAACACAATACCTTCGTTTACCATAAAATGACATTTTTTCCAGTTTAGGACTAGGTTGGATTCTTCACATCTTTGCAACACTTTTCCGAGATTGCCTAGGCAGTGATCAAAACTGTCTCCAAAAACTGAGAAATCATCCATGAATATTTCCAAGAAGTCCTCTATCATGTCAGAGAAAATTGCCATCATGCATCTCTGGAATGTTGTCGGGGCATTGCAGAGGCCGAACGACATCCTTCTAAATGCGTAAGTGTCGTATGGGCAAGTAAAAGTGGTTTTTGCTTGATCTTCTGGATCAATGGCAATTTGATTATATCCTGAATAACCATCAAGAAAACAGTAATAAGGTTTACCGGGCTTGTTGCTTTATTCAACTTGCGATAGTCCATACAAACCCTCCAACCTGTCACAGTCCTGGTTGGTATTAGTTCGTTGTTCTCGTTGGTTATGACAGTCATACCACCTTTCTTAGGTACACATTGTACCGGGCTTACCCATGCACTGTCAGAGATAGGATAAATAATTCCTGCATCAAGCCACTTGATTATTTCCTTACATACTACCTCCTTCATAGCGTGGTTGAGTCTCCTTTGAGCTTCAATAGTGGGCTTATGGTCTTCTTCTAGGAGAATTTTATGCATACATACCGCTGGACTTATTCCTTTCAAATCGTCAATTGACCATCCAATTGCCTTTTTGTGCTGCCGCAGCATTGCTATCAAGGTCTGTTCCTGTTCCGGAAACAACTTAGAAGAAATAATTACCGACATCGTGTGGTTATCTCCCAAATAAGCATATTTTAGTTTTTCTGGTAAGGGTTTTAGATCTGTGACAGATGGTTCTTTATTTACGGATTGTTCATTCTTCCCCTTATACTCTAATGGTTCAAAGTACTTACTTGGAAGATGTGCTGTCCAGTTAGCTTCCTCTTTCTCGGTTGTCTCAGTACTATCCAAAGAACTGCTGTAACAGTCATCCATATCACTGCCGAGGCATCCCTGGGGTATGTCATGGAGGTCACTGCCGAGGCAGTTGTTGCTAAGACAAGGTATTGTGTAATTGTCATCTGGGTTATTCAGCATTTGACATTCTTCCTCTAGTTCATCGTGTCTCTTCATCAATTGACACACATTTAATTTGATTTCTTGATCATTAATTTTCATTGTTAATTCTCCTTTTTCCACGTCAATTAATGTGCGTCCGGTTGCTAAAAAGGGTCTCCCAAGGATGATCGGTGCATTGTCATCTGCTTCACAATCAAGGACAAGGAAGTCGGCAGGAAAAATAAACTTGTCAACTCTTACCAGTATGTCCTCGATTTTGCCTTCGGGTTGCACATAAGATCTATCCGCGAGTTGGAGCATCACTGTTGTAGGCTTCGGCCTTCCAATTCCAAGCTTTTGGAAGACTGATTTAGGCATAAGGTTTATGCTTGCTCCAAGGTCGCATAGGGCCTTTCCTTCATAACTCTTTCCAATCGCACAAGGTATAGTGAAGCAACCAGGATCTTTTAACTTTGGTGGCATGCGGTTATGCAGCATTGCCATACATCCCTCGGTAGCAGCCATTGTCTCAAACTCACCTATTCGTTTTCTCTTTGACACCATGTCCTTTAGGAACTTGGCATAGTTCGGCATCTGTTCAATAGCTTCAACGGACGGTATGTTGATGTGGACTTGCTTCAAGATGTCGAGGAACTTCTTGAATTGCTGATCCTGTTTTTGCTTTTTCAACCTTGCCTCTTCCATGAGGGGTTGTATGTGTTGGACATCACATTATTGAGATTGTAGTTCCCAAAATACATACCAGTTTCTTGATTCATGCAGTCAGCGGAATTGTGGTTTCCTCCACATAAGTCACAGTATGAATCAATTACCTTGACCTCACGGGTATTGTGTTGTAACTGTAGGTTTTGCACCATCTTCGTAAGAGAGGCCAATTGTGCTGCCACTGAACTTGATGAATCTAATTCATTTACCGTGGCTTGGCGTCTTACTCCTCCTCGCCTAGATGTAGGAAACTGAAAGTCATTCTTTGCGAGTTTGTTTAATATTTCAATAGCTTCCTCAAGTGCTTTATCCAGGAGTGTTCCGTTTTCCGAGGCATCTAACATCATCCTTGTCGGGGCATTCGTGGCATTGTAAAACATTGTCACTTGTGTCCATAAGGGAAATCCATGCAGCGGACACTTGTGCAATAGCTCTCTGTAGCGTTCCCATGCCTCGTACATTGGTTCGTCTTCAGCCTGTCGAAAAGAAGTAATTTCATTACGGATTCTATCATATAGATTAGTAGGATTAAAGTGAGTAATGAAATCACGGCAAAGTTCACTCCAGGATCCAATAGATCCTGCTGGAATGCTATTTAACCAAGCTTTCGCCCTATCCGTCAGTGAATAGGGGAATAGCTTTAATCGCAAGACATCTTCATGGACTCCTTGGATTTTAAAAGAGATGCAGATTTCCATGAAGGATTTGAGGTGCTGCCTTGCGTCTTCAGTTGCAGACCCACCAAATTGTCCAATTGTATTTAACATATTGAACATAACGGGTTTGAGTTCAAAATGGGCTGCTTCAATTTTCGGTGTAACGACTCTTGGGTTTAATCCGTTTAAGTCCTCTTCCAGGAAGTCCCTAACAGTGAGCTGCCGCGGCCCAGGTGGCGGCGGAAGTCCTGTATTGCCAGCAGGTAAGTTTTGTCCTGCCGGGTGATCTGCCATGGCTCCTTGGATCTGTCTCCTCAACCTCTGCCTTGTTCTTTCGATCTTTGGATCTAATTCGTACAAGGGGTTGGTTGGATTGGCCCTGGTCATACACCAAGAAAAACAAAAGTAAAATAAAAATAAAAATAAACAAGAAAATAAAGAAAACAAAATTTAGTTGCAAGTCCCCGGCAACGGCGCCAAAAACTTGTCGCGTGTCAAAAGTGCGCGTTCAGTGAAAGTGGACACATCGCAAGTAATAAGTGATAAGTACATTATTGAGTTATCGTCTCCTCAGGGACCGGTATACTTGATATGCTTTCTTCACATCCTTGTTCTATGG
The DNA here is from genome assembly GCA_035048815.1 of Abelmoschus esculentus. NCBI lineage: Eukaryota > Viridiplantae > Streptophyta > Magnoliopsida > Malvales > Malvaceae > Abelmoschus > Abelmoschus esculentus. The sequence continues at coordinate 8,876,054 of JAUCBN010000037.1, forward strand.
AAAAATAAAAACACAAGTGAGTTGATTTGATTTATCTAAACTAAAATAACTAAGATAACAATAAAAGATTGAAATAGTAGAGAGAGATGGGCTAGGATCCAATTGCGTTGTATTGTGGAATTGATTGACTTGTCTTCGTCCAATGCAATCGTATATCACTGCCTCGGCAGCACTGCAGTTTACTGCCTGGGCAGCGATAACACTGTCTGCCGCGGCAATCCCTTGCTCGTGGGCAGACTTTACCAAAGTTCGGCAAAGTGTCCTTGAATGACTCCGCTTATCCCTAAGTCAGAGTACTGTTGATGACTAGTCCTTGATGATACCTCCCGGCGTTAACCAATTATACTCACCAACCAATCTCACACTTCTTTTAGCCGCTGAAACTCTTAACCTATCCCTAGGCCGAGTTAGTATTTCGCGATTGAAACACCGTACTTATCCCTTTCGTGAATCTAACTCTCCCGAGCTTAGATAAATGGATGATCACAAAATCCTCTCCCGAGCTCAATTGTGAAACAAGGAATAACAAAGGATAAGCAAACCTTGATAATCTTTATTGCATTGAATGAAAGACAAAGTACAATCTCCTCTCACAAATACTCTACAACCTTCACCTAATCCCTAAGAAGGTTTAGAACATGATGGAGAGGAAAGAAACAAGAGTAGAAGTCGGCTCTCTCCCTAGGTATTTCGTGTTTTGTACATTGGGTGGCTAGGTCTTTATATAGGCTAGACCTAGGGCAAACCTTTCCTAAGTAGAATACAACTTGGAGTAGGGAACAAGTCAAGTACATAATAATAATATATTTCCAAGTTTATATTCGGCTAAGGGGCTTTCCCGCATGGTCTTCCTTTGGGCTTTTCCTTGTGCTAGCCAGCTCCGATTCATGGGCTTCAAGTCCAGACACGTTCCTTGGATTTTTGTCTTTCCATCGCCTATAATCTTGCTTCCTGTCTTTCTGCTGCTGCCTCGGCATCAGGTCCTGCCTCGGCCTTGTCTCTGCCGCGACACTGGTTTTCCTGCACAGATATGAAAACGCAGTAAAACGTGCCTTTTTCTGTAAATATTATCTATATAGTATACTTCTAAATATATCACATTGAGTGCATGCATTGGTCCAAGTGGGTGTATATTTGGTAATTAATGCCCATAAAAGGAGTAAAAAGTGATAGTGTGTTGAGCACTTATCAATAATTACCCATTTGTCCTCCATTTAAAACTCCTAAGGCCCTAAACCACTCAAGCCTAAAAAGTCTAAGTCCAAACCACATAACTCGGGGCCCAAAACCGAAGCCCAAACCCTCGGGTTAACCCGATACACTAAACTGAGAACCCGGGTAGTTACAACTCTCCCATCCTTAAAGAAAATTTCGTCCTCGAAATTTACCTGTCAGGAAGAGATGAGGATACTGAGCTCTCATGTCCTTTTCCACCTCCCACGTTGCCTATTCGATCCCATGGTTTCTCCACAACACTTTTACCAAAGGTATGCACTTGTTCCAGAGTTCCTTAACTCCTCTATCCAAGATCCCGATAGGCCTTTCCTCGTAAGTCAAATCTGCATTGACTTCGATTTCCTCAAGCTGAACCACATGCGAAGGATCGGAATGATAGTGCCTCAACATAGACACGTGGAACACATCGTGTATACGTGCCAACTCTGGAGGTAAAGGCAACTGCACTCTGAACCGATCCTCTCTTACCCCTTGTACCGGAGGCGATAAATTTTCCTTGTCCTCTATCCGCACTGGATGTCTTAACTGAAGCTTGTGACTAATTCCTTAAGAAGGAAGTTATAGGCGGTTCAGGACAAGCACTAAAGAAATAATCCAGGGATCCACACTTGAAACAAACATCGATCTTTCTTCTACATTCTCCTTCACGTTTCTTATGAAAGAAATGAAAGATTAGTCGGGAAGCTAATGGCCCTCCTTTACTGGAAGTAGATACCATCGGTGTCGACCACTGATTACTCTGCTGAACTGACTCCTCTCTAGCTCTCTTACCCGAATAACTCGGGGTACCATGTTAAAAACTCGGTCCATAATATTTCTTATTCTGGTCCTTCTTATATTTTGATTGACTCACAAAAATAGTTTTTATTCTTTCCACTGTCTTGGCATGGTTGACCAATGCACTAAAAGATTTATCTTGAAAAGGAGCTACCTTCTCACAGATTGAAAAACGAAGACCTTTCAGAAATTCTCAACACTTATCCTTTTTAGTGTCCACTAAACCGGGTGCAAATGTGATAATTCTACAAAACTAATCTCATACTTAGATACCGTAAAATTATCTTGTTTCAAGTCAATAAAAGCTTGACGTCGATCAACTAAATATTGCTCTCCCGCATAACGGTTCTGAAAGGCCTGACAACAAGTCTCCCAGGTCATTTGATCAACTTACACCAATCTCTATTCAGATTTCCACCAACGTTGTGCTTCATCTTGCTGTAGTGAAACAACAACTCTTAATTTCTTACTAGTAGGGTATTACATTTCCTCAAACAGTCTCTTAAGGTGGATCGAATATGGATATTGCAATGATCCGATCTGAATTAGAATCCATAAAAAATTCTTGATAAGTGCTCAACTCACTATCACTTTTTACACCTTTTATGGGCATTAATCACCGAATTTACACCCACTCGGACCAATGCATGTACTTAATGTGATATATTTAGAAGTTAAGCTCATAGAAATAATATTTACAGAAAAAGGCAAGTTTTACTGCATTTTTATATATGTGCAGGAGAACCAGTGCCGAGGCAGGACCTGATGCCGAGGCAGCAGCTGAGAGCCAGAGAGCAATACTGTAGGCGATTGGAAGAGAAAAATCCAAGGGACGTGTCTGGACATAAAGCACATGGATCGGAGCTAGTTAGCATGAGGAAAAGCCCAAGACAAGGCCACGTGGGAAAGCCTCTTAGTTGAATTAAACTTGGAAATATTTTATTTATGTACATGACTTGTTCCCTACTCCAAGTTGTATTCTACTTAGGAAAGGTTTGCCCTAGGTCAAGCCTATATAAGACCTAGCCGTCCAATGTATTAGATATACCTAGAGAGCATATACCTAGAGAGAGAGCCGATTCATAAACTTTGTTTTCTTTCTCTCAACTATGTTCTAAGCTTTCTTAGGGTTTAGGTGAAGGTTGTTTAGTATATGTGAGAGGCTCGGGAGAGAAGTTTGTGAGTAATCCATTTATCTAGACTCGGGAGAGTTAGATTCACGAAAGGGGTAACTACGGTGTTTCAATCGCGAAATACTAACTCAGCCTAGGGATAGGTTAAGAGTTTCAGCGGCTAAAAGATGTGTGAGTTTGGTTGGTGAGTATAATTGGTTCACGCCGGGAGGTATCATCAAGGACTAGTCATCAACAGTACTTCGACTTAGGGATAAGTAGAGTCATTCAAGGATACTTTGTGGAACATTAGTAAAGTCCACCCACGAGCAAGGGATTGCCGCGGCGGACAGTATCGTCGCTGCCAAGGCAGTAATCTGCAGTGCTGCCGAGGAAGTGAAATACGATTGCATTGGGCAGAGACAAGTCAATCAAATCCACAATACAACGCAACTGGATCCTGACCTTTCTCTCTCTATTTATCAATTCTCATTCTTTTATTTAGTTGTTTTATTTAGTTTTCATCCAAACCCAAAGTTACTTGTGTTTTATTTTATTTCTTTCTACAGAACAAGAGGACGAAGAAGACATATTGAGTATACCAATCCCTGTGGAGACGATAATCCGATAAATACTTATCACTTATTACCTGCGATGTGTCCAATTGCACTAAACGCGCACTTTTGACACGCGACAATTCTGAGTCTTAATAAGAGGTGGATTGAATATAGATATTGCTATGATCCGATCCGAATTAAATATGAATCTATATCCGATATGAATCAGATCCATATATAAATCTGAAAAAAAATATTTAAAATTCTTGATTTAAATATATATATTAAAATCCTAATTAAGTTTATATACGGTTAATATTCTAAATGACTAATATCTTTTATAATTCTTTTTATATTTTTCTCTTATTTTATAGACTTTTTTTGAGCTTTAGTGGAACAATGAAAGCTTGTATCCTCTTAATCTTGACTTAAGGTGTATGGTAGGTTTAAATTAATATTTTAAAACTTTATCGACAAGTAAAGTGAAAAAGAAATTTCAAAATTAAATTTATAACCCAAATGGTAAAATACAGTTTAAAAACAAATACACTGAATAATATTATTAAAATTAAATAACTGAATCAATGCATGGAATTTTAAAACAACTCAATCCCTAATAATCCAAAAAAAAAACTGAAGTAAAATCTCTGGTAACTAAACACACTGAAAATAATAAGAAAATAATTATCTGGTTGAGAGCTCCGAGTACCAACTCCTAGGCCGAATATCTGAAATGTTAAGTTAAAAGAATGAGCTATAAAGCCTAGTGTGTCTTTAAAGTGCAATCACAAATCAAATTGTCACCCACTTCACAGTCACAAATATAATATATGAATATTCGCTGTAATTAACACAATGTGTGATGAACGCGATGTCACAGAGAATGCAGTCCCATACCCCGAACGACAATCACAGTGGTGACAAAGGCAACCAGTCACAGTGGAGGTAGTTCCTCAGAACCCCTCACCCCTTATTTCGCCAAACACAGTTGTGGTAAAAACCACCTTCCTCCGTACAATAGTTCAGATAATCCGATCTCAAAATCACAGGGTGTATCAAAATCTCAGTATCACAATAAGCATTTAATCACAGAACACAAATCTAGCACGAAAAGAGAGCACATCTCTCGAAGCACAAGTACTACTGCTGACACGAACGTTTCCCACGGTCTAAGCTAGGTCCTGCTCTAGCTGAGTCAAAGCCTACAATAAATTCTAATAATCAATCTTATTCTAAAATAATATTATGCCACCTAAAAGAACTAAAAAGAACACATACGTGTATCACGAGCAGTGCTCGTAGGAGTCGATTGAAGTCGAGGTGGAGGCGGTGGAGGCAAAACGTCTTCTTCTGACTCCACGTCATTTAAAAAAGTCCACAAAAATTCCAATTAAACTCTTATTCAAGTCCTCTTACACAAGTCGTACTTAAAAGGGTCAAAACAGGGCTTACGGGTTCGAATTTGAGAAAACGAACTGCAAAAACGAACTCAGGACGTCGAGAAAGGTCAAGATGGTGTCTTTTGAAAAGAAGTTAACTCTGGTTAAAAAGTCAACGGTCAAAGTCAATGGTCAACGGTCAAAGGGTCAAAGGTCAACAGTTGATGTCACCGCTGGCGTCATCCATGACATCACGAATAACATCATTGATGATGTCACAGATGACATCATCACAAGTTAAATATTCGGGTCGAGTTTCCAGGTCGTGGGTACGATTAAAAATAATGTTTTGGTTTGGTTCTTCTCCGGTTCGGTTCCTTTTCCTAAAAAACCCACTCAGTCCGGTTAACTAACCCACCCCATCACCTTCCTTATCCCGACCTAAAACCTTGGGAACCCTAAACCACACATACCAATGTCGACGACCAATTTCGACAACGACAGAAGACACTGAAGACACGAAAACCCCAACAACCCTTAAAACTCTAAACCTCTTTCTCCCCCCTAAATTTCTCCCAAAAGAAACGAAAAAAGAGAACAAGGTTCTTTTCGATAGCCATCACTCACGAAACCTTCACTCTCAGTTTCCCACTTTTGATACTAACCAACCCCCTTCTAGAATTCTACAAGAAACGACCATAACAACAAGAACAGAGACCATAGCATCTAGATCCACACCCGATGTCGCGTGTTAAAAGTGCGCGTTTAGTGCAAGTGGACACATCGAAAGTAATAAGTGATAAGTATTTACCGGATTATCGTCTCCATAGGGATTGGTATAATCAATATGTCTTCTTCTTCTTGTTCTGTAGAAAGAAATAAAATAAAACACAAGTGATTTGGATTTGGAAGAAAAGTAAATAAAACAACTAAGTAAAGTAAAGAGAATTGAATATTAGAAAGAGATAGGTCAGGATCCAGTTGCGTTGTATTGTGGATTTGATTGACTTGTCTCTGCCCAATGCAATCGTATTTCACTTCCTCGGCAGCACTGCAGATTACTGCCTTGGCAGCGACGATACTGTCCGCCGCGGCAATCCCTTGCTCGTGGGTGGACTTTACTAATGTTCCGCAAAGTGTCCTTAGATGACTCCGCTTATCCCTAAGTCGAAGTACTGTTGATGACTAGTCCTTGATGATACCTCCTGGCGTGAACCAATTATACTCACCAACCAATCTCACACTTCTTTTAGCCGCTGAAACTCTTAACCTATCCCTAGGCCGAGTTAGTATTTCGCGATTGAAACACCGTACTTACCCCTTTCGTGAATCTAACTCTCTCGAGTCTAGATAAATGGATTACTCACAAACTTCTCTCCCGAGCTTGAATGCAAGAACTAGGAATAACAAAGGATAAGCAAACCTTGATAGTTTTATTGCATTGAAACAAAGAAAAAGTACAATCTCCTCTCACATATACTAAACAACCTTCACCTAAACCCTAAGAAAGCTTAGAACATAGTTGAGAGAACAAAGAATCTATGAATCGACTCTCTCTCTAGGTATTCGTGTCTAATACATTGGACGGCTAGGTCTTCATATATGCTTGACCTAGGGCAAACCTTTCCTAAGTAGAATACAACTTGGAGTAGGGAACAAGTCATGTACATAATTAAAATATTTCCAAGTTTAATTCAACTAAGAGGCTTTCCCGCGTGGCCTTGTCTTGGGCTTTTTCTCATGCTATCCAGCTCTGATCCATGTGCTTTAAGTCCAGACACGTCCTTTGGATTTTTCTCTTCCAATCGCTTACAGTATTGCTCTCTAGCTCTTCAGTTGCTGCCTCGACATCAGGTCCTGCCTCGACCATGTTGCTGCTGCGGCACTGGTTCTCCTGCACAGATATAAAAATGCAGTAAAACGTTCCTTTTTTGTAAATATTATCTCTATAAGCATATCTTCTAAATATATCACATTAAGTACATGCATTGGTCCGAGTGGGTGTAAATTCGGTGATTAATGCCCATAAAAGGTGTAAAAAATGATAGTGAGTTGAGCACTTATCACCCGACAACCTCCATTCTTAACTTATCGGAACCAAAATAAAGAAATTAAAGTTGGGTAACTCGAAACTATGGCAAAAAGAACCCAAGAACCACCAAAATCAAAGATGACTCCACAAACCTTACCTTAGATTGACCGGTAACACTCTAAAGGAAGAGAACAGAATGCCAGCAAGGTGGAATGTGAAAAGATGAGTATGTTTGGTAAAATGATTATAAGCAAAAATAACTTTTAGTTTAACTAGGTTTAGGTCTGAGTAGAAACCCGAAAATACCCTTAAAAAGAATTCAATTTAAATTAGGGTTTTGAATTGGGGAAAGAAAATAAAAATTAGGGTTTTCCTTAATTTAATTTCCAGAGTGTTACAAAGCTTGATCGTTATAAACCTTTTCCTCTATGTACAATGCTAATAGTTGAACTTTTTGATTATATTTTTAATTTATTTCTTTAGATTATATGTTGTGAATAAAGTAAAGAATAAGAATAAAATAGGAGAACAAAGATGAGAGACAAAAGAGAGAGATTTATATTATAGTCTCAAAGTAGGGTTGTGTACAATGCTTTCTCCAAAACTCTATATTTATAGGCATAAGATGAAAACCTTAATTTCAATGGGTATTAAACCCTAATAATAAAGCCCACTAAAATTTAATTTAATATATGGATATCCACTATAAATAAAGATATTCATAACACTCCCCCTTGGATATTCATGAAGATAATGTTCCTCGTTAAAACTTTACTTAGATAAAAATCTTGTGAGAAAAATCTTAGTGAAAGAAAAAGAGCACACACATCTTTGATAGCATAACATGTTGCCTCATTAAAAACCTTACTAGAAAAATCCATTGGGATAAAACCTCGGTCAAGGGAAAAAGAGTGCAATGCACATTTACTCCCCCTCATGAAAATATCACAAAAGATCTTTGAATCTTCATAATTTAATATTGAATACAATCTTAAAATGTTGAAGTAGATTATGCACCAGTGAATAAATATTCCAAATTATTGTTTGAAATGATTCATTGAATATTATTTTTCTAAAGATCACGAGGGACGAAACTTTAAAGAAATATGTTTCGTTTTATCACATTTGATGTATCCACCTTGAGATATATTTTGCATTATCTCTACACAAGATAACTTGCATCTTATCTTGTGAAAGTAATTCACATATCTTCTGAATATGTTTAGCCAAACACATATTTCGGCTTTGCCTCATGCATAACAATTATTTAAAGGTAATGATCTCATAGCACATAAATAGTATTTTCTAGATCAGTTAAGATGTAATGCTTCCAGATCAATTAATGTATATATGGTGCTTTTAGACCAAGAATATCATCACCCATTTCTTAAGGTGGAATAGATATTTGTTTACATTAAGAGTCTTAGCAAACATAAGAGTGATCAATGAACATGCGTTATGCATGTCTGGTCTCTTTAAACATTTTTCTGTATGCCGATTGATACACAAGGATTTGAGGAGATCTCTTCACGAGTCTCAACGATAGTCAAATCATCGACATACACAATAATATCAAATTAAGAGATAAACCTCTTAATAAAATGCTCAGGAAAATTAAATAATTCATATAGCATTCTGCTAATATTATTCAATGAGACGATTATACAAAATATGCCTAAATTGTTCCAAGCCATAAAAAAGAGATATTCAATATGATTGAATAATGTTATTGAGAACTTTAATTAACTATTTCTAGCAATCTAAATCTTTCCAGAAGTTTTATGTAAATATTACTATTAAGAGGCTCACACAAATAGGATGTAACAACATCCATTAGGCGAAAACTGAGTAATTTTAGTTATTGCTAGACTGATCAAAATCTAAAAGTAGTTGTATCCACCACCGAGGAATATATTTTCCTCATAATTGATTTCGTGTCTTTGTGAGAATCCTTGTGTAACCAAATGAGCTTATATCTCGTGATTTCCCCTTTCTCACAAAAGCTCATTTATTTCCACAAGCTTTACACATTTCAATGTACGAGCTATAAACCCAAGTATTTCTATTTTCGAAAGAGATTTTAGTTTCAAATTGATTGCATCTTTCCATGTTGGCCAATTATTTGTTTATTTATATTTCTCAATTGTCAATGATTCATAATCCACATCATCAAATAAAATCTCTAGTGCTATATTGCATGCAGATATATTATCGACGTCGATTTAATTTCAGTTTCACTTCATACTATACATGACATAATCTATTGAGATCTCATTATTATCAGATACCTGATTCATGTCAATATATCTGATGAAGACCTTTTAATATCTTCTTGAGATTTTTATAATTCATTGATTCCTCGATCAGACCATCATAAAATATAGTTTGTTTTCTTTTTCGAGGATTTCTTATCTTTGGAACTTACTTGTCTACTACGTTTTAAGCGTAAGTTAGACTCATTAGCAACTAGAGTTTGTCCTTCTAGGACATCAAATTTAATCGGAGCATTCATAATTGGTATACATGACTTAGTCACTCTTTTAGGGTCAGCAAAATCATCTGACAATTGATTTGCTAAATGAATTATCCTTTTAACTTATAGTTCACATTGTTTAGTATGTGGATCAAAATGAGAAAATGATAATTCATTCCAACTTATTTCTTTCCCCAGCTATTTATTTTCTCCCTTTAATGTTGGATAAACTAACTCATTAAAATGATAGTCAGTAAATCAGGTTGTAAATAAATTCCCTATCAGAAGTTCAAGATATTTAAATCTGATATATATTCTCAACAAAACTCATCTTTGTGCGTTGTGATGGAGAAATTAGAACATATATCGCACACCAAAAAAAATCTAAGATGAGAAATATTTGTTTCCTAATCAAAAACCATTTATAATGGGGAGAATTTATGATCATTTGTTAGCTTGATGTGAATTAGTGATATTACATGTAAAATGACATGTCATCAACATTATCAAGACCGATTGTCTTTATAAGATAATATAGAAAATGTGCTCGTAATTTTATCAACTAAGCAAGTAGCCTCGCAAATACTAAGTTACAGGTTAATAACAATGATACATATGACCATCTTGTGGATGCATCAATTAAAATCGTAAAAATATCTAGATGGACTATAAGAAAGGTGTATGGGCCCACATATATCATCTTGTATCCGTTCCAGAAAATTAATAGATTTACACTCTATCTTAGCTGTTGATGATTGAATAATCAGATTGCTTTCATAGCAAGTATCACATGAAATATTATCTTGAAGAAAATTTTAGTTTTTCAAAAAGTGACCACATGAAAGTGTCAACAAATTTTCTCATCATAATTGAACTAGAATGTCATAACCGGTCATGCCAAATAAAATTATCAGTAAACATTTGGTTTACATTGGCATGAGCTTTAATTTGTACTAATACTTCTGTAGTACATATGGATGACAATACACGTAATATTGTAAAGATTTTCTTATTGCCTTGAGTTATATTCGTAATATTGAGATAGTCAACATCCCCTTGACTAATATTCTTAATATATTTTTTGCAAATATCTTTAAAACTCAATAAGTTTCTTTGCGACTTTGACGGGTATAATGCATTATAAATATGGAATAACGTTCCATTTGGCAATAACATATTTGCTCAGTCGGATTCTTCTGTGATATTAGTACTTTCGGATATAATACTCACATTATTCCCTTGCATTTGAAATGAGAAAATATGCATAATTATACACCTTTTAATATGTGCTTTATTTTGTTCACTTCGGGGAATGGAAAAATAATAAATATAACATATCATATCAAATCGGTTATCTATCAAAGATAAACTCTCAAGAGCTCTTCCGAAGCATTGATATTTTAGTACTTTGAGATATAGTACTTATATTTTCCCTTGTGTTTTAATGAGAAAATATTTCTTATGCTTAAGTATTGTATGAGTATTTGCACTGTCTGCTAAACATAAATCACTATAATTTATTGTATATTTTATTCTATAAGTAATTATATTCTTTTAAAGGAAAAAATAACACAAAACATAAATAAATGATATGTAAAGTAAATTAACATAAATAAATAAATAAAAATAAATTAACATAAAACAAAATAAATAAAAGATCAATTATTCTGATAAGTGCTCAACTCACTATCACTTTTTACACCTTTTATGGGCATTAAGCATCAAAATCTACACCCACTCGGACCAATGCATATACTTAATGTGATATATTTAGAAGTTATGCCTATAAAGATGATATTTAGAGAAAAGGCAAGTTTTACTGCATTTTTACATCTGTGCAGGATAAACTATGGCCGCGGCAGCAACATGGCCGAGGCAGGACCTGATACCGAGGCAACAACAGAAAGACAAGAAACGATACTGTACGCAATTGGAAGAGAAAAATACAAGGGACGTTTCTGGACATGCAGCACATGGATCGGAGCTGGTTAGCACGAGGAAAAGCCCAAGACAAGGCCACGCGGGAAAGCTTCTTAGTTGGAATAAACTTGGAAATATTTTATTTATGTACATGACTTGTTCCCTACTCCAAGTTGTATTCTACTTAGGAAAGGTTTGCGCTAGGCCAAGCCTATATAAGACCTAGCCGTCTAAGGGAATAGGAGAGCCGATTCTTAGAGAGTTCACCCTAAGACTCGTTGTTTTCTTTCTCTCAAATTATGTTCTAAGTTTTCTTAGGGTTTAGGGGAAGGTTGTCGAGTACTTGTAAGAGGAGATTGTACTTTGTTCTTTGTTTCAATGCAATAAATATATCAAGGTTTGCTTATCCTTTGCCATTCTTTGTTCTTGCATTCAAGCTCGGGAGAAAAGTTTGTGAGTAATCTATTTATCTAGACTCGGGAGAGTTAGATTCACAAAAGGGATAAGTACGGTGTTTCAATCGCGAAATACTAACTCGGCCTAGGGATAGGTTAAGAGTTTCAGCGGCTAAAAGAAGTGTGAGATTGATTGGTGGGTATAATTGATTCACGCCGGGAGGTATCATCAAGGACTAGTCATCAACAGTACTTCGACTTAGGGATAAGCGGAGTCATCCAAGGAGACTTTGCCGAACTTTGATAAAGTCCACCCACGAGCAAGGGATTGCCGCGACGGACAAGTATCGTTGCTGTCAGGGCAGTAATCTGCAGTACTGCCGAGGCGGTGATGTGCAATTGCATTGGACAGAGACAAGTCAATCAAATCCACAATACAAAACAACTGGATCCTGCCCTCTCTCTTAATTAGATCTCATCTTCTTTCACTTAGTTTCTTTATTTCAATTTATTTAGTTTCATCAAACTCCAAATTACTTATGTCTTTATTTTTACAGAGCAAGAAGACGAAGAAGGCATATTAAGTAGACCAATCCCTGTAGAGACGATACACGATTATACTTATCACTTTATTACTTGCGACGTGTTCACTTGCACTAATTGCGCACTTTTGACACGCAACAAGTTTTTTGAGCCGTTGCCGGGGATTGGCAACTAAATTTTGTTTTCTTTATTTTCTTGCTTTTTAATTTTTATTTTACTTTGGTTTTTCTTGGTGTATGATCAGGGCCAACCCAACCAACCCTTTGTACGAGTTAGACCCAGAGATCGAACGTACACGAAAAAGGTTGAGGAGACAAATCCAAGAAGCTATGGCAGATCATCCGGCAGGACAAAACTTACTTGCCGGTAATGGAGGTCTTCCGCCGCCACCAGGGTCGCGGAAGCTCACTGTCAGAGATTTCCTGGAAGAGGACTTAAATGGGTTAAACCCAGGAGTCGTTACACCGGAAATAGAAGCAACCCACTTTGAGCTAAAACCTATCATGTTCAATATGTTCAACACTATTGTACAATTTGGTGGGTCTATGACTGAAGATGCCAGGCAGCACCTCAAGTCCTTCATGGAAATATGCAATTCCTTCAAAATCCAAGGAGTCCATGAAGATGTCTTGAGATTAAAATTATTCCCCTATTCACTGAGGTATAGGGCAAAAACTTGGTTAAATAGCATTCCAGCGGGATCAATAGGATCTTGGAGTGAATTATGCCGAGATTTCATTACACGTTTTAGTCCTACAAATTTATATGATCGAATTCGTAATGAAATCACTTCTTTTCGACAGGCAGATGACGAACCTATGTACGAGGCATGAGAGCGCTACAAAGAATTATTGCACAAGTTTCCGTTGCATGGATTTCCCCTATGGACATAAGTCACCATGTTCTATAATGCCACGAATGCCCCAACAAGGATGATGTTAGATGCCTCGGCAAACGGAACACTCCTTGACAAAGCACCTGAGGAAGCTATTGAGATACTTAACAAACTCGCGAAAAATGATTTTCAATTCCCTACATCTAGGCGAGGAGGAGTAAGACGCCAAGCCACCGTGAATGAGTTAGACACATCAAATGCAGTGGCAGCACAATTGGCCTCTCTTACCAAGATGGTGCAAAATTTACAACTACAACAAAATACCCGTGAGGTTAAGGCTATTGATCCTTTTTGTGATTTATGTGGAGGTAACCACAATTCTTCTGACTGTATGAATCAAGAATCCAGCTTGTATGTTGGAAACTACAACCGAAACAACATGATGTCCAACACATACAACCCCTCATGGAAGAGGAATCAAAACTTATCATGGAGTAATCCTAATAATGCCTTGAATCCAACCACCCAACCCCCAGGATTCCAGCAACCAATGCAACATTTGCCGCCGTCGCAGGTCCTACAGCCAATGCCGCCGCCGCAGATGCATTAGCAGTTTGTAAGTTCCTTGGAAAATTCTCTTAAAGCATTCATAATGAAAACTGAGTCATATATGGCAGAAAATAGCAACTTCATCAAAAGAACAGATGCGTTCATAAATAGGACTGAGATGAGGTTGCAAAACCAAGAAGCAGCAATTAAGGCATTGGAAACTCAGGTTGGGAAGTTTGCTCAAAACATAAACACTAGACCACAAGGAGGACTACCTAGCAATACTGAAGTTGCTAAGGTAATAGTCCATGAACAGTGTAAAGCAATCACTACTAGGAGTGGTCTACAGCTGAAGGAAAAGATTTCAGCAGGCCAAGTTCCATCAACAAACCCAGCAAAAAAGGATTTAGATGATGAACAAACTGATCCTGATAACACTGCCCCAGCAGAGAGCGCAGCAGTTCCTGAACAATCTGCCGAGACAGCAACAACCCCAGTGGTGCTAGGTATTAAGTTCCAAACTAGAGAAACCCTGGATGAGATGAGACCACCACCACCCTTCCCACAAAGGTTGAAAAAACAAAAACAGGACCATCAATTCAAGAAATTTTTTGATATTTTAAAGCAAATCCACATCAACTTACCATTCGTAGAGGCAATTGAACAAATGCCTAATTATGCAAAATTCTTGAAGGAAATTGTGTCTAAGAGAAAAAGACTAGGTGAGTTCGAAACAGTGGCTGCTACCGAAGGATGCACGGCAATGCTACACAATCGCATGCCACCAAAATTGAAGGATCTTGGATGCTTTATCATACCTTGTGCGATAGGTAATAACTATGAAGTTAAGGCCCTATGCGACCTTGGAGAAAGCATCAACCTAATGCACAAATCTGTTTTTCAAAAGCTTGGAATAGGAAGGGAAAAACCTACAACAGTGATGCTCTAACTTGCGGATCGATCATATGTGCAACCCGAAGGCAAAATTGAGGATATACTGGTAAGAGTTGACAAATTTATTTTTCCCGCTGACTTTATTGTCCTTGATTATGAAGCAGATGATAATGCACCGATCATCTTGGGGAGACCTTTCCTTGCCACTGGACGAACACTAATTGACGTGGAAAAAGGAGAGTTGACAATAAGGGTCAATGACCAACAAGTCAAACTCAATGTCTTCCACAATTTGAAAAGGCATGATGATACAGAAGAGTGCAAAGTCCTTCACAGCACAGATACAAGCACAAAGACATTTTGTTTCCGCAACCACTTCTTGGGAAGTATGCTCGGCAGGAAAATGGAAATACTTTATGGCAGAATATTTGGCAGGAAAAGTAAGGCAGATTTGGAGGAAACCAACAGGACAACACACGGTGTAACACTCTTGAAAAATAATAATAATAAATAAAATAAAATAAAATATATATATATATAAGTAAAAAAAAATTATTATTAGAATACTTTTTGAAACCCTATTAGATTCAGAACCCAAGAAAACCCTTTTTTCCCTCTCAAACCCCGATCACCGGCCGGTCTCCCCTCCACCGCGCCGTGTCCTGCACCGCCGCCACCACCGTGACCGTCTCCCTGCCCCGACCAAACCCCCCTGAACCACGCGCTCGTCGGCCGCCGCGTTTACCCGGAATCGGAGCTCAAAGCTTCGTCGGAATTTTAGGGTTTAAAACCCTTTCGGTCGTTCGCTTTTTCCGGCCGCCACTGACGCCGTAGCAGCGCGTCACCGGTGTCCTTGAGTTCACCGTGTTCTGGCGGTCAAAAGCCCTCCAAGCCCGCCTCCGATCGTATCCGGTAACACCCTCGTTGGAGTTGTCTCGGTTTTAAGGCAAGGTTCTCCCCCTTTCATTTTCTTTTTCCTATATGTTGGGTAGAAATTAATATTTTGGTGAAATCGGTATAAGATCCGGTTTCTGTGAGTGTTTTTCGCCGCATAGGGGCGCGCGTGGCCTTCACGCGCCGCCGGAAACGTTTACGGTCACCAGGGACGGTTACCGTGATCTGACCGATCCAAACCGGCCCAAACCCGGTCCAAACCTGCCTTGAACCGGTCAAACCGAGCCGAACCAGTCTTGAACCGAACCGGTCAAACCCAACCCGTTGACCCGTTGACCAACCCAACCCGTTGACCCGTTGACCGACCCGACCCGTTGACCATGACGTTAGAATGATGTCAGCGCTGACTGTTGACCTTGACTGCATGACGTCAGCGTTGACTTTGACTGCTGACGTCAGCGTTGACTTTGACCAAAAAGTCAAAATTTTCAAAAACTCCTATTTTATGTTTTTCGACGTCCTGAGTCCATCCGTGAAGTCCGTTTTTCGAAATTCGAACCCGAAAGCCTCCAAATTGGACTTTAAAGTCTCGAGTCAAACTTTTCTTCCAAGTTAAGTTAAGTCCAGAGTTTTAGTTAAGGTCTAAAGTTTATGTCTGTTTGTTTGTAGGACCCCATATTTCTCCCGCACCGACCCAACCCAATTCCTCCCGCTTTGACCGATCCCGAGATCCGATCGTGACCCGTATGGTTTTAATACCCGTGAATAATCAATTCAATATTTAGCTCCAGTATTAATGAAAATTATATCTTATATTTTTTTAGGGTCCAGTACAGCTACAGAGCGAGGCTCGAACGCCCAGTAGATCACCTGACTATTTTCTGCCATTGAGGTGTGTTCCTTGTGTGCTAAATAGCTGTATTTTACCGTTTTGTGTTTTAAACAAATCAATTATGTGCACATAACTATTTTCTGGGTTTATGTAAATACTTACTTTGAATTTTAAGATATAACATTTAACGATTTACTGTATATCTGATATGTCCTGATTTATGTATACATGTTGCCTGTTTAACTTCTGTTACTATCATCATAATTCCTGTTATTACTATATGCCTGCCATCTTAGTGTTGGGGTGATGAGTAGTATTTAATATCCGGTTCAGCCTTGATCCAGCTGGTAATTCCGCCTGTTTACGGTTCCTAACCTCAGTTAGGGTAATTCCGCCTGTTATCGGTTCTCGAGCATTAGTCGGGGTAATTCCGCCTGTTCCCTAAGGTACTCCCTTAGGGCGGTACCTTTGCTTTAAGGGCTTAGGTTAATGCCAGTATCAGATACTGTTCGGGGGAACTGTATCCAGGAGTTCGGTTGGAGGGTAGCTTGTCATGCATATACATGATTTGATTTTTCTGTATTACTGTTTAATCAATTTGTCTGTATTTTGTTGCACTGTTGGAACACACTGGGCTTCATAGCTCATACCTGTTTTCTTCCCCTTTCAGATACTCGTAGATAGACATCCCGGACTTGGCATTGGAGGATCTACATACTATTTGGTTACACATTGATGTAACATACTTTAACTTTTTCTCAGTTTACGTTAAGGTGACATGTGCCAATATATACTATATTACTGGTGTTTTAAAAGTATTATTTTTGCTATTGTTTTTATAAATTATTTGTGAACATTATTTCCAGCTACCCTGTTTTGGTGACGTATACATAATTTAAATTGTTAGACAATGTTTACCTTTATTCGCTCAGTTAAATATGTATTTTCATGCAATATGGTTTATAAATAGAAACAATGTGATCTCTCTGGTCGGGCTTCCCGCATAGGCCGATTTAGGGGGTTACGTTTAGTTGGTATCAGAGCTTTTGGTTTTAAGATTCTCGGACTGTGATGGGTCCTAAATAAGTGTTTTTCTGTTAAACTGTTATAAATTTATATCTGTAAGGCCATGTCACCTGTATTTTCTGTATTGTGTATGGTTCTCCGGTGCCAATTCTAATCTCCTAAATTTTAACCTTGTAGATTTCCTGAACACTATGAGTGCCCGTAGAGCTCGCCGATCCACTCGAGGGCGTAGTCGAGCGACCAGTTTTGCTGATCCTGTAGAGGAGCCTATTAGTGATCCTCCACCTGTCATTTCTCCGGACCTACCTGCTCCCACAAGTACCACTGTACCGCCTAACCCTCAGCCTGCTGCAGACATTGATATGTCTACCCCTGTCAGAGGGGCATCAGTACCGAGCACCGAGCCTACGACAGTGGCTGATGATGCTCTTAGTAGGCAACTCCTCCAGTTATTACAGGGAGCTGTTAGAGCTTCGGGTGCGATGCCGGATCCACCTATCTCCCAGATTCTGATCGCCAATGGAGTAAGAACTTTCTCTGGATCTTTGACTGGTGCACCTTCAGATGCAGAGACCTGGTTGTACGATATTGAGAGACGGATGGATCAACTGGGTTTGGAACCAGCTAAGAGATACCTTGGAGCGGTGTCCATGCTTGATGGTGGTGCCCACATCTGGTGGGAGTCTGTGGTTAGTAGTGTATCATCTGACAGGCTGACATGGGACTTTTTCAAAGAAAGGTTCAAGAACCGTTATCTGGGTGATCGGTATATGAGAGAGAGGCGTCAGGCCTTTAGAGACTTGGTACAGGGTACTATGACAATGACCGAGTATGAGCTTCAGTTTTTAAACCTGATGAGGTATGGGGCTGGGATAGTAGCCACAGAAAAGGATAAATGTGATAAGTTTCTGGAGGGTCTCCGTATTGGTATCCGAGACCGAGTTGCCACACATCATGATGTGGTTTTTGAGGACCTGGTGAACCGGGAAAAGACTGCTGAAGACTTGGAGAAGCTTTCTGATAGTCAAGTTACGAGGGATCAGGATCGAGAGTGGAGCAGAGACAGAGATCGTAAAAGGGACTGTGGTCGATCTGGAGGACATTTTAGCCATGGCGAGACTTTTAGTCGTCCTGACAAGAGAGCCCGATCTACACCGAGTTAGAGAGGTGGTTCCCTATCATCAGTCCGTGGCACCTCAGGGCTCTTCTGTTAGCCGGGGTGGTTCTTCAGGGATCCCATCTGTACCTGCGTGCGACTTCTGTGGTAACATGCATAGGGGAGAATGTAGGAAGAAGACTGAAGCTTGTTTTTGGTATGGGTCTTCTGAGCATTTCCTGAGGGACTGTCCTCATCCATCTCCCGTCAGTCGACCACCGACTCAGACTCTTGTGCGCTCTCAGACACCATCCAGATCTCAGACATCCATTCAGACACCCGCTACTGGACGTTCTCAGGGTAGAGCCTTTGGGTCTGCTGTTAGATCTGATACTAGGATTCGAGGCTATCAGAGTGGTGGGCCATCTGTTTCTGAGGCTCGTCAGCCAGCTTTGGTTTATGCCACCCGACGTAGAGATGACCGAGATGAGCCTGATGTTATTGTAGGTACTTTTACCATCTTTTCTGTTTCGTATTTTGCTTTGCTTGACAATGGTTCCACACACTCTTATATATCGAAGTCAGTATCTGGAAACCTTTCGATCTCAGTTGAGAACACTGAGAGTGTCTTTACCGTTATGAGCCCAGTGGGACAATCCTTATTTGTAGATAAGGTTTTCAAGAGATGTCCCCTTGTTGTGGAAGGGGAAGTGTTTCTGGCGGATCTTATTGAACTTCCTTTAGAGGAGTTCGATCTAATTCTGGGGATGCACTAGTTGTCTGAGCATCGTGTTAATTTGGACTGTGAGGCCAAGAGGGCCACACTAAAGACTTCTGATGGACGGTCTGTGGTCTTGGTTGGAGAACGACGAGGTTTTTTGTCTAATGTGATATCAGTTTTGTCTGCTGACAGAATGATCCGGAAGGGATATGAGGCCTTTATTGCTTGTTTCCTTAACACAAAGGGGTCTCTGTCTAAGATCGAAGAAATTCGCACTGTTAGTGAATTTCCAGATGTTTTTCCTGAGTAGTTACCTGGTCTCCCTCCGGATAGGGAGGTTGAGTTTGAGATTGAAACTTATCCTGGATCAGCACCAATTTCTATGGCTCCGTACCGTATGGCTCCAAAAGAGTTAAAGGAGTTGAAGGTTCAGTTGCAAGAACTTCTTGACAGAGGGTTCATCCGACCTAGCTCATCACCTTGGGGAGCTCCAGTTCTCTTTGTTAAGAAGAAGGATGGTTCTCTTCGGTTGTGCATTGATTACCGAAGGCTAAATAAGTTGACAGTGAAAAACAAGTATCCCCTATCCAGGATTGATGACTTGTTTGACCAATTTCGGGGAGCTACAGTTTTCTCGAAGATTGACCTTCGATCTGGGTATTATCAGCTAAAGGTTAAGGGTTTTGATGTTGCAAAGACTGTTTTCCGCACCCGGTATGGTCACTATGAGTTTTTAGTGATGCCTTTCGGTTTAACCAATGCCCCTGCAGCTTTTATGGATATGATGAACCATGTCTTCCGGCCCTACATAGACCAGTTTGTTGTGGTGTTTATAGATGATATCCTGGTTTACTCCCGCTCAGAGGACGAGCATGTGGGGCATCTGAAAGTTGTGTTACAGACTCTCAGGGAACATCAGTTGTATGCCAAGCTAAGTAAATGCGAGTTTTGGCTTAGTGAAGTGACTTTTCTCGGACATGTCGTTTCAGCTAAAGGTATCCAGGTAGACCCGAGTAAAATTTATGCTATCACTAGTTGGAAACCTCCCAAGAATGTATCTGAGATCCGCAGTTTTTTGGGCTTAGCTGGATACTATCGACGCTTTGTCGAGGGTTTTTCCATTATAGCTGCCCCTTTGACGAAGCTTCTGAGGAAAGATGTTCCGTTTGTGTGGTCTGAGGCTCAGCAGACTAGTTTTGATCAGTTGAAATCAGTTTTGACCCAGGCTCTAGTTTTGACCCAACCTGAGTCAGGAAAGGACTTTACAGTTTACAGTGATGCGTCGCATTCTGGTCTTGGTTGTGTCTTGATGCAGGATGGTAAGGTGATCGCTTATGCGTCACGCCAATTGAGACCACACGAGCTTAATTATCCTACCCATGATCTTGAGCTTGCAGCTGTGGTTTTTGCTCTAAAAATCTGGAGACACTATCTCTACGGAGAAAAGTGTTACATCTTTACCGATCACAAAAGCTTGAAGTACCTTCTTACCCAAAAGGAGCTTAATCTGAGACAGCGTCGTTGGTTGGAGCTTCTTAAGGACTACGATTGCGAGATTGAATATCATCCGGGAAAAGCCAATGTTGTGGCGGACGCTTTGAGTCGTAAGACCATATCAGACCTGAGATCCTTATTCGCCAGGATGAGTATTTATGATGATGGTAGCTTATTGGCTGAATTGAGGGTCAAACCGACTTTGGCTGATCAGATTAGGGCCAAGCAGCGGCTGGATGATTCTTTACTTCCTGTTATACAACAAGTGGAAGAAAGATCCACTTCTGTTTATTCTTTTGATCATGATGGAGTTCTTTGTTTTAATGGTCGTTACTGTGTACCCAACGATCCTGAGTTGAGACAGACCATTCTCAGTGAGGCCCATAGTAGTCCTTATGCTATGCACCCTGGAGGAGATAAGATGTATCAGAATCTGAAACAAAGATACCGGTGGGTAGGTATGAAAAAGGATATCTCAAATTATGTATCTAGATGCCTGACATGTCAGCAGGTGAAAGCAGAACATCAACATCCCTCTGGTCTCTTGCAACCCATCAAGATTCCAGAATGGAAATGGGAACGAATCACGATGGATTTTTTTACCGGGTTACCTTTGACCCCGTCTAGAAAGGATTCTGTCTGGGTTGTGGTGGATAGACTCACAAAGTCAGCTCACTTTATTCCTGTTCGGATAACATATTCTTTGGAGAAACTGACTAGACTGTATATTTCTGAGATCGTCAGACTGCATGGAGTACCCTTATCTATCATTTCTGACCGAGATCCGAGGTTTACTTCCCGTTTCTGGACAGCTTTACAGTCTGCTTTGGGTACTCACTTGAATTTCAGTACGTCTTTTCATCCCCAGACAGATGGTCAGTCTGAGAGAGTGATTCAGATTCTAGAGGATATGTTACGGGGTTGTGTTTTAGACTTCCGGGGCAGTTGGGAAGACTTCTTACCGTTGGCCGAGTTTGCTTATAATAACAGCTATCAGGCTAGCATCCGTATGGCACCTTATGAGGCTTTGTATGGTCGTAAGTGTCGTACCCCTATCTGTTGGACTGAGTTGTATGATCGGAAAACTCTGGGTCCTGAGTTAATTCAGGAAACTGAGGAGACTGTCAGATTAATCCGGGATCGTTTGAAGGAAGCTTTTACCAGACAGAAATCTTATGCTGATAGAAGGAGAAAGGATATCGAGTTTGAGGTTGGTGATCAGGTTTTCTTAAAAGTCTCTCCCTGGAAGAAAGTTTTGAGGTTTGGACGTAAGGGCAAGTTGAGTCCAAAATATATCGGACCATACCGTATTCTTAAGAGAATCGGGCCTGTTGCATATCAGCTTGAGTTGCCTCCACAACTTAGCCGTATCCATGATGTGTTTCATGTGTCCATGTTGAGACAGTACCATCCGGATCCGAGTCATATTATTCAGGTTCAGGATGTTGACTTACGTCCAGACTTGACTTATGAGGAGGAACCCGTTTAGATCCTAGAGTTTAATGAAAGAGTTCTGAGGAGAAGGTGTATCCCTATGGTTAAAGTTCAGTGGAGGAACCGTAGCCCTTCTGAGGCCACCTGGGAGATTGAGGAATCCATGAGAGAGCAGTTTCCGCATCTGTTCAGTTCAGGTAAATTTGAGGACGAAATTTCTTTTAGGGGGGAAGAGTTGTAACACTCTTGAAAAATAATAATAATAAATAAATAAAATAAAAATATATATATATATATAAGTAAAAAAAAATTATTATTAGAATACTTTTTGAAACCCTATTAAATTCAGAACCTAAGAAAACCCTTTTTTCTCTCTCAAACCCCGATCACCGGCCGGTCTCCCCTCCACCGCGCCGTGTCCTGCACCGCCGCCACCACCGTGACCGTCTCCCTACCCCGACCAAAAACCCCTGAACCACGCGCTCGTCGGCCGCCGCGTTTACCCGGAATCGAAGCTCAAAGCTTCATCGGAATTTTAGGGTTTTAAACCCTTTCGGTCGTTCGCTTTTTCCGGCCGCCACTGACGCCGTAGCAGCGCGTCACCGGTGTCCTTGAGTTCACCGTGTTCTGACGGTCAAAAGCCCTCCAAGCCCGCCTCCGATCGTATCCGGTAACACCCTCGTCGGAGTTGTCTCGGTTTTAAGGCAAGGTTCTCCCCCTTTCGTTTTCTTTTTCCTATATATTGGGTAGAAATTAATATTTTGGTGAAATCGGTATAAGATCCGGTTTCTGTGAGTGTTTTTCGCCGTATAGGGGCACGCGTGGCCTTCACGCGCCGCCGGAAACGGTTTACGGTCACCAGGGAAGGTTAGCGTGATCTGACCGGTCCAAACTGGCCCAAACCCGGTCCAAACCGGCCTTGAACCGGTCAAACCGAGCTGAACCAGTCTTGAACCGAACCGGTCAAACCCAACCCGTTGACCCGTTGACTCGTTGACCGACCCGACCCGTTAACCCGTTGACCGACCCGACCTGTTGACCATGACGTCAGCATGACGTCAGCGCTGACCGTTGACCTTGACTGCTGACGTCAGCGTTGACTTTGACTGCTGACGTCAGCGTTGACTTTGACCAAAAAGTCAAAATTTTCAAAAACTTCTATCCTATGTTTTTCGACGTCCTGAGTCCATCCGTGAAGTCCGTTTCTCGAAATTCGAACCCGAAAGCCTCCAAATTGGACTTTAAAGTCTCGAGTCAAACTTTTCTTCCAAGTTAAGTTAAGTCCAGAGTTTTAGTTAAGGTCTAAAGTTTATGTCTGTTTGTTTGTAGGACCCCATATTTCTCCCGCACCGACCCAACCCAGTTCCTCCCGCTTTGACCGATCCCGAGATCCGATCGTGACCCGTATGGTTTTAATACCCGTGAATAATCAATTCAATATTTAGCTCCAGTATTAATGAAAATTATATCTTATATTTTTTTAGGGTCCAGTACAGCTACAGAGCGAGGCTCGAACGCCCAGTAGATCGCCTGACTATTTTCTACCATTGAGGTGTGTTCCTTGTGTGCTAAATAACTGTATTTTACCGTTTTGTGTTTTAAACAAATCAATTATGTGCACATAACTATTTTCTGGGTTTATGTAAATACTTACTTTGAATTTTAAGATATAACATTTAACGATTTACTGTATATCTGATATGTCCTGATTTATGTATACATGTTGCCTGTTTAACTTCTGTTACTATCATCATAATTCATGTTATTACTATATGCCTGCCATCTTAGTGTTGGGGTGATGAGTAGTATTTAATATCCGGTTCAGCCTTGATCCAGCTGGTAATTTCGCCAGTTTACGGTTCCTAACCTCAGTTAGGGTAATTTCGCCTGTTATCGGTTCTCGAGCATTAGCCGGGGTAATTCCGCTTGTTCCCTAAGGTACTCCCTTAGGGCGGTACCTTTGCTTTAAGGGCTTAGGTTAATGCCAGTATCAGATACTGTTCGGGGGAACTGTATCCAAGAGTTCGATTGGAGGGTAGCTTGTCATGCATATACATGATTTGATTTTTCTGTATTACTGTTTAATCAATTTGTCTGTATTTTGTTGCACTGTTGGAACACACTGGGCTTTATAGCTCATACCTGTTTTCTTCCCCTTTCAGATACTCGTAGATAGACATCCCGGACTTGGCATTGGAGGATCTACATACTATTTGGTTACACATTGATGTAACATACTTTAACTTTTTCTCAGTTTACGTTAAGGTGACATGTGCCAATATATACTATATTACTGGTGTTTTAAAAGTATTATTTTTGCTATTGTTTTTATAAATTATTTGTGAACATTATTTCCAGCTACCCTGTTTTGGTGACGTATACATAATTTAAATTGTTAGACAATGTTTACCTTTATTCGCTCAGTTAAATATGTATTTTCATGCAATATGGTTTATAAATAGAAACAATGTGATCTCTCTGGTCGGGCTTCCCGCATAGGCCGATTTAGGGGGTTACACACGGTCCAGTTATAAAGGGCGCAATACAGATCAGGAAAAACAAAGATGGACATAAAGCCAATAGTCACCACTTGCAAAGTCACTTTGACCAACAGGAGAGAATCACCTTGGGAGATGCATTTGCATGCACTCCACCAGTAATATGATCTCTCACCTTTCTTTTTATTGTTATATTAGGATTAGTTTAGTTATATTTATTTTCTATAATTTTTGCTATTGCTTTAATTATTTTTCTCGTTTGTGTTTAATTTCTATTTAGGATAATAAGCAAGAATAAAGGAGAAATAGTTCACAACAGGAATTCTACCGAGACAGAAAACAGTGTCAGAGCCGTAGCAGTTCCAACGGGCAGAATAGTGTAACGGCTAGTCTGCCAAGATTTCTGCCACGACAGGAAAGGAAACGGCAATAAAGACTAACGGCTACAAAACGGCTAATGGTTCAAACGGTCACAAGGCCGAGGCCTATATAAGCAATCTCTCCCTCTTGAACTATTCACTCTTGCATTCTTGTTTTCTTTAGAATATTTGATAATCTTGCTCTCACAATACTCTCTGCCTACTCTCAACCCTTCTTTATATTTTCAGAATTTCTTCAAGAAAATCTCCAAGAACCTAACTCTCAAAATACTTACTCATGGCCACCTACAAACGTTTTGCCCCAGCCAATGTTGAAGACCGCTTCAACAGGTCTTTCATTGCTTGACAGTTATGGGAGGAGCAAGGGTTCCAACATTCCGATGAAGAAAATTACGGCATCGAGCACTATCTGTTCGACAGGATCAAGTATCAAGAATGGGAAATCTTTTGCCTACAACCTGCCCAGGCAAATTCTACCATTGTGCGGGAATTCTATGCGAACGGGCCAAGCAAGGACTCCCTTTTTGTCCACTATTGAGGCAGGCCTGTCCAGCTTGATGCCGAGACCATCAACCAATTCTACGGCCTCACACCTGACCATGATGTACATGCTGAATTCATGGAGGATATCACTGCCGAGGATTATGAATTGATTAAAGACGACCTTTGCTACACGAATACTCCTTAGGAAACCGGTGCCCATAGAGGATCGGTAGCACGGAAAAGTCTGAAACCCGAGGCCAAGCTGTGGAATACCTTTGTCAAGAGACGCCTTATCCCAACCTCCCATAACAGTACGGTGGATCGGAGAAGATTGGTGCTCATCCAGTCAATCATCAACAAATGGAGCATTAGCGTTGGAGAAATCATCCTACGAGAAACTTACGAATGTGGTAAGAAGGATAGAGGACCATTATATTTCCCTTGTTTAATTACTGGTATTTGTAATGCTGCAGGTGTCCCTATGGCCGACACAGATGAATATACAGCCTATAGGAGAGGGTGGACAAGAGAATTCTGCCACAAAATCATGCAGATCACTCAGGCTGAACCAGTCCAGGCAACGCCCCAGCAGTTCACTGTTGATACTGCTGTCGGGGCCCAGTACACGGCAGACATGCAGACACTGCCCACACCACTGCCGTAGCAGACTCGTACCAGGAGATACTGCAAAGGATGGCAGCGATGGATCTTAGGCAACAGAGATACATGAAGTATCAAAGAGACTTTATAGGCACACTTGCCCAAATGATGCTCCATGCCTTTCCAGACCAAGGGGTGCAGTTTCCAGAATTCCCAAACAACATGTTTGTCACAACTGCACCCTATACAGAGACTACACCAGCTCCAGGAGGAACGAGACCATTTTTCCAAACTGGCCCTCAGCAAAAATTTCATGTTGCCGGCTCATCTAGGGCAGCAGATTCTGCCGAAGCATCATCGGCCAGTAGAATACCATCAAAGAGGAGGGCAGTCTTCAGCACTCCACCACAATCCCCCATCATCATGGGCAGTCTATCAGAAGAGATAGATGCATATGTACACCAAAGCTCAACCACTGTCGAACCTAGTACACACCATGCCGGGACAAACACAGCAAATGAAGGTGGATTATTCTTTAAGGCTATAGAAATCTTTCTCCTTACCATGGTTAGGTCCTGTTAAGAAGGTTTAACCTTAGGATACTTAAGGATGAAAACATAGAAGCTTACTATAAGATAAATTTAATAACACTTTTGGGACTTGTTGGATTATAGGAATTCTTTTAATGAACTTAGGTGATAAAGACTTAGATTTTTGGGCAAGTGACTAGAGATGCCTATCACCGGCTCTAGGAATTACTCTTCTTCATGCTAGAGGTGCCCGAAATTGGCTCTAGTATGCTACAAGGAATATCAAAAGAAAGAAGGAATTAGTGAAGAGAAAAACACAATCCTTGAGATGCCCGAAATTGGCTCAAGAATTGGTGGCTTAGAAAAGAAGAGAACACTTAACCAAAACCTACTTGTCTTGAACTTAGAGTTTATCTAAGAAAGCCTTTAATCAAACTTGTCCACAAAAACGCACACACTCACTAAATCTTATAGTTTGTTTCTAGGTAAACCCTTGGGTAGCCGAAAGGTTAAGTCTAAAGAATAGGCATAGTTATAGTGGGGAGAATAGATGGAAACATAAGACCAAGAGAGAATAGAGTTTGGCAAATTGATGGTTTGTTTCGCGTGTCAAAAGTGCGCGTTTAGTGCAAGTGGACACATCGAAAGTAATAAGTGATAAGTATTTATCGGATTATCGTCTCCACAGGGATTGGTATACTCAATATGTCTTCATCGTCTTCTTGTTCTGTAGAAAGAAATAAAGTAAAACACAAGTGATTTGGATTTGGATTAACTAAAACAAAACAACTAAGTAAAGTAAAGAGATTTGAATATTAAAGAGAGATAGGTCAGGATCCAGTTGCATTGTATTGTGGATTTGATTGACTTGTCTCTGCCCCAATGCAATCGTATATCACTGCCTCGGCAACACTGCAGATTACTGCCGAGGCAGCGACGATACTGTCCGCCGCGGTAATCCCTTGCTCGTGGGTGGACTTTACCAAAGTTTGGCAAAGTGTCCTTGGATGACTCCGCTTATCCCTAAGTCAAAGTACTGTTGATGACTAGTCCTTGATGATACCTCCGGGTGTGAATCAATTATACCCACCAACCAATCTCACACTTCTTTTAGCCGCTGAAACTCTTAATCTATCCCTAGGCCGAGTTAGTATCTCGCGATTGAAACACCGTACTTACCCCTTTCGTGAATCTAACTCTCCCGAGTCTAGATAAATGGATTACTTACAAACTTCTCTCCCGAGCTTGAATGCAAGAACAAGGAATAACAAAGGATAAGCAAACTTTGATAGTTTTATTGCATTGAAACAAAGACAAAGACAAAGTACAATCTCCTCTCACAAATACTAACAAACTTCACCTAATACCTAAGAAAGCTTAGAACATAGTTGAGAGAAAGAAAACAAAGTTTATGAATCGGCTCTCTCTCTAGGTATTTGACAAGTGCTCAACTCACTATCACTTTGTACACCTTTTATGGGCATTAATCACCGAATATACACCCACTCGGACCAATGCATGTACTTAATGTGATATATTTAGAAGTTAAGCTCATAGAGATAATATTTACAGAAAAGGCACGTTTTACTGCATTTTTATATCTGTGCAGGAGAACCAGTGCCGCGACAGCGACAAGGCCGAGGTAGGACCTGATGCCGAGGCAGCAACTGAAAGCTAGGAAGCAAGACTGTAGGTGATTGGAAGATAAAAATCCAAGGGACATATCTGGACTTAAAGCCCATGGATCGGAGCTGGCTAGCATGAGGAAAAGCCTAAGACAAGGCCACGCGGGAAAGCCCCCTTAGCTGAATTAAACTTGGAAATATTTTAATTATGTACATGACTTGTTCCCTACTCCAAGTTCTATTCTACTTAGGAAAGGTTTGCCCTAGGTCTAGCCTATATAAAGACCTAACCATCCAATGTAATACATACGTATACCTAGAGAAAGAGAGTCGACTCATAAACTTGTTTTCTTTCTCTCAATTATGTTTCTAAGCTTCTTTAGGGTTTAGGTGAAGGTTGTTAGTATTTGTGAGCGGAGATTGTACTTTGTCTTTGTTTAAATGCAATAAAATTATCAAGGTTTGCTTATCCTTTGTTATTCCTTGTTCTTGTATTCAAGCTCGGGAGAAAAGTTTGTGAGTAATCCATTTATCTAAGCTCAGGAGAGTTAGATTCACGAAAAGGGTAAGTACAGTGTTTCAATCGCGAAATACTCACTCGGCCTAGGGATAGGTTAAGAGTTTCAGCGGCTAAAAGAAGTGTGAGATTGGTTGGTGAGTATAATTGGTTCACGCTGGAAGGTATCATCAAGGACTAGTCATCAACAGTACTTTGACTTAGGGATAAGCGGAGTCATTCAAGGACACTTTGCCGAATTTTGGTAAAGTTCACCCACGAGCAAGGGATTGCCTCGGCGGACAGTATCGTTGCTGCCAAGGCAATAATCTGCAGTGCTGTCGAGGCAGAGATATACGATTACATTGGGCAAAGACAAGTCAATCAAATCCACAATACAACGCAACTGGATCCTGACCTATCTCTTTCTAATATTCGAATTTCTTTATTTTACTTAGTTGTTCTATTTTAGTTCCATCAAAACCCAAACTACTTGTGTTTTTATTTTTTTTCTACAGAACAAGAAGACGAAGAAGACATATTGAGTCTATCAATCCTTGTGGAGACGATAATCCGATAAATACTTATCACTTATTACTTTCGATGTGTCCACTTGCACTAAATGCGCACTTTTGACACGCGACAGTATTCATCTCTCATACATTGGACGGCTAGGTCTTTATATAGGCTAGACCTAGGGCAAACCTTTCCTAAGTAGAATACAACTTGGAGTAGGGAACAAGTCATGTACATAATTAAAATATTTCCAAGTTTAATTCAACTAAGAGGATTTCCCGCGTGGCCTTGTCTTGGGCTTTTCCTCATGCTAGCCAGCTCCGATCGATGTGCTTTAAGTCCAGACACGTCCATTGGATTTTTCTCTTCCAATCGCCTACAGTCTTGCTTCCTGGCTCTCAGCTGCTGCCTTGGCATCAGGTCCTGCCTCGGCCTTGTTGCTGTCGCGGCACTGGTTCTCCTGCACAGCTATAAAAATGCAGTAAAACTTTGTCTTTTCTGTAAATATTATCTCTATAAGCTTAACTTCTAAATATATCACACTAAGTACATGCATTGGTCCAAGTGGGTGTAAATTCGGTGATTAATGCTCATAAAAGGTGTAAAAAGTGATAGTGAGTTGAGCACTTATCAGTTTGCATTGCTTGAGGACAAGCAATAGTTCGAGTTTGAGGGTGTGATAAGTGCTCAACTCACTATCACTTTTTACACCTTTTATGGGCATTAAGCATCAAAATCTACACCCACTCGGACCAATGCATATAATTAATGTGATATATTTAGAAATTATGCCTATAAAGATGATATTTATAGAAAAGGCAAGTTTTACTGCATTTTTACATCTGTGCAGGATAAACTATGCCACGGCCGCAACATGGCCGAGGCAGGACCTGATGCCGAGGCAACAACAGAAAGACAGGAAGCGATACTGTAGGCGATTGGAAGAGAAAAATACAAGGGACGTTTCTAGACATGCAGCACATGGATCGAAGCTGGTTAGCACGAGGAAAAGCCCAAGACAAGGCCACGCGGGAAAGCTTATTAGTTGGAATAAACTTGGAAATATTTTATTTATGTACATCACTTGTTCCCTACTCCAAGTTGTATTCTACTTAGGAAAGGTTTGCCCTAGGCCAACCCTATATAAGACCTAGCCGTGTAAGGGAATAAGAGAGCCGATTCTTAGAGAGCTCACCCTAAGACTCATTGTTTTCTTTCTCTCAAATTATGTTCTAAGTTTTCTTAGGGTTTAGGTGAATGTTGTTAAGTATTTGTGAGAGGAGATTGTATTTTGTTCTTTGTTTCAATGCAATAAAAATATCAAGGTTTGCTTATCCTTTGCCATTCTTTGTTCTTGCATTCAAGCTCGGGAGAGAAGTTTGTGAGTAATCTATTTATCTAGACTCGGGAGAGTTAGATTCACGAAAGGGATAAGTACGGTGTTTCAATCGCGAAATACTAACTCGGCCTAGGGATAGGTTAATAGTTTCAGCGGCTAAAAGAAGTATGAGATTGGTTGGTGGGAGGTATCATCAAGGACTAGTCATCAATAGTACTTCGACTTAGGGATAAGCGGAGTCATCCAAGGACACTTTGCCAAACTTTGATAAAGTCCACCCACGAGCAAGGGATTGCCGCGGCGGACAAGTATCGTTGTTGCCAGGGCAGTAATCTGCAGTACTGCCGAGGCGGTGATGTGCAATTGCATTGGACAGAGACAAGTCAATCAAATCCACAATACAACACAACTGGATCCTGCCCTCTCTCTTAATCAGATCTCATCTTCTTTCACTTAGTTTCTTTATTTCAATTTATTTAGTTTCATCAAACTCCAAATTACTTATGTCTTTATTTTTACAGAGCAAGAAGACGAAGAAGGCATATTAAGTAGACCAATCCCTGTGGAGACGATACACGATTATACTTATCATTTTATTACTTGCGACGTGTTCAATTGCACTAATTGCGCACTTTTGACACGCAACATATTCCGTATAGAAGTTATAAAGTAAATAAAATAAATGACGAATTATTCACTTCAAGGGTTATGAGAAAATTAACAATATTCAATTGAGTTGGATCAACAACGCCATGATTATTTTTGCTACAAAGAAAATTTGTTTATATTTTCTTTAATTTATCATTCATGATTATGGATAAAGTCCATAATACTTCAACGTTTGATAAGTACAAGATCAATGGTTTGTATCATCGCATTGATAATATGAAGATTTTGATATGATCTCTATCATTCTTGTCATATTTATAATTTCACTTCTTGTGGATATAAGCATTCTCAAAATAATCATCTTATTCATGACTATTTTATGATCTCAATCATGATTACACTTACTAATGTGACATTTATTCTTTCCGCTATAAAATATCACATTCACTTCAGGGAATGGAGCGAAGATGAATAGGTATTTAAAACCTTTTTATGATTGCGTCTACAGGAAAACATTAATGTGTGGAAAGTGAAGTATGTTTTTCTAACATATCCTCATCAATGATACTTTGACACATAATTGCTAACCATATGGTGAATTGTCATGTTTGCATTCATTTCAAGGAATGAAACAAATCAATGATCGCATGGAATAAACATCATGCTTGCATTCACTTCAAGGAATGACATAGATCTAATAATTGCATGAAATAAACATCATGCATGCATTCACTTCAGTGAATGCCTCCCATAAAAATTCTTGGATCAAGAAGATGTTCGTAACTTGAACTTGGGAGAAGTTTATAGTCGAGTTTTTCGACACAAAAATATTCCTTTCAAGCAAATATAGATTTTATAATATTCATACTATTAAATAGTAATTTATCAACCAATATATATACAAATACATAAAAGGAACAAAAATTTAATCCTCATACGTGACATTGTTCAACCAGTCCACAAGGTCCTTTAAAAAGAACCTCCTTTGAGACCAGTAGCCTCACAGAACGGGATGTCCAGCCAATATACTCGGATTAAACCAACATAACAAAGAACATATTAATTAATTAAAGGTTTAATATTTGTTTTAATATCATGTAATACTTAGAAAATGATTAAAACATAACCTTTCATCATAATAATAAAATAAAAAATATTGGTTATAAATAAAGACAAAAAAATATCAAATTAAATAAGTAAAATATACTCGAATTTCCATTAATTTGAGTATACGGTAGGTTAAATCACCAATATTTTGTTAAAATCTATTTTCAGGAATTGTCGACAAGCACAACGGTAATTGAGTCACTTTATCGCTACACAAATATCAAACAATAAAAGTTTTTTTAAAAAAATTAAAAATAAATTAAAAAATCAAGAAAAAAACATAAATCGAAAATTAGAATATAATTGCAGGAGAATGACTTATCTTTGATTCATGCTAGAAATAAATTTTTTTCAATAACTCCTTTAAGATTTGAACGAAAAATTCCTCTGTTGGTTAGAGTCTCGTGCTGATAACGTGTTGTGAATAAAGTAAAGAATAAAAATAAAATAGGAGAACAAAGATGAGAGACAAAAGAAAGATATTTATATTATATTCTCGAAGTAGGGTTGTGTAACACGCAGACCCGGATGTCACATTAGGCCTCCAGCCCAAAACCTGTATTTTAAAATTTCGGATCTAAGCCCAAGTAAAAACGGTTTAAATCCAAATAAAATCATAACATATCAAAGGTTTCAAATCCAAAAGTGACATGGTCCAATATTTAAAATAACACGAAGCTCCAAATATTACAACCTGTTAAAACATTCGACCCAAATAATTAAACAGAGTTACAAAAATACATATAGGATTCGACATAGTACTAGCTCACTAAATCTAATAAATGTACTCTAACAACACGGTCGATGCTGAAATCCAAACCTTGATGTGTTCCTCGAACTCGCTTCACCTAACCTACGCACGAAAACATATTTCGAACGCTGAGCTACAAAAGCTCAGTGGGTACGCCGAACTCGGCCCAAAATCATGCATATCATAAGCAGTAAAACAAAGCATATAAATATCGTACATGATATGATGGTATAGTATGCTTGCCTAACACATGGCATAAACAATGTATAATATCGCACACAGCATCTACATGTCACAACACAAAATAACACACAAGAGTGAGGCCCGCGTCCACACAGCATCGGGATCCTACACTCAGGATTGAGGCCTCCCTTAAATCCTATGCCCGGAATGTTACATCGGAAATCTTCGAACGAGGCCGCCCAACGTTCGGAAAGGGATGGAGGCCGCTCAACCAATCTGATACTCGGAATGTTACATCGAACATCTTTGAGTGAGGCCGCCCAACACTCGGAATAAAAGTCTTCAATACATCACCCGGAATGTTACATCGGATGGCCTTCGACGTGTTGAAACACTTTTGGATATCCGGATTTCTATCAAACAATGACTCAAACCACACAAACGGTCCACCTAGGACCATAACAACAAAGCATACTAAGACTCATCAAGACTTAATCCTTTTGGGGGTTAAAATCATCAATCTTATGTTAACAATACATTTAATTATTTATAAGATTCATTTGGACCCTTAATCCTTTTATCGAACCTCAAACAAAGCTTATCTTAACAAAAGTTCACAGGGGTATCGATACTCCTATATGGGGTATCGAAACATGGGTATCGATACCCTTTGACCAATTTTAAAGTCAACGAAAGAGGAACCTCCACATTCGATACTGGTATCAAATCTATTATGCCACTAGAGGATCCGGTATCGAACCATGGTTCGATACCCCTACCCACATAGCCTATTTTCACTCATGGGTATCGATACCGGTGGCCCGTGTATCGATACCCCTGCATGAAATACAGGTCTGCACTTAGAAATTTCAAGGATTCATTCCTAAACAACTTCTAATCGATTCAAAAGTATTCCTATTCAATCTTAAGGAAGTTTAGGGTGTTTTAACTTCATTTTTCAGGCCTTAATCACATTAATACAAAATCCACCATTAACACATTCAAAGCTTAAAACTAAGTATTCAAACACCAACATCTACATGTATGCAAACTAATGATATGAATGATAAAGAGATGAGTTGAGAGTACCAACCTTGAGCTAAAAACAACAAAACTCGAGCTCCCTTCACCCTCAAGCTTTTCCATCTCCAAAGCTTGTAGATGGCTCTCCCACTTGTTTCTCTATAAGGGAAAAGATGAGCAGTGAATTAGACACCAAGGAGAAGATTCTTAGGGTCTAAAACACTAGAAAAACCAAGATTATCTCACTCAAAGACTCATTCCCGAACTCAACACAAAACCCCACCTAAACCTTCATCTTCCACCAAACCAACTCTTACTTACCTCTTTTTATAGATCAAAAACACCCCTACAACTTACCCTTCACCTCAAAAACGTGATTTTCAACTTAACACAGCAAAGCTTGAACCTTTACCTTACTTCTCTCTTGCAAAGATGGAGGAAGGGGATAAGAGACAAGGTGATATCACCTCCTATACTTTCTGCAGAGAAACATAACACCCCTAACCCCTCTTTCATCCATTTTTGCATTTACAAAAATGCCCTTAGTCATCCACTCAAAAGCCCAACTCAATAAGACCCAACAAGGCCCAACACAAACCCGAGGCCCGAAACCACTAAATTTAGAGCTCAAAACCGAAGCCCAACCTCTCGGGTTAACCCGACACTCGGATCCAAAATCTGGGTCGCTACAACTCTCCCCTCCTTAAAGAAAATTTCGTCCTCGAAATTTACCTGTCAGGAAGAGATGAGGATACTGAGCTCTCATGTCCTTCTCCACTTCCCACGTTGCTTCTTCGATTCCGTGATTCCTCCACAAAACCTTTACCAAGGGTATACACTTATTTCGAAGCTCTTTAACTCATATATGTAAGATTCCGATAGGCCTTTTCTCATAAGTCAAACCTGCATTGACTTCGATTTCCTCAAGCTGAACCACATGCGAAGGATCGGAACGGTAACGTCTCAACATAGACACGTGAAACACATCGTGTATACGTTCCAACTCTGGAGGTAAGGCAAGCCGATAAGCTACCGGTCCAACCCTCTAAATAACCTCACAAGGCCCTATGTACCTTGGACTCAACTTTCCTTTACGACCAAACCGGATGATCCCTTTCCACGGAGATACCTTAAGAAAAACACTTTCTCACCAAGCTCATACTCGATGTGCTTACGCTTTTTATCCGCATAAGGTTTCTGTCTG
Source organism: Abelmoschus esculentus (assembly GCA_035048815.1). Lineage (NCBI taxonomy): Eukaryota > Viridiplantae > Streptophyta > Magnoliopsida > Malvales > Malvaceae > Abelmoschus > Abelmoschus esculentus. Next base: position 8,911,597 of record JAUCBN010000037.1, read on the forward strand.
TCTAAAGCTGCTTGCAACCTCTCTTTGATGATTTGAACTTTTTCTTCGGTTTCCTTAACAAGCTCCGAACCCACTATCTTTCTCTCATTAAGCTCTGTCCAACATAAATTTGTCCTGCACCTACGCCCATACAAGGCCTTGAAAGGAGCCATCTTGATGCTTGGCTGATAATTGTTGTTGTAAGAAAACTCAACCAACGATAACTGATCCTCCCAACTACGAGTAAAGTCCACAACACAACACCGAAACATATCCTCCAAGATCTGGATGACTCTCTCAGACTGTCCATCTGTTTGAGGATGAAAAGTTGTACTGAAGTGCAACTTGGTATCTAAAGCCTCATGGATAGACCTCCACAACCTTGCTGTAAACCTTGGATCTCTATCTGATATGATCGATGAAGGTACACCATGCAACCTCACGATCTCCTTGATGTACAACCGAGACAACTTTTCCAAACTATAGTTCATCCTTACCAGTAAAAAGTGAGCCGACTTGGTCAACCGGTCAACTATAACCCATATAGCATCATGCTTGCTCAACATCATCGGCAACCCGATGACGAAGTCCATGGTCACTCGATCCCACTTTCACTGTGGAATCTGGATAGGCTGAAGCAAACCTGAAGGAACCTGATGTTCTGCTTTTACCTGCTGGCACGCCAGACACCTGGTTACAAACTCTAAAACATGTATTTTCATGCACGACCACCAAAAGAAAGGACGAAGATCCTGATACATCTTGTTACTACCCGGATGAATAGAAAACGGACTACGGTGAGCTTCTCTCAAGATACGATCCCTTAGATCCTCTAAAGCTGGTACGCACAACTGACCTTGAAAGTAAAAGAACCCACCATCCCGTACCTCAAAGTTCGACGACTCACCTCTTTGAACAGACTCTAACTGAGCTACCAACTCCTCGTCTAAAACTTGTGCTCTCTTGATCTCCTGAACAAGCGTGGGCTCCACATGCAACTCTGCTAACAAACCTCCATCATCTATCATCCTCAACCGAGCAAACAAAGCTCTCAAGTCTGACATGGACTTCCGACTCAAAGCATAGACGACCATATTCGCCTTGCCGGGTTGATACTCTATGACACAGTCATAGTCCTTCAACAACTCTATCCACCGATGTTGTCTCAGATTCAACTCCTTCTGGGTAAGCAGATCCTTTAAACTCTTGTGGTTGGTGTAGATGTAGCATTTCTCCCTATAAAGATAATGCCTCCATATCTTCAGAGCGAAGATAACTGCCGCTAGCTCAAGATCATGTGTAGGATAGTTCCTCTCATGGGGTTTCAACTGCCCCGAGGCGTAAGTGATAAGTGCTCAACTCACTATCATTTTTTACTCCTTTTATGGGAATTAATTACCAAATATACACCCACTCGTACCAATGCATGTGCTTAATGTGATATATTTAGAAGTTAAGCTCATAGAGATAATATTCACAGAAAATGCACGTTTTACTGCATTTTTATATCTGTGCAGGAAAACCAATGCCGCGGCAGCAACAAGGTCGAGGCAGGACCTGATGTCGAGGCAGCAGCAGGAAGACAAGAAGCAAGGCTGTAGGCGATGGAAAGATAAAAATCCAAGGAACGTGTCTGGACTTAAAGCCCATGGATCGGAGTTGGCTAGGATAAGGAAAAGCCCAATCAAAGACCACACGGGAAAGCCCCCTTAGCCGAATTAAACTTGGAAATATTTTAATTATGTACTTGACTTGTTCCCTACTCCAAGTTGTATTCTACTTAGGAAAGGTTTGCCCTAGGTCTAACCTATATAAAGACCTAGCCACCCAATGTATTATATACGGAATACCTAGGGAGAGAGCCGAATTCTATACTTGTTTTCTTCCTCTCCATTATGTTCTAAACCTTCTTAGGGATTAGGTGAAGGTTGTCGAGTATATGTGAGAGGAGATTGTACTTTGTCTTTGTTACAATGCAATAAAAGTTATCAAGGTTTGCTTATCCTTTGTTATTCCTTGTTCTCGCATTCAAGCTCGGGAGAGAAGTTTGTGAGTAATCCATTTATCTAAGCTCGGGAGAGTTAGATTCACGAAAGGGCTAAGTACGGTGTTTCAATCGCGAAATACTAACTCGGCCTAGGGATAAGTTAAGAGTTTCAGCGGCTAAAAGAAGTGTGAGATTGGTTGGTGAGTATAATTGGTTCACGCCGGGAGGTATCATCAAGGACTAGTCATCAACAGCACTCTGACTTAGGGATAAGCAGAGTCATTCAAGGACACTTTGCCGAACTTTGGTAAAAGTCCAACCACGAGCAAGGGATTGCCGCGGCGGACAAGTATCGTCGCTGCCAAGGCAGTAAACTGCAGTGCTGCCGAGGCAGTGATATACGATTGCATTGAGCAGAGACAAGTCAATCAAATCCACAATACAACGCAACTGGATCCTAACCCATCTCTCTATATTATTAAATCTCTTTATTTTTGTTTAGTTATTTTAGTTTCGATAAACCAACTCCAATCACTTGTGTTTTTACTTTTCTACAGAACAAGAAGGTGAAGAAGGCATATTAAGTCTATCAGTCCCTGTGGAGACGATAATACGATAATACTTATCACTTATTACTTTCGATGTGTCCACTTGCACTAAACGCGCACTTTTGACACGCGACAAGTTTTTGGCACCGTTGTCGGGGACTTGCAACTAAATTTTGTTTTCTTTATTTTCTTGTTTATTTTTATTTTTATTTTACTTTTGCGTTTCGTGGTGTATGACCAGGGCCAATCCAACCAACCCCTTGTACGAGTTAGATCCAGAGATCGAAAGAACAAGGCTAAGGTTGAGGAGATAGATCCAAGGAGCCATGGCAGATCACCCGGCAGGACAAAACTTACCTGCCGGCAATGGAGGACTTCCGCCGCCACCTGGGCCGCGGCAGCTCACTGTCAGAGACTTCCTGGAGGAGGACTTAAATGGATTAAACCCAGGAGTTGTTACACCGGAGATTGAAGCAGCCCACTTCGAGCTTAAACCTGTTATGTTCAATATGCTTAACACTATTGGACAATTTGGTGGGTCTGCAACTGAAGACGCAAGGCAGCACCTCAAGTCTTTTATGGAAATTTACAACTCTTTCAAAATCTAAGGAGTCCATGAAGATGTCTTGCGATTAAAGTTATTCCTCTATTCACTGAGGGATAGGGCGAAAGCTTGGTTAAATAGCATTCCAGCAAGATCTATTGGATCTTGGAGTGAACTCTGTCGAGATTTTATTACTCGTTTTAATCCAACTAATTTATATGATAGAATTCGTAATGAAATCACTTCTTTTCGACAGGCAGAATACGAACCAATGTACGAGGCATGGGAGCGCTACAGGGAGCTATTGCACAAGTTTTCTTTGCATGGATTTCCCTTATGGAAACAAGTGACTATGTTCTACAATGCCACGAATGCCCCGACAAGGATGATGTTAGATGCCTCGGCAAACGGAAAACTCCTTGATAAAGCACCTGAGGAAGCTATCAAGATGCTAAACAAACTCGCGAAGAATGATTTTCAGTTTCCTACATCTAGGCGAGGAGAAGTAAGACGCCAAGCCATGGTGAATGAATTAGACACATCGAGTTCAGTGGCAGCACAATTGGCCTCTCTTACCAAGATGGTGCAAAACCTACAATTACAACAAAATATCCGTGAGGTCAAGGTAATTGATTCCTATTGTGACTTATGTGGAGGTAACCACAGTTCCTCTGACTGTATGAATCAAGAGACCAGTATGTACGTTAGGAACTACAACCGCAATAATATGATGTCCAACACATACAACCCCTCATGGAAGAGGCATCCAAACTTATCATGGAGCAACCCTAACAATGTCTTAAACCCAATCACCCAACCTTCAGGATTTCAGCAACCGATGCAACAACTGCCGCAGCAGCAAGCCCAGCAGTCAATGCTGCAGCAGCAGATGCAGCAACAACCGGTAAGTTCACTGGAGAACACAATTAAAGCCTTTATGATGAAAACTAAGTCATACATGGCAGAGAACAATAATTTCATCAAAAGGACAGACGCTTTTATGAATAGAACGGAGATGAGGTTGCAAAATCAAGAGGCGGCCATTAAAACACTTGAAACCCAGGTTGGGCAATTTGCTCAAAGCATAAACACTAGACCACAATAAGGACTACCTAGCAATAGTGAAGTTGCTAAGGTAATAGGCCATGAACAGTGCAAAGCAATCACTACTAGGAGTGGTCTACAACTGAAGGAAAAGATCCTAGAGAGCCAATTTCGATCAACAGATCAAGCAAAGGAAGAGGATGAGCAAACTGATACTGATAACACTGCCCTGGCAGAAAGTACTATAGCTCCTGAGTAGCCTGCCGCGGCAGCAACAACTCCAGTGGTGCCAAGTATTAAATTTCAAACTAATGAAACCCTAGATGAGATGAGACCACCACCACCTTTCCCACAAAGGTTGAAAAAGCAAAAACAGGACCAGCAATTTAAAAAGTTCCTCGACATCTTAAAGCAAGTCCACATCAACATACCGTTCGTAGAGGCAATTGAACAAATGCCTAACTATGCCAAGTTCTTAAAGGACATGGTTTCAAAGAGGAAACGAATAGGTGAGTTTGAAATAGTGGTTGCTACCGAGGGATGCATGGCAATGTTGCACAACCGCATGCCACCGAAGTTAAAAGATCCTGGCTGCTTTATCATACCTTGTGCGATAGGTAAAATTATGAAGGTAAGGCCCTATGCAACCTTGGAGCGAGCATAAATCTCATGCCCAAATCAGTCTTTCAAAAGCTTGGAATAGGAAGGGCAAAACCTACAACAGTCATGCTCTAACTAGTAGATTGATCCTATGTGCAACCCGAAGGCAAAATCGAGGACATACTGGTAAGAGTAGATAAGTTTATTTTTCCTACTGATTTCCTTATCCTTGATTGTGAAGCAGATGATAATGCACCGATCATCCTTGGGAGACCTTTTCTTGCAACTGGACGCACCTTAATTGACGTGGAAAAAGGAGAGTTGACAATGTGGGTCAATGATCAACAAGTCAAACTCAATGCATTCCACAATTTAAAAAAATATGACGATCCAGAGGAGTGCAAGGCCATCCGCACAATAGACACTAAAGTATCCTGCCGTGGCAGCCTGCTCGGCAGGATATTCGGCAAAAAGATTAAGCCCAAAGTGGATGAACATACAGCAAAAAGGAGTGGCCCACAACCGATTCATAATTCGGGCCAACGAGAGAGAATCAACTTGGGAGATACATTTACATGCTCTCCACCAGTAACCTGATCTTCTCTCTTTTCTTTATTAATATATTAGAATTAGTTTAGTTTATTTTTATTGCTTTCGAATTTATTTTTGCTTTAAGTATTTTTCTTTTGTGTGTTTAAATTTTTTAGGACTAATAAGCAAGAATAAAGGAGAGATAGTTCACAGCAGGAACTCTGCCGAGGTAGAAAAACAGTGTCAGGGCCGTAGCAGTCTCAACGGGCAGAACAGTGTAACGGCTAGTCTGCCGAGATTCCTGTCGCGGCAAAAAAGGAAATGATAGTAAAGAGTAACTGCTACAAAACGGCTAGTGGCCTCAAACGGTCACAAGGCCGAGGCCTATATAAGAAACTCCTTCCTCTTGAACTATTCACTCTTGCATTCTTATTTTCTTTAGTATTCATAACAATCTCCCTCTCACATTACTCTCGGCCTACGCATAATATTCGTGAAATTTCAGATTATTTTCAAGAAAAATTCCAAGAAATCACATCTCTAAATCTTGATGGCAACATACAATCGATTCGCCCCAGCCAACGTTGAAGATCGTTTCAACCGATCTTTCATCGCTCGGCAACTGTGGGAAGAACAAGGTTTCCAGCATGCAGACGATGAAAATTACGACATCACTAAGAACTCATAGTGTCCGTACCGCGTCCTGAAAGCGGTCTTTTGGACATCCTCTTCCACCACTTTCAACTGATAGTACCCCAACCTTAGATCTATCTTGGAAAACACACGGCCACCTCTTAACTGGTCAAACAGGTCATCAATCCTCGGTAAAGGGTAACGATTCTTGATCGTGACTTTATTAAGCTGATGGTAGTCGATGCACATCCTCATTGATCCGTCCTTCTTCTTAACAAACAAGACCGGTGTTCCCCACGGTGATACACTCGGTCTGATAAAACCTCTCTCAAGCAACTCCTGGATCTGTTGCTTCAACTCTCTCATATCCGCCGGTTCCATACGATACGGTGCTATGGACACCGATGCCGCACCTGGAAACACCTCTATCTGGAACTCTAACTCACGGTCAGGAGGTAAACCAAGAAACTCCTCGGTAAACACGTCAGGATACTCACAAAATGTCCTCAAACTTTCTAAAGCTAAACCCTCAACACTCACATCCACCACGTGAGCTAAGAAGGCCTCACAACCCTACTGGATCAACCTCTGAGCTGACAAAGCTGACACAACATTCGCCAAACACGGGTTTCTCTCACCCCTCACAACGAGCTTAGAACCATCAGTCACTCGAAGCTTCAAACTCTTAGTTCTACACCCCAAACTCGCATCGTGTTCGAACAACCAATCCATCCCAAGGATTGCATCGAACTCCTAAAACGGTAACACCATAAGATCGGCCGAGAAGATAGACCCTTGCACCTCGATCATACACCTCCGATACACTCTATCCATCAATACATCTAACCCCAACGGACTGGTCACACGGACTCCTACCTCAAGATCCTCCGCTGGTAACCCCTACTGTTACGATATCCCACTTCGGATATATGAGTGGATAGATCCCGAGTCCATAAGAGCAACTATAGGGATAGGAAAAAAACTAAACGTACCTTAGATCACATTTGTCGCAGCACAGTCCTTTTGTGCCCTCACTGCATACTGTCTTGCCGATGCTCTAGCAGTGGACTGAAAGGTGCCTCCTGATGCGTGGCTGGCTCCGCCACGTGAGAACCCACTACCTCTCTGAACCTGAAACACAGTCCTCTAAGCCTGACCTGGCGGTGACGTCACAACCTCTGGACAGTCCCTCACAAGATGATACGAAGACCAACATTGAAAACAAACTCTGTCATTGCCTCAACACTCTCCTCGGTGGGTCCGACCACAACGTCTACAAGTCTGAACACTGACACTCCTCTGTAAACTCTCTGGGCCCCTAGTAGAAGAAGACACAGATTGCCTCCTACGCCCCGCTGACTCTAACCTCTGGTTCGACCTCGAACCCTGATTTGCTGCTCCTCTACTCTAGTTCCAACGGCTCTTATTCCTACCGGAGTGACACTGAGAATTACCCGCATGACTCTGACTAGCTTCACCGGTAACTCCTTGACCAACAAACGGCCCATAGGTCAAAACCTGAACCTGCTCTAACGACTTGGCACTAACAGCCAACTCTGAGAACACCTTAGGCGGTGCAACAGTGAGATAAGTCTGGATCTCCTTCCTCAGACCTCTCAAGAACCACTTACATCTCATCTTTTCTTTAGCAACAAGCTTTGGGGCATACCGGCTCAACTGAAGGAACTCCTGCTCATAAGCAAGACCGAACGGTTCCCTTGAACAAGATGGGTAAACCGCTCCCTCAAGGTGTCGATGTGAGTCTCACCCAATACTTACTCTCAAACTCCTCAAGGAAGTCCTCCCACTTTGGACGATGAGGATACCAACCTTGCTCAACTGTCTCCCACCACTCTCTCGTATTGCCTTTCAGAATCGACAACACACAAGACAATTTGTCTTTCGATCTCAGCCTCATTTGTCTCATTATCCACCTTGTGTCATGCAACCACTGATCCGCTTACACGGGATTGTCATGTCCCGTACCAAAGAAGTTAAGAGCTCCCTGTCTTCGTACCCTTTCAATCGGTGCCTCACGAGGCGTAGAAGATGGCCTCGGTATAGCTCTCACTATCCTGCGCAGGGTACGGTTCAACTGAGCAAAGTAGTTGACCCCTTGACCAACTGCATCGTCCGATGGCACCTCCTCATCAGGCTCATACTTGTAGTCGGAGTCTTCTCCACGAGAACCCCGGCTTTCTTCCTGATCCCGTACCCGTCTCGGCATACTTAACCACTTCTACACGAACAACAACAACCAACAAGATTCACACCATCAAATTTCAACTTTAAAGAGAGTACGATATCGACTCGTGGGCATGTACTTGTCTGACACCTATACAACACACTAGACTCCCCTGGGGACTTCATAGAATCGACTCAACCTAAGCTCTGATACCACTAAATGTAACACCCCGACCTAGATGTCACATTGGGCCTCCGGCCCAAAACCTGTACTTTAAAATTTCGGCTCCAAGCCCAAGTAAAAACGATTTAAATCCAAATAAAATCATAACATATCAAAGGTTTCAAATCCAAAAGTGACATGGTCCAATATTTAAAATAACACGGAACTCCAAATATTACAACCTGTTAAAACATTCGACCCAAATAATTAAACAGAGTTACAAAAATACATATAGGATTCGACATATTACTAGCTCACTAAATCTAATAAATGTACTCTGACAACACGGTCGATGCTGAAATCCAAACCTTGATGTGTTCCTCGAACTCGCTTTACCTAACCTACGCACGAAAACATATTTTGAACGCTGAGCTACAAAAGCTCAGTGGGTACGCCGAACTCGGCCCAAAATCATGCATATCATAAGCAGTAAAACAAAGCATATAAATATCGTGCATGATATGATGGTATAGTATGCTTGCCTAACACATGGTATAAACAATGTATAATATCGCACACAACATCTACATGTCACAACACAAAATAACACACAAGAGTGAGGCCCGCGTCCACACAGCATCGGGATCCTACACTCAGGATTGAGGCCTCCCTTAAATCCTATGCCCGGAATGTTACATCGGACATCTTCGAACGAGGCCGCCCAACGTTCGGAAAGGGATGGAGGCCGCTCAACCAACCTGATACTCGAAATGTTACATTGAACATCTTTGAGTGAGGTCGCCCAACACTCGGAATAAAAGTCTTCAATACATCACCCGGAATGTTACATCGGATGGCCTTCGACGTGTTGAAACACTTTTGGATATCCGGATTTCTATCAAACAATGACTCAAACCACACAAACGGTCCACCTAGGACCATAACAACAAAGCATACTAAGACTCATCAAGACTTAATCTTTTTGGGGGTTAAAATCATCAATCTTATGTTAACAATACATTTAATTATTTATAAGATTCATTTGGACCCTTAATCCTTTTATCGAACCTCAAACAAAGCTTATCTTAACAAAAGTTCACAGGGGTATCGATACTCCTATATGGGGTATCGAAACATGGGTATCGATACCCTTTGACCAATTTTAAAGTCAACGAAAGAGGAACCTCTACATTCGATACTGGTATCAAATCTATTATGCCACTAGAGGATCCGGTATCGAACCATGGTTCGATACCCCTACCCACATAGCCTATTTTCACTCATGGGTATCGATACCGGTGGCCCGTGTATCGATACCCCTGCATGAAATACAGGTCTGCACTTAGAAATTTCAAGGATTCATTCCTAAACAACTTCTAATCGATTCAAAAGTATTCCTATTCAATCTTAAGGAAGTTTAGGGTGTTTTAACTTCATTTTTCAGGCCTTAATCACATTAATACAAAATCCACCATTAACACATTCAAAGCTTAAAACTAAGTATTCAAACACCAACATCTACATGTATGCAAACTAATGATATGAATGATAAAGAGATGAGTTGAGAGTACCAACCTTGAGCTAAAAACAACAAAACTCGAGCTCCCTTCACCCTCAAGCTTTTCCATCTCCAAAGCTTGTAGATGGCTCTCCCACTTGTTTCTCTACAAGGGAAAAGATGAGCAGTGAATTAGACACCAAGAAGAAGATTCTTAGGGTCTAAAACACTAGAAAAACCAAGATTATCTCACTCAAAGACTCATTCCCGAACTCAACACAAAACCCCACCTAAACCTTCATCTTCCACCAAACCAACTCTTACTTACCTCTTTTTATAGATCAAAAACACCCTTACAACTTACCCTTCACCTCAAAAACGTGATTTTCAACTTACCCCACTTAAATCAATTGTTTTTTATTTTAGTTTAGAATTTAGGTATTTTAGTGTTTAATCTAAATTGAAAGTTCAGAGTTTTGATTTATAGTTTAAGATTTAAATTTAAATTTAAAAGTAGTAAATTTGATGTTTTAGGTTTAGAGTTTTAATTAAATCTAAAAAAACAAAATTATAAAAAAAGAGTTGTAAATTTATTTAAGGTTTAATATCCAAAATATTTTAGATTTAATTAAGTTTTAATATTTTATTTAAATTTTAATTATTTTATATTTTATATTGGAATAACATTATATTTCATATGTATGTATTCGATAGGTTAGATGTCATATCATTTAAAATATATTATCACATGTTTACTATATATCATTATCATTAAATTTTTTAACGGTGTGTTCATCATAGATAATAAATGAGATATTTGTCAAAAAAATTAGGTTAAGGGCTAAATTTATCCCAAATAAAGAATGATGACCAAAATGATAAAAAAAACTATAAACATTAAGGGTTAAATTTATCTTTCTACCAAAAATAATTAGATTTGAACTTTCGGATTTGAATTTTAGATACTTATTGGATTAATTTGAATTTATGTAAATTATTTTGATTTAGATTTTTTTTAAAAGTTTGATTATTAAATGAATTAGACAACTTTATAAAGTCTGATCTAAATCCGATCCACCATCGTCGGCTTCCTCTCTAATCTCCTCTAATATTTCAATGGGATTCTCCATTTTTCGATTTCAAACCCTAACAAGTCCCCCTTGCGGAATTAGGGTTTTTCTGTTGGGGGAAAACAAAATTCAAACATGTCGAAACGCAAATTCGGATTCGAAGGGTTTGGAATAAGCCGTCAAGCTACTTACAACTTCGAGCGATCGGAAGCTGCTCAACGCCTCTACGTTCCTCCCTCCTCTCGTCACGGCCACGATAACTACGAAGACACCGACCTTGACAATATCGATTACGCCGATAATGATTCTTCCAAGGAAGCTGATAATAATAACTCAAACAGCAATGTCAACGGAGCGGAAGATGAGGAAGTTGACCCTCTTGACGCGTTTATGCAAGGTATTCAGGAGGATTTGAAGGCGGCGCCACCTACGAAGCCGAAGGACAAGGCAGAGAGGTATAGAGATGATGAGGATGAGGATGATCCTATGGAGAGCTTTTTGAGGGCGAAGAAGGATATTGGGTTGACGTTGGCTGCGGATGCTTTACGGGCGGGATATGATTCGGATGAAGAGGTTTATGCAGCGGCCAAGGCTGTAGATGCGGGTGCGTTGGAGTATGATTCCGATGATAATCCAGTTGTTGTGGACAAGAGGAAGATCGAGCCGATTCCGGCTCTTGATCACAGTTCCATTGAGTATGAACCGTTTAATAAAGATTTTTATGAGGAGAAGGCATCAATTTCAGGTAATTGAAAACCTAATAGCAGATGATTATAAGTTCTAAGCAGCATCCATTCTTAGAAAAAAGAATCTATTGGATATGGTTATCTGAAAATTGTTGGGGCGTCTTTGGGTTATTGATTATGTCGCCTGGACATAAGATTAGTTGGATACTTATGGTCTCTTCAGTTTGAATATGACTTAGTTGATTACGGTATATGCTTAATCTATTATAGGCAGCTATTTGTACTTTATGTATGCAGGCAGATGCAGCTATTACCTAAGCAACTTCTATAGTCTATATAAATATGGAATTGAGTTTGAAGTTTTATGTGTTTTAGTTAATGCCTTAGTAGATCATTTCCGGCCTGTGGAAATAATATACATCATGGTTTGTTTATTCATTAATGCTGTTAGTGTGAGGCTTTTTTCTTGATAAAGAACGGGCATATTCTTCATTGAGATGGCTTTGTATCTGAAATCTACCTTCATTATCAACTTTTATAGGAATGAGTGAGCAAGAAGTAGCTGAATACCGAAAGAGCTTGGCTATCCGTGTTTCTGGTTTTGATGTCCCAAGACCTGTTAAGACATTTGAAGATTGTGGCTTTGCACCAGAATTAATGCGTGCTATTGCGAAACAAGGCTATGAAAAGCCTACCACTATTCAGTGCCAAGCCTTACCTATTGTTCTTTCTGGGAGGGATATTATTGGTATAGCAAAAACTGGTTCTGGTAAGACTGCTTCTTTTGTTCTTCCAATGATTGTCCACATTATGGATCAGCCTGAACTTCAGAAAGAGGAGGGTCCAATTGGAGTGATATGTGCACCTACCCGGGAACTAGCACACCAAATATATTTGGAAACAAAGAAGTTTGCAAAAGCCTATGGATTACGTTCCTGTGCTGTTTATGGTGGAATGTCCAAACTTGATCAGTTCAAGGAACTCAAGGCAGGATGTGAGATAGTTGTTGCTACGCCTGGCCGATTGATAGACATGATTAAAATGAAGGCCCTGACCCTGATGAGAGCAACTTATTTGGTACTTGATGAGGCTGATCGAATGTTTGACCTTGGGTTTGAACCGCAAATAAGGTCAATTGTTGGCCAAATCAGACCTGATCGCCAGACCCTACTATTTTCTGCAACAATGCCCCATAAAGTTGAGAAGTTGGCAAGGGAAATTCTTGGTGACCCAGTCAGAGTCACAGTTGGAGAGGTGGGAATGGCTAATGAAGATATTACGCAGGTTGTTCATGTAATTCCTTCCGACTCTGAGAAGTTATCTTGGCTTCTGGAGAAGCTACCTGGTATGATTGATGAGGGTGACGTCTTGGTGTTTGCTTCAAAGAAAGCTAGTGTCGATGAGATTGAGTCACAGCTTTCTCAGAAAGGTTTTAAGGTTTCCGCCCTTCATGGTGATAAGGATCAGGCTTCTCGAATGGAAATTCTACACAAGTTTAAATCTGGCATCTACCATGTTCTTGTAGCGACTGATGTTGCTGCCCGTGGTCTTGATATCAAGTCAATTAAGTCAATTGTGAACTTTGATATTGCAAAAGACATGGATATGCATGTGCACCGTATTGGAAGGACAGGTCGTGCTGGTGATAAAGATGGAACTGCATACACTTTGATAACTCAGAAGGAGGCGAGGTTTGCTGGTGAATTGGTTAATAGTTTGATCGCTGCTGGTCAAAATGTCTCCACAGAACTCATGGATCTTGCTATGAAGGTAATTCAAATACTTCAGCTAATATTTCTTTTGTAGTTAATGGCATTCATTAAAGTTATTAGAAACCAAGATGGCATACATTTTTCGATGTTCAATTTGGGAGATCTACATTGCTTGCTAACACCTACTGATGGAACTATCTTATGCAATTCCCTAGTTTTCCTCCATTCTTGAAATTGTAGCTATTGGATATGATATACTTGTTCTCTAAAGTAGTGACGTTTGTCTTGTCCATAAATAGGATGGAAGATTCCGGTCCAAGCGTGATGCAAGAAAAGGAGGTATGGTTTCTTATGACATGCCATTGCAACAGTATGCATATGCTTGTTTGTGTGCATCTACAACTCTGTTTAAGCTATCATGAAATGAAAAGCAGCTAAGAAAGAGTTAACATGCCAATGCAACTGGTTGTTTACATGCTTTTCCAAAAGATTTATGTTTGCTGTACTTATGGATGTGCCTTGAACTTACAATTGATGTGTGCTATAACATACAGGTGGGAAGAAAGGCAGAGGAAGAGGTGGTGGGGGCGTGGGTGGTCGAGGTGTTCGCGGCGTTGATTATGGTCTGGGTATTGGATATAATGCTGAATCCAGTAATGTTACATATCAGCCTGCTCAAAGTCGAAATGCTGCAGTAAACTCTCTGAAAACTGGCATGATGGCACAATTTAGGAGTAGCTTTGTAGCTGCCTCATCAAATTCTCAAAACCAATGCTCCAGTAACAGCTCAAGTGCCAAGAGACCAACTTTGGCTGGATTTGTATCTGGTGGTACCATAGGTGGAGATTTAAATAGGTCTCAGATGGTCAGTTCATTCAGCATCGCTCCATCATCAGGATTGAATACTTCACAGAATACTGGACAAAATGCTAGCCAAAGGAACTCAGAGAGGTCACTTTTCTCAACTGATATTTTGTGCTAGCATTCTGCTATGTTTTTTTTTTAAATTACCATTCTCTGCTCAATTAATCTCATTCTTGGTGGCTTTGTTTTTGCAGTTCAAGAGATAGGCCTAGAGAAAGACGGAAGCCCTCTGGATGGGACCGTTAGGCTTTATACATCTGTGGATGATGCTATTTACATAAACAAGAAATTTTCTGTTCAAATCTCGAATTAACCTTGTCTGTACTCTTATCATGCTTAGTAAGTCCTCTTTATGCTTTCTGTTTAATAATCAGTTCAGATTCATATATATATATATATATATATATATATATGTGCATCTAGAATTTAGTGTTTTTGCATTCTTATATCTTCAATATCTTTCCATCTTTATGAGTTCTTATTTGAGGAGAATGTTCAGTTTGTTGATAGAGGCAGTAATAATTTTAAGAGCAGCGGAATCATTTTGGAAAAATAGGGTCCAACAGGGCATCATTCTCTGCTGTAAACTACCTGAACGACTGAACCATTCCATGACTCTATGTACATAGCTAACAAGAAGCAAAGGAATTATTTAGTGAACATAGCATATTCTATAAGTTAAAAACCATAGAAGGGAATGATCTTTTTTCTCCCTTTAAGTCTGCCTTAAGTTATGCAGTACTTATATCCTAGGCATTGGAGGGTGTTGTAACCTTACAAGTTTCGATTCATGATTTGTTTAAATTTAAGATTGGAAATTCGACGAATCAAGAAGGTTGTTGTGAGAATTTTTGAGTGTCTTGAGCTTGAAATTGTTATTAGCTGGGAAATGCTCCATTCATCTTGCTTCAATTGTAAAGTCATAGCACCATTGGCGATGCATGTAGAACCGAGTAAACTTTGACATCCTACCAACAATTTTTTTGCTTGTATCCCTTAAGCACTCAAGGTAGAGGTAATTTTAGGCGTCTGTTGTCGGTAGCAGGAGATCCTGGTGTAATCTCATTTATCTGAAACAAGCTCAACAAAATCGTAATGAGAAAACAGAGACGAAGGGTTTACCCCTGCATCTTTTGGTGTGAGAATTGCTTCTGCTATTCATCATAAGGTCGTTTTTCGGCCAATTAAATGTGTCTGTCCCATCATATCCAGGCGTCTCCCATCCAACTTCCTGCAATATCCCTTGTTTCTTAACAAAAAATGAGCTGCTGAAATGATTTCTGCCAATATTTAGATCAAACTTGCCTATACCAATTTGTTACGAAAGTAATTCAGAAAATGGAGTTTCGATCCTTTACTTTCTATGTGAAGAAACAAATACCGCTAGTACTAAATCAAGGCTTTGAATTTTCATGATAGATTAATGAATCAAGCTGCGAGTATGGTCGTGATGGATGAATCAAAACCCACCGTTTCGAATTTTATATATTTTAGAAAATTTTAAAATTATATTTTTTTTGGATTTTCAATAATTTCTTTATATTTTTAGTTTTTTTTCATCGGAATCTTGGTTAAAAAAGTGAAAAGAACTAACTTCACTTTTTTTTGTTAAATTTTGTTAATTTTTTTGATGTGTCATGTTATCTATATAACAAAGGTTATTTAAAATATTATAAAAGATTAAAATATAAATTTTAAAAATTGCGTATTTAAAATATTATATTGTGGTTTAGATTTTAAGGTTTTAGGTTGTAGGGATAGATTTTCAGGTACTGCATAACTTGGCAGACTTAAGGCAGATTTTTAAGGAAATATTAAAGATCTTTTGTTAGACTTGAAGATGCTCGATGGACAACCGATTTAGCTTAGCCAAGTGATGGAGAATACTTAATTTGGGTGTTAGTTGTGGAAGCAAAAAGATAAGAATTGAACACAAGGATTTATAGTGGTTTAGATTTTGAACAAGCACCTACATCCACTACCTTAACTTCCCACTAAGGAAATTCATTAAGAATTCAACCTTTTGAGGAACAAAGGGATAACCTTACAACCTTAATCCACAAACCGAGTCAAGCATCCAAAGCTCACAACCAAACTTTGGGAATTCACTCACAAAGAAATTTTTCAAGCAAACTTGAATCCTTCTAATAAGGCTAATTGTTTGCAATTAAGCTCTCACCCAATCATAAGACACTTGAGCATACATATACATTAAGCTCACAAGTGTTGTCTATCCAAAAGATGAGAATTAAGCTCTAAGACAATTTTTTCATCATATTGTTGTTACAATGTAAGCATTAGTCTTCTCTTAATGCTTGAGGCTTGTTTTTATCATCCCAAATGAGCTTCTAGCCGTTGGTGACCGTTGGGATTGATCTGGAGCCGTTTGGAGCTGATTTGAAGGCTTATTTTTGCTTCTAGTATGATCGATATCGAAACACGTGGAAGTTGTTTTGATACAACTGCTTTGGAAAATAGTCATTGAAAATTACATTTAAGAACCGGTATCGAAACACCTTCTAGGCGTTTCGAAACCCTTAGCTCATGGTATCGAAACAGGCCTTAGTTGTTTCGATACTGCTCCTAGCCGTTGGGGGTTTTCAAATGACCATTGGAGGTGTATCGGAACACGTATCGAAACCATTCTGTCTAGAGACAAAAACGTATCGAAACGTTTGTACATTTTCCTTTGAAATAAGCAAGCTGTTTCGAAATACTTGGGAAGTGTATTGAAATGCCTGGAACATTGTGTTCTTTGGATTCTTTAAAATATTTAAAACACATTAACAAGTCCTTAAAAGAGTCTCAAACTTATTTTCAAGTTGTTTGGACATAAAATCATTTTTTAAAAATACTTTCAATTTAGTCCAAAACTATTTTTCAATTATTATATCAAAATATTAGTTCTATAATCTCCCCTTTTTGATATAATAAAACCAACTTGAAAAATTATTTTTGAGATTGCCCCCCCTTTGTGAAATAAACTTTGAATAAGAGAGTTAAGAATATCAAAACATTAAAGCTTTCCCTTACTCATTAAACCATTTGATAAATCAAATTTTCACAACATTCTCCTCCTTTTTGTTATATCAAAAATGGTTCAAAACAAGTTTGAAAATCTTTAAAGCTCATAACATAGGAGAGTTTTGAAAATGCTAATTGTTTTAAAATTAAATACCAAAGGTTAGTTTATAAAATCAAAAGACTCATCCTTACTCAAAGCATTACTAAGGTGTTAGTTCAACAAATATAATAGTCTAGTTTAAACAAAAGATAAACAAAATTAAAGCTAAAAACTAGATTTTTACCACACTTGAATTCAAGGGAGGATGTGAAGCCTTCCTTCTTCAAATGTCTTTCTTGTGTGTATGGAGTTCCCCTTTAATCTTGCACTTGGTTGCTTAATCCTCCATCACACCTAAAGACGACAATCAAGTAATTTTTGGTATCCAAATTGCTTTGGATCCTTTGACATTAGTAGCAGATAACTTAGTCCCCTTAGAAATTCATTTTTCAATTCCATCCTTTTTAATTGAAGTGGTTAGTCCTTTTGGAACCCAAACACTTCTAAAACATTTTCCACCGATAAATCTAGGGGCACTAGATTGTCTCATGTAAAAATTTGACTTTCTCAAATTATTTTTTTTCAAGCTCTTTAGAAATCAAATATTTTTCTTTCTTAAGATCATCTAAAGCAACTTGATGATCTCTTTCCATTGTTTGAAGTAAATTTTATAAATAAAAAACTTTAAACTCAAAATCTTTTAATTTTGCTTCAAATTTAAAATTGGTTTTTGAAAGCAAATCATTTTCCAATTTAAGCTTTGAAATTATCTTTTTGTTTTTAGAAAATTAAATCTTAAACTCAAAAGCCAATTTATCATAAGTTTCTTGTAACTAATCAAAAATATATGAATTTGAAGTAGATGAGTTAAAAGTTACCTTCCCTCATTGAGGGCCATCAAGCATAAGTTGGCTTCTTCATTTTCGGTGGAGTCCCCATCGCTCCAAGTAGCCAAATATGCTTGCTTCTTTGAAGATGATCCCTTTATGATTGACTTATAGAGATCCTTCATCTTCTTCTTTGATTCATGCTTTGAGGATTTCTTACTCTTGTTCCTCACGAATCGATCAAAGTCCTTAAAGAGTTGGGAAAGCTCTTCATCTTCTTCGCTATCCTCCTCACTTGAATCTTCAAGGTGAATGCACTTGGAGGACTTAAGAGCAATGGTGTTGACATTTACACCAAGCTCTTGGACCTTCTTCTTTTCCATCGATCTAATCTCTTCATTCTTCTCATGTTCTCTTCCTTTCATCATAATTTGATTTGTGAGGAGTGACCCCACGAGTTCATCAAGCTTGAGAGTCTTTAAATTCTTTGCTTCGATGATGGCAGTCCCTTTTGAGTCCCATGACTTAGGAAGAGAATAGATAAGCTTACGAACAAGCTTCTCATCCGGAATGATCTCTCCATATCCTTTAAGTCCATTGGTGATAGTGAAGAATCGATCGAACATCTTTGCTATGTCCTCTTCCGGATTTATCTTGAAGTTCTCATACTCTTGGTTGAGGAGTCCAATCTTGGTCTCCTTTACTTCGTTTGTACCTTCGTATGTAACTTCTAGCTTGTCCCAAACTTCCTTAGCACTCTCACAAGAAGACATCTTCTCATAAATGGTTGGATGGAATGCACACACGAGAATGTGCAAAACCTTCCTATTTAGCATCATCTTTTTGCGATCTTCCACGCTCCATTCTGCCTTGCGATCTTCTCAAGTCGTTGGGATTTTCAAATGATCGTTGGAGGTGTATCGAAACACGTATCGAAACCATTTTGTCTAGAGACAAACATGTATCGAAACGCCTTAGTAATGTATCAAAACGTCTTGACATTTTCCTTTAAAATAAGCAAGTTGTTTCGAAACACTTGGGAAGTGTATCGAAACGCTTGGGACATTTTGTGTTCTTTGGCTTTTTTAAAATATTTAAAACACATTAACAAGTCCTTAAAAATGTCTCAAACTTATTTTCAAATTGTTTGGGCATAAAACCATTTTTGAAATATTTTCAATTTAGTTCAAAACTATTTTTTCAATTATTATATTAAAATATTAGTTCTACATAATTGTTTGCAACTAAGCTTTCACCCAATCCTAAGACATTTGAGCATACATAAACATTAAGCTCTCAAGTGTTGTCTACCCAAAAGATGAGAATTAAGCTCTAAGACAAATTTTTCATCATATGATTGTTACAATGTAAGTATTAGTTTCTCTTGATGCTTGAGGCTTGCTTTTATCATCCCAAATGAGCTTCTAGCCGTTGGTGACCATTGGGATTGATTTGGAGTTGTTTGGAGCTGATATCAAGGCTTATTTCTGCTTCTGGTATGATCGGTATTGAAACTCGTGAAAGCTGTTTCGATATAGCTGCTTTGGGAAATAGTCGTTGAACCTGCATTTAAGAACCGGTATCGAAACACCTTGTAAGCGTTTTGAAACCCTTAGCTCATGGTATCGAAACAGGCTGCTAGCCGTTGGGGGGGTTTCAAATGATTGTTGGAGGTGTATCGAAACATGTATCGAAACTATTCTGTCCAGAGAAAAAAACGCATCGAAACGCCTTAGGGGTGTATCGAAACGCCTGTACATTTTCCTTTGGAATAAGCAAGCTATTTCAAAACACTTGGGAAGTGTATCGAAACGCATGGAACATTTTGTGTTCTTTGGCTTCTTTAAAACATTTAAAACACATTAACAAGTCCTTGAAAGAGTCTCAAATTTATTTTCAAGTTGTTTGAACATAAAACTATTTTTGAAATATTTTTAATTTAGTCCAAAATTATTTTTCAATTATTATATCAAAAATATTAGTTCTACATCTTTGAACGAGTTGTAACGGGTTTAAGAGATAGTACAATGAAAATCACTGGGGTTTTTAAATTTTGAAAAACTGTATATTTTTTTTTATCAAGCATTCATATAATTTAGAAGAAACAAGGATTTATTCATTTTTGGCACATCTTTATCTCTTTTATTTTAGTTTTGAATAAGATTTATTTATTTTTCTTGTATTTTTTATTTTTTTTTTTGCTTGATATTTTTTAAAAATATATAATTTTTTAAATTCTAGTAAAAAAATGGAGAAATCAACAGAATCATGTAATGAATTTAATTTTCAAACAAAAGGTTTAAGCTAAAAATTAGTTCTCTAATGGCCATATTTATCGGGATAGGCTTTTTGGCTCGTGATTTATATCTAGGTACCTTAATTATTTTAAATAATTCAATTGTATATAGTCTAAAATATGTATAATAATATAAGTTTTAGAAGAAAAAAAATAATCATGCTCGACAAATGCTCGATGAAAAAAAATGAAACATAAAAGATGTATGCTTGTTAGACTCAAGTTTCATGTTTAATATATTTACAAGTATTAGTTAAGATAAAGAGAAAAACTAATAGAAATATATCAAATAATTTATAAAAAAATTGAGTAGACTATAAATAATTTTTTAGATGGGTAATTTTTTAAAAGTTTAGGGTAGAACGAGGCTGTTGGGGAGCAGAGGCGGATTACTGTAGGAGCCAAGGGAGTCTGGCTCCCATATTTTGAAAATTCAAAGTTTAGGCCTTTAAAAAATTTAAAAAATAATTTGTCCCTTATCGATTTTAATTTTTTTATTATGTTCCAAATTTTTTGAATATTTTTAATGAAATCATCTTCAAATTTTTAAAAATTTATCATTGTCTTAATATTTTTTAAAAATTTAAAATCAAAACCTTTAAAAATTTTGAAAAAAAATTAATTTATGCCTTTAAATTAAAAAAAAAAAAAAACGAGTAGGCCTCCCAAATTTTGATGTCAAAATCCTCTCCTGGATGGGTGGTATAAGGTACATCTACTTTTTATACTTCAAACAATGAATCTAATTTTTGTCTCATCTTTATTCTATCATCTGCGAAACATTCCTATCCAATTGAGTGCGAAGCGAGATAGATCTTTATAAAAATAGCCTATTGATATCTCTATCACTAATCACGTACTTTGCTAATTAAAATGTTAATTGTCTTATAAATACTAATGTAAATTACATAATAATATAATGTCATAAATAATAATTAATGTTATATCATGTATTCAAAATCATTATTTATAATAAAATTAAAAGGTTCATTGATTTTTAATTTTGTTCTCTCAATTTGTTTATAATTCTTTCATATTTCAAAGTTATATTTTTGTTTTATTTAAATTCAATATTAATTATCATGAATATTACATCATATTGTTATATTATACACATAAATATTTATGTAGTAATTAAAAAATTAAAACGGTTTTATTTATACAAAACATGATTAACATAAATTAATAGTTTAAAAATGAAGTTTTAAGAATTTAGAGGCCAGATTTATAATTTACTGATAAAATTAATATGTTCAAAAATTTTTGGACTAATTTATAATAAATTTGCGCTGCAATTAACGATATGATTTTTGAAAATTTTCCTCTGAAACAAGCTTGAAGGTGCACTGCGTGACGAGCCTCTTGGTTCAACCGCAGCAGATCAGAGCAAGCCCACCTAGTTCAGTCAGCTAGCCCAAAAGCAACTGGTTTTTCTCCTGGTTCGTACTTCTTACCTCACCGACTGTCAATCAATACCACCGGCGTTACATTTTAAACACTTCAATTAGGGTTCATCACTCCAAAAAGCATAAACCTTTGTCCAATACCAAAAATGGACGAGGCAGATTTCAAGTTTGTGTGTGAATCTAATAAAACCAAAGATGAAAAAGATGGATCTGTTCATGTTAGATTCACGAGCAAACTCGTAATATGTTGAGTTCAATCCCTCCACGCTGAGATGAAGAGGCAGCAACTTCTTAAAGTTTTAAGGTAATATTGTCAAATTTGAGTATTTTTTATTTAAATAAATTATAAAAAATTAAAAAGGAATAAACAAAGAATAAAATTTTAAATTAGAAAGGATAAACATTAATAAAATAAAATATCATCTTATTAAAAGTACTACACTAAATTAGAAAAATAAATAGTAGTCAATTTAAAATAAATATAAAGTTGTAAAGACTAAATTAAAAAAATTATAAATTAATAATAGTTAAATTCGATAAAAATTTTAATTTTAATATACTCTAATACATTATAATTTATACCTATACAATATAGTTTAATACGAGAAATTATATCACGGGTAAGTCTTATCACGTCATCCATGAGATCAACCACTAAAAACCATCAATTTCATCAATTTTTCCATGTCATATTTTTTCCCAAGTGAATCTTCACTCATATTTATTTTTAATTTATTTTAAAAATAATTTTTTCAAGTGAAGATTCACTTACGAAAAAATATGACATGAAAAAATTGATGAAATGGATGGTTTTTAGTGGTTGGTCCCACGGACACGTGGTGGAACTTACCCATGATATAATTTCTCGTTTAATACATTTTAAAAATAAAAATATAAAATTTATACTATATATGAAATATATAATACTATATATATAAAAATATATAATGTATATATATAATATAAGTATGTATGTAAGTTATATAAAATATATATATATATATATAATATAAGTATACATACAATATATTAATATATATTAGATATATACATTAATATATGTATACTTATTACTTGTATATATATATATTATGTATATAATATATTTTTATATTATATTATGATATACTTATATATATTATACTTTATGTATTAAGGTATTATATGTAATATATAATATACTTAAATATATATTAATATATGTATTTAATTTATTTATGAATTAATATATGTATATGTATTTAATTAATGTATGTATATTATTAATTCTTTAAGCCCAACACTAATCCCCTAAGCTCAAATCGCTAAATTAGTTCTCTAAGACTAATTCTGTCACGACCCGGATTCAGATTCGAGTGTCGGGTTAACTCGAGGGGTTTGGGCTTCGGTTTTGGGCCCCGAGTTTGTATAGTTTGGACCTTGTTGGGTCTTAAGTGGTTGGGCTTTGAGTTGGGTTTTAAGTTGGGTTTTAACCCGTGGAGGGGCTAGTCATGGTTCGGGTGGTACCTTTTAGTCTACGACGAGAGCACCAGCTAGGCAATATGCTATGAGGGCACAGAAGGACTGTGTGGCTACAGATGTCATCTCAAGTACGTTCACCTTGTTTTCAGTTCCCATAGTTGCTCTTGTGGACTCGGGGTCTACCCACTCCTATATCCGTAGTGGGATATCTCAGTGTTGGGGGTTACCAGCTAAAGATCTAAAAATAGGAGTTCGTGTGACAAGTCCATTGGGTCTAGATGTTTTTGTGGATAAGGTTTATCGGAGGTGTTCAATAGAGGTGAAAGGCTCGATCTTTCCGATAGATCTTATGGTTTTACCTTTCCAAGAGTTCGATGCAATCCTAGGGATGGATTGGTTGTTCGAGCACGATGCGGGTCTTGGGTGTAGATCAAAGAGTTTGAAACTCCGTGTTGCAGATGGATCTAAGCTTGTTGTGAAGGGAGAGAGAAACCCATGTTTACCGAATGTTGTATCGGTTTTGTCAGCTCAAAGGTTGATCCAACAAGGTTGTGAGGCTTTCTTAGCTCACGTAGTAGATATGAGGTTTGACAGCCCTGAGTTAGGGAGTTTGAGGGTAGATTGTGAGTATCCTGATGTGTTCCTAGAGGAGTTGCCCGGCTTACCTCACGATCGTGAGTTAGAGTTCCGTATAGAGGTGTTGCTAGGTGTCGCGTGTCAAAAGTGTGCGTTTAGTGCAAGTGGACACATCGCAAGTAATAAGTGATAAGTATTTATCGGATTATCGTCTCTACAGGGATTGGTATACTCAATATGTCTTCTTCGTCTTCTTGTTCTATAGAAGGAAATAAAATAAAACACAAGTTATTTGGGTTTGGATTAACTGGAATAAAACAACTAATTAAAGTAAAGAGAATTGAATATTAGAGAGAGAGAGGTCAGGATCCAGTTGCGTTGTATTGTGGATTTGATTGACTTGTCTCCGTCCAATGCAATCGTATATCACTACCTCGGCAGCACTGCAGATTACTGCCTTGGCAGCGACGATACTGTCCATCGCGGCAATCCCTTGCTCATGGGTGGACTTTACCAAAGTTCGGCAAAGTGTCCTTGAATGACTCCGCTTATCCCTAAGTCGAAGTACTGTTGATGACTAGTCCTTGATGATACCTCTCGGCGTGAATCAATTATACTCACCAACCAATCTCACACTTCTTTTAGCCGCTGAAACTCTTAACCTATCCCTAGGCCGAGTTAGTATTTCGCGATTGAAACACCGTACTTACCCCTTTCGTAAATCTAACTCTTTCGAGTCTAGATAAATGGATTACTCACAAACTTCTCTCCCGAGCTTGAGTGCAAGAACAAGGAATAACAAAGGATAAGCAAACCTTGATAGTTTTATTGCATTGAAACAAAGAAAAATACAATCTCCTCTCACATATACTAAACAACCTTCACCTAAACCCTAAGAAAGTTTAGAACATAGTCGAGAGAAAGAAAACAAAGTTATGAATCGGCTCTCTCTCTAGGTATTCGTGTCTAATACATTGGATGGCTAGGTCTTTATATAGGCTAGACCTAGGGCAAACCTTTCCTAAGTAGAATACAACTTGGAGTAGGGAACAAGTTATGTACATAATTAAAATATTTCCAAGTTTAATTCAACTAAGAGGCTTTCCCGCGTGGCCTTGTCTTGGGCTTTTCCTCATGCTAACCAGCTCCGATCCATGTGCTTTATGTCCAGAAACGTCCCTTGGATTTTTATCTTCCAATCACCTACAGTCTTGCTTTCTGGCTCTCAGCTGCTGCCTCGCATCAGATCTTGCCTCGGCCATGTTGCTGCCGCGACAATGGTTCTCCTGCACAGATATAAAAATGTAGTAAAACTTGCCTTTTTCTTTAAATATTATCTTTATGAGCTTAACTTCTAAATATATCACATTAAGTACATGCATTGGTCCGAGTGGGTGTAAATTCGGTGATTAATGCCCATAAAAGGTGTAAAAAGTGATAGTGAGTTGAGCACTTATCACCAGGTACGGCACCGGTGTCCATAACACCTTATCGTATAGCACCGACAGAGATGAAAGAGTTGAAACAGCAGATCAAGGAGTTGCTTGAGAGAGGTTTTATCAAACCGAGTGTGTCACCGTGGGGAGAACCGGTTTTGTTTGTAAAGAAGAAGGACGGGTCGATGAGGATGTGCATCGACTATCGTCAGCTCAACAAAGTCACAATCAAGAACTGTTATCCGTTGCCTAGGATCGATGACTTGTTTGATCAATTGAGGGGCGCTCGTGTGTTCTCTAAGATAGATCTGCAATCAGGGTACTACCAGTTGAAAGTGGTGGAAGAGGATGTCCAAAAGACCGCTTTTATGACGCGGTACGGGCATATGAATTCTTAGTGATGCGGTTTGGGCTCACGAATGCACCAACAGCTTTTATGGACTTGATGAACCTGATCTTTCAGCCGTACCTAGATCAGTTTGTGGTGGTGTTCATCGACGATATCTTGGTGTATTCACGCTCAGAGGAGGAGCATGACTACCACCTAAGAGTTGTTCTCCAGGTTTTGAGGGATAGGCGTCTATACGCCAAGTTTAGTAAGTGTGATTTCTAGCTGTCAGAGGTGGCGTTTCTCGGCCACATCGTTACGGCGGATGGCATTCGTGTGGATCCATAGAAAATCCAAGCTGTGGTGGAATGGAAACCACCAAAGAAAGTATCGGAAGTTCGTAGCTTTCTTGGACTTGTCGGATACTACAGGAGGTTTGTTAAAGGCTTTTCGATCATAACAACACCGTTGACAAAGTTGCTTCAGAAAGGGGTTTCGTTTGTGTGAAACAAGAGGAGACAATAGAGTTTTGAGCAGCTTAAGGCTTATCTTACGGAGGCTCCGGTCTTGACGCAACCGGAACCAGGGAAGGATTATGTGGTGTTTAGCAATGCTTCCTTGAATGGGTTAGGTTGTGTGCTCATGCAAGAGGGTAAGGTGGTTGCTTACGCCTTGAGGCAGTTGAAACCCCATGAAAAGAACTATCCTACCCATGATCTTGAGTTGGCGACAATTATCTTCGCGTTGAAGATATGGAGACATTATTTCTATGGGGAGAAATGTTATGTCTACACTGATCACAAGAGTCTAAAGTATCTACTTACCTAGAAAGAGTTGAATCTGAGACCGGAGATGGATAGAGTTGTTGAAAGACTATGATTGTGTCATAGAGTATCATCCTGGTAAGACGAATGTGGTTGTTGATGCTTTGAGTAGAAAGTCCATGTCGAACTTGAGAACCATGTTTGCATGGTTAAGGATGACCGAGGATGGCGATTTGTTGGCAGAGTTTCATGTGGAGCCCACGCTAGTTCACGAGATAAAGAGACGACAAGTGTTAGACGAGGAGTTGGTAGCTCAACTTGAGGCTTGTCAAAGAGGTGAGGTGTCAGACTTTAAGGTACAAGATGGTGGCTTCTTGTACTTTAAAGGTCGTTTGTGTGTCCCTGCTCTTGAGGATCTGAGAGACCGTATCTTAAGAGAAGCTCACCGTAGTCTAGTTTTTGTGCATCCGGGTAGTAACAAGATGTATCAGGATCTTCGTCCTTTCTTTTGGTGGCCTTGCATGAAAAGAGTTGTTTTCGAGTTTGTGACAAGATGCTTAGCATGTCAGCTTGTGAAAGTGTAACATCAGGTTCCTTCAGGTTTGCTTCCAGCCTATCTAGATTCCATAGTGGAAGTGGGATCATGTGACCATGGACTTTGTCACCGAGTTATCAATGACGTTGAGAAAGCATGATGTTGTGTGGGTCATTGTTGACCGGTTGACCAAGTCAGCTCACTTTTTACTGGTTAGGATGGACTTCAGTTTGGAAAAGTTGGCTTAATTGTAAATAAAGGAGATCGTAAGGTTGCATGGTGTACCTTCATCGATCATATCGGATAAGGATCCGAGGTTCATTGCGAGGTTGTGGAGGTCTATCCATAAGGCTTTGGATACCAAGTTGCACTTCAGCACAGCTTTTCATTCTCAGACCGATGGAAAGTCTGAGCGAGTTATATAGATCTTGGAGGATATGCTTAGGTGTTGTGTAGTGGACTTTGCCTGGAGTTGGGAAGATCAGTTACCGCTTGTAGAGTTTGCGTACAAAAACAGTTATCAATCAAGTATAAAGATGACACCTTTTGAGGCCTTGTACGGGAGTATGTGTAGGACACCTTTGTGTTGGACCGAGCTAAATGAGAGACGGATAGTAGGTTTCGATCTTCTTAAGGAAACCGAGGAAAAAGTTTAGATAATCAAGGAAAGGTTGCAAGCAGCGTTTGACCGACAGAAAGCTTATGCGGATAAGAAACGTAAGCACATCGAGTATGAGTTAAGAGAAAAAGTGTTTCTTAAGGTATCTTCTTGGAAAGGAATCATCCATTTTGGACGGAAGGGAAAGTTGAGTCCGAGGTACGTGGGACCGTATGAAGTTCTTGAAAGAGTGGGACCAGTGGCTTATCGGCTAGCTTTGCCTCCAGAGTTAGCACATATCCATGATGTATTCTACATGTCTATGTTAAGGCGTTACCGTTCAGATCCTTCTTATGTTGTTCAGCTTGAGGAAATCGAAGTCAATAAGGATTTTACTTACGAGGAAAGACCAATAGGAATCTTCGATAGAGGAGTAAAGGAGCTTCGAAACAAGAGTATACAGTTGGTAAAGGTTCTTTGGAGAAACCACGGAGTTGAAGAAGCTACGTGGGAAGTTGAGAATGACATGAGAGCTCAGTATCCGCATCTCTTCCTGACAGGTAAATTTCGAGGACGAAATTTTCTTTAAGGAAGGGAGAGTTGTCACGACCCGGATTCGGATCCGAGTGTTGGGTTAACCCGAGGGGTTTGGGCTTCGGTTTTGGGCCCCGAGTTTGTGTAGTTTAGGCCTTGTTGGGACTTAAGTGGTTGGGCTTTGAGTTGGGTTTTAATTTGGGCTTGGTTTGGAAGGACATTTTGGTAAATGACAAAATGGGATGATGAGAGGGGTTGGGGTTTTATTTCTCTGCAGAGAGTGACTCATTCCTCTTTTCTTCCATCCTTCCTTCATCATCTTTGTAAGAAGAGAAGAGTTAAAGGAGAGATCTTTGAGAGTTTGTTTGGGAATCTCGTTTTAGAGGAAGAGGGAAGGTTTTTCAAGGTGATCTATAAAACAAGGTAAGAAAGAGTTAGTTTGGTGGAGAGAAGGGTTTTGTGGGGGTTTAAGCTTGAGTTCGGGATTTGGTTTTGGAAAGCTTAAATCCTATCTTGTTAGTGTTTTAAAGCTTTGAGGATCATCTTAGAGTGGTTCTAAGTTGTTGTTATCCTTCTCTTTGTAGAGAAACAAGTGGAAGAGCCATCATCAAGCTTGAGGAAGGAGAAATCTTGAGGTTGATCTTGGAGCTCGAGTTTGCTGTTTTGTTGCTATTTTTGCTTAAGGTTGGTACACTTCCAACCCTTAATCAGCATGCATATCATGTTTTAAGTTTAAATGCAAATTTGTAGATTGGTTTGGTATGCTTTGTAGCTTTAGGTGACCTTTAATGGTGGATTATGTTTATGTTGATGAACCTTCGTAAAAATGATGTAAACATGCTTAGGATCACTTCCCTAAAGTCTAGGATCAATTTAGGAATAAATGGATTGAGTTTGGATAGAATCCTAAGTGTTTGAATATGCAAAACTGTACATTTCGTGCAGGGGTATCAAAATGCGGGCAAGGCATTTCGATACCGAGTCGTCCAGTGACGTTCCCGATTTAATACCGGTATCGAATCGGGTAGGTCCTCTTTCGTTGACTTTGAGGTGGGTTAAAGGGTTCAATACCGGTCGTTTTGATACCCCTTTTGAGAGGGTATCGATACCTGGTGTTCCGATACTCCAAATAGGGGTGTCGATACCTTAAGGCAAATTAGCCCAAGTTCTTGTGGAAAAATGGTAAAGTCTCACAATGCTACCTTAGGAGTTCCAAAGATTTGTATAAACCTTAAAATGAATATTAGACTGAGAAATAGACACCTAAACCCCTTAAAGAGATAATTGAGTAATAATTGGAGTCTAGTGGTGTAAACCGATATGTGGAACCGTTAAGGGTTCGTTTGACCTATTCGAGTCACGTGGGTTTCTAGGAACCTTGCTTAGTGTTGATGGGTTGCCTAGAGTATATATATTATATGATATGAGATAACCTAGTAACCTTGCTTAGTGCTGATGGGTTACTAGAGTATATATTATATGATGGTAAAACTGATAACCTTGATTAGTGCTGATGAGTTATCGGTAATATATTACGCGGAAGACTAGCTAGGACCTTGCTTAATATTGATGGGTCCCCCTACTTTTATACTACTATGAGGTGATATGGACATCAATATATATATATATATGTATATATATATGAGATATAAATACGAGTTAAGAACTTCAGATGTTGTGTGGTCTTCTCTAGTCTTGCATATGCTATGTGCCGATAATATGCCATCATGATATCATGTGTTTAGGCGGTTATGGTAGTGCCATCGTACTCATGTCATGTCATCATACATGTTGCTATGCTTATTTTATGCTATGCTTGATGTGGACCGGTTGGTCGAGTACCCACTGAGCTTTAGTAGCTCAGCGTTCGAAATGTTTTTTCGTGTGTAGGTTAAGGAAGCTTTCAGAGGAGCATCATCGTGGTGGGTTCAACATCGACATCTGTGGTCAAAATACTGTTATTAGGCATAGTGGGCATTTTTACTTGTAGAACCCTATATGTGTAATTTGTAACTCTGTTCTAATAATTGAAAAAAAAAGTTTTGGACTAAATTGAAAATATTTCAAGAATGATTTTATGTCCAAAAAAATTGAAAATAAGTTTGAGACATTTTCAAGGACTTGATCATGTGTTTTAAATGTTTTAAAGAAGCCAAAGAACATAAAATGTTTCAAGCGTTTCGATACACTTTCCAAGTGTTTCTAAACAACTTGTTTATTTCAAAAGAAAATTTCCAGGTGTTTCGATACGCCCACAAGGGTCATTTAAACCCCCCAACGGCTAGGAGCAGTATCAAAACGGTTAAGGCTTGTTTTGAAACAATGAGCTAAGGGTTTCTATACACCTTATAGGTGTTTCGATACCGGTTCTTAAATGCAGGTTCAACGGCTATTTCCTAAAGTAGTTGTATCGAAACAACTTCCACGTGTTTCAATACCGATCATACCAGAAGCAGAAATAAGGATCAAAATTAGCTCTAAACTGATCCCAACGGTCACCAAAGGCTAGAAGGTCATTTTGGGTGATAAAAGGAAGTCTCAAGCATCAAATAGAAGACTAATTCTTACATTGTAACAACAATATGATCAAGCAATTGTCTTAGAGCTTAATTCTCATCTTTTGGGTAGACAACACTTGTGAGCTTAATGTTTATGTATGCTCAAGTGTCTTAGGATTGTGTGAGAGCTTAGTTGCAAACAATTAGCCTTATTAGAAGGATTCAAATTTGCTTAAGAATTCTCTTTGTGAGTGAATTCCCAAAGTTCGGTCGTGAGCTTTGGATGTTTAATTCGGGTTGTGAATCAAGGTTGTAAGGTTATCCCTTTATTCATCAAAAGGTCGAATTCTTAGTGAATTGTTTGAAATCCTTAGTAGGAAGCGCAGGTAGTGGATGTAGGTACTTGTTCGAAGGTCGAACCACTATAAATCCTTATTTTCATTGTCTATTTTCATTGCTTCCACGACTAACACCCAAATTACCATTTCTCCATCAATTTGGCAAGCTATATCGGTTATTCATTGAGCCCCTTCAAGCCTAACATTTTTGGCTGACCGTGGGGGTTGGAATCGGATGCGAGTGGGTTGCTTTTCGACTTCCTCCTCAAAGTCAATGTTGATTAGGGAGGTAGTGGTAAATACCTTCCTTTTTCTGTCGGTACACAACTCTTCCATGAACTATTCCACTACCTTCAACGGGGATTCCAAATCATCAGAAGATTTTCTCCAATCAAATGGATTGAAGTTTTCTGGTGTGGCTACTTGGTTTGTGGAGTCCATCCTTAGGAATTTTAGCACTGAGTCTAATGAGAAAGGTTCCATTGCTGCAGTGATAGTGGTGGCAGCAAAGGAAGGTTAAAGTGGGACTCTTGCCGATGCAAAAGCTGATTTGATAGGTCCTTGTGATGCTAGAGGATGTTAAGGCACGGAGAGATCGATTGTGAATGGGGGAGAAGCATTCGAGTAGTTTGGGAATTTCTCTTTGATTGTGGCTATAACTACATTGTTGAAGTCCTGGGTGTACCCCATGAAGGCTAGTTGTCTTCTTTCCATATACTGTAATGGTTGTAGTACGTCCTCCTCTATTGTTTCATCTACTGGTTCTTGCTCTGTTGTACATGCAGGTTCTACAGAAGCAGTGGGTGCGACAAAGGCTTGAGGAACAACATCCTCAACCTGCATCCTCTTCATTTAAACCTCCCTGGTCCTGTCTTTCCTCACCGGTGTGTATAGGTCAGTAGGCAGCGTGGGAACTCTCTCCAAATGACCGAGATTTGTAATTAAACAAGGGAAATAGAGCATACCTTGTTCTTTGGTCGCGCATTCAATTATTTGCTCCTTGATGATGTGGCCGACATTGATTTTGCGGTTGTGGATGATTGAGTGGATAAAAGCTAATCTTGGCTGGTCAACTGTCTGTTTGTGAGAGGTCGGTAGCAGTCACCTTTTAATGAAGATGATCCAAAGCTTGGGTTTCGTTCGGAGGTCTCGATGTCGTACAACGCCACGGTGCTTGCGTGTATCCCACTCTTCCCTCGGCATGCAAAGTTTTTCCTTCATCATCTAGAAATCAGCAGTAGTGAGGGTTAAGACGAAAGCAACATGTTCGTATTCTTCGACGTGGAGGTCGAAATGGGAATTGATTCTATTGTTGGCCACTAAGATCACCCGACCTTGGAGATGTGTGTACAAGTTGTTTGGTTATGGTCGGTGGGCATAAAACTCATGATGGAGGCTAGAAAGTCCTGCTCTTATGATGAAGCATTCGTCCTTCCACCTTTTGTCAGATTGTAGTAGTTAAGATGTCGAACCCACAGGGATTGGCTTTACTTACGCAATTTATTCTTCCTGCACATTGGAAAAGTAAAGATATAGATAATTGAGTTGGATTATAACTAAAGAAACTAATTAAAACAATAAAGATAAATAATAAAAAATCAAGGATAGAAAAGTAGGGCAGGTTAGAGTGCTTCGTAGTGTAGGTTCAATTGACTTGTTTCTGTCTCATGCAATTATACAACACTGCCTCGGCAGCACTGCAGTTTTACTGCCTCGGCAATGAAGGATTACGTCTGTCGTGGCAATCTCTTGCTCTTGGGTAGACTTTACCGATGTTCGCCAAATTGTCCTTTGATGACTCCGCTTTTCTCTAAGTCGAAGTACTGTTGATGACCAGTCCTTGATGATACCTCTCGGCGTGAATCAATTATAATCACCAACCAAACCCACACTTCTTTTAGCCGCTGAAACTCTTAACCTATCTCTAGGCCGAGTTAGAGTTTCCCGATTGAAACACCGTACTTATTCCTTTCGTGAATCTAACTCTCTCGATATTAGATAAATGGATTACTCACACACTTCTCTCTCGAGCTTGGATGCAAAAATAAGGAATGACAAAGAATAAGCAAACCTCGATATTTTATTGTATGAAACAAGAAAGCAAAGTACAATTTTCTTCCACAAGTACTCCACAAACTAACCTAAACCCCAAGGGGACGATGGAGGAGTTTAGGGTTTTTTATGAACACTTGATTTCGAGATATCCCCTCTCTACATAGGCTATGGTTTATATAGGCTTGGCCTAGGGCAAACTTTTCCAAATTAGGAATACAACTTGGAGTAAAACACAAGTTAAGTACATAAATAAAAGATATTTATTTTATTTCTTAGTTTATTCCTATAAGGATTCTTTTCCTACGTGGCCTTTGACCTTGACTTTTCATGTGTTTCCCAGCTCCGATTTCTATGTCGCTTGTCTTAAAACGTCCACATTATTTTTCTCTTCAGATCGCCTATCATATCGACATTTGCTCTTCAGGTGCTGCCGCGGCCTTCAAGTGTTGCCAAGGCCTTCAAGTACTGCCGAGGCGGGTACTTATCTGCATTCCAGCTTTGGTTTCTAGCATCCATCATGCTATCTGGCATTACCTATGTGGTAGTTTTCTGTCTAAGAGAAAAAACCATTAACCGCACCTGTTTTATGCCAAATACTCGATAAATTCAAGAATTGAGTATTGGGATGCTGAAATATGGAAATAAGCAGAATTATCCAATATTGCTATTAAATCTGTCCTTTATTAACAATAATCGGGTAGGAAATTGATATAAAAAAGGACTTTCGGGCACTCATCAACTCGCGTATCTAAACTATGTTTGTTGGCTCCGGTTGCTTCGCAAACTTCTGCCACCGTTGAAAGTTGATTTGGAGAGGATAAAGGTCTCGATGCCAAGATCATCATCGTCTGTGTAGAAAAAACATTGTTCCTCCAAAACCTGACGACCTTTTAAATTGTGCTTGTAGTCTTTTATTACTATCAGCATCGCAAATCTTTTGTATTCTAGTGCGACGGCGGAGGAAGGTTTTGTCTTTGATTTTTCATGGCTTCTTTGTGTAGAACTGGAACAAGAAAGACAAAAAAAGTGATAGAAACTAGAAATAAAATAAAGATGAAAGGAAATGAAATGTTTTAACCAGTTTTGGTAGATGGGTTTATATAAACATAAATGGGCGTGACGTTTGAGGGAGAGACGTGATTTTTGCCACCAATGGCATGCACGCAACGCTTCCACAACTGGCAACCATTAGTAGTTGAATTAATACAGTTTTTAAAATTAGACGGCAAAATTTCTGCCCTAAATTTTGTTGTCGTATTATTGAGGCGGGTAATGGGTCTCAACTGTTGGGTTGGTTATCAACTCATAAACCCTCTGTATTTGACCTAAAATAAAAAAATAAATTATTCTAATAAAAAGAATTGAAATTACTGAAAAATAAATATAGAAAAATAAATTTAAATTCTAAAACATAAAATTGAAATATGGAATTTTAAAGAAATTAGGTTATTGGAGGTGTGCAATTAATTACATCTCCTGGAGTAATCATCTTCACTTTTTTTTTGTTGGATGGGATACTAATAATCCAATTGTTGTATCCTCATCCGAAGGCTTCTTTTTTGTTTGTTTTTGGAAAAAATTATCCATTGGGACTAATTCATTGCTCACAAGGATTAAGCCGCCGAGGAAGCAGTTGTTGAGGCGGGTGTTGCCAAGCGGTTTGTTTCAGTATCAAAATTAAATTCATATTTAATCTCAATCTGTTGCCATTCATCTGGCTCCTCTAGATACCTTAACGCTTTGAACACATTGATCTTGATTTGTTGGTCATTGACTCGAATAACCAAATTTCCTTTTTCTTATTTGATCAATGTTCTCCCTATTGTTAAGAATGGTCTACCCAATATGATTGAAGCATTTTTCATTTACTTCACAATCTAAAATAAGAAAGTCAGTAAGAAATATAAATTTATCCACTCTTATCAAAATATATTCAATTTTCCCTCGAGTTGCACGTAAGAACGGTCTGCCAATTGTAGTATTACCGTAGTTTGTTTTGCCTACCCAATAACTAGCTTCTGAAATAATGACTTAGGCAATAAATTTATAATGGCACTTAAGTCGCATAATGTCTTGCTCACATATTGATTCCCAATAGAACATGGTATCATAAAACTACCTAGTTCTTTTCTCTTTGTTGTGGCTCAGTTATGCAGCATTGCCACGCATCCTTCTATTGCGGCAGCAAGGTGCCTTGGCATCATCTGCTATGGAATATTTTCTTGCTTTTGTTTCTGTTGGTTCTTTCTCATTACATTTTTCTTTGTTTACATCCTTGGAGATTACTGTCTCAAGTTTTTGACCCAATGCCTTAGCAGGTATCTCATGGTCTTTCAACTGTAAACTACTTCTAGTTGTTATGGCATTGCATTGCTCCTACAGACTTGTTCTAACGACTTCAATATTGCTTGGTAGACCTCATATAGGTCGGTTATTCATCTGCTATGCAATTTGCCCTATCGTTATTTCCAATGTTTTCAACGTAGCTTTGTTGTTCTACATATGCATTTCTTCTCTATCCATGAAGGTTTCGAATCATTGAATAAATTTATCCATATTGGATATATAGACATCAGTTTGAGCCATGGACATGTTCAGCGTATTTTCTAGGGTTCGTATGTTAGTTGGTTGTCGTTGTGGCATTACCTTCTACGGAAACTACTATTGAGCTGATCTATTATTCTGTTAGAAACATGTGAGTTTCACATTCTTTTTTTGCAGGTTAAGAGCATTTTCATGGTTGCTCCATGAAAAATTTGGGTGCTTCATCCATGTTGGGTTATATGTATTGGACATATTATTTCGGTTAAAGTTTCTAATATAGAAGCTAGATTCTGGATTCTGAGGGCAGTCATTTGAGTCATCATTTTTGCCACATAGTTCATAGAAAGGGGCAATTAACTTCTTTGGTACAGGATAGGACAATCCCGTACAAGAGGCGATTAACTTCTTTGGTACGGGATAGGACAATCCCGTACAAGAGGCGGTTGACTTCTTTGGTATGGGACAGGACAATCCCGTACAAGCTGATCAATGGATGCATGAAACCCATTGGACAATGACGCATATAAGGCTGAGATCGGAGGATAAGTTGTCTTGTGTGTTGTAGTTTTTTAAGGAAACGCTGAGAGTGGTGGAAGACTATAGAACTTGGATGGTATCCCCATCACCCTTATTGGAAAGACTTACTTGATGATTTTGAGAAGAAGTATGTAAGTGAGACTCATATCGACACCTTAAGGGAGCGGTTAACTATCTTGTCCAAGGGAACCGTTAAGTCTTCGCTTATGAATAGGAGTTTCTTCAGTTGATTCGATATGCTCCAGAGCTAGTTGCCACAGAAAAGATGCGTTATAAGAGGTTCTTGAGAGATCTTTGAAGGGAGATTCAAACTTATCTCACTGCTATACCACCTAAGGTGTTCTCAGAGT
The DNA here is from genome assembly GCA_035048815.1 of Abelmoschus esculentus. Classification (NCBI taxonomy): domain Eukaryota; kingdom Viridiplantae; phylum Streptophyta; class Magnoliopsida; order Malvales; family Malvaceae; genus Abelmoschus; species Abelmoschus esculentus. The sequence continues at coordinate 8,947,787 of JAUCBN010000037.1, forward strand.
TAGCTTTTAGTGTCAAGTCTCTTGAGCAGATTTTGGGTTTAACCTATAGGCCATCTATTGGCCAAGGAGGCTCCGGTGGTGTCAGTCAAAATCATATGGGTAACTTTCAGTCTCACTCCGGTAGGAGTAGAAACCTTTGGAAACAAAACAGAGGAGGATCGAATCAGGGTTCAAGGTGTAACTAAAGGTTAGAGCTTGTGGGACGTAGGAGGCAATCTGTGTCTTCTTCTGTTGGGGACCCGAAAGGGTTACAAAGGAGTATCAGTGTTCAGGTTTGCAATTAGTGTGGTCGGAGCCACTGGGGAGTGTGTTGGGGCAATGTTAGAGCCTATTTTTAGTGTGGGTCACCGGATCACTTTGTGAGGGATTGTCCCAAGGTTGCGACGTTGCCCCCAGGTCAGGCTTAGAGGGGTCGTGGGTACTCGTGTGGCAGAGCTAGCCATGCGTCGAGATGTACATTTCAGTCCATTACTAAATCACCCGCGAGACAGTATGCGGTGAGGGCATGGCAGGACTGTGTTGCGATAGATGTGATCTCAGGTACGTTCACCTTGTTTTCAATTCCTATAATTGCTCTTTTAGACTCAGGATTTACCCACTCGTATTTTCGTAGCGGTATTTCGTAGCGGTATATCTCTATAGTGGGGGTTACCAGCGAAAGATCTAGAGATAGAAGTTCGTGTGACAAGCTCGTTGGGGTTGGGTGTGTTGGTGGATAAGGTGTATCGAAGGTGTCCGATCGAGGTGCAATGATCTATCTTTTTGGTCGATCTTATGGTCTTGTCATTTCAGGAGTTCAATGCAATCCTTGGGATGAATTGGTTGTTCGAACATGATGCCTGTTTGGGGTGTAGATCTAAGAGTTTAAAACTCTGAGTGGTAGATAGTTCTAAGCTTTTAGTGAGGGGTGAGAGGAACCCGTGTTTACCTAATATGGTGTCAGCTTTGTCAGCTCAGCGGTTGATCCAGAAAGGTTTTGAGGCTTTCTTAGCTCACGTAGTGGATGTGAGTTTTGAAAGTCCAGCGTTAGAGAGTTTGAGAATGGTTTGTGAGTATGTCGATGTGTTTCTAGAGGAGCTTTCTGGTTTATCTCATGACTGCGAGTTAGAGTTCCGTATAGAGGTGATGTTAGGTACAACATCGGTGTCCATAGCACCGTATCGTATGGCACCTGAAGACATGAAAGAGTTGAAGTAGCAGATCCAAGAGTTGCTTGAGAGAGGCTTTATTAGACCGAGGGTGTCACCGTGTGGAGCACCAATTTTATTTGTTAAGAAGAAGGATGAATCGATGAGGATGTGCATCGACTAGCGTTAGCTTAACAAGGTCACGATCAAGAACCTTTATCCTTTGCATAGGATCGATAACCTGTTTGATCAGTTGAGAGGTGCCCTTGTGTTTTCTAATTCAATATGAGGTCATGTTACTATCAGTTGAAAGGGGTGGAAGTGGATGTCCAAAAGATCGCATTTAGGACGCAGTACAGACACTATGAGTTCCTATTGATGTCGTTTGGGCTCACAAATGCACCCGCAACTTTTATGGAATTGATGAACCGGTTCTACCATACTTGAATCAGTTTGTGGTTGTGTTCATCGATGACATCATGGTGTATTCACACTCGGAAGAGGAGCATGACTATCACCTAGAGTGGTTCTTCAGATTTTAGGGGATAAGCTTCTATACACCGAGTTCAATAAATATGAGTTCTGGTTGTCAAAAGTGGCATTTCTTGGCCACATATATGCAGCGGATAGAATCCGATTTGATCCTCAAAAAATCCATGCTTTGGTTGAATGGAAACCACCAAGGAATGTATCAGAAGTCCGTAGCTTTCTTGGACTTGTCGGATACTATAGGAGGTTTGTTAAGGGCTTATCGATCATAGAGGCACCGTTGACCAAGTTGTTTCAGAAAGGGGTTTCGTTTGTATGGAATGAAAGAAGACAACAAATTTTTGAGCAGTTGAAAACTTACCTTACGGAGGCACTGATCTTGAAGTAATCGGAACTGGGAAAAAATTATGTGGTGTTTAGTGATTGTTACTTGAATGGGTTGGGTTGTGTGCTTATACAAGAGGTTAAGGTAGTTGTTTACGCCTAAAGATAGTTGAAACCCGTGAGAGGAATTATCCCACGCATGATCTTGAGCTTGTGGCAGTTATCTTCCCTTAAAGATATGGAGGCATTATTTCAACGGAGATAAATGTTAAATCTACACCGACCACAAGAGTTTGAAGTATTTGTTTACCCAAAAAATAGTTGAATCTAAGACAGCGTCTATGGATAGAGCTATTAAAGGACTATGACTGTGTCCTAGAGTATCACCCCAGCAAGATGAATGTGGTCGTCGATGCCTTGAGTCGGAAGTCAATGTCGGACTTGAGAGATTTGTTTGCACGGTTGAGGATGACCGAGGATGGAGGCCTTTTGGAAGAATTATGTGTGGACCCCACGCTTGTTCAAAAGATAAAGAAAGGAAATGTGTTAGACGAGGAATTGGTAGCTTAGTTAAAAGTTGTTTAGAGAAGTGAGATGTCAGACTTTAAGGTACGGGATAGTGGATTCATGTACTTCCAAGGTCGTTTATGTGTTATAGCTTTGGAGGATCTAAGAGATTTTATCTTGAGGGAAGTTCACCGTAGTCCATTTTCTGTCTACCCAAGTAGTAACAAGATGTATCAGGATCTTCTTCATTTCTTTTGGTGGTCATGTATGAAAATAGATGTTTTCGAGTTTGTGATAAGATGTTTGGCTTGTCAGCAAGTAAAATCGAAATATCAGGTTCCTTCAGGTTTACTTCAGCCTATCCAGATTCTATAATGGAAGTGGGATCGAGTGACTATGGACTTCTTCACCAGGTTACCAATGTCGTTAAGGAAACATGATGCTATTTGGGTTATAATTAAATGGTTGACAAAGTCGGCTCACTTTTTACCTATGGGTATGAACTTCAATTTGGAAAAGTTAGCTTGGTTATAGATCAAGGAGATAGTGAGTTTGTACGGTGTACCGTCGTCGATCATATCAGATAGGTATCTGAGGTTCACGGTAAGGTTATGAAATTTTATCCATGAGGTTTTGGATACCAAGTTATACTTCAGTACAACTATTCGTCCTCAGACTGGTGGACAATATGAGAGAGTTATTCAGATCTTAAAGGATATGCTTCGATGTTGTGTTGTGAACTTTTCTCGGAGTTGGGAGGAGCAGTTACCGTTGGTAGAGTTTGCTTACAACAACAGCTATCAGTCGAGCATCAAGTTGGCTCCTTTTGAGGCCTTGTACTAGCGTAGGTGTAAGACACCTTTGTGTTGGACCGAGCTTAATGAGAGAAGATAGTGGGTTCGGAGCTTGTTAAACAGACCGAAGAGAAGGTTCAGATAATCAGAGAAAGGTTGCAAGCAGCTTTTGACAAACATAAAGTTTATACAGATCGAAAATGTAAACATATCGAGTATGAGCTTTGTGAGAAAATGTTTCTCAAGGCATCTTCGTGGAAGGGGATCATCCGTTTTGGTCGCAAAGAGAGGTTAAGTCCAAGGTACATCGGACCATATGAGATTCTTCAAAGGGTTAGACCGGTAGCTTATCGGCTAGCTCTACCTCCAGAGTTAGCAAGTATACATGATGTGTTTCATGTGTCTGTGTTGATACGTTACCGTTCTGATCCTTTTCATATGGTTTAGCTTAAGTAAATCGCAGTCAATTCGGATTTGACTTATGAGGAAAGACCAATCAGAATCTTGGACAAACGAATAAAGAAGCTCCGGAACAAGATTATACCCTTGGTAATGGTTTTGTGGAGAAACCACGATGTGGAAAAAGTGATGTGGGAGGTTGAAAAGGACACAAGAGTTATCCGCATCTCTTCCTATCAAGTAAATTTTGAGGATGAAATTTTCTCCAAAAAGGGGAGAGTTGTCACGACCCAGATTCGGATCTGAGTGTCGGGTTAACCCAAAGAGTTGGGCTTCGGTGCTTGGGCCTCAAGTTTGAGTTTTGGGCTAATTTGGGGATTTAGGCTTTAGGCTTTGGTTTGGGGTTAGGCTTTGAGAGTTTGAGTTGAGGGTATTTTGGTAAATGCCTAAATAGATGAAAAAGAAGAGGGATTGGGGTTTTATTTTGCTGTAGAGCATGACCTCACTTCTTCTCTCTTTTCTTTCTTCATCCTCATCTTTGTTGTAAGAAAAATTTGAGTTAAAGGTTGAATCTTTGAGGTTTTTTATTGGAATCTCATACTGGTGATAGAAGGGTAAGTTATAAGGCTTAAGGAGATCTATCTAACAAGATAAAATGGTGTATTTTTGTGGGGGTTGGTTTTGAAGATCTTGTTGGAGCATGCAAGGGAGAAGGGTGTTTTGAGGGTTTCTTATGTTTTCTTGATGTTTTTAAGAGTTAAAAATATCCCTAACAATGTCTAATTGTTGGCCTTAATTCTTTCTTGTAGAGATAGAAGTTAGAGCTTTTTCACAACGGTTAGGCAAGAAAAAAGCTTGAAGGAAGAGGAAAAAATGTTTGTTGTGATCTTGCTTGACGTTGGTACCCCTCCAACTCCTCTTTGCATCATACATTTCAAGAGTAGGTTACATTCATGTGTTATGCATGCTTATGCTTGGTTGTTAGAGCTTAGAGACTCTTTAATTGTAGATTTTGAAGAATGATGTTTAACGGCCTGATATTGATTGGAAACTCACCTAAATAACTTTAATAACATGTAGGAATATGTTAATATTGAATGATTTTCAAGTTTGGTTATGGTTCTTTGAAATTTGTAGATTTAGTTCTGTATTTTTGTGTAGGGGTATCGATACCCTTTGAAGGCGTATCGATATCGTAGAGAGAAAATTAAGGCTTGGAAGGCAAGAATTTCAGAACGCCTTGCCCGAGTATCGAAACCAAATTTTCCAATAGCAAATCGTTTCGATACCCTCTTTGGGGAGTATCGAAACAAGGGGGTCGTATCGATACCCCACATAGGTGTATCGATACGAGTTGGTATCCTTGGTCTTAAGTCAACGTCTTAGCATATTGATACGCGAGGGGAACATATCGATACAGGAAGTGCTTCTATACCCTCTATACAAGCGTATTGATACGTTTGAGCAATCTACCCAAGTTTTTAAGGATTGAGTTTAGAGGTTCCGTAATTCACGATAAAGGTTCCAATGTGTTAATTAAGCCACAAGATGAATATTAAAACTTTTTCTTTGTAATAATGACTCTAATATATTGTTAAATGCTCGAGTCTTGGTTGTTGGCTTAGTCATGGCATGTTTTGATGTGAAGATCCTAGGTGGATCATTTGTGTGGTTGAGTCTTTGTGTGATGAAAATTCAGATATCAAATTAGTGTTGCAACAAAAAGAAGGACATCCAATGTAATATTCCGGGTGATGTATTGAAGACTATTTTTAAATGATGATCGGCCACATTCGATTATGTTCGATGTAACATTCTGAGCATGAGATTTGAGGACGACCTCAATCCCAGTGTATATAATACTATTTTCGAATAAAGTACGACCTCATTCGATGGTGCTCGATGTGAAATTTCGAGCATAGGATTTGGGGTCGGCCTCAATCCCGATTGTAGGATCCCGATGTTGTGTGGACACGGTCCTCACTACCTTGTGCTTGTTTTTTACTGACATGTATATGTTGTGTGCGATAGTATACATCCATTTATGCCATGTGTTAGGAAAGTATAATAGAGCTATCATATCATGCATGATATTACATGTCTTGCTTTATTTTATTTATGATATGCATGATGTTGGTCAGGTGGTAGTGTACCTACTAAGCTTCTGTAGCTCAGCGTTTCAAAATGTGTTTTCGTGCGTAGGTTAGGTGAAGCCAATTATTAGAGGAACACCATCAAGGTTGGAATTTCAAAATCGAGTTAGTGTCAGAGTACAAATATTTGATGTAATGGGCTAGTACTTGTCAAACCCTATGAATTTTTAACACTTAACTATTTTGGGTTGAATGCTTTTAAATGTTTTTATTAAATGGAGCTCCTTACTATTTTAAACTATTGGATCATCTTACATTTTAGATTTGAAATCAATGGTATGTTATGGTTTTATTTGTACTCATTTTGAAATTGGATGTGGAACAATTTTAATTGTGCTTGAAGTCAAATTTTTGAAATACGGGTTTTAGGCTAGAGGCCCAATGTGGCACCGGGTCGAGGGTGTTACATTTAAGGTTTAGAACATGAAAATTAAGATTAATATTTAAAATTTAATTTAATTATTTTTAGTGTAAGATTAGGGATGAAAATATAATTCGAATTCGATCTGAATCTGATTTGATTCGAAGAAAAAATTTGATCCAAATCCGATTAAAAAAAGTCTGAATCCAAATCCAAAAAAAGTTTGAGTCCTAATAGAAGGTGAATCGGATATGGATATTATCATAATTTGATCCGAGTTAAATCTGAATCCATATCCGATATGAATCCAATCTATATATAAACCCGAATAAAAATATTTAAAATTTTTAGATTTAAAAAGTTTGAGTTATTACTTTAATTTGTTTTATATTAGATTTTAATATTTGTTGAGATTTGTTTGTGCTATAAATTTAAAGATATTTGTTGGAGTTGTTACTTCAAAAAAAATAATTGGATTTGGACTATTGGAATTGAATTTTAGATATTTTATTGAAATGAATTTGAATTTATGTAAATAGACTTTGATTCGGACTTGAATTTTTTAAAAGTCCGATTATTAATTACATTGGACTTAAACATTATGAAGTCCGATACATTGTTATCCCGTGACACCATCAATGTGATGTCATATTCCATTTATAATTTATCGGTTTTTTTATAGAAAAATTATAACTAAATAAATATAAAAAATTGTAAAGTTTGTATAGCAAATCAGCGGACCGTCCTCACGCTGACGTAATGGGTGACACATTTTGAAAGAACGAGGGAAGACCATTTGCAGCCCACAGTCCAAATTTTACCCCCCACTAACTCGTTTACTCGGAAGGAATTAGCAACATGCTGAAACAATTGGCTGCTGCACCCGGAAAACAAAATCCAAAGCGTTTCCATTCAAGGGGTCAATATGGTTAATTATTAAATATAACCCTATAATTAGGCTTAACCCTACAAGAGTCAAGCCTAACACCAATGCCTGCCTGCCTGCCGACTGTTTCTTTCTTGACTTTCTATAATCAGCTCATTTTGCTTTTAAAAGACATGGGTATGCCCCATCTTACACTCTTGACACATTTTGTTTCTGTATTGAAGAATTTCGTGGACTGATTCCCACCAATAGGTTTATCTTCCATCTTCTACATTCTCTTTGATTGACGTTGAAAACCAGTTTACTTAAATTTCCATCTTTCAATGGATTACATCGTGGAGAATGTGAGTGTTTCTAACATATGCAACATGCACACCATATGTTTGATGAAATTTCTGGCAAGAATATTAGATTCATTTAAGTAATTATTGCCAGTTGGAGTTAAGAGTTGACTGGGTAGACTCATGGAACTGGAGATGATTTCAAGGGTTTCGGCGGTGGTGCTTTGAAGCTTACGTCTAACGTTGAAAATCCAATTAAAAATGAACCCATTTTCCCCCTCTGAGGAAGGCAGAACAGCACAAGAATATTTAGGTTAGGGACCTTTTCCTTTTGTTTCCACTCTGCTGCCTCTGGGATTGGGAGAGGAATTTTCCATCCCACGATCTCACACAAATTGGCAAGGGTAAATTACTTTTATGGTCATTCACGTTTTCCATATTTTTGTTTTAGTTAATCAACTTTGATTTGTTTCAATTTCATCATTAAGCTTTTGAATTCCACTTGTTTGGTCACTCAAATGTAAATGTCTACTGCCAACACCAAAACAATGCATTTTTGGTGTTTTGATTTCTGAAATTTTCATAAATTTTAACCTAGTCCCTTATGGTAGAAAATACTATCACATGTGAATCAAAGGGATTTTCAAAATCTAGGATTGAAAAGAAAAGCTTCAGGGGTTTCGCTTTACTTTACCAACAAATTTAAATTGCATTAAAGGCTTAGTGATAGCAAAATTCGAAAGTTTAATGGTGAAATTGATTGTTTTTAGAATTAACTGATCAAAACAGAAGTAGAAGAAATATTGTAATACCAATAAGGTAATTTACCCAACCGCTAAAGCATACATTTGATATAATAACATTAGAAAACTAGCACACGCACTCAATACGAAATTATTCTCTTTTGATAAGATTAGATTTCTCAAGATTTTATTATGGTTTAGGAGAAATTTAGATGGTATAAAATTGATTTAGTCTTATATTAATTTTGGATTGTTTGATAATTATAATAAATAATTAGAATTATTATTTTATTTTTTAAATGATAATTTTTATATTTTTTATTATTAATTTGTATAAAATTTAAATAACTTTATATTATATAATTTGATTTTATCCTTTTTATTATAGATAAATATATAAATCTAAAACGTTTAAATTTAAAATCTCAATGCACTTTATAAAACAAAATTAAATCCAAGATACGTTTGAATTGACCATCAACAAGCTAGTAAGATTTTAGGATGTGGATGTAAAATTTTAAAAATTATATTAAAAAGTTAGAATTGTAAATGAAATCAAATCGTATAATCATGTATATGTTATAATGCGGAAATATTATCTCAATTGATAATAAATTTATGAGTAATCAAGTTAACTAATATTTAATTAAACTAGAAAAGAAAGCAATAAAAAACTTATTGTTTTCATTGTTCTTGGTGTTCGGTGTTAGTTTTTTCCTCCTTTTCACTGCTGTTCAGTTTTGATGATATGAGATTAGATCAAATATGAGATTAGATCAAATAAATTCTTTTTTGTGTGTGTGAAAAAGAAGATGAATCATAAGAAAATCGTTTCCTCTGGTTATACAAAATAGTGTGAGTAGTTTTCTCAAAAATTACTCACTTTTATCTCTTAATTAAATTAATATAAGTAATTGTCAAATAATCAGTTTGAACCTTTTATTTTTTTACAAACTTTAAATTGACTATTTAAATTTTATATTTAACAAGAAGCGGAGGAAAAGAGAATTTCACTCTTAATTTCGATCTCTAATCACCGTTAATTATCATTATAGGAACATAAATCTAAATCGTCAACTTTAAGTGACATAAACTATAATATTTATCATTAAATTTCTATCGGTAAATTTAAAATTTTTTAAAATATAAAATTATATTATGAATAAAAATATAAATAAAATAATTAAATTATATAATATTTTTTTTTAAAAAAATACGATTATATTCTAACACCTATCGTCCATCCCGACTGTATTCATTATTTGTGGTGTTAGCCGGAATTTAGTTTTATGTTCATGAAATCCATCATCAAATAATATAATAATTAGGTGTATAATGTTTTGAGTAATCGGTGTATTTATTATTAGATATCAGATTAAATTTGATTAATTTTTAAAAAAAAAATATTTTTTTTTAAATCGATAATATAATAATTCGTATTTAATTTTTCTGATAATTAAATTAAATTTTTAAATATTCAATTATCTTAAAATATATTTTAATTTAATTATTATTTCAAGTTTGAAGATTATATTTATAAAAAAATTAAAATTTTGAATGTAAAATTAATAAATTATTAAATATAATAAGATTCACATCTATAATTTTTTTAATTTTTAAATATAAAAAGCATCAAATGTTAAAAATAAAAAATATTATTTATAAAAAATTAAACTTTTAGATTTTTGAATAATTCATAACTTCAAATATTGTGATCTAATTCAAAAAAAATCAAAATCAAAATCTAATCAAATATTTGATTTAAAAATAAAAATCAAATCAAATATCTAAATTTTTAAATTTAATCTACAATTAATTAGATCGAATCAATCTGATATTTTTGAACACCATACAATCTGATGCGTCACGTAAGCGAATTCCTGTCATCAATCCTCATCATGAAGCTGCTGCTGTAGAAACCAAATATTCTCTTCTTTCCACACTGTCTCCATCGACCACTCCCCACCACCATCATCTCTACCCCATGCCTCCGCTGTCACGTTTCCGGAACCCGACCCATTCTGTACGTTATTCGTGTAGTTCGAAACGCTTCGTGGATTGTAGCAAACTGTCAGGTCCGTAACGGAAGAGAGTTGGGAGTCCGATGATTCGGGCAGGAGACTTGGGTCAACCCGGACACACCCAGACTCAGTTGTCATGTTGGCTATGGTGGAAGGTTGACCAGACGTTGATGAAGCACGGATCTGTTCGATCAAACGCGGGATCCAAACGTAACGCATGGCATCCTTGAATTGTTTGCTGTTCACGTCGCATTGAAGCTGCTTGGCCTGCTTCTGAACTCTTGTTCTCCAATAATTCTTTATCTCATTATCCGTCCTTCCGGGCAAGTGTTGTGCAATTTTGGACCACCTGTTTCCCCAACGAGAATGGAGTTCAAGAATTAGAACTTGCTCTTCCAGGCTGATGTTCCCTCGTTTGATGTCTGGTCTCATATAGTTCAGCCATCGCAATCTGCAGCTTTTTCCGGTCCTTCTCAATCCTGCACACACATTTCATGTCATAACGAATCAAAAGCTAAAAAATATCTTGGGTTTCTATGAAACTATATATTAACCTGATAAGCGAGCAACAGAGTTCCAGCGACCTTCTCCATGGATATTGACGTACGCCTTAAGCATGGAGTCTTCTTCTTCAGTCCATGGACCTTTCCTTACATCCATTTCTTCTTGTTTTTTTGAAGTGTCGTGTCTGAAACTTCTCTGGTACTTGACATCCATTTTTCACCTCTAAGATGAGCTTACGAGAATATCAGATTGTATGGGGGGATTATATAGAGGTCGGCAAAGATGGGATTAAGACTAACTTCTAAACTAAACAATACTTTTCTGGTGATAAAAGAGAAAAAGAAGGCTATGTTTGACTGAAGAAGTAGAAAATCATGGTACTCGAAAGTGATAAGTTTAGCATACAACTATAGTATTTTATTGAACCCATTGTGAGTTTTTTATTTTGGTATTTGACTGTCTGACTTTTCCATCTCTTTAACGCGCAGAATCGGACAAAACGTTTGAACATGAACCTATGAAGATCAAAGAGGGAGGCAAATGTCATAAGAACTGCCTAAAGACTCCTCACGATGCAATTCTTGGTTCCATGACAGCATATCTTTAATATAAGATAATTACTTAATAACTACCTACTCTCTAATTACGTGTAGACAGGATGTGATGATTCACCTTGAAAAAATATAAGATAAACGAATTTGATTGCTTGAAACCATGAATTTAGACCCACACATATAACTTAAAATATTACCCACACATAATATAATGTAACAGTCTGAATTTAGACCCAAACTTAAAGGTTTAAACGATTTGGGTGAATTGAATTGGTCGGTTTAAAATCTTTCTATAAGCTTTCAAATTTATATCTTCCGATCTAATATTAAAGGTTCATCTCATATTACGGGTTTTCTTTTATATTTATGTAATAAAAAAGTTCTTAGCTGATAGGCCGAGTGGTCATCAGTTTGTGCAGTCAAAGTATAAGTTTGTTGCACTGCAATTTTATTTCAAACTTGTCTTGTACACGTAAGGTATTTTCTGGCCATCAAAAACTATAAACATATAAAACTGGAAACATGTAATTATAAAAATGTAAATGGTATCTCCTTTTGACATAAGAATTGAATTAAACTCTCTCCCCCACCCCCCACCCCCCGGGTGCATGCATGGTAATAGTACAGGGGTATTTGAAGATAAAGATTATGGTCAAAGGTAAGAAGAGAAAACAATGAGGTAGAGATCATTATAATTACATATATTTTCTCATAGTAAAGAAAGAAAAAAAAACATTACACAAAGATACCCAACAAAAGTAAAATAAAAAAATATATATATACAAGTTATGTAGCGTTAGTTTTGCATTTTAGAACTTAAGTTTAGGAATTTAAGATGAGTATTATAGCATAAATATACAAAACAATTACAAAGATCATAATCAAAAGACTGACCCATTTTCTCCCTGATATAATTTCTTTAAATCAAATTGCATTTGTTAAGGGAAGAAGTATTATTGATAATACTTCTCCTTGCTCAGAAGTTGGTTAAGGGTTATGCACGGAAGATCAATTCTCCAAGATGTGTTCTAAAAATATATTTGTAAAAAGCTTTCGATTCTCTGCATTGAGAGTTTATTTTATAGCTTTTGGAGGCTATGGAATTACCACCCAGATTCATCAATTGGATTCAGGCTTGTATAATGTTATCTAGATTCTCACTCTCTTTTAATGGCAATCTTGTGGGTTTCTTAAAGGTGCAAGAGGGGTGAGACAAGGAGATCCTCTCTCGCCTTATATTTTTGTCTTGATAATGAATGTTCTCTCTCTAATGCTTAATATGGCCGTTGAAAGTGGAATATTTAGTTATCATCCAAAATACAAACAAGTCTTTTAACTCATTTGTGCTTTGTAGATGATATACTAATTTTCTGTAGAGGTGATGTTAGCTCTATTCTTGGAGTAATGAGTGTCTTGGATGCATTTTATGAAATGACAGGTTTAAAAATTAATGTGGCTAAAATAGAAATCTTCTGTAGTGGCATTTCTGACAGTGAGATTCACCTTATTCATTCTATTACTGGGTTCAAAATTGGTACCTTGCCTATAAGATATTTAGGGGTTCCTTTGGTGATAAAGAAACTCTATGAGAAGGATTATCATTCATTGATATCTAAAATCAAGGGTAAGTTCGATCACTGGTCAAATAGAAACATGAGCTATTGGGGCAGATTACAACTCATTAAAGTTGTCCTTTATAGTATGACTAATTATTGGTGTCGACAGTTAGTTCTTCCTAATTCGTCATTCGTCAAGTTTAGCACCTTTCTATGTGATTCTTCAGGAAAGGAGATGATAGTTCGGCAAAGGGAGCTCGAGTGAAATGGAATCATGTTTGTACCTTGAAATCAGAGGGAGGCTTGGGACTAAAAAAATTACATTGTTGGAGTAAGGCTTGCTTATGGAATCTTATTCGGAACATTCTGGCTAACCATGGCTCTCTTTGGGTTGCTTGGCAAGAAAAATATGTGTTTAAAGGGGTGGACTTTTGGACAATTGATAGTAAAACTCACTTTAGATGGATTATGATGAGCGTTGCAATCGATCGATAAACGCCAAGAGGGGGTGAATTGGATTTTAAAAGATCGGTGGACACAAATTGTAAAGAAAGGAAATTGCAAGGTGATTTAGAGTCGTTCAACTTCCCCAATGAAGTGTACATCCACTACCTTAGTGACCACACTAAGGATTTCCCACAAATTCACTAATTTGTCTTTCCTTTAAGGATAAGAAGTAACCTCACACAATTCAATAAACTTATACCCCAAAGTCTATTGAATCAATCCCCAAATTTGAATACAAATAAGCAAATTAGAAAATCCTCACAAGGTAGATGTTTGCACAATTTAAGTTCTCTCTCACACACAAATAACACTAGTAAAAGATTACAAATGAAGAACACACTAGTGTTTTTGCAAGAAAGGTTGGAAATAAAGCTCAACTTCAATCTTTTAATGCTTGAATGTTTGGATTTGCTTTTTTGTTGTTCCAATCTTGTTTTTAGACCTCTTTTGTATGCTCTTAATTGATTCTAACCGTTTGTAGCCGTTGGAAGTATTTTGGAGCCGTTGGTTGTCATTAAAATCGGGCATTTAATGCTCACCTACACATAAGTTTCGAAACCTTTACCAAAGGTTTCGAAACCTTTAAGAATTTTAAAAGAAACTAGCCGTTACAAGTTGAAAGTTTCGAAAGGTTTCAAAACCTTTACCAAGGTTTCCAAAACATGTCATTCTGACTTGAAAGTTTCGAAATCTTTTCAAGGTTTTGAGACTTTTGACTATTTTGTTGACTTTTAAAAGTATATTCAATATGGATAAAAATTCAAGCATTTTATAAACCATTTTGGTAACTTTAAATCGAGTTTTTGAAAATTTAATTCGAGAAAATAATTTTATAAATTTTTACAAATTAGTCCTTTCAAATTTATTTTAAGTTATATCAAAATAAGTCTAACAGATTATAAAGAAGTTGCTAAAGATTATAGATAAGTTTCGACACATTTTTGTTGGAGTTGATAACTGGAGAACAATGACGACCTCTTGGATTTGGGATCACATTCGAGAGGTTAGGAATAAAGTACAATGGCATAAGTTGATCTGGTTTCCTTCCCATGTGCCAAAGCATTCAATCATAGCATGGATGGTCATTATTGATAGACTCCCTACGCGTGCTTGTCTCTTGCAATTTGGTCTTGTACAAACTGGTGATTGTTTGTTTTGTCAGGATAAGTTGAAAACTCGAGAGCATTTATTTTTTGAATGTCATTTTTCCAGAAGGATTTGGATGTGAGTGTTGAGTATGTGTTTGCAAACAAGGAGGATAGGAGATTGGGATGATAAGATCCATTAGGTATCAATTTAACTCAAAGGGAAGTCTTTGGTTGTTTTCATTTTAACTCTTCTGTAATAGCCATTTTTCAAGACCCAAATATAAAACTAATTTTAAATTTAATAACCCCTTTATTCACATATGATCTATTACAAAAGGCTCATTATAACTTAATTCAGATCCAATACCCAATAATTAAAATCCAAACCCGGTAGCCCTAAATCTAATCCTAATTACAGCCAAACTAAAACCTAACTAATACCTTAATCAGACCGGCCGTCGCCCCTCTCTTGTGCTAAACAACTGTCTGTGCGTGGTTGCCACGCGCGACTATTCGAATCGTGTGTAGCCGTCATGTGCTCTCTTATTTTTTTCTCCGAGTTCGATCTCTAATTTCATTATTTTGCCCTTAGATTTTTATGTTTTATCCAATTTCGTCCCTGTTTTATTTATTTTTAACTCCATATTTTTTTTAGATTAGCCCTTATTATTATTATTGTTGTTGTTGTTGTTGTTGTTGTTGTTGTTGTTGTTGTTGTTGTTGTTGTTGTTGTTGTTGTTATTATTATCTTCATTACTTTGTTTTATTTACTTTGTTTTATTTACTTTATTTTATTTGTTATTTTATTAGAAATTATTATCCCGACATATTCTATTAGGAGTAGCATCTCGGTCTCCGGGTGTTATCTTCTTTGAATTGTCGTGGATATTAAGATATGTATTTTAAATTAAAAATTTATTTAATTCAAATTTTATATTTTCTTAAACAATTACGATGCGAACCTTTAGGTACCAATTTCTGGGCATTATGGGGGTGCTCATCGTTACCCAAACGTAACCAACTTCCGAACTCAATTTTCTCTGGTTTTGTCTTCTTAGTGTTCGATCCACCTTTTTGAATGGTCGATGGTGACTCCAACTGATTAACTAATTTTCAAATTTTAACGGTATTCCAATGGGAGTGACATCCTGCTCTTCAGGTGTCATCTCTCAGGATATCGAATTTTCAAATATTACCGGGAATTTTTAAATTTAACGGTATTTCACTAAAAGTGACATCCTATTCTTTAAGTGTTATCTTCAGATACCGAATTTTAAAATTTCACCGAACTTTTAAATTTTTTAATTTTTTTAAAAAAAGTCCTACATCTTCACATGTGAATCGAGGCAAGCATCAAGGGCATATTTCTCGGAGGGCTTTTGCAACATCTCGGAGTTTTAAAAACAATGCTTGGTGCAGCCCGTTAGTTTCGATGAGGTGAAAGGCATTGCTTTTAGTATTGAGTCATCCAAATCTCTTGATGTTGATGGTTTTCGAGCAAGCTTTTTTTTCAGAAAAATTGGGTTATTGTTAGTGAGTCTGTCTTCCGTTTTGTAGTGGATTTCTTTGAATCAGGGAGCCTAAATGCATCAGTTAATCAAACAATTCTGGTTTTAATTCCTAAAGTGTCTAATCTTGATAGCTTTAGACAATTTTGCCCAATTAGTTTATACACAGTGCTATGCAAGGTTGTGACTAAGATCTTGGTTAATAGATTGAAGCCTTTAATTCCAGGGTGGGTTGCACAAACTCAGACTAGTTTTGTTTAGAGCAGCAATATAACTAACAACATCATTCTTGCACAAGAGGTTATCACACTATGAGTCGAAAACATGACTCTAAGCCATGAATGGCTATTAAGGTGAATCTTGAAAAAGTGTACGATACACTTGAGTGGTATTTCATATGTGAAACTTTGATTGAATTAGGGCTTCTTAAGTGGTTTTAACTTTATCTCGTCGATGAGATAGAGAAGCTTAGAGAAAAACTTTTCTTAACGAGGGTGGCCTTGGATTTTGTGACTTGCAAAGGCACAATAGTGTTTTACTGATGAAAGTCGGTTTCCAACTTATGAGGAATGAAGATAAGCTTTGGGTTCGAGTGTTTAGAGAAAAATACAAAGGGCATGCAGGGACAAAGTACCTATAAAATTAAACGTCCTAATGCATTGCACTTACGAAAAGTTATTTATTTGGGATGAGATTCATCACAATATTAGTTGGCAAATTTGAATGTTTGACAGACTGATTTCTGGTGGGATGTTTAGCTTGAATGAACTAAGTCCTTGACACAAAAGAACTTTCTCCTAGATCCTCCTAGCCGTACCCCGGTGGCGGCAATGTCGGATACTACGGAGAATTGGGATTGGGATCGACTGGAGCAACTATTACCTACTGATATTCTACTTAGGATTGCTTGTGTTATCCCCCCTTATGTGGCTTGTGGTCAAGATGGGCTAACATGGCGATGAGATGATCAACACATTTTCAATACTGCTTCGATGTATAAAGCTTTATGTAATCCTAACCTAAGTGGTTTTTTGGGATAAGTGGAATGTCATTTAGTGTTTTCAAGTTCCGCAGAGAGTAAGAACATTCCTTTTGCTAGTAAGGCATGATCGGTTAATACTAATATTGGATGAAAATGTCGTCACCTTACCTTAGACATCGCGTGAAATGAGTTACCTCGTTTGTTAGGTAGGAAATTGAAGCTTCTTTTTTCAATCATATGTTGGAAAATATGGAAACGCCAATGCCACTTGGTGTTTAATGCTGGACAGGATGCCTTTGGAGATGGTGTTTTATTGCCGCTTGTGGTGGATTGCTTTGTTGGAGAATCAAGTAGTATTGCGATATGTTGAAATGACGGGGACACCGATTGCAAACTGAGTCAAGCCAAATATCGAGTGGATTAAAGTTAATGTTGATGGGGGGTAACGACAACGGGGCATCTATCACTTGTTTTTTATATGCTTTGGGACATTAGATTTTTGGCTTTTCGAAGAATAATGGTATCTGCTTGATGCTTAGTGCGAAGATTTGGGCAACACATGATGCTCTTGTGCATGCTTGGAAATTGGATCTTGATAATATTAATGTTTTCGACATTCTTTATGAGATCTGTGGTGTAGTTATCTGGTTTAAAACATTTGGGATTTACTAGATAAGGACTGTGATATGAAAGCTCTGCATATTGGTCGCAAGGGTAATATTGTGATTGATGGATTGACTCGAATGGCTCGAGGGAGAGATCATTCAATAACACAAAGAACAACAAACGGCTTTCATCACTCTCAGTAATCAGAAATCGCAACAATCAAACAATGATATTTCGAATCTCTAGCGCTCAGCAATCCGCTTCACGGTACATTTCCTTAGTCTCATTTCTTCCCTTTAAACTCTTTTGCTCTAATTCGAACCATCTCATAAACAAGGACGTCGGTTTAATGATTTGAGAAGCTCTTATAGTTTGCATCAGAGGATGATCGACTCTGGGTGCCTGCTGATGAGTGCCCAAAAGTCCTATTTTTTATACCATTTTCCCACTCGATTATTGCTAATAAAGGACAGATTTAATGGCAATATTGGATAATTCTGCTTATTTTCATATTTCAACATCTCAATACTCAATTTATGAATTAATCTATTATTTGGCATAAAACAGATGCATTTGATGGTTTTCTTTCTTAGACAGGAAACTGCATCATAGGATTGCCAAACAAGAAGATGGATGCTGGAAACCAAAGCTGGAATGCAGATAAGTACCCGCCTCGGCAGCACCCTGATGCCTCGGCAACACTCTGATGCCCCAGCAGCAATTGAGGCTGCGACAGCCCCCGAAGTGCAAATGTTGATATGATAGGCGATCTGAAGAGAAAAATAAGGTGAACGTTTTAAGACAAGCGGCATAGAAATCGGAGCTGAGGAACACACGAAAAGTTAATGTCAAAGGCCACGTGGGAAAAGAATCCTTATAGGAATAAACTTGAAAATATTTTATTTATGGAAATTATTGTAATTCTACTCCATGTAGTATTTCTATTTAGGAAGGGTTTGCCCTAGGCCAAGCCTATATAAACTATAGCCTATGTAGAGAGGAGGATATCTCGAAATCAAGTTTCATAGAAAAACCCTAAACTCCTCCATCGTCCCCTTGGGGTTTAGGTTAAATTGTGGAGTAGTTGTGGAAGAAAATTGTACTTTGCTTTCTTGTTTCATGCAATAAAATATCGAGGTTTGCTTATTCTTTGTCATTCATTGTTCTTGCATTCAAGCTCGGGAGAGAAGTTTGTAAGTAATCTATTTATCTAGCATCGGGAGATGTATATTCACGAAAGGAATAAGTACGGTATTTCAATCGCGAAATACTAACTCGGCCTAGGGATAGGTTAAAGTTTCAGCGGCTAAAAGAAGTGTGAGATTGGTTGGTGGTTATAGTTGATTCACGCCGGGAGGTATCATCAAGGACTAGTCATCAACAGTACTTCGACTTAGGGATAAACGGGGTCATCCAAGGACACTTTGCCGAACCTTGATTAAGTCCACCCAAGAGCAAGGGATTGCCGCGGCGGACAAGTATCGTTGCTGCCAAGGCAGTAATCTGCAGTACTGCCGAGGCAGTGATGTACAATTGCATGAGACAGAAACAAGTCAATTGAACCCACACTACGAAGCACTCTAACCTGCCCCACTTCTCCATCCTTGATTTCTTGATCATTTATCTTTATCGCTTTAATTAGTTTCCTTAGTTATAATCCAACTCAATTATTTGTGTTTTTAATTTTTCATTGTGCAGGAAGAATAAATTGCGTAAGTAAAGCCAATCCCTGTGGTTCGACATCTTAAATACTTCAATCTGACAAAAGGTGGAAGGACGAATGCTTCATCATAAAAGCAGGACTGTCTAGCCTCCATCACCTGCCAAATACACAATCTTTTAGGAAGCACGAAACGGTGGAAATGGCATGGTGGAGAAGGGTTTTGGGTCTTATGATTTGGTATCTGATGTGTTGTTTGATCTGCTTTGTGATATGGGGAAGCTGGTGGAAGCAAAAACTGTTTTTTGGAGATGATAAAGAAGGGTCATTGGCCTAACAATGTTTCTTTCAGGAGGATCAAGGTGCTCATGGAATTGTCAAACAAGCATGAGACAATTCAGAACTTAAAAGAGAAGATGTTCATTTTCAGGTCTTCAATCCAACATTCTGAATATGATGAGAAAACACACAGAAACATTAGATCCAGACTCGCTCAATTCGTGTCAGGACTAACTAATGCTGCAACCATTGTGGTTGAATCATTCCAAAAGAGGCTTTTCTAAACCATCAAGAAGATGCAGCATGTTAAAGATTAAAGAAGCCATGAAGACTGCATTTTTCCATTTACTCTTGGATCATTAACTCGTTATCCCAGTCCATTACCAAGTGTCGGGTATCATTTGACTTGTTTTCGACCGAGTTGTATGTTTTTCATTATGGTGCCAATGAATCCGTGCTGGCATTACTGTGCAGTGATCCTCTCTTTTTAGCTTAGCATATGTGGTCACAATACCATCTGGAACTGAAGTTGCTCTCAAGTGCTACTTTTCCCCATGGAATTCTCAAGTTGCATCTTGAACTGATTTGCCAGATTTGAAGAAACTGACATCTGAAGCATTTTTCATGTTTTGTTACACTCTAACAAATTGTCTATAGATTTCACAAGTATGATCAGATTGAAAATGTTTAAGCTTTAATATCTTCCTATTTTTGGGTTTTGGAAGTTTTAAGACACCATGTAAAAAAATTAACTATTGATGGTTACTTATATTTTTCCAGTACAAAATTATCACTAATTTTTAAAAACATCATTTTCGGTACATATTAGGTTACTGATTTTTAAAAACACCATTAAAATTACTTTTAAGAGTAATTTGTTGTAATGTTAAAAATACTTTGAAATGTGCATGTTATGTGCTAGTTTTTCTACCGTGTGAGGGACATACGCACATAACCTGTCTTGTCTTAGGGTTTTCATAACCGTGGGAGGCAGTGCATTTTTATTCATCATTCATTAATTGACCAGGCCCTCAAATTTTTAGATATTCACAAGACTGGTATAATCGAAATTAGTTTTAAAAAAATAGGTTCAATTCTAAATATAATTAACTAACGAAGAAAGGGATCCCTCGTTTATTGCACAAGCTAAAAGAGGCATTCAAGAAAATGGCTAGCTTTAAATTACCAACAAGGAAAGAACTTCACAAAGGAAACCCAGGATTTATCAATTATTCTTGAACTGCATATGATAAATGGCAATGTTTGCAAGAAACAAAAGAACAAGGGGGAAGGAAACAAAACACTTGAACGGGATAAAACATCCAGGACTCTACCAGGGCCCAGAATAAGTGAGACTGACAACTCAATGATGCCATCTATGCCTGCAAATTGTGTACATAAATGTTAGAATAAAAATACGGGTTGAAATCTAATCTTTTACCATTTTGTGCATTATTTTCAAATACATTAAGCATTACCATACATATGTGTAGGACTCGCCTATTGATGGTGTAAATCATGCTTATGAATCGTGATTATGTTTGACTTGGATAGTAATGGATGGGAGCTTGACTCAACAAATAGAAGGTAGCAGATACCGAAGAAACCCAAATGGATATAATCTGGCAACTTCAGGTTTAAATACAAGTAGCTTACCTTGTTTGCAATGTTGTTTGAGAGCCAGTCCAGTCCCTCATACAAACCTTCACCAGATGTGGCACATGTGCTCTGGGTGTACCTGAAAATAGAATTATGCAGAGGGTTACAACTTACATCCAGACCCACTGATATAGATCATCAAAGAAAGTGGGGGAGAATGTTTCATTTTACCAGTGGCGCTGGCGGAGAGAATGAAGACCGAGCTTGTCAGTAATTTCAGCAGCATTCATAGCATTTGGAAGATCTTGCTTGTTTGCAAATACTAGTAAGCGGCATCCCTTAATTCATCCTGTCAATGCACATAAAACAATATGTTAGATTTCAACACAAAAATTCTCATCCAGAGTGCAGCTTTAATAGTTTCAAACCAATTTATTAGAACCAAAAGTCGTAATAAACTCTATGCTTAAAGTACCTCATTCAACATCCTGTGAAACTCATCTCTAGCTTCAACCACCCGATCACGATCATTGCTATCAACCACAAAAATAAGTCCTTGTGTATTTTGGAAGTAATGTCTCCACAATGGTCGAATCTATAAAGAAATCATATCAAATCAACAAGTCAAATAACAGAGAAACCAAAAGTAAAACACCTTTTTCATTATTCTAATAGATCTAGCAAGATCTAATATAAATTCAAAACATAAGATCCAATTTTGAGCACTAAATATCAAGCTTTGCACATACCTATAGAACATCTACCCCATATTCCCCCCTTCAATAAGGTTATCGAGATGCTTAATTGCTTATAGAATATATAAGACCACGAAATTCTATCCATTAACACATAAGACACCCTATGTTTTCCCTTTGACGCCGCCTTTAATATTAATATCTTTAAATGAAAACCAAAGTTGGGTACCTTGTCCTGGCCTCCAACATCCCAAACAGTGAAGTTGATGTTCTTGTATTCCACGGTCTCAACATTGAATCCTACAAAATTATATAATATATCAAAATCTGAAACAAAATTCATTTGAATAAGAAATAGTGGGGAAAAAAAGCTACTTACCAATGGTAGGAATGGTAGTGACAATCTCTCCCAATTTAAGCTTGTAAAGAATGGTAGTTTTACCAGCAGCATCAAGACCAACCATCAATATACGCATCTCCTTCTTGGCAAAAAGCCGGCTGAATAGCTTTGCGAAAGACAACCCCATTTTTTCACGTCTGCCAAACACCAAAATCAACATGTAAAGTTCCATAATCATAGATGGAATTTGAAAATCAAAGTAAGAATCCAAAGGCCCGAAACTGAAACAAGCAAAAGATCGTTCGAGCAACAATAAAGCGAGATGATCTGATCCATATGTTACAAAATATTTTCGATCCAAAAAATGCAGATCGGAGCAATTTAACGAAAATACGACGCTTTTCCGAGACTCACATAAAATGAAACTACGAAATGATTGAAAATTCAAGAGATTAACACAATGTTCAAAACAAAAGTGAAGACAAATTTTAAAACGGCAGATCTGTAGAGACATAAGCTAAATTAAAGAAAATTCAAGTGCCAATTGAAAATCCTTTTTGAATTTTAAGAAGGAGAAATTTTCTTGAGAGAAACGTCACCGGTTATCAAGCGACGACGAACGACGGAGAGAAGCGAAGATCTCCTCCTCTCTCTGAATCTAAGGCAACGAACGAATCGAAGGTGAAGCTTTGAGAAGCTTTATTTATATATGGGCTGGGGACATTGACTAACTCAAACAAGCCAAGAAGTAAAATTGGACAATATATGAGGCTTAAATGAAAATCCAGCTATTAAATTATGAATTTTTAGTCTATACATTATTTTTTAGTAAAAAAATATATAAAATATTTTATTAGTAAAATTGGACAATATATGAGGCTTAAATAATCGAATTAGGAAGATTACTAACGACAATCCTCAAGGTATCAAATTAAAAAACTTTGGTTGAGGAGCTCCAGCCAAGAGCGAATGTATGCATGCCTAAACCTACCTAGGTTAGGCCCTAGCTCATCCATGTACAAATTTATTTTTAGGTAAACTATATAAATAGTCCCTTGATTATACTTTAATTATCTTTTATATCCCCTGCCTGTTAAATATTATAAATTGGTCCATTGACTAACGTTTTTGATACAAAATGATCCTGTGCCGTTAAAAATTTGACGAAAAACTGATGTGGATGTTAATATTCTGACTTAGACCATTTGTATCAAAAAAATTAATCAATGGACCAATTTATAATATTTGATAATCATGAGATGTAAAAAATAATTAAAGTATAGCCAAGGGACTATTTATGTAGTTTACCCTTTATTTTTTACAAGAAAAATTTAAAATAACATGCTAAAGCTAAAATATTTTTATGATTTTGATTTTTCAATTTTTAAGTTTATGTTCTAAAAATCAAACTGAAAAGTTAAGATTTCTATCGCTATTTCTTATTGAATCAAGTTTTTAAATTCTCTCTTCAATTTTTTTTATTAAAAAATTTTACTTTATTGTTTACATACGTTTTGGTTGAGTGAAAAAGCAAACTCTAATTTTTATTTTTTTTTTCTCATGTTTCTATTTTTTCAATTTTATATTCAGATATTTTTTCAGTTTTCATGTTCCTATTTTTAAAATTAAGTTAAAAAAATAGAATTCTCAATCTCTTATCACTCTTTCTCACCGTTTTAGAATAAAAACAATAAACTAAAATCTTAAAAAAAATCAACAATTACACAAATATTTTTTAAATAACACAAGCATTAAAAAATATAAATCATGAAATATTTTATTGTCACAAATTGAGTATCGTACTTCTACCTGTTAGAGTACTAATCTTTATCACTACTTAAATCAAAAACATCCTAAAACAAACAATAAACAACCGACCAAAAGATAAAATTGTTTTATAAGAATAATATTTATAAAATTTAAATATTAATATTAAGATTATGTAATATAATAAATTTTTTATATAACATGTCAATGATATTCACTATTTTCGCATCATCATTATAATCTTCATTAATAGTGGAATAAACATGTATTCCTTTAAAAAGTCTTTGTCATAAATAAATAAATAAATAAAAATTACATTAGAGAATAATGTGAAATATAAAACATACTATTATATATTTATATATATTTTAAAACTAGGTGAGTTTTATAATAAATAGGTAAACAGATCTGGGTCTAGGTTCGGATCTTAGTGTCGGATCCAAATTCAAATCCGTACTTTAATCAAAAGATCCAAATCTGGTTCAGATCCGTCAAATCTAAAATTTTAAGATCCATACCCTATAAAATAGATCTAGATCTATGGATTCGAGTCTGGTCCAAGATTCTTTGCCATCTCTAGATAGGAGTCAAAAATTCGAGTTATTCAAATTGACAAGTCATATTTTACAACTCAAACCTTATTTAATTTTTTTTCAAGTCGAGTTTTTGAATTCTTATAAAATTTTGATTATAATTATTTATCCTAACATAATAGGACTTAATTCTAATTTAAACAACTTTCTCTAACCATATAATATATATTCATAATTTTTTATGACAATATCTCTTCATATTTTTATATTTCAAAATATATATCATAAAAAATTAAAGAACTCATCTCAATCTTAAAACTAAATCCTCTAATTATTAAAAATTTCGAGTTATTCAAATTTTCATTCTACAACTCAAATTTTCAAATCGAGTCGAGTTTATAAAATTTTAAATCAAAGTCAAAACAAGTCCAGTATTTTCAACTCGAGTCAAATCAAGTTACTCAATTTTTTCGAGTCAAATCTAGTTTTGTTCATCCTTAATCAAAGAGTTTATACAAATTCAGTGCAATTCCTTTTTTACTCCACAAGTATAAGATCAAATAAACATTCATTATCTCTCTACTAAACGAGAGACCACTTGAAGTAAATCACCACACCTACAGTCCAACCAATTGGAACAAACATTCATTATCTCTACTGCGCTCTCCAAGTGTGCTTATACTTCTCTTCTTTACCACAAGAAGTATTTGTGAAATACGAAATAACTTCAAATTAAAAGGAAAAAAAGGGCTTTAACATACCCTCTTAGACCCTCCTCGCCTAACCTTAGACACTCTAAGATCATTTTTCAATATGCTCCCATTTTGATCCAAGAGACACATCCCATTGTAATGATCAAGGTGTTCCCTATTTTTGAGAATAATGAAACTATCTTTCACATAAATATTATAAGAAGACGTCCAGATCAACAAATGCGGATAGTAGAGACATGTCTAATGATTTCTAAAATGTAGTGAATGAATTAGATCAAAATCGATAAAAAAGAACTCCAAATACTTGAAGAGCCGTTCAACACTTCTGCATGATCCAATGTTCACAGGAATAGTCACTCAAAGGGATTTAAATCACATAAAACGTGTACATACAAAGCAAGCTCAAGCCTTGTGAATCAAAGTAAGGCTTCAATCAACAATATTTATGAAGTCATAGTCAATCAGGATATTGCCATGGTTAAATCCTCAAACAAAAAACAAAAGTTGGAAAATTAGTAGAAAATCACAGAATCTAATTCAAAACAGCAGAAATGACAATCATTCAAAAACAACAAAATCATATCCCAAGTATTATAACATAATAAAACATAAAAATGCAAAGGGTTCAACAAGTACTCAAATATGAAAGTTAATGTTCATACTCAAAGGTGGAACCTGACACTACTCAATCTCCACCTGCCTTCTGGTAAACGTAGGTGAGACCACACTTACCGCAATAGTGTCTATCGAAATGGTTAGCCATGAAAGTCCCGGCTCCACACTCGGCGTTAGGGCACTCTTTTCTCAGCCTCTGAACCTTCCCAGACTCATCCACCTTGTAAAACTGGAGCACGGCGAGCTTGACCTTCTTCTTCTTGTGCTTGATCTTCTTTGGCTTGGTGTAGGTCTTCTTCTTCCTCTTCTTTGCGCCACCCCTGAGACGGAGAACGAGATGGAGAGTGGATTCCTTCTGGATGTTGTAGTCGGCTAAGGTGCGACCGTCCTCAAGCTGCTTCCCGGCGAAGATGAGGCGTTGTTGGTCAGGTGGAATGCCTTCCTTGTCTTGAATCTTAGCCTTGACATTGTCGATCGTGTCGGAAGACTCGACCTCAAGGGTTATGGTCTTCCCCGTTAGGGTTTTGACGAAGATCTGCATCTTGGTAGCGGCTTAAGATGCGAAAGAGAAAATGAGGAGAAAAGGTAGCGGATAGGTTTCTGATATAAGAGATCGTTGGTAAAGTATGAGAAAGTAGGGTATTTGAGATAGTTGAAAGTACGTAATTGCCCATGCTCCTTTGAACTTATGGTCTTTTTCGTTATTACCTATTAGGTAATTGTCATGCAATGGAACCTGATAAAATAGCCCAAATAATCCCTAATTTAATGGAAATTTGAATTTTGAAATATACTATTTTTTGTGCTTAATTATAAAAGCTAAAATTATATATTTAATAATTATTTTCTCAAATTAATACTTAGTAAATTTTTACTTTTAAATTGATACTTAAATTAGATATATTCTCTTAAATTAATATTTTAAAAAAATTACTTTTAAGTAAATATTTAAATTTGATACATTTTCTTAAATTAGTATCAAAATATATATATTTTATTAATTTGATCTTAATTCAAAATAAATTAATAAATTTTATATTTTATATTTATAAATTATATTAAAATATTTTTTTTGTTATTATCCTTTGTTTTTCTCTCAGAAATATCATTATTTCCTAAGCATTATAGAAGTTTTAGATTAACTTATTGTTTTGTTAATTCTATATACTCACTTGATTTTACAATATCATATTTTTTATTAAATTGATTTAATTTAAAATGTTAAGGGTTAAATTTTTGGAATTATTTTAAATTGAGATTAAATTGATAGAATATATAAATTTTTAGGACTAAATTGTTGATAAAAATATCTTTATTACAAATGAAATTAAAATTTGGAAACCAACTTGAAAAAAAATTCTTTAAATAATAACTTAGAAAAAAATATCTAGTTTAGGTACCAACTTGAGAACAAAAAATTTTGAAGTAGTAACTTGAGAAAAGATATATAATTCAGGAACTAAATATATATATATATATATTTAAGTCATGATAAAATTATGTTTAGAGTCAGTTTGTTTCATTGAAAACTGTTTTCATAAAATGAATTCTGAAAAATGAACTACGAAAAGTTGATTACGGAAAGCATTTTCAGATATTTGAATAAAACATGTAAATCATATTTCATTGTTGGGTATTTTTTATATAAAAAACAAAAACAAATATCAAAACTTATTCTACACCACCTTAAAACATTAAGATTGTTCAAGTATACAAATAATACTAAAAAATAAACAATAACACCAGAGTAAAATCACAAGCTTTGACACAAATGCCACAACCAATGTATAACTCTTCGGATATGAAAGCAATCTTTGAGGCAGAACTAACCTCAATACATAACTTCTCTGTAAATAAAGCAACAAATTTTTGATAATTTATAGAAATAAAATACATGATAAACAAGATCCATAGATTACAGAAAGATGGGAAGAAACTCAATAATTAGGGTTTCAAACATTAACGGTATCCAAAAGGCAAAAGATATGTTCAAATTATATGTACAATCGAATTAATATCATTCGAAAAAAATTAATTAAATAATTAATTACCTAAAAACTATGACACGGAAAGAATTTATAAATTCGATTCGTTCAAGGCAAAATTATATTACCCCAAATTACATCCGAACATGGAAAAAAGAAAAAGGAATAAAAATTATCAGTTTTAGAGCCATTTATAATTTAAATCATTGAATTTATTATCTACTTTCGTATAGGTCACAAACCTTTGATTTAATCAGATTAAATCATTAAACTTTTATTATTAACAAATTAAATCATTCACACTAACATCGTTAATTATTTTAACAGAAAAGTTGACTCAATAATCCTACTAAACTTATTTTTTTATGTCAACAAGTTAATATTAATTAAAATTAAAGAATAATATTTAAAATTTTTTTTATAATAAATTATTAAAAAAAATACATTGAACCATAATTTCTTTAATAATTTAATGTAAAAAAGATTTTAAATATATATTTTTTTAATTTTAATTAATATTAACTTGTTGACATGGAAAAATATGTCTAATAACATTATTGAGTCAGTTTTTTCATTAAAATATTTTACGATGTTAATGTGAATGATTTCATTTGTTAATAATAAAAATTTAATGATTTAATCCGATTAAATCAAAGGTTTGTGACCTAAACGAAAGTATAGGATAAATTTAATGATTTAAATCGTAAATGACTTTCAGTTTTAACAACAGGACAACTTTTCTTGCACTCTTGACGACACTTCTTAAGCTTGTATCGATCGGAACTGACGATGGTAATATTCAAGCGGTCGGCCATTTTCCCTCTAATATCAGAAGATACTTGAGAGAGGGAGAGAGAGAGAGAGTCGGTTAAATGAAGGAGATAAGAGGTGAACGAGTGAGAAAAAATAATGAAGTGGTTGGAAAAATAACTTACCAAAAAAATACTCGATAAGTCGTATTACAAGAAAAGAGGATGTTTTTGCGTTGACTTGTAGTTAGTTTTACTGGAAACAAATAGACCTTTTAGTTTTTATAATAGTAGTTTAAAGTATTTTTTATTAGGATATGTACTTAAAATTTTATTTTTTATTTACTTAAATCAATTGATACAATTACTTTAATAAAAAAAAATAAAATTTAAAACATACCCTCTCTATCCCATTTAAGAAGTTCAGTATTAACTTTTTAAAATTAAAATTTTAAAACATTGATCATAATTATTTTAAATATTTTAATTTATTAAATTTTATAAAATATATATTTTTAAACTACTTGATTAAAGGTTTTTAAAATATATATTTTTTATATTTTTATCAATAATAGATTTAAAATTATAATGAGACAAAATTAAGAAAATAACTAAAAAAAATTAGTACTAGAAAATAAAGTGAGACAAAAAAAATTTAATAATAAAAAGATATTTATTACGAAAAGACATAATTGAATCACTTATTTTACTGTTAATATTTTTAAACAAGAAATGTACTTTCTACCGATGAGATATTCTACTGGTTATGATTTGTCATTTTTTTAATTATGATTATGAATGAGAATAAAAATGATGATAATGAATAATTTTATTTATAATTATTTTTAAAAAATAAAAATATTTTTTCAAATGAAATTAAAAAGTATTTTTAATTTTAAAAATTACTTATTTTATATTATTTTTATTTTTAAAGTTATTTTTCACCCAAAAATATTTTTTGAAAAATAATATCAAAAGTATAAAATTCGGTTGTTGCCTTATTTTGACAAAAAAATAATGACCATCAAATCTTAATCAAAAGTCGCGGCCCTTTCTCCTAAATCTTACTTGTTCTGCAAGTTCCTTGACTTCCACGAAAAATATCTTTTTTAATTATTATAATATCACTCCACTATAAAATCTCCATTATTTTCCTCTTAAAAGAAGAAACCCCCGTCAAGATTTTCATTGTTCAATTTCCGATCGATAGGGTTGCCGATAATATAATCAAGAAACTGAGATGGACGACACCTGTGCGGTTTGTGCTGACAATTTGGAATGGGTTGCCTACGGCGCTTGTGGTCACAGGGACGTCTGTTCCACGTGCGTGGCTCGTCTATGCTTCATCTGCAACGATCGGTGCTGCTGCATATGCAAGACCGACTCCAACGTCATCTTTGTCACTAAGGTTTGGGATTCCCTCTTCGCGCTTTTGAATTGATTCTGCAGTAATTATAGAGTTCCATATCGCTTTTGTCCATTTAATTAACTTGATGCATTCGAATCTTTGTTCTACGATGACAGTCACTAAGCCAGGTACATATTTATCTGTTGCTTATATACAAATATACATGATGTACATATTTTGTCTTAGGGATGATAGGTTTATGTATGTGATTCTGGTTTTGTTCCAGACCTTTGGGGATTACACGAGGATGATCAATGATTTTTCCGTATTGCCAACTGAAGTTAGGGAAGGCCGGGTCCGTTCGTACTGGTACCATGAGGATACACAAGCGTTTTTTGATGATGTTGATCACTACAGGATGATCAAGGCAATGTGCAGGCTCTCTTGTAGTATATGTGATACTATGGAAGAGCAGAACAATGGAGTGAAGAGACGGGGAAAGTTTAGGAACATTGAACAGTTGAAAGGTCATTTGTTTCATCAACACAGATTGGTTATGTGCAGCCTGTGTTTGGAAAGACAGAAGGTAAAAATTATTTTTGGCATCCATTGTGGAGCATTGATCCTTGTTGATGAAAAAGTTGTTTGTCCATCGATACATGTGTTTTGAATGCATCAATTATCCCATCGGTTTCTTTCGGACAATGTAGGTGTTTATTTGTGAACAAAAGCTATATACAAGGGCACAGTTAAATCAACATATAAACACGGGTGACTCAAAGGTGGATGGATCTGAGAGTGAGAAAGGTGGCTTCATGGGGCATCCAATGTGTGAATTCTGCAAGACCCCTTTCTATGGGGACAACGAGTTGTACTCTCACATGTCCACATAGCATTATACATGTCATATATGCCAAAGGTAGTGAGGCTCTTCCTGGTATAGATTTTTAGAATACACCTTAAAACAAGTGGGCTTAGTTTTGTGTCGTGGCCCTAATCGGAGCATCGAAAGAATTAGGGATTTCTGGGAAGGAATTGGGGAAAATGGGGGCAATTGAGATAGGATTGAGAGATGATGATGCACGTGAGAATAGAGAAGTCTTACTCAGTGGAGCAAACGACACCGTATTGTCCATGGGAGATTATATGGCACATAAAGAATTAATGAAAGCACATGAGGCCATGAACCGAACCATTGAAGGTTGAACCGAAAAGAACCGGATGCAGGGAGTTATTATAGTTTTAAAGTAGCATATTATGAACTCTAGGAAGAAGTTAATCCAGCTGTCAATTAACTTTGTACACAGTGGATATAACAGAAAAATTGTACAAGGAATGATTATCTTATGAATGAAAATACATGAATTTTTCTTCTCTCTGAAACCTATCTTCTACCTCTAAAACCCTTTCTTATTTCTATTACTCGAGCAAGAAACATTACAATTGGTACTCAAAGCTAATTCGATCCATCATCACGTTGGGAAAACCAAGAAAAAATCAACAAATGGCTGAGAGTGGGGACTTTGCTAAAATCCAACAACAGTTGGATGAACTAAAGGTTGCAAGAGGTGTCTGGAAGGATAAGATAGCAAATGTGGAGACCCAGGTGACAAATACCCAAGCGGATGTTAAAAAGTTGATTGCTTTGCTAACCAAAGGAGTTGAAAATCTGGGAGAAGACACTCCTGAAAAGGCACAACCAGGAGACAACAGCAATCAAAGCAAATCGGAGGGCAAAAGGCATGTACATGTAACTGTTCTTGATGAAAAAGAAAGATACTCGATTAAATTAGATGAACCTGGAGTGTTAGCTCCAAAACCATCAGAGGCAAAACACCATTCAGAAAAGTTCAAAATGGAACAACCCTGGTCGACAAAAGGTGATTTCTCTATGCTGCAAGAACCAGGGACTTCTATATTACATGAACCAGGCCCAGTAGAACATAGATCCATGAATGGGATATGAAATCAACTTAACTTGAAACCCAAAATAGAGTTACATTTGTTTGAAGGTGAAAATGCTAGAGGTTGGGTAAGGAGATATGATAAATACTTTGCTTTATTTTCTATCTCTGAAGAAGGAAAGTTAGAGGTAGCAGCAATGTATTTGACTGGCAGGACAGAAGTTTGGTTTGACAGCTATATTATGCAGAAGAGTAAGGTTACCTGGCGTGAATTTGTGGATGATCTTTGACATAGATTTGGGGATAGGAACCTGAATGATATCATAGAAGAATTTAACAAGCTGCAACAAAAAGGTTCTGTGGAAGAGTATCAAGTTCAGTTTGAAGAGCTACAACCCTATGTTATACAAATGAATCCTGAAGTCAGAGAAAGATATTTTGTTTCCAGCTTCTTAAGTGGACTAAAGGAGAAACTCAAACATAAGGTTAAAGTACATGAGCCAAAAACACTAGCAGAGGCTTTCAGAAAGGCTCAACTATATGAGCTAGCTTTAGAAGTGGAGAGTAGAAGACAGAAATACCAAATTAGAGGAGTGATGCACACTGCTGCCAATAGTAACAAGTCTTTCCAGAATGTTGCTACTGCTAAGAAAATACAAGTGCAACCACACAACAACCAATCATTAGTGGAGTATAGAAGAGCCCATAATTTATGTTTTAAATGTGGGGAGAAATTCTCACCTGGACACCAGTGCAAGAATCAATAGCTCAACGTAATGGAGGATGCAGACACTGAAAAGGAAAAAGAAGAAATGGAGGGGATGGAGGAAGAAGTGGATGATGAGCAGATGTAAGGGGAAGGCCAAGAAGATGGAACCTTAGAAATTTCTATGAATGCTCTAACTGAAAATGTGGGTTATAACACCTTAAGGATACAAGGGTTGATCCAAGGTAAACCAGTAAACATTTTGGTTGATAGTGGGAGTACCCACAGTTTTATAACACCTAGTTGGGCCAAGGAAGGAATAGAAGTGGTTACCACACACCCCTTGACTATAACAGTAGCCAATGGGGAGAAGCTTTATAGCTCAGCTAGAAGCAACCAGTTGATATGGATCATGCAAGGGCAAACATTTCAGCATGACTTCATAGTACTGAAGATGGGAGGCAATGACATGGTGTTGGGTGTTGACTGGATGAGGAGATATAGTCCCATTTTAATGGACTTCAAAGAGATGACCTTGAGTTTTAAAAAAGATGAGAAGAAGGTGTTGCTACAAGAGAGGATAAGCAGATAGTGGTCAAGCTGATTTCAGAAAAGAAGTTGTATAAATTAAGAGAAAAGGGAGAAGAACTACAAGGGGAATTGTATCTGCTTAGTATGGAAGAAGATGATGTTGAAGTTCCTGAAAAATTAAAACCTGTGCTGGAAGAGTTCAGTGAAGTGTTTGAGGATCCAAAAGGATGCCCCCTGAAAATCACATGATCATGCAATCATATTGAAGTCGGGCTCCCAACCTACAAGTCAAAGGCCCTACAGATTTCCTTATTTTCAGAAAACTGAAATAGAAAAGCAAGTGGCAGAAATGTTAGCCACCTCTACTATACAAACCAGTAGAAGCCCCTTTGCTGCTCCTTGTCTACTGGTCAAAAAAAAAAAAGATGGGACTTGGAGGATGTGTGTGGATTATAGACAGCTAAATGAGATAACAGAGAAGGACAAATTTTCAATTCCAGTGGTTGAGGACTTGTTGGATGAGCTGGGAGGCTCTGAATATTTTTCAAAAATAGACCTAAGGTCAGACTATTGGCAAATCAGAATCAAGCCAGATGATGTACCCAAAATAGCCTTCAGGACTCATCATGGACATTTTGAATTCAAGGTGATGCCCTTTGGCCTCACCAATGCCCCTGCTACATTCCAAGCATTGATGAATGAGGTATTCAATCCTTTTCTTAGAAAGTTTGTTTTAGTCTTCTTTGATGATATTTTGGTCTATAGCCCTACCCTTGACTTGCATGTTGAGCACCTAAGGCAGGTTCTAAGCACTCTTAAGAAGCATCAATTATTTGCCAAAAGAAACAAGTGTTTCTTTGGCCAGAAACAGGTGGAGTACCTGGGCCACATAATTTCAGCAAAAGGAGTTGCTACTGATGCTTCTAAAATAGATACAAACATCATCAACCAGTAAGCATTGAAACCGTTTAAGTAAAAAGGCTTTCCGTTCAAGACGAACTTAGTTCCCTTCGTTTGAGCAAAGCCACTGCCACCTGCGTTGGCCTGGACATGATGAATTTCACGGTGGACGTTCATCGTCAGCGTTAGGACTGACAGAACGATGAAGGTGATGAACCAACGAGTTGCCATCGTATTCAGGACTTGAAAAAAAAGAACAACTTTCGTACGGAGACTAATAGTCAATGAAGCACAAACATAGGAGATAGGTGAGAATGTTGGTCTGGTGGGACTACAATTTATACGATACAGTATACGTACATGTGTACTGGATTGTGTGACATGTCCATGGGTGGATGAGAAAAAGCTAAATGAACATATATGTGTGTGTTTCTCAGACAAAATTGTGATAAGTGGATAGTTTTTTTTAGAAAAAAATATATAGTTATCCTTTTTCACATATATATGTGTTTCTTGATCAATATATTTGATCAATTTTCTTTTTGAAACAAGAAATCTAATATTTTTAATCCCTTCAATTTAGTTAAATGATAAATATATTGAGATGGTGTGGCTGAAAATAAATGTTGGAAATAATCTGAACCGAGTCTTGGCGTGCAAGATAGGGTTTTCTTGAATCACAATGAACTAACCATAAACTCATACACAATAAATGAATGACAAGATTTAGATGCTTAAATTATTTGGTCATGCATGCAACCGTCTTAACTTTGTAATTAAAAAAAATCGATTTTTTTTCCAGTTAACTGTAAAAAAAACAACTCGTCAACTTTTAAATCTTGATGTTTTCTTTTTTATAAAAAGAAAAGTTTCATGAGGATTGAATCCTAATATATTATTATTATAAGAGATTAAATGTATTTTTATAATATATTAACTTATAATTATAAAAAATTAAAAAAAAACATTTTATATAATTCTACTATTTTAGAGGATAAATTATTAGCTGAACTCGACTCATCACATTATTCGTGGTCCTAGTTAATAAGTTACATCTATATAATTTTTTTAAATAATTATTTACTTTTTTACATTTAAGAAAGAAATAAAAATTTATTTTAAATAAAAATAATATGAATGTATTTTTTTATTAGATCACGTATGACATGATAAATCAGATGATATAATATTTTTTTTTATTTTAGAGGGACAAGACCCTACCCAACTTCTCCGTTGTTTATAATTATTTTCTAAAAATAGAGATTTACATATCATACAATAAAAAGATATTTTATATATTAGCAGTAAAAACAAAAAAAAAATATAAATATTTTATTTTTAAATTAATAGATTTAATTTAGAGTTTAAAGATTTATAAATTTAAAGTTATGATTATAATTTAGGGTTTAAATGTTAAAGATTTAGGTTTTATAGTAATATATTACGAATTTAAATTTTATAATAATATATTGTGAATATTAATTTAAATTTTAAACTGTAAATTCTAGCTATAATTTTTAAATCCTAAACTTTGAATTAAATTTATAATCATTAAAATTAAATCGTTTGTTAAAACTTTTTATTTGTATGAATAGTATAATCAACCATCTTAAAATACATATGATTTGTTATAATCATATCACAAATTAAAAGGATGACTGCAGTATACAATTTACAATTTTGAGAAATTATATCGTGTGATTCTCGTTACGTTATTTATGGATCAATTAATCAAATATATTTATTTTATTAATTTTTTTATCTTATCTTTATTAAGTGAATTTTTATTAATAATTATTATAAATTATTTAAAAACAATTTTTATCAAGTGAAGATTTATTTGATAAAAAGAGATAAAATAGAATAATTAATGAAATATATATTTGATTAGCTGGTCTTATAGATGATTTGGTATGAATAACCTATGATATAATTTTTCTTGTAAATTATATATATATTTAATTTTTATCCGTAACTTTTTGGTGCTGAATTGTTAGTTTGTCATCGTTAAACATTTAAATTTTGTCGTAATCAATTGTATTTTTAACATTAGAGTTCTGGACAGAAATAATAGGAGCGACCGTACAGACCCTCAAAAAGAGGTCCCCAAATTTTGATAAACTACATTCATTGGATGATATTAATCTCGAAATTCATTGAAAAATTTTGAGAACGCTATTAAGAAAGATGAATTATAATTGTTAAAACGTTATAATTATTTTTTAAATGCGACAATTGATTATAAAATCTTATTGATTATTATTATTACTATTGCTTCGATAGAATTAATGAGGTTTTGGACACACAATAAAAACGATCGCACAGAGGCCCTTAAAAAGGATATTTGTTTCTAAGGGCTATATTTTTATAACTAGTAGAGGTTATGGACAATTATTTTTAAAGATCATATTTTAATAAATTATACAAGGCCCCTAAAATCTTTAAACCACGTTGATTTCTATACATATGCTCTGTCTGTTGGAATTAAGAGGCGCAATGTTCCTTATAAGTGTAAAATTAAAAATAAGTTTTTTAGAATAAAAATATATAAATATTGATAAATAATTTAAATAATTAATTTAATATTTATTAATAAATAATCTTTATTATTTTATTTTTAAAACATCTTAAATATAATTATAAGTACCAACCACTAACTTATAAGATAATTATTTAAAAAATTATTAAAGTTGTAAAGATAAAAGGTAGGTTCCTAAGGGGATATTCATGTTACTCTTCATTAGAGACGGTCTGAATAATGATGATAAATGTGTTTACATTTTAACTATATAAAAATTATAATAAAGAAAATCAAGTTTGGAGGATTGTTCCTATATTATATCTTTATAAAACTTATTTTAAATTAGTAGATTAATAAATTATATATTAAAAATTAAAAATATATATAATTAATTAAGAATTATTATCATATACATTAACGATGAAAAATATAATTTTATAATTAAATTTATTTAATAATTTAGGTTAGAATTTTAGATTACAAAGTATAAAATATAGAGTTTAAAGATTTTAATTTTAAATTTTAATTTAATAATTTCATATGCGTTTTTACCCTTCTTTTCCACCTTAGAAAGTAGACATTTTTCTAAGCAAGCCACAAATAAAATACACTTTCCACTATACCTATTGACTACAAGAACATGAAATCATGTGTTTGTGGATTACATGGGTATGGAAGTTGAATTGAAAGATGGCATCACCCATGTGAGTTTTAGGTGCACGTCCCTTAATATATGCCATGATATGTGGTTCTACATATCAACCAAAAGAATATTTTTTTTTTCATTTTAGTTCTTAAGAAAGGCAGGTTCATGGTGGTTGCATGTAATTGCAACTGCTGAAAGCGAAACATGTCTACACATGAATTAAAATATGGGTTTTAAAGGGGAGTTGACTTTGATTTTATAGTTGCAGTTGCAGAGTTTCTTATCCAGTTGTTGTCTGAAAAGTCATAGTAGCAGAAATTAAGAAATCGACACTAAGTTCAAAGCGTAAGGTTTCTGCACTAGAAATTATTTGATTTCCCCCTGTAATTTTATATTGCCTGCTTGACAATTTGCAGCTCTACTGTACAATAACGTACTACGGATACTATAATGCGTTGAATTTACAAATATTAATCCCAGAGATTTAATGGAAATAATAGTTAGAGCTGGCTATGGATGATTGGTTTCTCTGATTATAAATATCTAGGCGAAATGCATCTGTGCATCAAACTCATCCTTAGCTTACATTCTCCAAGGTAAAAAGAAAAAGAAAATGGAGAGTGCTTATCTATTTACAACTGCTATTCTCATTGTGAGCTTATATTTTCCCCCTAAGTTTCACGTTGCAGATGCAGCTCTTACCTGGCTCTCAGCACATGCAACATTCTATGGTGGAAGTGATGCTTCAGGCACAATGGGTAAGTTTGCTCTCTTCTTTTGGTCCTTTTTCTTATTTTTGGTTGATTTTGTTGAAAAACTTGGTTTTTTTGCAGGTGGGGCTTGTGGTTATGGCAATCTCTATACAGATGGTTATGGAACAAACACGGCTGCACTCAGCACAGCTTTGTTTAACGACGGTAAGTCTTGTGGAGGCTGCTATCAGATAACTTGCGATGCAGTAAAGGTACCCCAATGGTGCAACAAGGGTAAATACGTTATCATCACTGCCACCAACTTCTGCCCTCCCAATTATGCTCTCCCGAGTGACAATGGTGGTTGGTGTAATCCACCTCGACCACACTTCGACATGGCTCAACCTGCATTCGAGACCATTGCTCAATACAGGGCTGGGATTGTACCAGTCCTCTACAGGAGGTGTGTCCACTGTTTTCATTCCGCCATCAAAACCATGAAAATTAAACACTGCTTGAACATTGGTAATCTGAATAATTTATTTTTTGTGTTTGCCACTTGCCAGGGTTACATGCAGGAGAAAGGGAGGCATGAGATTCAACATCAATGGAAGGAATTACTTTGAGCTGGTACTGATATCAAATGTTGGGGGTACTGGAGAGATTTCCAAGGTATGGGTAAAGGGTTCCAAAACCAATAAATGGGAAAGCATGTTGAGGAACTGGGGTGCCAATTGGCAGAGCTTAAGCTACCTGAATGGTCAGAGCTTATCTTTCAGGGTCCAAGTCAGTAATGGTAAGACCCGAACTGCAGTTAATGTGGTGCCTTCAAATTGGCAATTCGGCCAGTCTTTCAAAAGCAATGTTCAGATTTAGAACTTCCCCCCATATAATCTTACATACGTTTTTTTTTTTTTTTAATTTTATTTCCAAGTTGTATTGTATACTTCCATCCCTTAGGTTGTGGCTTCCGTTTTACAGTGAATCCCGCAAGTGATTTGTTTACACGAAATACCAGTGGTTGCTCTATTCTAATGGTACTACTGGTTGCAAGTATGCAACCAATATTCTAAAATCCAAATTTTCATTTATGTTCTTTGTATTTTGATCTAAAGTGTAAAATCTACTAAGTCAAATTATGTTACTAGTCTTAGTATTATGCATAGAGTATAAATTTAGTTTTTGTTCTTCAATTTCATCATTCCAAGTCCCAATTATTTAGTCATATTGTCTATGTATTATTTTTATCAAATTGTAGTGACTGTGATAAATGGTTGTTTACAGGCCACAACAATCCTAAATAACTCTTAATTTATCTCCTAACAAATATCTACCCACTTATTTTAATGCTCAAACGGATATTTTAAGATAATCGGTTTTTTAAATTTTGTGCTAATAGTTGTTTGCCCACGATGGATGGGCGTTTGAAGATTGCAACCCCAAAGAGAGCCTACTATGCAATTTGATTAAATCTACAACTCAAAGTATAGATAGGGACTAACTATGCAATTTGACCAAAACTATTTCAACATTAAAAAAATCCAGGGTAGGGCCTTAAAATTGATTACACTCAAACTCTAAAATCGAAAAGCTCAAATATACCAAGTTACATTCAAATATCATTAAAATTGATTTAAGCTTTAAATTATTAAACTTAACTAGAGCTCAAATTTAATTGGATCTCAAACTCCAATATCAATAAAAATTAATATAAAAATATATTTAATTTTTTTTTAAACCAAAAGAAAAAACATATTTTTTAAGGTAAATCCTTATTCTATTTGTAGTCCTATTTTCTTCTTCTTCTTCTTCCTTCATATTTATGTAACGTGGGATTACTATCTCTAGATCAACTATGTTTGCTTTTGTATCATGCGAAAAGAAAGAATTGTATCAAGAGTCCTCCAAACTTTTCCTCGTATTCAACTTAATGACTACGTAGAATTTAAAATATAAAACCCTTATTTAATACTAATAATTATATTATTAGTATTATTAGTATTGATTTCGAGTAGCTCGCGAGTTTTTCGAGTCGAGTATCAAGTAACTCCACTCGACTCGTTAAGAATTCGATTCGAGTCCATCGATTCGAGTTTTAACCGAGTCGAGTTCGAAAAACTTACGATCTGTCTCGTCTCATTTACAGTCCCAATCACAACAGCAACAGTTTTTTCCAGTAACTTGAACTTTTTTATGCCAAGTGAACATCTTAGTGCACAAGAAGTAGAGCATTGCAGCCATCCATTGGACCCTTTAGCTTGAAAGTTCGATATGATATGCTTATGTAACCGTGTTATCTCCGCATTACTCTTTGGCGTTCTTGTTTACGGAAGCGCTCTAGCATAAACTGATCGGTTGTGGCTTGCCTACTTCCTGCTGCATCATTGCTCACATCAGTTATTTTAGAGCCAGCATTGCCATCCTGTGAGCTTCTATCCTTGTACAGCTCGGGATGTTCTGCAAGTTCAGGGGAAGGAAAAGGGGGTAACAGGTGAACACGATGTACCTTAAGAAGCAAAATCGAAACAAACAAACCTAAAGAAAACCCACTAATCCCAACTAGCAAGTAATTTGCAGAGAAAATCAAAACAAACTACAATCAATAACCTCTAATCACAAAAGTGCAAAAGAAAATGCAAGCAACCTCTTCTAAGTTTTTCGGCATAATCCCTGCCTCGCTGGAAGTAATCAGCACTGTAACTTGAAGGGATGTTAACTTCTGACTTCGCCCGTCCCATGAGCCATTTTTCCTGAAGAAGCTTTTTGGCAGCCTCTGTTTCTTCTATATTTCTTAACTTGACTCTGCAATCAGAGAAACCATTACAATACAACATCGATTAGTAAATTACAGAAAAGGGTGGCACACTTTGGTCATCATCTAGTTTATTATATCACGTTTGCTTCGCGGTGAATCAGTTAAACAAGCTCTGCGGCCGTGCAATAAGCTAAATTTTCTGTATACCGAAGAAAACCACAAAATAGGTCCAGCAGCAGATTATGTTCTTAAAATGAGAGATTAGTAAAAGGCATACTCAATAGGCAGCTGAACTTCAGCAATCCCAGTAGTCCATTGGGTCGAACTTTCTTCCGAATTCCGTTTTTTCACCTGCAAGGAACAATCCAATAAGTTGCATAAAATTTTTAAACAAGATAATCAAAAGTAGCATCTGTTCAAATGCGAGAAACAAAGCCGAACAATTAAAAAGCAAAAGCTATAAACCCTAACTCGAATGCGATGCCACAGTAATCAATTAAGCATCAGATATACAAAGTTAATAAGAACAACAATGAAATCTGTTTGCAAATGATATGGAAATTCAAAACTCACTTTAAGATGCTCAGGAATTTTATATAATTCATCTTCAGCTCTAGTTAAATCATTCTCAATTTCACTTTTCCCATTCATGTTTCTTCCTCTCTTCTTCGCCAATTCTTGCTCCAACAATTACAGAAAAGATGAACAAAAAATACACATTTAGATAACAAAAATAATAAATTTATATAACTATTGAGTGATAAAAATTCAAAAATTAGATAACAAAATTAAGACTTTTAAAAGTTTGCTGAATAAAACAGAAATACAATACAAATTGGATAAAAACTGAACCGACCAAGTTCGACATCAAAACTTCTTCTCCATCGGTAGTTGAGGCCCAAGAAGACTAGAAATAAATATTAGGGATCAATGGGCCAGAAGCCTCCACGTCTCCCTCCTTTCTTACTTTGCAAGTTCATGGATACCACAAAAACCACGTTGCCTCCGGTCGAAAGTTGAAAGGCGAAATCAGAAACCTTCGTTTTAGGACAAAACCTTTTCTTCTTTTGGTTTCAAATCTATCGTTGTCTTTAAATTTGCCTTCTCTTTGGCTTAGTAAATTATAGTTTTGAAACAAATCAAGCGTACGAATTCGCCTTTCTGTTGGGAGAAAATAGATGATGCTTTGATTTATACACGCCATGAGTTCTTTGAATCAGCTAGGGCGGCTCCTGAATGGACTTGCCTTAGTCGCTAAAGAGGTTGCTAAACGCTCCAAAACGATTGACCACGCCAAAAGTGGCGATCTTGAAACCCTAATTGCGTCTTCCCTAAAAACCGCTCTAGTTTCGGCTACGGACTTGACGGGTTTAACTAAAGGGAGGGTCCACGAGTTTTCCAAGCCTAGGCCTAAAGAATCAATAGTCTACTTCAACAGCAAAAATGACGGGGGAGGTGAGGACGTTGTATTTTCTTCCTCGAACGACATCGCACGTGCGAATCTTACCAGCGATGACAAAGTCGATTCTGATAAAGGTGTTAGTAATAATGGTCAACCGATTGTTGAGGAGAAAGTTGGTAATGATGTTATTGATGGGTTTGAGAGAGGATATAAATCCAATTTGGACCATAAGAGCTATGTGGACGGCGCCGAAGTGATGAAAACGGCGGCAGAGGCGCCAGTACCAGTGAAGAGACGGAAGCCAAGGGAAAGGAAGGTTCCTGCTACTCCATTTTCTAGAGCATTTGGGTAAGTTGTGTGTATTTCTTTTAATGTTTTATCTTATGTTGCTACTGGAAAATTATATATATATATATATATTGCTATTTGTCTAACTAGTTATTTGTTTAACATCAAAAGCTTTGCTGCTTTAGGAGCTGGTCTTGCTTGGGGTACAGTTCAAGAATCTGCCAAGAGGCTTGTTTATGGCTCTCCAAATTCAAATGAAAAGCAGTCTGCTGTTTCACCATTCTTGTCCGATAAAAATGCAGAAAGATTGGCTCTTGCATTATGTAGGATGCGTGGTGCCGCTCTAAAAGTCGGACAGATGTTAAGCATACAGGATGAATCCCTTGTTCCAGCTCCGGTATGATGATTTTTTCCGGTTGTATGTGTTATAGTGGTGTTTGATTAATGTAATTTGATAGTGGGAAAAAGTTCATTGTGGGAATGGTATATTTGTGGTTCTTTGTTCAGAATCAATTTAAGAATGTGATGTTGGGGGTATTGTTTATATTTTCTGATTAATATTAGTTGCTTAAAAGACTTTGTACAGTGGCTCAATCATATTTTTAGCTTCTTTCATTTTCTGTAGATTTTGGCTGCTCTGGATATTGTGCGTCAAGGCGCAGATGTGATGCCAAGGAGCCAGCTCAATCAAGTTTTAGATGCTGAACTTGGTCCTGGTTGGTCCACAAAGTTGACTAGCTTTGATTATGAACCCTTAGCTGCTGCAAGTATAGGCCAGGTAAGTCAAATGGTTGCACGTTTATTGTGTTTTCGTGCAGACTAGGATGTTCCCTATATATTTTGTCTTTGACCTTCTAAGGCAGCATGTTTCTTTGTCTATATGTTGCTTCATGCTACATAGAGTCTCTATGTACAAAATCTTGTATCTACATGTTGACGTACTAATATGAATTAGTCATTATTATTTCTGTTGTTGATGTTTTGGTTGAAAGACCATTGTGTAAAGCTCTGGTATTTCGATTCTTTCAACCTTCATTTGTGTTCACTGGTGTTTTATGTGGTAACTGCCTTGTGCAATATATTTTGTCCCTGGCTGTTTGATGCTTGTTACTACTTATACATGATTTCCTTCTTTTGTATATGTGAAATTCATTTCTTAAGTTTTTGCTTATGGTTATCGGCATTTTGAAAAAGTATCATGCTTGTTTGTCCATGTACACTTTATTGCTTTCCCATCAACCTTCTCTGTTTCATCATTTCAGATGGTGTTCACTGGTGTTCCATGTGATCATTTAATTTCCTTGTGCAACTTAATTTGCCCTAGCAGTTTGACGCTTGTTACTACTTATTCTTTCCTTTTTTTTGCATGTATGGAATTCAATTTTTAAGTTTTTTTTCTTCTTCTTATGATTATCATCAACCTTTAAAAAAAATATTATGCTTGTTTGTCCATGTACTGTTTCATGCTTTTGTATGAATGTGCTCTTTTTCATCATTTCAATTGGATATATTGCTCGATTAGGTGATTTGGATGAAGCAACGGTTGTCCAGTTTGGCTTATCATATTAGTTTTAAACTAGCCTGAATTTTTTCTTTTCCTAATTCTAGGTTCACAGAGCTGTTACGAAGGATGGTATGGAGGTAGCAATGAAAATTCAGTACCCTGGTGTGGCAAATAGCATTGAGAGTGACATTGAGAATGTCAAGCTTCTACTGAATTATACAAATCTAATTCCTGAAGGACTGTATCTTGACAGAGCAATGAAGGTATGCAATTATGCATATGAACATGCAGTATTAAGTTTCTAAGAGACTATGTTAAGCAAATGTTTGGCCTTCCGATGCCAGTTTAATGATGTACACTTACAGATATAGTTGACAAAGCCAATTGGCCCATCCCAGCATATTGCTATAGTTGAAGTATCTTTCCCTTGCATTGTCTGATTTTTACTCCCA
Organism: Abelmoschus esculentus; assembly: GCA_035048815.1. NCBI lineage: Eukaryota > Viridiplantae > Streptophyta > Magnoliopsida > Malvales > Malvaceae > Abelmoschus > Abelmoschus esculentus. Next base: position 8,991,761 of record JAUCBN010000037.1, read on the forward strand.
TACCTTTTTACTAGTTCTGGTCATACTTTTCCATGCCTCAAAATGGATGCTTAGTCCTGTATTTTAGTGCAAGAGGTTGTTGGAGAATGTCATCTTGGGCTTTTGACAACTGAAGATTCTGTGTTGAAAAATTGGATGTTTATGCCGTTGAATTCTTGCAGGTGGCCAAAGAAGAATTGTCTCGTGAATGTGACTACCAGTTGGAGGCATCCAATCAGAAAAGATTCCGTGATATGCTATCTGTCTGTGAGGGATTTTATGTTCCGTTTGTTGTGGATGACATTTCAAGCAAAAGAGTTTTGACCACAGAACTTGTTTCTGGTAATCGTCTTGTGTCTTTTAGGTTCCTATTTTGCTTAAAGCATCACATTTGGATGGTATTGTGCGATGTTCTCTGAGTTTTCAGAGGATAATTTTTGCAACTATATAAAAGAAAATATTTTAGCTGGAAATTCTGATAGATGAAGGTGCATAAATTTTGTCCAGAGTCCAGACTCTAAAACAGTCTCTAGTTTACAGGGTTGATAGAATTATCTCTTGAATTCTGCTTGTTTACTTTGAAATGTTATTTACTTGCCACAGGAGTTCCGATTGACAAGGTTGCATTGCTAGACCAAGGAACTCGGAATTATGTTGGGAGAAAGTTGCTGCAACTGACATTAATGGAGCTTTTTGTATTCCGCTTTATGCAGGTTCACTTTAATTTCTTTCTCCTTTTCTATGAGATTTTTGTTTGTGTTTCTCTCTCTTCCCTAATCTTTACAATGCATTTAAATTCCTGAAGGTTATTTATGCTTTGCCATCTAAGGGTTTGGTTACTTTTAAATATAATGAAATGTTTTGGTTTGGTTAGTTCTCAATATTTTATCCGAGCCTGATACAATCTATTGAAGAAGAATCTTGACTTTGATTTTTAGAAACTTTTTACATGGTCTTCTAGCTTTTATTCTCTTAAAATGCCGCTTTCTTTTATTTTTGAAGTCTTGTTGAAGAAGTGATGTTCGCTCATTTATCTTAAGCATTTTATTTGCTGTGATACAGACTGATCCCAATTGGGGGAATTTCCTATTTGATGAGGCTACCAAAACAATCAATCTCATCGACTTTGGAGCAGCTCGAGATTATCCGAAACGATTTGTTGATGACTATTTGAGAATGGTTAGTTCTCTTAAAAAAGTGCATGTGGCATCAATTACGTTTCTGCACGAATGGCATGATCTGCCGTTGACATTTAGGTTCAAAATCAGCCATTTATTTGTCTCTGGCTTTCATAGATTAAACTGTTAGACCTTACCCTGCATAAACCTGTATTGATATAGTTTTTTCTTTAGATGAGTTCAAGTTTCTTAATGCTACAAGGTGTCCTACCTTTTGTTGGGACACTGTTGAACTTTGTCCATCTTCAGAGTTGATTGTCCAGACGAATGAACTGATTGTCCTTGTATGCGTTTGACCAGGTTATGGCTTGTGCAAATAACGACAGAGAAGCTGTTATTGTGATGTCTCAGAGACTTGGATTCCTCACAGGAATGGAATCAGATGTAATGTTGGACGCTCACGTTCAAGCTGGATTTGTTGTGGGATTGCCGTTCTCTAAGACCGGTGGCTATGATTTCCGCTCAACTAATATCACTCAAAGCATTTCGAACCTCGGGGCCACAATGCTGAGGCACCGCCTTACCCCACCCCCAGATGAAGCCTACAGTCTTCATCGAAAACTGTCGGGTGCTTTCTTGGCTTGCATTAAGCTAGGGGCCGTTGTCCCGTGCAGGGACTTGTTACGTGAAATCTTTGAGCAGTACCATTTTGGTGAAGATGAGGAGAGTTTACCAAGTGCTGCTTCAGTATCATGATGGTGAGGTTATTTAGTTTCCAGATTTCGATTGAAGGTTACATTTGTAATAAAACTTTAGGGATGCAGTTGGCTAAGTGCACATCCCAATCAGGTAAACCATCTGTTTTCTTTTGCTCCCATTTGTTTGTTAGAAAGGGTTGGGGCTGGGGATATTAGAAAGTGAAAAGAAGAGTATATTTTTTTAACTAAGAATAAGGCTTTTAGCATTCTACCAATAAATCACAAAGTTGTACACTTCACTGGAGTATTCTATGGATGAGAAATGGGCAGGAGAATTACGAAAATTTGAAGAAAGATTGAAAAATATTATGCAGCGAATATTATATGTATGCAAGGTCAAACATTTCCGACCCTAGGTGTAAAGGTGTTGGAGCGAGTAGTTTTTTTTAAATAGGTGTTTAAAGTATAGTATTTTGTTTCAGTTAACTGTCTAAATAAATTATTTTTAACTAAATAGGTGTCTAACATTTTATTCTGTGATTTATTTAAAATTATCTATTAATTTTTGTTGTTAAAGAATATATATCATCTCTCGAAAATTTTTAAATTATATTAAAATAAATAATTCAATTTTTTAAAAGTCCCAAAATCTATAAATTCTTAAATTCAATCAGTCTCTTACACCCTTTCTCTTTCGAATAACCCATATGTAGCATTTTGTTCGTCTTGTCATTGTTTGTTGCGAGTTGTTTGATAATTTTAACGGGTTGTACGGTATCGATCAATTTTCGACGGTGAAGTAGAAGAAATAGTCGTGATGGTCCAATAACTGATGTGGTAGGTTGCAACGTGGTTATTAGCAGCTAAATCTATTGGAAGCGGGATTTAGATTTTAGGGATTTTAAAATTTAAAGGTTATTTTGTGAAATCTAAAAATTTTAGAGATTTTTTAAAAAATAAGTAATTTTATTAATTTTAATATTGATAAAAATTAACGGGATATTTATCTGGACAAAAAATAATTTATATATTTAATTAAAAAATTATTACTTGGATACATATTCGAGGGTTATTTTTTTATACGAAAGTAAAATTCCTACATAAAAGGTTGAAACAAACACATAACCGGGAACCAAGCAACGAGCCAACGAGACAAAACTAGAAGCCATGCATCAATGTGTCATGGAAAGACCCTCCGCTCCAACAAGGAGAAACCGTCGTGTGTAGGAAGGCCTACACTTTTCATGGTGCAAGTGTACACTCGTTAAATAATAAAGGACACCTAACCATATTCTCCCTACACAGCCGCAACACCCCGACCATTTTTCCCCTAAGCCGCAAGGCTCAAAACAGAGGCATACCCTTCACTCACCAAAACCGAGAGCACACACTGCCTTCGTTCTTCATATTTTACCTTCTCACCAAACCACTCGGCCGATCACTATTCAAAGTTTCTCCGACTGAACAATCATTCATTATCATTTAATTTGTGGATTGATTTTAATCGAGCATATTTAAGTATATTTTTCTTTTTTATATATTTATTATGTAATATATCCTTATGGTTCAATAAAAATATGATTGTTTTTATTAGTATCTTTTATTGTTTATTTATATTTATTTATTACATATTATTTGCTTGCTTTGTTGGTTATATTTATTTTGATCTATGTATCACGTGTTATGTGATTTTCTTAGGTATTCATGTATGTTTTTGTTCATGACATTTATTTATTTATTTATTTTTGTTAATATTGTTAGATGTTTTATATATACATATATATATCAGGTTATTGATTTATTTCACATGCTTTGTTAAGGTTATGTAAGTGACAATGTTTATATATGGTTGTATTATTTTTTCATGGTGGCATGTCTTATATCTTATTAGAATCTCTTTATTCATGTAATATATTGCTCGATTTATATTATGCCTATTTAATTGTTATCATGTGTCATATGTTATGTTGGCTTTATACTTGTTGATTTACAATTATGTCTTTTTGTTTTATATCATGTATGTCTTTTGTGACTTTGTCTCTCATTTAAGTTTTCATTCAAATTGTTAAACCATTAATTAATGCGATATCTCTTTATTCGGTCGTAACGGGCCCGACACCAGGCGTAATGGTGTCGGTGTATGCATTTACCTTCGAATAAAGAGATGTTTAAAATATATTCGAATTATTAATTAAATATCGATTTAATTGTCACTTTAATTTGAAAATTTTAATATTAAATAAGCGGTAAATATTTTTAAGGTACCAATTTTGGACAGTTTGAAAATATTAACACCGATTTTAATCATAACCGACTCCCGAACTTTTATAATTTCGAATCTCTGGTTTTAAGGTGTTCGACCTACCTAAGTGGTCGGTGACGACTCCAATTGTTTTTCTAAATTGTATTCTTAATAATTTTTCCACCTTTTAAATTATTTTATAATAAATTTCTAATTTTTTTAATCATTCCTACTTTCAAATTTCATTTTACCCTAAAACCTTTTTACTTTAACCTTTCAAATTGAATTTTCAACCTTTTTAATTAATTTTCGATTATCCAAGATCTTCAAAATAATGATCCTTTCCCTACACCTTTAATATTTTTTTAAGAGGGTCGTTATAGTTGGTGACTCCGCCGAAGATATTTTTTTAGAGAGTCAAGCCTTTCTATTACCGCTTAATTAATATTAGAAGTTGTAAATTAAAGTGACAATTAAGTTATATTTACTTATGAAGGCGAGTTTAACGTATTTAAATCAGACATTTAAACTCGTTCCTTTAAGTGGAAGGAAAACGCTAGTGCTTTCATAACGATATTGTTCCTTCGTATGGGCCTAGCAAAGTACCTTCAAGGCTCTATTACCCTATGTTTTCATGGGAATATTGTTTCTCCGTACGTACATAGTGAAAAGGGTCCTGGATTGAACTCGATTGAAATGAGCTTATAATAGGTGATGATCGGGAGCCTTGTTACTCTTAGAAGAGGACAACGAGGACAATTCGGATACCATTTAGTACCAAAACTACATATAGAGAACATAGAAAACCCACCCTTTATGACTTTGTGGATAACCTAAGGTTTTAGATAAAATAAATAGGGTTGTTTTGTCTATTGTTTTATTGTCTCATTTATTGTTTTCGTTTTGCACTAACCTTTTCATGTCTCTTTTATTTGCATAAATATTTCATATTTAAAGGTGTTGGTCTAAGTGGTTTGTCTAATTAGAGGCTTTCATTAGAGTTAGAGGGTTAAAAAAACGAAAAAAATTAAAAAAAAGTTGAAAAATGAGAATAAATAAGAAAAATTAAAAAAAAACAATGAGAAAAATAAAAAGAAAAAGAAAAAAAAAAGAAAAAAGATGAGACAAAAAAATAGAAAATCGAGAGATTAAAACAAGAGAAAAAAAAAAGAAAATTGAGAGGAAAAAAGAGAAGGATGAAAAAACAAAAAGATGAAAAGAAAATGAAAAGAAAAAAGAAAAAATAGAAAAAAAGAAATAACACTAAGATCATTTAATCGATAAAAGTTGCTTAAAGGGCGATCACTAGAGGGATAATACCTTTACTCACATTCATGCATACATCTCATAGCATACATAATGTTAATTGTTGCATTAACATTATATAAAGGTGTCAATTCAGGTGGTTTGTTCAAGTTAGAAACTCGTACTATAAAAGTTTTCCAAAGAGAAGTAGATTATCTCGAAAGTTCAACATCGCTTTAGAGTCAATTAAAGATCATGTAATACTATGCGAACTTAGTCAAGTCTACAATGATGACGACTTTTCAATTTTTATAAGAGTAAAAGAGAGTTGTAGCATTCCTTCCAAGGAAGACAGTCTAACATGAAGTTTCCAGGCTACTTAATTGCCACCATGGTTTATTCAAAGGTGATGGTAGTACAACACACCAATGATGGTTCAAGTATAAAGATTGACCTATGAATATTCTACTTATAAACTTTGCAGTATATCATCCACTCGTTGCCCCAAGATGGAAGATTCCCTTAGCTATCGAACGATTAAAAGTTTGACTCAAAATTTTTCAGTGGGAGATCTGTCACGACCCGAGTTTCGAAACTCAGAGTCGGGTTAACCCGAGAGTGTGGGCCTTGTTGTTAGGCTTCTTGGGCCTTGTTGGGCTTAATGGTTTAGAGATGGGTTTGGATGGTGGCTCAAGGGTGTTTTGGTAAATGGACATTTGGGAGGAAAAGGGAGGGGAGAGCGAGGCATTTCTCTGCATTGTGCAGAGGGTGATTTCATCACCTCCTTTATTGTCTTTTTTATCTCTTCTCTCATCTTTCTCTCCCAAATCCATCAACCAAGGTAGAGTTTTTATGTGTTAGTGGAGAGAATCACGTTTTGCTCATAGAGGGGAGTTTGTTCAGCTTGGGGGATCTTTCTTTCAAGGTAAGTTTGGTTAAAAATGGTGGAGGTAAGTTTTAGTGGGGGTTTTGAGGTAAGAATGAGAATAAGTTTTGGGAAGGTCTTAGGATGATTTTAAGGTTGTTTTAGCTTCCTTAAATCGTCTAGAATGTGTTGTAATCGTTTGGTCCTCTTTTTTGTAGTTGGGGAGCAAGGGGAGCCATCAAGAGGCTTGGGCAAGGAGAAAGTTTGAGGGCTGGTTGTGGAGCTTTTCCAGCTCGTTTTTGAGGTTGGTACACTCCCAAATCCTTTGCATTTCATGTGCATCATCATTTTAGCATGCTTGTTTGATTGTGTGATGGTTTGGCTAGGATAGAGCCTTAGCATGCTTTAATGGTGTTTTGATTTATGGTTGTTGATAATGAGTAAAATTGGTTAGAAACTCACTTAAACTACTTCATAAATGAGTAGGAATGATTTGGGATCGATTGGACTAGTTTAGATTAAGGTTCTTAAAATTTTAAAGCTTAAAACTTGCATTTTGTGCAGGAGGTATCGATACACGGACTACCGATATCGATACCCCTGAGAGGAAAGTGAACGTTTGGTTAAGGGTATCGAACCATGGCTCGATACCGGATCCTCCAGTGGCATAATGGCATCAATACCAGTATTGATGCTGGAGGGTCCTCTTTTGTTGACTTTGGAAATGGTCAAAGGGTATCGATACTGGTATTGATACCCATGTTTCGATGCCTTCTTTGGGTGGGTATCGATGTAGGGTGTTTCGATACCCCATATAGGAGTATCGATACCCCTGTAAACTTTTGTCAAGATAAGTAGTAGATGAGGTTCGATAAGGATAATTAAAGGTAAATATAAATCATAGATCAATGAAATGAGTCGTAAATCACTGTTGATGGGTTTGCCTCAAATGTTAAGTTAGTAAGTCGTGATAAGAGTCTTAATATGAGAATTATGCTTGCATGCTAGGTTTTGGCTTGGTTGAATAGTATTTGGTGTAAGATCCTAGGTGGATCATCTTGTGTGGTTTGAGTCATTGTTTGGTGGGATCCGGATACCCAGTGAGTGATAGTGTTGCAACATAACGAAGACCATCCGATGTGAGATTTCGGGTGATGTATCGAAGGCCATCCTATGCGAGATTCTGGGTGATGACTTTGCTCGATGTAAGATTCCGAGCCCCACTCGATGTGAGATTCCGAGTGAAGACTCGATGCGAGATTCTGAGTGAAGACTCGATGCGAGATTCTGAGCAGCTCGATGTGAGATTTCGGGCCGGGTGAGTCCCCTAGTGTCGGGCTGGCAGTGGGCCTCACTCTTGATTTGTTTACTTTATGCGTTGGTTGCATTGGCATGTCATACCATCATGTTATCTTATCTCGCATGTCATAGTTATGATTCACTTGAAAGTACAGTTGATAGGTTGTGTACCCACTGAGCTTTCGTAGCTCAGCGTTTTGGAATTTGTTTCCATGCATAGGTAAGTAGACGGACATTCGGGCGAACGTGGCGGAGCACCATCATTTCGAGACTTCAGCATTGACCGGTTGCTAAAGTACAGTTACTAGATTATTTGGGCTATGTATTCATAGGACCATTGTTGTAATTATAACTCTATTTATTTGGTTGTAAGGTCAAATGTTTTATCAAACTTGTATTTTGGAGCTCCGATGTTATTTTGAGTTGTTAAATCACTTTGGATTTTAAATGTCGTTTTAAATTATGTCTTATATCATGTTATGACTTGAGTTTGACTTTGAAATTTTATGGATACGGGTTTGGGCTTATGGCCCAAATGTGGCACCCGGGTTGGGGTGTTACAAGATCGTTGCTTAGAACCAAGAACCTTTCCGGTAAAATTTACTCAAAGGGTGATCACCGATAGAATTTACACCTTTGCTTGCATTCATTCATTTTCAAGCATATATCATGCATTAATTAATTAAACAACGAGGTCATTCATTTTCAAGCATATATCATGCATTAATTAATTAAACAATGAGATTAATTATGGGATCCCATGTCCGTAATTGAAGATTTCACGCTTGCACTTTACCAACACCGTAAAGGGCTAATGGAAGAAGACTTTTCCAAGTTAGAAGCCAATCTTAAGGGGCAATTAGAGCGAACTCAACAAGAATTAAAAGACACTATGACCAAGTCTCAACAATACATGATGAAAGAAATTGTTCACTTAATTGGACTTAAGAAAGTGAAAGACCAACAAAGAAAATGTTCCGTAGAAGCCCCTCATATTCTCCAGTTTTTGTTGCCAACACTCCAAGACCTATACAAGGAGTAGTAACATCATCCCTTCAAGTCAATGCCTCTACCCGAGCCTCATCAGGTGTGACTTTCACTAATGTAGAAGATGTTGGGGATGACATTCCAAATTTCAATGAGCTAGAAAAATTAAAGGTTGAATTTCCGAAACAATTAAAGAAAACCAAGAACGAGTTTAAAGAGAGCTTCAAATAAAAGAGGATGAAGAAGAATGATATGGGTTGAATGCTAGTAAACTTAGTTTGGTTTCAGATTTGGAGATCTCACTTAAATTTAAGACTCCAGAATTTGAGAAGTAACAAACGGTTAAAAATTAAAATGTGAATTTAACATTTTCATTTAGAGGATCTTCTTAACTTTCTAAGGGTATAAAGTATGCTAAATTAGCTAAGAGATATACTAGTTTTTCTAAGAAATAGCAAAACTGCCCATTGTGGACAAATTCTATTTTTGACATTAGGATTCTTAATTCATGAACTGTTAATTTGAATGAGTTCTAATGATATATTATTATATTGAACGACATTTTAGAGGATCTAAGGAAAATTGATAGTGAAGAGGAGAAAAGATTAGAGCTTGCAAGAAGGAAAAACAAAGGAATCACTATTCACAACCCTTGATAACTTGGAAGTTTTTGTGAGTGTAGCAAACACCAAGACAATAAATGGTAAATAATTGAATATTAAAAGCTTAATGTATGAAAATGCACGTGTATGTGAATTTTTCATTGTAAGCATTTGAATTAGTTATGGAATTATTGATAAAAGCATTAAAAATGAGACTTGCTATGGTAACATTTTTATGTGTAAGTTGCTAAATGTAGCATTTGATTATGACCTTGCTTAATGAAAGTTTGAGTATATATTTAGAATTTGATTAATGATTTATATGTATTTGATATATGCTAGTTAGTGCATGAGCATATGAATTGTTGCTCTTGAAATGCATGCTTGAAGTATAATAAGCATGAAATTGATGTTTGATAACTTATGCGTGATCGATTTAATTAGCTTGCTATGAATTTGATATGTTTGAATTAAGTCTTGTTCAGAATTATCATACTTATACATATCATATTCATAGCAAGCCAATTAAATCGATCATACTCAAATATTAATTTCATGTTTATCATACTTAAAGCATATATTCCAAGAGCAACAACTCATATACTCATGCACTAATTAGTATATATCAAATGCATATAAGTCATTAGTCGAATTCTATATACTAAAACTTTCATTAAACAAGTTATAATCAAATGTTACTTTTAACAACTTATACATGAAAATGCTAACATAGCAAGTTCTCATTTTAAATATTTTTATTAGTAATTTCATATCTAATTCAAATACTTACAATGACGATTGCTCATACGTATGCCTTTAATATTCAATTATTTACCATTTATTGCCTTGGTGTTAGTTGGACCAGGTAATCAAGTCAACAAAAGATACACTAAGAACCTAAAAAAATACCTCAAAGGTATAACAAAAGATACCCAATGTATCTAGCAAGAAGTTGGCTAACCACCAATCAAAAGTATACGAAGTACTGAATCAAAAGTACCAAAGTACTAGGCAAAAGTACACGAAGTACTAACAAGACAAATTCAAGTTCTAGGCATATCGTACTACCTAAGACCATCTATCAACTAATGCTCAATAGAATTTGCATTAACCATCAAGTCCATTTGACTATCTTTTTAATACATACTAATCATGTTTCTTATTACAAAGGCAAGCATTCATATCATGCTATCAAACAAGGTCATTCATATTATCATATATATGTCACATGCATGATTCACATACCTAGCATCCCAAAATAGCGTGCCATAACTTACCTCGACATTTTCAAGTCATATACATGAACTAGTCTAGTCCTAGGAATCTAGCAATCAATTCATGGCATCATAGAAGTTATCAAAAAAATTATCCTTCTTCCCGTATTACCAAATATGATTTTAGTCTAATTATAAGACATTTTAATTAACAAAAGAGTGGTTAGGACCTAGGTCTTAACCCTAATGTTTGCTACACTCATTAAAACTCTAAGTTATCAAGGGTTGTGAATGGTGATTCCTTTGTTCTTCCTTCTTGTAAGTTCTCATCTTTTTTCATCTTCACTATCAACTTCCCTTGAACCCTCTAACATGCCAAATATTGTAATAACATATCATTAGAACTCATTTAAGCAAAACAGTTCATGAATTAAGAGTCATAATGTTAAAAACAGAATCTATCCACTATGGAAAGCTTTGCTATCTCTTAGAAAAACTAACACATCTTTTAGCTCTCTTATCCAAATTTAGCATACTTTATACCCTTAGAAAGCTAAAAAAATCCTCTAAATGACAATGTTAAACTCACATTTTAATTTTTAATAGTTTGTTACTAGATTTTGTCTAAAGTTAGAGTAATCTTATTTCAGGACAGCTTGAACTACTTTCACTAATTGTCTTATATCTCAAAATTCACAAATCCAATTGTTGTGTTTTTTCTTCAATTAAAGTAGACTCATAGAGGATTTATATTGCTATTTTCCAGTCCTAAATTCTTTATACACAAGTCTAGACAATTTTTCAAAGTTGAAGCTCAAAACAAAGTGTTCTAGACAGATTTAACTAACATAAATTTCATGGATATAAACATTAATCTAAGCTTGTTAAGTCACTTGTTCATGCTTTTAACAAAATCCCCAAGCAATAACTAACATAATCTAAGCTCTTAACAATCTAATCCAGTACTAAACTCAAAGAAGGAACAAGAACATTAACTAGCTTTCAAATCTGTCCAAATGCACAATATAGCTTCTTCCTTTAACTCTTTTAGTAGCCAAGAATCACTCCTAACTCACTAATTTAAGGGCTAGATGAAGGAAAAATTTAAAGAGGAGCTTACTCGCTCTCATGCTTTTTGGCAATGGGGGATAACCAAGGAAGAAGAAGACTCTTAGTATTCTCTCTCCACTTTGTCTTGACCGGCCACACCTCCTCTATTTTATTTATTTATATTTTTTACCATTAAAATTTAGCTTATAATTATTGTAATGACCGGCCATTTTAATTATCTAAATTTGCAAACCATACTTTCCAATTACATGCAAATTTCTTTGATTTTGTTTCAATTGCACCTTTATACTAGCTTTATACTTCTTCTTTAGCTCAATTAAGTCCTAAGTCTTGTTAATTGATCTAATAACTTTCAATTACTTGTTATTTAGATTACTATCCTCCATTTAATTTAATCCTAGGGTAGATCGATCCAACAAAAGTTAATTCCATAAGTTTCACTAGTATCCCTTGTTACTAACATTTGATTCTTTCAATTGATTAATTTAGTTATCAATTGATTAATGACTTGATTGTGATTGTTTCCTAGACCTTACTTTCAAAAGCTTATTGTACAAGCTAGATTTTGTTGCTTCTCAAGTCTTTATTATTTATGGAGTTACTTATTGTACAACTAGCTTTACGTCTAAGCTAACAAAGATTTTTTAAGTTACTAGTAATCTTTATTTCTTTCCTTACTTCGATAAATTATAACATATTCAAGCTTTCTCACTTCTTAACTCTTTTAGAGTTAACTAATCAGTCTTTTACTAAATGTCTTATTGTTATTGGTTAGTAAGTTATACAAGGCTTTAAAACCAGTACACAATTCATTCCCATATTGAGGATATTCCATAATCAATCATTCAAGCATAGCAAGGCATTTAAATCGCAACGAATATAACATCAACAAGGACTAACATGAATGACATGTTATGAATGCATTGACCACATTGTGCTCTACTTGAGTCAACTGTATATGCTTATGTAACTTATACAATATATACAAATCAATTACATTTTCGGGTGACACGACCCGAAACCATACAACTGCACTCACCTCTAAATCCTGACATTACGGGATACATGGGTCCTGACATTACGGGATACATGGGTCCACTGCACATGATCTACTTCCTTCCGTAGCCATCCAAATTCAATGTGTTTTCCTCAAAACAAGCAAGAAATCATTAATATCAACTTAAATCTTCATGTGTACATGAGTACATAACAAAAAGAGTCCATTGACCACAAACATGCATACATAACCTTCAAGGCAATCCAACAAACTCCATGACATGTCAAAATTGTCCAATAATTTACTATCTAATCAAATCTATCCAATTTCTTATACGTTAACATGTATGCATTCAAAACAGTCCTTTATTTAAGACAATCCACTAATATTGTAAAATCAGCCCCTAAAACATATATGTATAAACAGGACAATTTTAAATTTTTACATATACATACATTCATGCATATGACAGACCTATGATCTTTGTACTTATTTTCTTATAAAACCAGTCTTGAATCTTTAAATTTTCTTATAAAACATTTTCTAGATTCACAAGTCAGCCACAAGTTAAATGGTAAAACAATCTTTATACTTCTATTATAGACATTAAACAAGCTTAATTGTTCATGCTCACATGCAATACAAATCAAACAGTCCATTTTCTTTTAAGTTTATACAAAACAGTCCCCTATTTTTTTAATACATCAATTCAGTTCATTTTCTTCTATTAAAATAGCCCAAAAACAGTTGTTAACTCCTACATAACGACCCCAAAGATCAACCTTATCATTTTATACTTCAAGACGTATTGCATTCATCTCCAAATTCTTCATTTTTAACTCTATACTTATATGAACATCATAAAACTGCACATTCACTTAGACTACAATGTTTTATTGCATTTAAAATACATTCTGCAATGGTTTTAGACATAAAACTGCACTATTTTAACTAATTAAAACTGCATTTTACTGGTTTGCTTTACCATCATTTTAGGACTACATATCTATATTTTTTTACCGTATTCAAAACTGCATATTTTAAACATATTACAATACCGCGTTTTCAATTCTGTATTTAACAACATTTTTCTGCATTGTTACAAAATTATATGCCATACTGCACTGCATATAAACTGCATACAAAACTTTTCTTAAAGCATAATAAAACAGCACATAAATTGCATATATTAACTGCACTACATTAGCATTTAAACAATATTACTGCACTGTATTTCTACACTGCATTTTCATTCTAAAACTGCACTGCATTGCCTTACTAATCTGCATATAATTAAAACTGTCTCATGCCTTTAGAACATACTGAATTTTATCAATTAAAATGCATTTTAAATCAAGTCTACACATAATTAATTCATGAAAACTTTACAATATTTTAGGATCATTTCAAAACTGTTTTATCACATCTTAATGCAGAATACATTAAATGTTAATAAACTACATTTTCTGCATTACTTCCATTTTACAAAATTACAAAATGAAAATGTTTTCGTTCATTCCAAACTGCATAAATCATGCTCGCAAATTTCATGCATACACAACAAGCAGTCCATCTATACTAAACTGCCTGCTTATAAATACCATTTACTGCATTGTTTTCTCTTATTAAAATCTGCATATATTTGACTGCATTCCCATAAAACAGCATACTGCACTGTTGTAAACTACCATTTACAATATTCTCTAAAAAACAGTTTTCAAGAATTCAACGAGAATTTCTCAACTACCCATATCTCAAACTAGATTACTTTAACATGTATTCAATTTATATGTCTCGGTCCTACAAGAAAGGGTATCCAACCATTTCAGATTCAAGAATTACTAAAGAGATGAAGATTGAAACTTAAGCTCTTAACTAATTTCATTCAGTCCTACATCAAATCAAAAAATATATAACAGTTCAATATTTAGCATTCAAACAGTCTAAAATCACAAACATAGAATTATTCTTCAAATAGGTCTGGTTATACAGATGTTCATGAGGGAAAAGATGGCTAAATTTTGAAGTAACATCAATTTTAAAGAAGGAAAATTAATACCTTACCCCTTTTATTAAACCACTCGGCAAAATTCTTTCAAGGATTTTGAAGCTCTACTAACTAATATATATAATTGTTCCAGCAATCCACCCACGAAATGCCCATCAGAGAGAAGAATTTTCCTTTTTCTTTCGCTAAGCCATACCCATCGGTTTCTTTTTGAGAAGACGAGAATAATGTTTTTCCCCTTTCTTTCTCTCTTAAAATATTTGGGTGAATCCCTTTTAAGAAATGAGTCTCTTCTTCTCTTCTTTTTTTTTTCTTCGCAAGCTTTCTCTTCTCCCTTCTTGTTTTCCCCGTGACTCATGGAAAATGGTAATCTTCCTTTTTCTTTTTCTTCTATTTTCCTTTATTTTATAAAATAAAGTCTCCTAAAGCCTGCTCATATGTTGACATGTGTGTAGGTCCAAATAGTTTTAGGAGTTTGACATGCAAACTCAAAATTTGGGACTTTAATCGTTTAGGTCCTTTTGTTAAATTAGCTAACAAAAATTGTCATGTTTCTAATTTAGTCCAACATTAATCATTTCTCCTTTTTACTCAATTTGATTTTAGGCCTTACTTAAGCTATAAAATTTAAAATTAAAGATAAACATAACTAATTTAGAAAATAATCTAATACATGTTGTTGGATCGAATTTCAGAAGATTACAAAACTGATTTTTTGAGTTCTAATCTTTTTTTTTTTTTAACTCAAAGACTTACGATTTGGATTTTCATCTTTTAGTTTTTTCATTCCTTAAATTATTGCATAAATATATATATATATATATATATATATATATACTTCTTGAGCTGATTTCGAGTACCTCAAGTATTAATTTATTACTAGAGTCAGTGATAGGCACCTCTAGTTATAATCCAAAGTCTAAGTTTCTATTGTCTTATAAAGAAAAGAACTCCTAAAATCAACCAAGTCTAGAGTGTTTAAAATTTTCAAGCTCATAATCTAATCCTAAGTACTATTCTTTGGAAACATTCTGATTCTAAGCTTGATGAAGGGTACACTCTATTACGGCAAGTTGGTAGGCATATTACTACTGAGGCAGTGTACTTCATAAAATTTTCAATCTTAAAAAAATTGCAGTAAAGGCATAAATTAATAGAATAAGAGGCAATTTAAAACAAACTACTTAGTTTCATACATGGCATATGCATTTACAAATTACAAAATATGACTAATGTTCCCCCAAACTGAAGGGATGAATTATCCCTAATGCATGAAACACAAAAAAAAATATAAAAAGAATTGAAAATAAGTAAAAGAAAAATATATATAAAAAAAAAAGAAAATTAAAAATAATAAGAACTACCACCTTATATAGAAGGTGAGTCAAAAGAGTTGGCGAAATCGATGACCAGCCTCGACGGTTTTTGGGTGGAGGTTAGACTCCTCTCGGCTGGCTCGATGTGGGCTTCTTTGTGAATATGATAGTTGCAAAGAATCGTAAATAAACTACGTAAACTGTTATTACTAGATATAGAAATATATTTACTTCCTAAAGCATAAATGTAGAATATTTATGAGATGAGGGAGATAAATTATTAAGTTATAGTAGAAGTGCAATTAGTTGCATCTCCTAGAGTAACCACTTCCTTTTTATGCTGAAATTGTGGTACGTTGTATGGTTTTAGTCGTTGACCATTAACCTTTAATTCATGTCCATCCTTTGTAATTTTTATTGGTACAACACCTTGTGGGTATGTTTTGATAACTTCGAATGGTCTTAACCAACGTGATTTGAGCTTCCTAAGGAACAACTTCAGTCTAGAGTTGTAGAGGACTTGTTGTCCTGACAGAATCTGTCGCGGCAACAATTTTTGTTCATGTCATTTTTTTGTCTTTTCTTTGTAAATTTTTACATTCTCGTACCTTGTGGCTCTGAATTTCGTTGAAGTCCAAAAGTCTCTTTTTTTCTACCTTTTTTCAATCCATATTCACCATTTTGATTGCCCAATAGGCCTTGTGATCAATTTCCACTAGTAAGTGGTATAATTTATTATACACAAGTTAATATGGGGACATCTTCAATGTTGTTTTGAATGTTGTTTGATAGTCCCAAAGAGCATCATCCAAACGTAGAGACCAATCTTTTCGAGTTGGTTTTACTATTTTTTCAAGTACACTCTTAAGTTCCCTATTGGATATCTCATCTTGACCATTAATCTTCGTAAGGTATGTCGTGACAATTTTGTGTGTCACACCAAGTTTTTTAATGTCACGACAACCTGCTTGTTGTCGGAATGCTTTCCCCCATCACTAATGATGACTCTTGGGACTCCAAATTGGGTGAAAATATTTTTCTTCAAAAAATTTTGTATGTTTTTTGAGTCATTCTTTGTTTTGGCAATTAATTCCATCCATTTAGACACATAATACACAACTAATAAAATGTAGAGATTCTCACATGATGAAGGGAATGGTCCCATGAAGTCGAGACACCAAACGTCGAATAATTCAACTAGAAGTATATTTTGTAAGGGCATATCATTCTTCTTTGAGATATTTTCTATGCGTTGTGTTGCGTGTCAAAAGTGCGCAATTAGTGCAAGTGAACACGTCGCAAGTAATAAAGTGATCAGTATAATCGTGTATAGTCTCTACAAGGATTGGTCTACTTAATATGCCTTCTTCGTCTTCTTGCTCTGTAAAAAGAAATAAAGTAAAGACACAGGTAAATTGGGTTTTGATGAAACTAAATAATTTGAAATAAAGAAAACTAAGTAAAAAGGATGAGATCTGATTAAGAGAGAGGATAGGATCCAGTTATGTTGTATTGTGGATTTGATTGACTTGTCTTTGTCCAATGCAATTGTGCATCACTGCCTCGGCAGTACTGCAGATTACGGCCTTGGCAGCAACGATACTTGTCCGCCGCGGCAATCCCTTGCTCGTGGGTGGACTTTATCAACGTTCGGCAAAGTGTCCTTTGATGACTCCGCTTATCCCTAAGTCGAAGTACTGTTGGTGATCAATCCTTGATGATACCTCCCGGCGTGAATCAATTATAATCATCAACCAATCTTACACTTCTTTTAGCCGCTGAAACTCTTAACCTATCCCTAGGCCGAGTTAGTATTTCGCGATTGAAATATCGTACTTATCCCTTTCGTGAATCTAACTCTCCCGAGTCTAGATAAATAGATTACTTACAAACTTCTCTCCCGAGCTTGAATGCAAGAACAAAGAATGACAAAGGATAAGCAAACCTTGATATTTTATTGCATTGAAACAAAGAACAAAATACAATCTCCTCTCAAAAGTACTCAACAACCTTCACCTAAACCCTAAGAAAACTTAGAACATAATTGAGAGAAAGAAAACAATGAGTCTTAGGGTGAACTCTCTAAAAATCGGCTCTCCTCTTCTCTTGGACGGCTAGGTCTTATATAGGCTTGGCCTAGGGCAAACCTTTCCTAAGTAGAATACAACTTGGAGTAGGGAACAAGTCATGTACATAAATAAAATATTTCCAAATTTATTCCAAATAGGAAGCTTTCCCGCTTGGCCTTGTCTTGGGCTTTCCTCGTGCTGCATGTCCAGGAATGTCCAACGTATTTTTCTCTTCCAATCGCCTACAATATCGCTACTTGTCTTTCGACTTCTGCCTCGGCATCAGGTCCTGCCTCGGCCACGTTGCTGCCGCGGCAATAGTTTATCCTGCACAGATGTTAAAAAATGTAGTAAAACTAGCCTTTTTTGTAAATATCATCTTTATAAGCATAACCTCTAAATATATCACATTAAGTGTATGCATTGGTCCAAGTAGGTGTAGATTTGATGATTAATGCTCATAAAAGGTGTAAAAAGTGATAGTGAGTTGAGCACTTATCACACCCCCAAACTCAAAATATTGTTTGTCCTCAAGCAATGCAAACCATCAATTTGCCAAACTCTATTCTCTCTTGGTCTTACATTTCCATCTATTCTCCCCACCATAACTATGCCTATTCTTTAGACTTAACCTTTCGGCTACCCAAGGGTTTACCTAGAAACAAACTATAAGATTTAGTGAGTGTGTGCGTTTTTGTGGACAAGTTTGATTAAAGGCTTTCTTAGATAAACTCTAAATTCAAGACAAGTAGATTTTGGTTTAGTGTTCTCTTCTTTTCTAAACAACCAATTTTTGAGCCAATTTTGGGCACCTCAAGAATTATGTTTTTTTCATCACTAATTCCTTCTTTCTTTTGATATTCTTTTTAGCATACTAGAGCCAATTTCGGGCACCTCTGGCATGAAGAAGAGTAATTCCTAGAGCTGGTGATAGGCACCTCTAGCACTTGCCCAAAAATCTAAGTCTTTATCACCGAAGTTCATTAAAAGAATTCCTATAATCCAACAAGTCCCAAAAGTGTTTTTAAAATTTATCTTATAGTGAACTTTGATAAGTGCTCAACTCACTATCACTTTTTACACTTTTTATGGGCATTAATCACCGAATATACACCCACTCGGACCAATGCATGTACTCAATGTGATATATTTAGAAGTTATGCTTATAAAGATAATATTTACAGAAAAGGCACGTTTTACTGCATTTTTATATCTGTACAGGAGAACCAGTGCCGCAGCAGCGACATGGCCAAGGCAGGACCTGATGCCGAGGCAGCAACTGAGAGCTAGGAAGCAAGACCGTAGGCGATTGGAAGATAAAAATCCAAGGGACGTGTCTGGACATAAAGCCCATGGATCAGAGCTGGCTAGCATGAGGAAAAGCCCAAGACAAGGCCACGCGGGAAAGCCCCCTTAGCTGAATTAAACTTGGAAATATTTTAATTGTGTACATTACTTGTTCCCTACTCCAAGTTGTATTCTACTTAGGAAAGGTTTGCCCTAGGTCTAGCCTATATAAAGACCTAGCCGTCCAATTTATGAGAGACAGAATACCTAGAGAGAGAGAGAGAGACGATTCATAAATTTGTTTTCTTTCTCTCAATTATGTTCTAAGCTTTCTTAGGGTTTAGGTGAAGGTTGTTTAGTATTTGTGAGAGGAGATTGTACTTTGTCTTTGTTTCAATGCAATAAAATTATCAAGGTTTGCTTATCCTTTGTTATTCCTTGTTCTTGTATTCAAGCTCGGGAGAGAAGTTTGTGAGTAATCCATTTATATAAGCTCGGGAGAGTTAGATTCACGAAAGGGGTAAATACGGTGTTTCAATCACGAAATACTAACTCGGCCTAGGGATAGGTTAAGAGTTTCAGCGGCTAAAAGAAGTGTGAGATTGGTTGGTGAGTATAATTGGTTCACGCCGGGAGGTATCATCAAGGACTAGTCATCAACAATACTTTGACTTAGGGATAAGCGGAGTCATCCAAGGACACTTTGCCGAACTTTGGTAAAGTCCACCCACGAGCAAGGGATTGCCGCGGCGGACAGTATTATCGCTGCCAAGGCAGTAATTTCCAGTGCTGCCGAGGCCGAGATATACGATTGCATTGGGCAGAGACAAGTCAATCGAATCCACAATACAACGCAACTGGATCCTGACCTATCTCTCTCTAATATTCAAACCTCTTTATTTTATTTAGTTGTTCTATTTTAGTTCCATCACAACCCAATCTACTTGTGCTTTTTTATTTTCTACAGAACAAGAAGACGAAGAAGACATATTGAGTCTACCAATCCCTGTGGAGACGATAATCCGATAAATACTTATCACTTATTACTTTCGATGTGTCCACTTGCACTAAACGC
Source organism: Abelmoschus esculentus (assembly GCA_035048815.1). Lineage (NCBI taxonomy): Eukaryota > Viridiplantae > Streptophyta > Magnoliopsida > Malvales > Malvaceae > Abelmoschus > Abelmoschus esculentus. The sequence goes on from JAUCBN010000037.1 coordinate 9,011,833, forward strand.
GCTCTTTTGACACGCGACAAGTTTTTGGCGCCGTTGCCGGGGATTGACAACTAAATTTTGTTTTCTTTATTTTCTTGTCTCTTTTTATTTTTATTTTACTTTTTTTTCTTGGTGTATGACCAGGGCAAACCCAACCAACCCTTTATACGAGTTAGATCTAGAGATCGAACGAACAAGGCTAAGGTTGAGGAGACAAATCCAAGAGGCTATGGCAGATCACCCGGCAGGACAAAACTTACCTGCCGGCAATGGAGGACTTTCGCCGCCACCTGGGCCGCGACAGCTCACTGTCAGAGATTTCCTGGAAGAGGACTTAAATGGGTTAAACCCAGGAGTCGCTACACTGGAGATAGAAGCAGCCCACTTTGAACTGAAACCTGTTATGTTCAATATGCTTAACACTATTAGACAATTTGGTGGGTCTGTAACTGAAGATGCAAGGCAGCACCTCAAGTCTTTCATGGAGATATGCAATTCCTTCAAAATCCAAGGAGTCCATGAAGATGTCTTGCGATTGAAGCTATTCCCCTATTCACTAAGGGATAGGGCGAAAGCTTGGTTAAATAGCATTCCAGCAGGATCTATTGGATCTTGGAGTGAACTCTGCCATGATTTTATTACTCGTTTCAACCCTACAAACTTATATGATAGAATTCGTAATGAAATCACTTCTTTTCGACAAGCAGATGATGAACCTATGTACGAGGCATGAGAGCGCTACAGGGAGCTATTGAACAAGTGTCCTTTGCATGGATTTCCCCTATGGACACAAGTGACCATGTTCTATAATTCCACGAATGCCCCAACAAGGATGATGTTAGATGCCTCGGCGAACGGAACACTCCTTGATAAAGCACCTGAGGAAGCTATTGAGATATTGAACAAACTCGCGAAGAATAATTTTCAATTTCCTACATCTAGGCGAGGAGGAGTAAGACGCCAAGCCACGGTAAATGAGTTAGACACATCAAATTCAGTGGCAGCACAATTGGCCTCTCTTACAAAGATGGTGCAAAACTTACAATTACAGCAAAATACCCGTGAGGTCAAGGTAATTGATTCTTATTGTGACTTATGTGGAGGTAACCACAGTTCATCTGATTGTATGAATCAAGAAACCGGTATGTATGTTGGGAACTACAATCGAAACAATATGATGTCCAACACATACAACCCCTCATGGAAGAGGCATCCAAACCTATCATGAAGCAACTCTAACAATGCCTTAAACCCAACCACCCAACCTTCAGGATTTCAGCAACCGATGCAACATCTACCGCAATAGCAGGTCCAGCAACCAATGCCGCAGCAGCAGATGCAACAGCAACCGATAAGTTCATTAGAGAATACGCTTAAAGCCTTTATGATGAAAACAGAGTCATACATGGCAGAGAACAGTAATTTCATCAAAAGGACAAATGCTTTTATGAATAGAACTGAGATGAGGTTGCAAAATCAAGAAGCGGCCATTAAAACGCTAGAAACCCAGGTTAGGCAGTTTGCTCAAAACAGAAACACTAGACCACAAGGAGGACTACCTAGCAATACTGAAGTTGCTAAGGTAATGGGCCATGAAAAGTGCAAGGCAATCACTACTAGGAGTGGTCTACAGCTGAAGGAAAAGATTCCAGCAAGCCAAATCCAATCAGCGAATCCAACAAAAGAAGAGGTTGAGCAAACTGATTCTGATAACATTGCCCCGGCAGAGAGCACAACAGCTTCTGAACAACCTGCCGAGACAGCAACAACCCCAGTGGTGCCAGGTATTAAATTCCAAACTAAAGAAACCCTGGATGAGATGAGACCACCACCACCTTTCCCACAAAGGTTGAAAAAACAAAAACAGGACCAACAATTCAAGAAATTCCTTGACATCTTAAAGCAAGTCCACATTAACATACCATTCGTAGAGGCAATTGAACAAATGCCTAATTACGCCAAGTTCTTAAAAGACATGGTGTCCAAGAGGAAACAAATAGGTGAGTTTGAAACAGTGGCTGCTACCGAGGGATGCATGGCAATCTACACAATCGTATGCCACCGAAATTAAAGGATCCTGGCTGTTTTATCATTCCTTGTGCGATAGGTAAAAATTATGAAGGTAAGGCCCTATGCGACCTTGGAGCAAGCATCAATCTAATGCCCAAATCTGTCTTCCAAAAGCTTGGAATAGGAAGGACAAAACCTACAACAGTTATGCTCCAACTAGCGGATCGATCCTATGTGCAACCCGAAGGCAAAATCGAGGACATACTGGTAAGAGTTGATAAGTTTATTTTTCCTGCTGATTTTCTTGTCCTTGATTGTGAAGCAAATGATAATGCACCAATCATCCTGGGGAGACCTTTCCTTGCAACTGGACGCACTTTAATTGACGTGGAAAAAGAAGAGTTGACAATGCGGGTCAATGACCAAAAAGTCAAACTCAATGCATTCCACAACTTAAAAAAATATGATGATCCAGAAGAGTGCCAGGCCATCCACACAGTAGACACCAAAATATCCTGCCTTGGCAGCATGCTCAACAGGTTATTTGGCAAGAAGATTAAACCCAAGATGGATGGAAACACAGCAAAAGGGAGTGGCCCACAACCGAATTACAATTCTGGCCAACAAGAGAGAATCATCTTGGGAGATGCATTTGCATGCACTCCACCAGTAACATGATCTCATCTCTTTTCCTTATTAATATATTAGGATTAGTATAGGTTATTTTTATTTTTCTAATTTGTTTTTGCTTTAAGTACTTTTTCTTTTTGTGTGTTTAATTTTTATTTAGGATAACAAGCAAGAATAAAGGAGAAATAGCTCACAGCAGGAATTCTGCCGAGGCAGAAAACAGTGTCAAAACCGCAGCAGAACAGTGTAACGGCTAGTCTGCCGAGATTCCTGCCGCAGCAGAAAAGGAAACGGCAGTAAAGAGTAACGGCTACAAAACGGCTAGTGGCTTCAAACGGTCACAAGGCCGAGGCCTATATAAGAAACTCCTTCCTCTTGAACTATTCACTCTTGCTTTCTTGTTTTCTTTACAACTCATAACAATCTTCCTCTCACATTACTCTCTGCCTACTCACAATTCTTCGTGAAACTCCAGATTCTTTTCAAGAAAAACTCCAAGAAATCACATCTCTCACAAATCTTGATGGCCACCTACAAGCGATTTGCCCCAGAAAACATTGAAGATCGTTTCAACCGATCTTTCATCGCCCGACAATTGTGGGAAGAACAAGGTTTCCAACATGCAGACGATGAAAACTAAGGCATTGAACATTACCTCTTCGACAGAATAAAGTACCAAGAATGGGAAATTTTCTGTCTTCAACCTGCCCAGGCGAATGCTACGATCGTGCGAGAGTTCTATGCGCACGGGCCCAACAAAGATTCCCTCTTTGTTCACTGCCGCGGCAGGCCGATCCAGTTAGATGCCGCGGCAGGACCAACAATTTCTATGGCCTTACTCCAAACAGTGATGTCCATGCTGAATTCATGGAGGACATCACTGCCGAGGACTACGAGCTAATCAAAGGTGATCTTTGTTACGTAAAACTCCATAGGAAACCGGTACCCATAGAGGATCCGTAACAAGGCAGAGTGTCGTGTGTCAAAAGTGTGCGTTTAGTGTAAGTGGACACATCGAAAGTAATAAGTGATAAGTAATTATCGGATTATCGTCTCCACAGGGACTGGTAGACTTAATATGTCTTCTTCGTCTTCTTGTTCTGTAGAAAGAAGTAAAATAAAACACAAGTGATTGAGTTTGGTTTAACTAAACTAAAATAACTAAGCAAAGTAAAGAGATTTGAATAGTAGAGAGAGATGGGTCAGGATCCAGTTGCGTTGTATTGTGGATTTGATTGATTTGTCTCTTCTCAATGCAATCGTATATCACTGCCTCAGCAGCACTGTAGTTTACTGCCTTGGCAGCGACGATACTGTCCGCCGCGACAATCCCTTGCTCGTGGGTAGTGTAACATCTCGGGTTTGGGGTTAGTAGTTTGAGTGTTAGTTGGGGAAATTCGATCCGGGTCGAATCGGATTCCTAGGGTTCGTTATTCCGGGAAAAATTAAAATAATAGTATTTTAATCGGATAAGTAATAATTTTGTGAAATGGTTCTAGAAATATTAAAATGGTGTTTTAAAGTTAAAGGAATATTATTTGAACTTTAATTTGATTTTTAATTGGGCTTAATTTTGTGCTAGTGACTAAATTGTAATTTTGGGAAAGTTTTGGGGATTTAATTAGTAATTTTTGGCAATAAGGATTTTTAGTGACTAAATTGGAAAGTAAGCCATACTTAGAATCCTTAGAGGGCCATAAACCCAATTTATTTTAATTAATGATTTATCCACCAAAATTGTTTTTAAATTGTTTTATTTAAATGATAATTCCATTTTCTTTTGTAACTTCCCATTTTCTCATCTTTTCTCTCAAGTTTTTCTCTCATTTTCTCTCCATCTTCTTCTCAAAATTTCTTCAATTTCTTGCTGATTTCTTCATCATTTTTCAACAAGATTTACTTCATTTTATTCATCCTTTCGTTCTCTACAAAACTTACTCATCAATTTTGCAAAATCAACATCCATTTTTAAGAAATCAAGGGAGGATTTCTCATCTTTTTGGTGGAGCAAATCTTTAAGGTAACTTTGCTGATTTCTAATCTTTTTCTAAGGTTCTTTATTGAAATTCCCAAGTATTGGCTTGCTAATCAACAATGGAAACTTAATTTTGTGTTTTTAATTCTAGATCTATGGATTTTATGGAGGTTTTTGTGAAATCTTTTTAGATCTCAATTAATGCTGTAATTAGATTGATTTAATTATGATATTATGTCAATTAAATGATTAATTAAGTGTTGAATTGATGGCACATTAATTTAATCCCGGAATAATGTAATCGGTAGCGTTTTAAGGTGGTTTTCGGTTGTTTTAGGGGCTGTTTTAGGTGTTCTAATGTTGCTGGAGGTATAAGGATGGTTTGGAAGTGTTTTTGGTTCATAATTGAAGTGGATTAGATGTTAGATTCATTAGGTTATGGGCTGATGATGTTTCGGCTTAGTTTTCGGTCTTTTCGGCAAGGTTTTCGATAGTTTTGTGAGGGTTAAATGTGGCTGCTGTTTTGAGCATGTTGTGATGTGAATTTTCTCTACTTTTAATGTTGTAGAGGTAGTGCAAGAAGGTGCATAAGTGGCTGGTGCGTTGGTGTTGCCATCGGAGCATCGGCGAGGGCTCGTTTCGCTTGTCGGTGAGTGGTTTTGGATTTAAAGTGAATCACATTGGTTCGGTTCTGTTTTGGGGGCTATGGAATAGTGTGAAAACTTTCCATAGTTCTAGAGTAAGTGTTTTAAATGATGTTGATGCATTATATCAAGTTTCGGCTATTTTCGGTAACGACATATATGTGAACAGTGATTCAATATGATTTTGGAATTGCATATATTTGATTTTGAAATGTTGCATGCATGTGTTAATTGTTGAAAATGCATGGTTTATTAAGGCATTCATGGTTTATGTAAGCATGAAAAAGAATTTAGATTATGATGAGGTTATTTGCCCTATGTTGATAAAGCCGTTGAGCATGATTTTAGTTCACATGATGAACATGTAATGAGTGCATTATGAGCAGCAAGTTAACATGCATGATTGGAATTGATATTGGCTCAGTGACAATAACTTTAGATTCGAATACAAATGACATGTCATTAGGATTGAGTGCACTATAAAAATAATGAGAATAATGATGATGCCTACACGTAAACAAGGGTGACTTTGTGTCCGACCGTGCGTGTAGAGTTTTCCTACACGTAAACAAGGGAGACTTTGTGTCTGACCGTGCGTGTAGAGCTTGCCTATATGTAAACAAGGGTGAATTTGTGTCCGACCGTGCATATAGTTGACCCATGCGTAAACAAGGGTGACTTTGTGTCCGACCGTGCGTAGTGGGGGTAACATGTATACAAGGGTGACTATGTGTCCGACCGATGCATGTTGAGACCAAGTGTCTCCAATTATGGAAAAAGGAATCCGTGTATTCGGTGAACTAAAAGTTCACACTAAGTGATCACTAGAAAGCCAATATACATATATGAAATGGAATGATATATTTGTGCATGATACATGAAATGATTTGACATTATTGAAAAGCATGATTTGGTTTTACATATTTCAAATAAGCTTGAAGAATGCAAGTATGACTTTTAAATGATTTTAAACTTGTTAGAGCTTACTCACTAAGCATGTTGTGCTTAAGCTCTCTCTTTTCATACTTGCAGAGAAATAGTGATATTCGAGGCTACGTTCGGAGTAAGGGAACCAAGGGGAAGAGTTGTCTTAATTTTTGGTATGTTTTGGCAAATAATTTGGGCTTGGCAATGTGTAAATCAAACCCATGTGAAGTGTGTGATTTTTGCTTTGGTTAATGTTGTAATAAGACCTATAATGTTTTGGATTATTAATTGATGGACTATGGTGTTGCTTGGATTGTTGAAGCATGTACATGCATGAACGTCTTTGATTTTAATCATATTTTAGGAAGCATGCCTATAGTTTGTATGGAGTCTTGATGTTGATAATTGTGTGCTTTAAATTGTTCTTTATGTTTAGGAATTATGCATATAGTTGATGGTGATTAATGGTTGTGTCTTGAGTCGGTTGAATTCACTTGGTGTGACGGAATTTTTAGGTTCCAGGCACAAAGTTTCGAAACCTTAGGGAAGGTTTCGAAACCTTTGTCAAATAGTTTCGAAACCTTTGTCAAATAGTTTCGAAACCTTCAGGAAGGTTTCGAAACCTTGCGAGCAATTTTGATTCTGGACCCTTACTGGACGCGAAAAGTTTCAAAATCTTCGGGGAAGTTTCGAAACCTTTTACATAAAGTTTTGAAACCTCTGAGGAAGGTTTCGAAACCTTTGACTGCCAGGAAATGGAAGTTGCTGGAAATTGCATTTTAGTCCCGAATATCCTTCTTTGTTCAATTAGGGTATCTACAAATATTATTTTGAGCTGAAATTTCACATGGATGCATAAAGTTTATTAAATTTCAAGATGGATAACTTAATTTTGACGAAGTCCTTATAATTTGTAAGATTTATATTTTGGTCCCTAGATTAATGAAACTTGCAATTGATGATGTTAGAATACTCCGTTTGACTTGAGATTTACCGTAAGGGATACTTGTATGCTTAATTACACTTTGATGGAAAGAATTTTTAATTTTTCATTAGTACGTAAAATTTTTACGTTTTAGTCCTTAATTTACTTAAGTGTTTAATGGAATGCTTGTATGTGATCGGATTGTTTTCGTTAATGCTTTGTATGAGATTAAGACTTTTAGGAACATAATTAATTATGCATCTAGATAAGAAAAAAAATCGGTTTTCAAGGTTGTTTATCGAATTGGACCTTAACGGGTTTAGTTCGATATTCCCCGTGTGACCCGTTAGTGTCGGTTCCGTCCAGGCCGGGCTAAGGGGGTTACATTTGGTGGTATCAGAACCAGGTTTGCTAAAGTGTATGGTTAGGTTTGCTAAAGTGTGTAGAGGTTTACTAAGTGTATGACTGAATGTGATATGTTGTTGATGTGTTGAACATCTATGCATTATGGTTGTACTTTGAATGATGATGGTTAAAAAGGGATAACGGTTTACACATTGCCAATGCCAATACATTTTCAAATGCTTCAAGTTTTCCTTGGATCTTGCCCGAATGTAAGTCTAATATGTTTTGATATTATGTTTTGATTATACGTTTAAATTTGTGTTTAAAGTTTTGGAATATGCCTCTGAGACGTGAGACTTGAGCTAGTGCTAGTATAATCACTGATGGTCAGTTTGAGGGTGAAACGACTGCTAGGGAAGAGCGATTTCCCTTCCCCTTTACTTATAGTTGCTGCGTCCGGTTATACGGAGAGGTCAGTTTAGAAATTGAGTTTGCACTGTGCGTTCAGGATTTGACAGGTGTATTTCAGTCTGCTGAAGAGGAGTGGCTGCTGCTAACCTAACTTGGAAATAGTTAGCAAGTTAGTAGTTGAAATTGTTGGAATCAAGGATGTTATTTGTGAGTGTGAACAAATAATCATGCATAGTGTAAGATCACATATGTGTAAATATCTATAGATATTGTAGGGCATGCATGCATTCTCGAGCATGACATTAGAAATTGCATTTACATGCACTTGCACAGGAATTGATGAGGGCATATAGGGAATCATACATACATTTGTTCACACTTGCGAGTATCTCCTTTGAAGATAGAAGTGGTGCTAGGTTGGTTCTTTTTAGGTGTAGGTTTGTTAAAAAAAAGTTGTTGAAAAGGCTTCCTTTTGGTCTTGAGCTTGTTGTGTTGTGGGCAAGTTACCCTTTTGGATAGGGAATAGTCTTGGATGAGGAATGGTTCTTTTGGGCTCAAAGTTGTGAATATTTGAAACCGAGGGGGATACCCTGAGTTATGGTTAGTTTTGAGTTGGTCATTAAGAAATGGAAGGTTAAGTTTTGCAAATTCTCTCCAGTTAGAGTTTGAGGGTTGTGAGAAGGTTGTGGCATGTTGTGTGATGTAAGACGGTTTGGTGTTTTGTTTTCTTAAATAGTGTAGATTTGTTTTAAAAGAAAAAGGATATGTTTATCGTCATGGTTAGTGGAAAAAAAACTACATGGAGTCCTCTGTTGTATGGTCTAACGTGTGGTTAGGTTAAGGGTTGTGACCGATCGGGTGTTTTGCCTTGAGGAGTATTGGGTCAAGTCTTGATGAAATAATAAAATAACATACATATTAGTATGGGAGTTGTGGTATCATGAGTTTGAATCATGGTTTTAGTATGACCTTGCGAGGTTTTAGTTGTGCCGTAAAGATGGAAAGTGCACATATTGTGTGTATAAGGAGTTAAGTTGGGTTTACCTCGGCTAAAGTTAGATTGTAATGGTGTTTGAGTTGTGTGACGAGGACCGCTGGACAGTTTATAACCTATATCCTTTACTTAGTCTTTTGGGCTTGCTTTTATTGAAAGTGTAGTGAGAGTTATGTCCAGTGGGTTCATGTTAGTGGATGATTCAACAGTGTGGTTACAACCTTGGTAAGGTTATAAAATAAAAGGTGTTGGGGTGAGTGGAAGGAAGAGTTCGACAAGTTTGGATTTTGTTATGGTATAGGTGGGGTAAGAGTTGATTTTATCAGTGAGTTGAGGTTGGGAAAGAGTTTTGTGTTGGGTGTCGAGGTAGTTAGCGACACGTGGACCTCGAAGTTTGAGTTGTGTTGTTTTGTGTGTTGTGGTGGCTTAAACTTGAATTGGAGGTACTAACTTTGAGATGAGTACGATGTTGGGTGTCGACACAAAGGGTGATAGGTTCCTGGTGTTGCATGTTTGTTCAATGTTAGCTATCGTGGATGGCTTGGCTTGTGTAGGGATGTTTGTGAAGGGTGTTTGTTTTGTGGGATGGACCAGGATTGTTATGGAGTTACGAGAAAAGTTGTTTGGGTTAAATATATGTGGGAGTCTTGGTAAATAGTGGAGCTGTGAGTGGGGCTCTGACTTAGTTAAGTTGATTGGAGGTAAGACGTTATCAGATGTTTGGTAAGGGTATAGTTGAGGATGTGTTTGGAAAGGTTAAATTTTTGTGTCAAGAACCTTTTAGGTTATCTAAGCCACATGGTTGTTTCAAAGGTTGCCGAGTTGGAGTGGTGTCTTGATAAGGACATGTGGTAATCTTTTCTATGCGTTTGGTGGTACGGTGTTGTAATAGAAGTTAGGTGCAGGTGTTTTTGAGTGGGCTTGTTTTGGATATGGTTGATTTATGGGTGGTTGTTTGTCCTACTGGTAAGTTGGGAAGAATCATCATGAGTTTGGTAGTAAAATTTTGAGGGTGAGATGAAGTTTTCTAGGTTTGTGGCTGGAATGATCGTTTATTTGAGTACGGTTCTTTTGGAGTCCTAAGTTCCATTGGTTGATTTGGATATGTGGTATGTCCTAGCATGTTTAGATTCGAGGTTTTGGGAACAACATTGGTTTCCGTTTGAGTATTGGGTTTTGTAATCCATAGGTGGAAGGATGGTATACTAGGACTATATCTCTTAATGAAGGTGTTGCCATCGATGGAGTTTGTTTGAGACCATGTTTAACGGTTTTATGTTAAGCCGGTATGAGGCTTGTTGGTTGAGCATCGTTGTGTGGACCGTAGGTTGATGGAAGGTTTATATGGTTGCCTTGTATGTTTGAGGATGTTGAAAAGAGGGTTAGTTCGACGGTGGTGGTATGGAAACTGTTGTGGTTGCTAAGAGTTGATTATCGATCAAAAAAGAAAAAAAAAGAAAAAAAAAGAAAGAGAGTTCTCTTTTGAGTTATGTTTTCTGTGAAAGCTGAAGTAGTGTGGTGGTTTGTGTGTTGTTGCTTCAGTATGAGGGACGAATTTGTTGTGTGTCCGAAGAGGGTAAATGTTTGATTGTCTAGTGAGTATCATCCGGGAAAAGCTAATGTGGTAACTGATGCTTTGAGCCGTAAGACAGCGGTGGAGTTGAGGGCTATGTTTGCTAAGTGGAATATTTCAAAGGAAAATGGTTTTGTGACGGAGTCGTAGGTAAAGCCTGTTTTCGTAGAGATGATAAAGATGAAACAGTTGGAGGATGAGGCTTTGGTACCTTTTGTGGAAGATGTCGCTGAAGGTAGACCGACCGAATATCATTTTGATGATGATGAGGTTTTGTGTTTTAAAGGTCAGATTGTGGTGCCAGATGGTGTTGAGCTGAGACAAGCTATCTTGGTAGGAGCTCATACTAGTTCGTTTGCTGTGCATCCGGGTAGTGTGAGGATATACAAGAATCTCAAAAGTGTATATTTTTGGGTTGGTTTGAAGAAGGATGTGACGGAGTTTGTGTCATGGTGTATGGTGTGTCAGCGGGTGAAAGCTGAACATCAGTTTCCTACAGGGTTGTTGCAACCGGTTCAAGTACCGGAATGGAAGTGGGAGAGAGTGATTATGGTTTTGTGACAGGGTTGCCATTAGCGTCGTCCAAAAAGGATTCTATATGGGTGATTGTTGATAGGTTTACGAAGTGTGCACATTTTCTTGCCGTGCATACGACGTATTCTATGGATAAGTTAGCGGGGTTGTATGTTTCTGAGGTGGTGAAGTTGCATGGTGAGCCTAAGTCGATCATATCGAATAGAGATCTGCGTTTTACTTCTATGTTTTAGAGAGGTTTGCAAGTTGCTTTGGGTACGAGGCTTAGCTTTAGTAAAGCTTTGGAGGTTATGTTGAGATGTTGCATCATTGAGTTTCAAGGTTCTTGGTAGAAGCAGTTGCCTTTGGTGGAGTTTGCTTACAATAATAGTTATCAGGCAAGTATACAGATGGCACCGTTTGATGCTTTATATGGGCGTAGGTGTCGTACACCTTTGTGTTGGAAGGAAGTTGGACAAAAGTATGTTTCTTTACCACAAGTGTTGAAAGATACGGATGAGAAGGTTAATCTTATTTGTGCTAAGCTCAAGGAGGCTTCAGATAGACAAAAGTCTTATGCCGATTTGAAGCGTAGAGAGATAGAGTATGATGTCGGGGACAAAGTGTTTCTAAAAGTTTCGCCGTGGAAGAAAGTGATGAGGTTTGGACGTAAGGGTAAGTTGAGTCCTCGTTTCATTGGGCCGTATGAGGTGTTGGAGCGTGTTGGTCATGTTGCTTATCGGTTGAGGTTGCCGGAGGAGTTGAGTAGGATGCATGATGTTTTTCATGTATCGATGCTTCGTAGGTATAGATCAGATCCCTCTCATGTTGTTCCGGTTGAGGAGATTGAGTTAAGAGCGGATATGGGTTATGAGGAAGAACCGGTGAAGATTTTAGATGTGGATACAAAGGTTCTTCGAGGGAAGATCATATATTTGGTTAAAGTGCTGTGGAGACACCGAGGTGTTGAAGTGGCAACTTGGGAGACAAGGAAAAGTATGGAGGAGCAGTTTTCTCACTTGTTTGTTTCAGGTAAGAATTTCGAGGACAAAATTTTCTTAAGAGGGGGAGAGTTGTAACATCCCAGTTTTGGGGTTAGTAGTTTGAGTGTTAGTTGGGGAAATTCGATCCGGGTCGAATCGGATTCATAGGGTTTGTTATTCCTGGAAAAATTAAAATAATAGTATTTTAATCGAATAAGTAATAATTTTGTGAAATGATTCTAAAAATATTAAAATGGTGCTTTAAAGTTAAAGGAATATTATTTGAACTTTAATTTGATTTTTAATTGGGCTTAATTTTGTGCTAGTGACTAAATTGTAATTTTGGGAAAGTTTTGGGGATTTAATTAGTAATTTTCGGCAACAAGGATTTTTAGTGACTAAATTGGAAAGTAAGTCATACTTAGAATCCTTAGAGGGCCATAAACCCAATTTATTTTTAATTAATGATTTATCCACCAAAATTGTTTTTAAATTGTTTTATTTAAATGATAATTCTATTTTCTGTTGTAACTTCCCATTTTCTCATCTTTTCTCTCAAGATTTTCTCTCAAGATTTTCTCTCCATCTTCTTCTCAAAATTTCTTCAATTTCTTGCTGATTTCTTCATCATTTTTCAACAAGATTTACTTCATTTTATTCATCCTTTCCTTCTCTACAAAACCTACTCATCAATTTTGCAAAATCAACATCCATTTTCAAGAAATCGAGGGAGGATTTCTCATCTTTTTGGTGGAGCAAATCTTTAAGGTAACTTTGCTGATTTCTAATCTTTTTCTAAGGTTCTTTATTGAAATTCCCAAGTATTGGCTTGCTAATCAACAATGGAAACTTAATTTTGTGTTTTTAATTCTAGATCTATGGATTTTATGGAGGTTTTTGTGAAATCTTTTTAGATCTCAATTAATGCTGTAATTAGGTTGATTTAATTATGATATTATGTCAATTAAATGATTAATTAAGTGTTGAATTGATGGCACATTAATTTAATCCCGGAATAATGTAATCGGTAGTGTTTTAAGGTGGTTTTCGGTTGTTTTAGGGGCTGCTTTAGGTGTTCTAATGTTGCTGGAGGTATAAGGATGGTTTGGAAGTGTTTTTGGTTCATAATTGAAGTGGATTAGATGTTAGATACATTAGGTTTTGGGCTGATGATGTTTCGGATGCGTTTCGGCTTAGTTTCGGTCTTTTCAACAAGGTTTTCGATAGTTTTGTGAGGGTTAAATGTGGCTGCTGTTTTGAGCATGGTGTCATGTGAATTTGCTCTGCTTTTAATTTTTTAGAGGTAGTGCAAGAAGGTGCATAAGTGGCTGGTGCGTTGGCGTTGCCATCGGAGCATCGGCGAGGGCTCGTTTCGCTTGTCGGTGAGTGGTTTTGGATTTAAAGTGAATCACATTGGTTCGGTTCTGTTTTGGGGGCTATGGAATAGTGTGAAAACTTTCCATAGTTCAAGAGTAAGTGTTTTAAATGATGTTGATGCATTATATCAAGTTTCGGCTATTTTCGGTAACGACATATATGTGAACAATGATTCAATATGATTTTGGAATTGCATATATTTGATTTTGAAATGATGCTTGCGTGTGTTAATTGCTGAAAATGCATGGTTTATTAAGGCATTCATGGTTTATGTAAGCATGAAAAAGAATTTGGATTATGATGAGGTTATTTGCCCTATGTTGATAAAGCCGTTGAGCATGATTTTAGTTCACATGATGAACATATAATGTTTTGGCAAATAATTTGGGCTTGGCAATGTGTAATAAGACCTATAATGTTTTGGTTAATGTTGTAATAAGACCTATAATATTTTGGATTATTAATTGATGGACTATGGTGTTGTTTGGATTGTTGAATCATGTACATGCATGAACGTCTTTGATTTTAATCATATTTTAGGAAGCATGCCTATAGTTTGTATGGAGTCTTGATGTTGATAATTGTGTGCTTTAAATTGTTCTTTATGTTTAGGAATTATGCATATAGTTGATGGTGATTAATGGCTGTGTCTTGAGTCGGTTTAATTCACTTGGTGTGACGGAATTTTTAGGTTCCAGGCACAAAGTTTCGAAACCTTAGGGAAGGTTTCGAAACCTTTGTCAAATAGTGTCGAAACCTTCAGGAAGGTTTCGAAACCTTGCGTGCAATTTTGATTCTGGACCCTTACTGGATGCGAAAAGTTTCGAAACCTTCGAGGAAGTTTCGAAACCTTTTACATAAAGTTTCGAAACCTTTGAGGAAGGTTTCGAAACCTTTGGCTGCCAGGAAATGGAAGTTGCATTTTAGTCCCGAATATCCTTCTTTGTTCAATTAGGGTATCTACAGATGTTATTTTGAGCTGAAATTTAACATGGATCCATAAAGTTGATTAAATTTCAAGATGGATAACTTAATTTTTGACGAAGTCCTTATAATTTGTAAGATTTACATTTTGGTCCCTAGATTAATGAAACTTGCAATTGATGATGTTAGAATACTCCGTTTGACTTGAGATTTACCGTAAGGGATACTTGTATGCTTAATTACACTTTGATGGAAAGAATTTTTAATTTGTCATTAGTACGTAAAAGTTTTACGTTTTAGTCCTTAATTTACTTAAGTGTTTAATCGAATGCTTGTATGTGATCGGATTGTTTTCGTTAATGCTTTGTATGAGATTAAGACTTTTAGGAACATAATTAATTATGCTTCTAGATAAGAAAAAAAAATTCGGTTTTCAGGGTTGTTTATCGAATTGGACCTTAACGAGTTTAGTTCGATATTCCCCGTGTGACCCGTTAGTGTCGGTTCCGTCCAGGCCGGGCTAAGGGGGTTACAGGTAGACTTTACCAAAGTTCGGCAAAGTGTCCTTGAATGACTCCGGTTATCCCTAAGTCAGAGTGCTGTTGATGACTAGTCCTTGATGATACCTCCCGGCGTGAACCAATTATACTCACCAACCGATCTCACACTTCTTTTAGCCGCTGAAACTCTTAACCTATCCCTAGGCCGAGTTAGTATTTCGCGATTGAAACACCGTACTTACCCCTTTCGTGAATCTAACTCTCCCGAGCTTAAATAAATGGATTACTCACAAACTTCTCTCCCGAGCTTGAATGCAAGAACAAGGAATAACAAAGGATAAGCAAACCTTGATAATTTTATTGCATTGAAACAAAGACAAAGTACAATCTCCTCTCAAATATACTAAACAACCTTCACCTAAACCCTATGAAGGTTTTAGAACATAATGGAGAGAAAGAAAACAAGTTTAGAATTCGGCTCTCTCTCCCTAGGTATTCCGTCTCTCATACATTAGATGGCTAGGTCTTTATATAGGCTAGACCTAGGACAAACCTTTCCTAAGTAGAATACAACTTAGAGTAGGGAACAAGTCAATTACATAATTAAAATATTTCCAAGTGTAATTCGGCTAAGGGGATTTTCCCGCGTGGTCTTGTCTTGGGCTTTTCCTCATGCTAGCCAGCTCCGATCCATGGGCTTTAAGTCCAGACACGTCCCTCGGATTTTTATCTTCCAATCGCCTACAGTCTTGCTTCCTGGCTCTCAGCTGCTGCCTCGGCATCAGGTCCTGCCTCGGCCATGTTGCTGCCGCGGCACTAGTTCTCCTGCACAGATATAAAAATACAGTAAAACGTGCTTTTTCTGTAAATATTATCTCTATGAGCTTGACTTCTAAATATATCACATTGAGTTCATGCATTGGTCCGATTGGGTGTATATTTGGTGATTAATGCCCATAAAAGGTGTAAAAAGTGATAGTGAGTTGAGCACTTATCACACCCCCAAACTCGAACTATTGCTTGTCCTCAAGCAATGCAAACCATCAATTTGCCGAACTCTACTCTCTCTTGGTCTTACATTTCCATCTATTCTCCCCACCATAGCTAGGCCTACTCTTTAGTCTTAACCTTTTGGCTACCCAAGGGTTTACCTAGAAACAAACTATAAGAATTGTAAGTGTGTGCGTTTTTGTGGACAAGTTTGATCAAAGGCTTTCTTAGATAAACTCTAAGTTCAAGACTAGTAGAATTGGGTTAAGTGTTCTCTTCTTTTCTAAACAACCAATTCTTGAGCCAATTTCGGGCACCTCAAGGATTGTGTTTTTCCCTTCACTAAATTTTTCTTTCTTTTTGATATTCCTTAAAGCATACTAGAGCCAGTTTCGGGCACCTCTAGCATGAAGAACAGTACTTCCTAGAGCCGCTGATAGGCACTTCTAGTTACTTTCCCAAAAATCTAAGTCTTTATCACCTAAGTTCATTAAAAGAATTCCTATAATCCAACAAGTCCCAAAAGTGTTTAAATTTCTTCCTATAGTAAGCTTCTAAGTTTTCATCCTTAAGTATCCTAAGGTTAAAGCTTCTTAACATAACCTAATCATGGTAAAGAGAAAGATTTCTATAGCCTTAAATAATAAACTAAGGCAATACTGATGATAAGTAGTGCAAAAGTGTAAGTAGTTAATTCCAGTAAGGCGGAGAGCATGAAAAAAAAATCACTGTAATACTCCCTTTTTGGCAAGGCCTCGGCAGTAGATTGCTGCCTTGGCAGTGAATCTGCACCCCCAAACTCAAACCAAGCATTGTCCTCAATGCTTTATACTTGAAGAATTAAGCGGGCAACAAAATATGAATAGAATAAGAAGCAAATAGAAACAGTAAAAGCAATTAATATTGAATTAAGAACAAAAATTTTAAAGCGACTCCGAAGAGCTGCTTGTAACAATTTTTCTCCTCGGCCTTGTTGCCGATTGCTTTGTCCTTGGGGAAGGCGATGGTTGGGCTTTTGCTTTCCGGGGCGGTTGGACTCGTGTGGGTGATGTCCGTTGCATTGGGGCCTCCACCTCTTCTCCTTCTTCCACGTCGGCCATCTCTTCGGTTAGCATTATGGTTGTTCCTCCTCCCATTGTTGTTGCTCCTCCGGTGTGGTGTGTACTTGGTCCGGCGGCGGTGGAGCTTTGGTGCACATAGGCATCTATCTCAGCTGATAGACTGCCCATGATGATCGGGGATCGGGGTGGAGTGCTGAAAACTGCCCTCCGCTTGGATGGTCTTCTGCTGGCAGACGATGCCGCGATAAAATCCGCTGCCCTGGATGGGCCGGCAGCCTGGTATTGCGGTTGAGGGTCCGCATGGAAGAACGACCTTGGTCCTCCCAGAGCTGGTGTAGTCTCAGTGTAAGGGGCGGCTGTGACGAACATATTGCTGGGGAAATCTGGAAATTGTGCTCCTTGGTCCGGAAAAACGTGCAGCAGCATCTGGGCTAATGTGTCGTTGAAATCTCTTTGGTACTCCATGTACCTCTGTTGTCTGAGGTCCATTGCTACCATCCTTTGTAAAATCTCCTTGTATGGGTCTGCTGCGGCAGAGGTGTGGGCAGTGTCTGGCATGTCTGCCGTGTACTGGGCCCCGACAACAGTATCAACAGTGAACTGCTGGGGCGTTGCTTGGACTGGCTCCGCCTGCGTGATCTGCATGACTTTGTGACAAAAGTCTCTGGTCCATCCTTGCCGTTGGGGAGTGTATTCGTCCGTATCCTCGATTGGCACACCTGCAGCAACACACAAACCCGTGATCAAACATGGGAAATACAATGGTCCTCTATCTTTCTTACCGCACTCGTGAATTTCCCGTAGGATGATCTCTCCAACATTGATGGTCCTTTTGTTGATGATTGATTGGATAAGCACCAATCTCTTGCGGTCTACCGTGCTATTGTGGGACGTAGGGATGAGGCGTCGCTTGACAAAGGTATTCCACATCTTGGCCTGGGGCTTTAGGCTTTGTCTTGTAACGGATCCTCTATGGGTACCGGTTTCCCATGGAGTATTTACGTAACAAAGATCATATTTGATTAGCTCGTAGTCCTCGGCAGTGATGTCCTCCATGAATTCAGCATGGACATCACTGTTTGGAGTAAGGCCGTAGAAATTGTTGATGGTCTCGGCATCTAACTGGACCGGCCTGCCGCGGCAGTGAACAAAGAGGGAATCTTTGCTGGGCCTGTGCGCATAGAACTCTCGCACGATCGTAGCATTCGCCTGGGCAGGTTGAAGACAGAAAATTTCCCATTCTTGGTACTTTATTCTGTCGAAGAGGTAATGTTCAATGCCTTAGTTTTCATCGTCCGCATGTTGGAAACCTTGTTCTTCCCACAATTGTCGGGCGATGAAAGATCGGTTGAAACGATCTTCAATGTTTGCTGGGGCAAATCGCTTGTAGGTGGCCATCAAGATTTGTGAGAGATGTGATTTCTTAGAGTTTTTCTTGAAAAGAATCTGGAATTTCACGAAGAATTGTGAGTAGGCAGAGAGTAATGTGAGAGGAAGATTGTTATGAGTTGTAAAGAAAACAAGAAAGCAAGAGTGAATAGTTCAAGAGGAAAGAGTTTCTTATATAGGCCTCGGCCTTGTGACCGTTTGAAGCCACTAGCCGTTTTGTAGTCGTTACTCTTTACTGCCGTTTCCTTTTCTGCTGCGGCAGGAATCTCGGTAGACTAGCCGTTACACTGTTCTGCCCGTTGAGACTGCTGCGGTCCTGACACTGTTTTTCTGCCTCGACAGAATTCCTGTTGTGAACTACTTCTCCTTTATTCATGCTTATTATCCTAAATAAAAATTAAACACACAAAAAAGAAAAATACTTGAGGCAAAAATAAATTCGAAAAATATAAAAATAAACTAAACTAATCCTAATATATTAATAAAGAAAAGGGAGGAGATCATGTTACTAGTGTAGAGCATGCAAATGCATCTCCCAAGATGATTCTCTCTCGTTGGCCAGAATTGTAAATAAGTTGTGGGCCACTCCCTTTTGTTGTGTGTCCATCCACTTTGGGCTTAATCTTTTTACCAACTAAACTGCCGAGCATTCTGCCAAGGCAGGAAATTTTGGTACCTCCTGTGTGAATGGCCTTGCACTTCTCTGGATCATCATATTTTTTTAAGTTGTGGAATGCATTGAGTTTGACTTGTTGGTCATTGACTCGCATTGTCAACTCTCCTTTTTCCACTCCAATTAGGGTGCGTCCAGTTGCAAGGAAAGGTCTCCCAAGGATGATCGGTGCAGTCTCATCTGCTTCACAATCAAGGACAAGAAAATCAGCAGGAAAAATAAACTTATCTACTCTTACCAGTATGTCCTCGATTTTGCCTTCAGGTTGCACATAGGATCGATCCGCTAGTTGGAGCATAACTGTTGTAGGTTTTGCCCTTCCTATTCCAAGCTTTTGAAAAACTGATTTGGGCATTAGATTTATGCTCGCTCCAAGGTCGCATAGGGCCTTACCTTTGATAAGTGCTCAACTCACTATCACTTTTTACTCCTTTTATGGGCATTAATTACCAATTATACACCTAATCGGACCAATGCATATACTCAATGTGATATATTTAGAAGTTATGCTTACAGAGTTAATATTTACAGAAAAGGCACGTTTTACTGCATTTTTATATTTGTGCAGAAGAACTAGTGCCGCGGCAGCGACAAGGCCGAGGTAGGACCTGATGCCGAGGCAGCAGCAGGAAGACAGGAAGCAAGACTATAGGCGATGGAAAGATAAAAATCCAAGGAACATGTCTGGGCTTAAAGCCCATGGATCGAAGCTGGCTAGCATGAGGAAAAGCCCAAGAGAAGACCACGCGGAAAGCCCCCTTAGCCGAATTAAACTTGGAAATATTTCAATTATGTACTTGACTTGTTCCCTACTCTAAGTTGTGTTCTACTTAGGAAAGGTTTGCCCTAGGTCTAGCCTATATAAAGACCTAGCCACCCAATGTAGAAAACACGGAATACCTAGGGAGAGAGCCGAATTCTATACTTGTCTTCTTCCTCTCCATTATGTTCTAAACCTTCTTAGGGATTAGGTGAAGGTTGTCGAGTATATGTGAGAGGAGATTGTACTTTGTCTTTGATTCAATGCAATAAAATTATCAAGGTTTGCTTATCCTTTGTTATTCCTTGTTCTCGCATTCAAGCTCGGGAGAGAAGTTTGTGAGTAATCCATTTATCTAAGATCGGGAGAGTTAGATTCACGAAAGGGGTAAGTACGGTGTTTCAATCGCGAAATACTAACTCGGCCTAGGGATAGGTTAAGAGTTTTAGCGGCTAAAAGAAGTGTGAGATTGGTTGGTGAGTATAATTGGTTCATGCCGGGAGGTATCATCAAGGACTAGTCATCAACAACACTCTGACTTAGGGATAAGCAGAGTCACTCAAGGACACTTTGCCGAATTTTGGTAAAGTCCAACCACGAGGAAGGGATTGCCGCGGCGGACAAGTATCGTCGTTGCCAAGGCAGTAAATTGCAGTTCTGCCGAGACAGTGATATACAATTACATTGAGCAGAGACAAGTCAATCAAATCCACAATACAATGCAATTGGATCCTGACCCATCTTTCTCTATTATTAAATCTCTTTATTTTTGTTTAGTTATTTTAGTTTAGATAAACCAACTCCAATCACTTGTGTTTTTACTTTTCTATAGAACAAGAAGGTGAATAAGGCATATTAAGTCTACCAGTCCCTGTGTAGACGATAATCTGATAATAATTATCACTTATTTCTTTCGATGTGTCCACTTGCACTAAACGCGCACTTTTGACACGCGACAAGTTTTTGGCGCCGTTGTCGGGGACTGACAACTAAATTTTGTCTTCTTTATTTTCTTGTTTTTAGTTATTTTTACTAACATTTTTTATCCTTTTCTTTAAAAATTATAGGTGTGTTTCAAGTTGAAGAATTTTCATGATGCAAGGAGAAAGAAAGAAATCTATTCGGGAGTTGATGTTGGAAGATATGAATCGAGACAATCAAGAATTTCCTAGATTAAATGATGATTATCTATGCCAACCAAGAGCAACTCAACAAGTTTATGCCTGGGCAAATTTTTG
Organism: Abelmoschus esculentus; assembly: GCA_035048815.1. Taxonomy (NCBI): domain Eukaryota; kingdom Viridiplantae; phylum Streptophyta; class Magnoliopsida; order Malvales; family Malvaceae; genus Abelmoschus; species Abelmoschus esculentus. The sequence continues at coordinate 9,032,654 of JAUCBN010000037.1, forward strand.
TTTTAATTGCGGAGATGATCATTTGGTTAGTAATTGTCCGTATAGTATTGGAACATATGGCCACATAGAGGACCATAGATGGAACCAACAACAAAATCCTTTATGGTATGATCAAAACGCTCAAAATTTTTACCATGACAATTTTGTTAATGTTATAGATAAGCCATGGAAATATAATTCTTCTCAAGAGTATCCAAATTCATTGGAGAAAACATTGAAAGTGTCAATGGCTAGAATTGAAGAATTAATGACAGAACAATCAAGGTTATTGGATGCACATATAGCTGGATTGGATGCACCCTTGAAGAATTCAGAAGATCAATGTAGAGATCCATATATGCCATGGATGAGAGTAATGTTATAGAAAATTCTGAGGAGTCTGATTCCCAAGATATCACATCAGCACTGATGCTGAAGAAGGAATCTGAGGATTACTCTCACTCACAATTGCCCGGGAAATTACATGACGACATGTTCGATCAACAAGATGGCAATACCGTGATAATGGAATATGAGAAGGTAATGATTGAACCTTTTGAATTCTTTAAAAACTCATCTCTTCCATTGCAGGTATCTTTCGAGGAATCAACGTTACAAGATTTGAAGTCATCACAAATAGGATATGATTATTTGGAAGATGATATTTTATGTGTGACAATTCTATCTAATAGTAGTTCTCAACCAAAATCTCTACCGATGAAGATTTTTGAGAAGCATAAAGAACAATGGGGGTTGATTTTTGAATACTTCAAGAAAGAGGATTCTTCATTTGATGCACACAGAATTTTGGTAGAGGATTGCCACGGCAATTGGCTAGCAAAGCAATTGCCTCGACAACAAGGGCTATATCCAACCATTATGGAAATCAACAAGAATGAGGTAATTAAATGGTTGGATATTGATATAATTTTCTCTAACGAGATATTCATGCCTTCAGGAATAATATCAAGTTGGCGGATAGGCATGGACTACAAAAGAACACGAACGGAAGACACCTCCATCATGATAGCACAAATGGGAGTATCCGTATCCGCATTAGCCCATATCTTTTTGAGTAAAATTGTCACTCGATGGAGGGTGTAGATGGACTATAAGAAATATCGGAAACGACCCTCCATAAGTTTTCTTTTTATTCTTATTTTATATTAATTTTCTCTTTTATTTGGTATTTTCATGAATTCTCTTAACTATGGTGTTTAGGAATAATTATTTTCTCATTACATGAATGTTTATTTCTTTATTGATGTTTATTTTTTTAGGTTAGGAGAATAACCAAGAATAAAAGAGGAATAGTTCACAGCAGGAACTCTGCCGAGGCAGAAAAACAGTGTTAGGGCCACAACAGTCTCAACGGGCAGAACAGTGTAATGGCTAGTCTACCGAGATTCCTGCCGCGGTAGAAAAGGAAACGGTAGTAAAGAGTAACGGCTAGAAAACGGCTAGTGGCTTTAAACGGTCACAAGGCCGAGGCCTATATAAGAAACTCTTTCCTCTTGAACTATTCTCTCTTGCTTTCTTGTTTTCTTTAGTATTCATAACAATCTCCCTCTCACATTACTCTCTGCCTACTTATAATCTTCGTGAAATTTCAGATTCTTTTCAAGAAATACTCCAAGAAATCACATCTCTCAAATCTTGATGGCAACTTACAAGCGATTTGCCCCAGCCAACGTTGAAGATCGATTCAACCGATCTTTCATCACCCGGCAATTGTGGGAAGAACAAGGTTTCTAGCATGCGGACAATGAAAATTACGGCATTGAACATTATCTCTTTGATAGAATCAAGTACCAAAATTGGGAAATTTTCTGTCTTCAACCTGCCCAGGCGAATGCTACGATCGTGCGGGAGTTCTATGCGCACGGGCCCAGCAAAGACTCCCTCTTTGTTCACTGCCGCGGCAGGCCAGTCCAATTAGATGCCGAGACAATCAACAATTTCTACGACCTCACTCCTGACAGTGATATCCACGCCGAATTCATGGAAGACATCACTGTCGAGGACTACGAGCTCATCAAAGATGATCTTTGTTACGTAAATACTCCATGAGAAACCGGTACCCATAGAGGATCCGTAACAAGACAAAACCTAAAGCCCGAGGCCAAGATGTGGAACACCTTTGTCAAGCGACGTCTCATCCTAACGTCCCACAATAGCACGGTGGACCGCAAAAGATTGGTGCTTATCCAATCAATCATCAACAAGAGGACCATCAACGTTGGAGAAATCATCCTAAGGGAAATTCACGAGTGCGGTAAGAAAGATAGGGGACCATTGTATTTCCCATGTTTGATCACGGGTTTATGTGTTTCTGCAGGTGTGCCCATTGAAGATACGGACGAATACACTCCCCCACGGAGAGGATGGACCAGGGACTTTTGTCACAAAGTCATGCAGATCATGCAGGCAGAGCTAGTCCAAGCAACACCCCAGCAGTTCACTGCTGATACTGTTGTCGGGGCCCAGTACACGGCAGACATGCCTGATACTGCCCACACCTCTGCCGCAGCAGACCCGTACCAGGAGATCTTGCAAAGGATGGCAGCAATGGACCTCAGGCAACAAAGGTACATGGAGTACCAAAGAGATTTTAATGGCACATTAGCCCAGATGATGCTGTATGCTTTTCCGGACCAAGGAGCGCAATTTCCAGAGTTTCCCAGCAACATGTTCGTCACAGCAGCCCCTTACACCGAGACTACACTAGCTCCGGGAGGACCAAGGCCGTACTTCCATGCGGATCCTCAGCCCCAATACCAGGCTGCCGGCCCATCCAGGGCTGCGGATTCTACCGCGGCCTCGTCTGCCAGCAGAAGACCATCCAAGCGAAGGGCCATTTTCAGCACTCCACCCCGATCACCAATCATCATGGGCAGTTTATCAGCCGAGATAGATGCCTACGTGCACCAAGGCTCCACCGCCGTCGGACCAAGTACACACCATACCGGAGGAGCAACAACAATGGGAGGAGGAACAAACATAATGCTAACCAAAGAGATGGCCGACGTGGAAGAAGGAGAAGAGGTGGAGGCCCCAATGCAACGGACACCACCCACACGAGTCCAACCGCCCCGGCAAGCAAAAGCCCAACCATCGCCTTCCCCAAGGACAAAGCAATCGGCAACAAGGCCGAGGAGAAAAATTGTTACAAGCAGCTCTTCGGAGTCGCTTTAAAATTTTTGTTCTTAATTCAATATTAATTGCTTTTACTGTTTCTATTTGTTGCTTATTCTATTTATATTTTGTTGCCCGCTTAATTCTTCAAGTATAAAGCATTGAGGACAATGCTTGGTTTGAGTTTGGGGGTGCAGATTCACTGCCAAGGCAGCAATCTACTACCGAGGCCTTGCCAAAAAGGGAGTATTACAATGATCTTTTTTGTAATTTTTCATGCTCCCCGCCTTACTTGAATTAATTGCTTACACTTTTGCACTGCTTATCATCAGTATTGCCTTAGTTTACTCTTTAAGGCTATAGAAATCTTTCTCCTTACCATGGTTATGTTCTGTTAAGAAGGTCTAATCTTAGGATACTTAAGAATGAAAACTTAGAAGCTTACTATAGGAAGAACTTTAAAACACTTTTGGGACTTGTTGGATTATAGGAATTCTTTTAATGAACTTAGGTGATAAAGACTTAGATTTTTGGAAAGTAACTAGAGGTGCCTATCACCGGCTCTAAAAAGTCTCTTCTTCATGCTAGAGGTGCCCGAAATTGGCTCTAGTATGCTTGAAGGAATAGCAGAAAAAAAGAATTAGTGAAAAGAAAAACACAAATCCTTGAGGTGCCCGAAATTGGCTCAAGATTTGGTGGTTGAGAAAAGAAGAGAACACTTAACCAAATTCTACTTGTCTAGAACTTAGAGTTTGTCTAAGAAAGCCTTTAATCAAACTTGTCCACAAAAACGCACACACTCACAATTCTTATAGTTTGTTTCTAGGTGAACCCTTGGGTAGCCGAAAGGTTAAGACTAAAGAATAGGCCTAGCTATGGTGGAGAGAATAGATGGAAATGTAAGACCAAGAGAGAGTAGAGTTTGGCAAATTGATGGTTTGCATTGCTTGAGGACAAGCAATAGTTCGAGTTTGGGGGTGTGATAAGTACTCAACTCACTATCACTTTTTACTCCTTTTATGGGCATTAATTACCAATTATACACCTAATCGAATCAATGCATATACTCAATGTGATATATTTAGAAGTTATGCTTACAGAGTTAATATTACAGAAAAGGCACGTTTTACTGCATTTTTATATTTGTGCAGAAGAACCAGTGCTGCGGCAGCGACAAGGCCGAGGCAGGACCTGATGCCGAGGCAGCAGCAGGAAGACAGGAAGCAAGACTATAGGCGATGGAAAGATAAAAATCCAAGGAACATGTCTGGACTTAAAGCCCATGGACCGGAGCTGGCTAGCATGACGAAAAGCCCAAGATAAGACCACGCGGAAAGCCCCCTTAGCCAAATTAAACTTGGAAATATTTTAATTATGTACTTGACTTGTTCCCTACTCCAAGTTGTATTCTACTTAGGAAAGGTTTGCCCTAGGTCTAGCCTATATAAAAACCTAGCCACCCAATGTAGAAAACACGGAATACCTAGGGAGAGAGCCAAATTCTATACTTGTCTTCTTCCTCTCCATTATGTTCTAAACTTTCTTAGGGATTAGGTGAAGGTTGTCGAGTATATGCGAGAGGAGATTGTACTTTGTCTTTGATTCAATGCAATAAAATTATCAAGGTTTGCTTATCCTTTGTTATTTCTTGTTCTCGCATTCAAGCTCGGGAGAGAAGTTTGTGAGTAATCCATTTATCTAAGCTCGGGAGAGTTAGATTCACGAAAGGGGTAAGTACGGTGTTTCAATCGCGAAATACTAACTCGGCCTAGAGATAGGTTAAGAGTTTCAGCGGCTAAAAGAAGTGTGAGATTGGTTGGTGAGTATAATTGGTTCACGCCGGGAGGTATCATCAAGGACTAGTCATCAACAACACTCTGACTTAGGGATAAGCAGAGTCACTCAAGGACACTTTGCCGAACTTTGGTAAAGTCCAACCACGAGCAAGGGATTGCCGCGGCGGACAAATATCGTCGCTGCCAAGGCAGTAAAATGCAGTGTTGTCGAGGCAGTGATATACGATTACATTGAGCAGAGACAAGTCAATCAAATCCACAATACAACGCAACTGGATCCTGACCCATCTTTCTCTATTATTAAATCCACTTGCACTAAACGCGCACTTTTGACACGCGACAACCTTCATAATTTTTACCTATAGCACAAGGTATGATAAAGCAGCCAGGATCTTTTAATTTCGGTGGCATGCGATTCTGCAGCATTGCCATGCATCCCTCGGTAGCAGCCACTGTTTCGAACTCACCTATTCGTTTCCTCTTTGACACCATGTCCTTTAAGAACTTGGCATAATTAGGCATTTGTTCAATTGCCTCAACGAATGGTATGTTAATGTGGACTTGCTTTAAAATGTCAAGGAACTTCTTGAATTGTTGGTCCTGTTTTTGCTTTTTCAACCTTTTTGTGGGAAAGGTGGTGGTGGTCTCATCTTATCTAGGGTTTCTTTAGTTTGGAATTTAATACCTAGCACCACTGGGGTTGTTGTTGTCTCGGTAGGTTGTTTAGGAGCTGCTGTGCTCTCTGCCGGGGTAGTGTTATCATCATCAGTTTGCTCAGTCTCTTCTTTTGCTGGATCCGCTGATTGAATTTGGCTCTCTTGGAACTTTTCCTTCAGCTGTAGACCACTCCTAGTAGTGATTGCTTTGCACTGTTCATGGCCCATTACCTTAGCAACTTCAGTATTGTTAGGTAGCCCTCCTTGTGGTCTAGTGTTTATATTTTGAGCAAACTGCCCAACCTGAGTTTCTAACGTTTTAATGGCCGCTTCTTGATTTTGCAACCTCATCTTAGTTCTATTCATAAAAGAGTCTATCCTTTTGATGAAATTACTGTTCTCCGCCAAGTATGACTCAGTTTTCATCATAAAGGCTTTAAACGTATTCTCCAATGAACTTACCGGTTGCTGCTGCAGCTGTTGCTGCGGCATTGACTGCTAGGCCTGCGGTGGCCGGTTGCTGAAATCCTGAAGGTTGGGTGATTGGGTTTAAGGCATTGTTAGGGTTGCTCCATGATAGGTTTGGATGCCTCTTCCATGAGGGATTGTATGTGTTGGACATCATATTGTTGCGGTTGTAGTTTCCAACATACATACCGGTTTCTTGATTCATGCAATCAGAGGAACTGTGGTTACCTCCACATAATTCACAATAAGAATCAATTACCTTGACCTCGCGGGTTGGTAAGAGAGGCCAATTGTGCTGCCACTGAATTCGATGTGTCTAATTCATTTACCGTGGCTTGGCGTCTTACTCCTCCTCGCCTAGATGTAGGAAATTGAAAATCATTCTTCGTGAGTTTGTTTAGTATCTCGATAGCTTCCTCAGGTGCTTTATCAAGGAGTGTTCCATTTGCCGAGGGATCTAACATCATCCTTGTCGAGGCATTCGTGGCATTATAGAACATGGTCACTTGTGTCCATAGGGGAAATCCATGCAAAGGACACTTGTGTAGTAACTCTCTGTAGCGCTCCCATGCCTCATACATTGGTTCGTCATCTGCTTGGTGAAAAGAAGTGATTTCATTACGAATTCTATCATATAAGTTTGTAGGATTAAAACGAGTGATGAAATCACGACAGAGTTCACTCCAAGATCTAATAGATCCTGCTGGAATGCTATTCAGCCAAGCTTTCGCCCTATCCCTCAGTGAATAGGGGAATAACTTTAATCGCAAGACATCTTCATGGACTCCTTGGATTTTGAAAGAGTTGCAAATTTCCATGAAGGACTTAAGGTGCTGCCTTGCGTCTTCAGTTGCAGACCCACCAAATTGTCCAGTAGTATTAAGCATATTGAACATAACAGGTTTCAGTTCAAAGTGGGCTGCTTCTATCTCCAGTGTAACAACTCCTGGGTTTAATCCATTTAAGTCCTCCTCCAGGAAGTCTCTGACAGTGAGCTACCGCGGCCCAGGTGGCGGCGGAAGACCTCCATTACCGGCAGGTAAATTTTTTCCTGTCGGGTGATCTACCATGGCTTCTTGGATCTGTCTCCTCAACCTTTGCCTTGTTCGTTCGATTTCTGGATCTAACTCGTACAAAGGGTTGGTTGGGTTGGACCTGGTCATACACCAAGAAAAACAAGAATAAAATAAAAATAAAAAGAAACAAGAAAATAAAGAAAACAAAATTTAGTTGCCAGTCCCCGACAACTGCACCAAAAACTTGTCGCGTGTCAAAAGTGCACGTTTAGTGCAAGTGGACACATCGAAAGTAATAAGTGATAAGTAATTATCGGATTATCGTCTCCACAGGGACTGGTAGACTTAATATGTCTTCTTCGTCTTCTTGTTCTGTAGAAAGAAGTAAAATAAAACACAAGTGATTGAGTTTGGTTTAACTAAACTAAAATAACTAAGCAAAGTAAAGAGATTTGAATAGTAGAGAGAGATGGGTCAGGATCCAGTTGCGTTGTATTGTGGATTTGATTGACTTGTCTCTGCTCAATGCAATCGTATATCACTACCTCGGCAGCACTGCAGTTTACTGCCTTGGCAGCGACGATACTTTCCGCCGCGGTAATCCCTTGTTCGTGGGTAGACTTTACCAAAGTTCGGCAAAGTGTCCTTGAATGACTCCGCTTATCCCCAAGTCAGAGTGTTGTTGATGACTAGTCCTTGATGATACCTCCCTGCGTGAACCAATTATACTCACCAACCGATCTCACACTTCTTTTAGCCGCTGAAACTCTTAATCTATCCCTAGGCCGAGTTAGTATTTCGCGATTGAAACATCGTACTTACTCCTTTCGTGAATCTAACTCTCCCGAGCTTAGATAAATGGATTACTCACAAACTTCTCTCCCGAGCTTGAATGCAAGAACAAGGAATAACAAAGGATAAGAAAACCTTGATAATCTTTATTATATTGAATGAAAGACAAATTATAATCTCCTCTCACAAATACTCCACAACCTTCACCTAAACCCTATGAAGGTTTTAGAACATGATGGAGAGGAAAGAAACAAGAGTAGAAGTCGGCTCTCCCTAGGTATTTCGATCTGTGATACATTGGGTGGCTAGGTCTTTATATAGGCTAGACCTAGGGCAAACCTTTCCTAAGTAGAATACAACTTGGAGTAGGGAACAAGTCAAGTACATAATTAAAATATTTCCAAGTTTTATTTGGCTAAGGGGGTTTTCCCGCGTGGTCTTCTCTTGGGATTTTCCTCATGCTAGCCAGCTCCGATCCATGGGCTTTAAGTCCAGACACGTCCCTTAGATTTTTATCTTCCAATCGCCTACAGTCTTGCTTCTTGGCTCTCAGCTGCTGCCACGGCATCAGGTCCTGCCACGGCCATGTTGCTGCCGCGGCACTAGTTCTCCTGCACAGATATAAAAATACAGTAAAACGTGCTTTTTCTGTAAATATTATCTCTATGAGCTTGACTTCTAAATATATCACATTGAGTTCATGCATTGGTCCGATTGGGTGTATATTTGGTGATTAATGCCCATAAAAGGTGTTAAAAGTGATAGTGAGTTGAGCACTTATCACAGAGCACTAATAAAATGTAGAGATTCTCACATGATGAAGGGAATGGTCCCATGAAGTCGAGACACCAAACGTCGAATAATTCAACTAGAAGTATATTTTGTAAGGGCATCTCATTCATCTTTGAGATATTTTCTATGCGTTGTGTTGCGTGTCAAAAGTGCGCAATTAGTGCAAGTGAACACGTCGCAAGTAATAAAGTGATCAGTATAATCGTGTATCGTCTCCACGGGGATTGATCTACTTAATATGCCTTCTTCGTATTCTTGCTCTGTAAAAAGAAATAAAGTAAAGACACAGGTAAATTGGGTTTTGATGAAACTTAATAATTTGAAATAAAGAAAACTAAGTAAAAAGGATGAGATCTGATTAAGAGAGAGGGCAGGATCCAGTTATGTTGTATTGTGGATTTGATTGACTTGTCTTTGTCCAATGCAATTGTACATCACTGCCTCGGCATTACTGTAGATTACGGCCTTGGCAGCAACGATACTTGTCCGCCGCGGCAATCCCTTGCTCGTGGGTGGACTTTATCAACGTTCGACAAAGTGTCCTTTGATGACTCCGCTTATCCCTAAGTCGAAGTACTGTTGGTGATCAATCCTTGATGATACCTCCCGGCGTGAATCAATTACAATCATCAACCAATCCCACACTTCTTTTAGCCGCTGAAACTCTTAACCTATCCCTAGGCCGAGTTAGTATTTCGCGATTGAAATATCGTACTTATCCCTTTCGTGAATCTAACTCTCCCGAGTCTAGATAAATAGATTACTTACAAACTTCTCTCCGAGCTTGAATGCAAGAACAAAGAATGGCAAAGGATAAGCAAACCTTGATATTTTATTGCATTGAAACAAAGAACAAAATACAATCTCCTCTCAAAAGTACTCGACAACCTTCACCTAAACCCTAAGAAAACTTAGAACATAATTGAGAGAAAGAAAACAATGAGTCTTAGGGTGAACTCTCTAAAAATCGGCTCTCCGCTTCTCTTGGACGGCTAGGTCTTATATAGGCTTGGCCTAGGGCAAACCTTTCCTAAGTAGAATACAACTTGGAGTAGGGAACAAGTCATGTACATAAATAAAATATTTCCAAGTTTATTCCAAATAGGAAGCTTTCCCGCGTGGCCTTGTATTGGGCTTTCCTCGTGCTGCATGTCCAGGAATGTCTAGCGTATTTATCTCTTCCAATCGCCTACAATATCACTACTTGTCTTTCGGCTGGTGCCTCGGCATTAGGTCCTGCCTCGGCCACGTTGCTGCCGCGGCAATAGTTTATCCTGCACAGATGTTAAAAAATGTAGTAAAACTAGCCTTTTTTGTAAATATCATCTTTATAATCATAACCTCTAAATATATCACATTAAGTGTATGCATTGGTCCAAGTAGGTGTAGATTTGATGATTAATGCTCATAAAAGGTGTAAAAAGTGATAGTGAGTTGAGCACTTATCACACCCCCAAACTCGAACTATTATTTGTCCTCAAGCAATGCAAACCATCAATTTGCCAAACTCTATTCTCTCTTGGTCTTATGTTTCCATCTATTCTCCCCACCATAACTATGCCTATTCTTTAGACTTAACCTTTCGGCTACCCAAGGGTTTACCTAGAAACAAACTATAAGATTTAGTGAGTATGTGCGTTTTTGTGGACAAGTTTGATTAAAGACTTTCTTAGATAAACTCTAAATTCAAGACAAGTAGATTTTGGTTTAGTGTTCTCTTCTTTTCTAAACAACCAATTCTTGAGCCAATTTCGGGCACCTCAAGGATTGTGTTTTTTTATCACTAATTCCTTCTTTCTTTTGATATTCTTTTTAGCATACTAGAGCCAATTTCGGGCACCTCTGGCATGAAGAAGAGTAATTCCTAGAGCTGGTGATAGACACCTCTAGTCACTTGCCCAAAAATCTAAGTCTTTATCACCTAAGTTCATTAAAAGAATTCCTATAATCCAACAAGTCCCAAAAGTGTTTTTAAAATTTATCTTATAGTGAGCTTCTAAGTTTTCATCCTTAAGTATCCTAAGGTTAAACCTTCTTAACAGGACCTAACCATGGTAAGGAGAAAGATTTCTATAGCCTTAAAGAATAAACTAAGGCAATACTGATGATGGGCAGTGCAAAAGTATGAGCAACAGATTCAAGTAAAGTAGTGGACATCAAAATTTTAATAAAAAATATCACTTAAATATTCCATTATCTGGGCAAGGTCGCGGTAGTGGATTGCCTCGGCAGTGGCTCTGCACCCCCAAACTCAAACCAAGCATTGTCCTCAATGCTTATATTAGAGGTAAACAGTGGGCAACAAAATATGAAAAGAAACAAGAAGCATATAAAGATAAAAAAATATTGAATATATAAAAATTAGATGGACTCCGAAGAGCTACTTGTCATAATCTTTCGTCGAGGTCGTGATGTTGATTGTGTCATCTTCGGTGATGGCGAGGGCTGAGTTTTTGCTTGTCTTGGTGGTTGGAATCCCGTTGGTGGTGTTCGTTGTATTAGAGCATCCATTTCTTCTCCTTCTTCCTCATCGACGATTTCCTCGGTGACTAGGATGTCTGTCCCACCTTCATTTGTTGCGTCTGCCCTGGCATGGTGAATGCTTGGCCCGACAGCGGTTGAACTTTGATGTACATAGGCATCTATCTCTGCTGATAGACTGCCCATGATGATGGTGGATCTTGGTGGAGTGCTGAAGACTTCCCTCCTCTTTGATGGTCGTCTGCTGGTAGATGATGCCGCGACAGAGTCTGCTGCCCTAGATGGGCCAACAACATGAAATTATTGCTGAGGGCTAGTGTGGAAGAATGGCCTCGGTTCTCTTGGAGCTGGTGTAGTTTCGGTGTAGGGTGCAGCTGTGAGAAACATGTTGGTGGGGAATTCTGGAAACTATACCCCGTGGTCTGGAAAGTTCTGGAGCATCATTTGGGCAAGTTTGATGTTAAAGTCTCTTTGATACTCCATGTATCTCTGTTGCCTAAGATCCATAGCTGCTATCCTTTGTAGTACTTCCTGGTATGGGTCTGCTGCGACAGTGGTGTGGGCAGTGTCAGGCATGTCTACCGTGTATTGGGCCCCGACAGCAGTATCAGCAGTGAACTATTGGGGAGTTGCCTGGACTAGTTCTGCCTGTGTGATCTGCATGGTTTTGTGGTAGAATTCTCTTGTCCACCCTCTCCTATAGGCTGTGAATTCATTTTTTTCGGCTGTAGGGACACCTGCAGCAGTACAAATACTAGTAATTAAACAAGGGAAATACAAAGGTCCTCTATCCTTCTTACCGCATTCGTATATTTCTCGTAAAAATAATGTCTCCAACATTGATGCTCCATTTGTTGATGATTGATTGGATGAGCACCAATCTTCTTCGGTCCACCGTACTGTTGTGGGAAGTTGGGATAAGGCGTCTCTTGACAAAGGTGTTCCAAAGCTTGGCCTCGGGTTTTAAACTTTGCCTTGCTACTGATCCTCTATGGGCACCGGTTTCCCGAGGAGTATTCTCATAGAAAAGGTCGTCTTTTATCAGTTGGTAATCTTCAGTGGTGACATCCTCCATGAAGTCAGTATGACCATCACGTATAGGTGTGAGGCCATAGAATTGGTTGATTGTCTCGGCATCAAGCTGGACAGGCCTGCCTTGGCAGTGGACAAAAAGGGAGTCCTTGCTTGGCCCGTGCTCATAGAATTCCCGCACAATGGTGGCATTGGCCTGAGCAGGTTGTAGGCAAAAGATCTTCCATTCTTGATAATTGATCTTGTCGAACAGATAGTGCTCAATGCCGTAATTTTTCTCATCGGAGTGTTGGAACCCTTGTTCCTCCCATAACTGCCGAACAATGAAAGACCTGTTGAAACGGTCTTCAACATTGGCTGGGGCAAAACGTTTGTAGGTGGCCATAAGTATTTTGAGAGTTGAGGTTCTTGGAGATTTTCTTGAAGAAGGTCTGAAAATTTCAAGAAGGTTTGCGAGTAGGTAGAGAGTATTGTGAGAGCAAGATTAGCAAATATTCTAAAGAAAACAAGAATGCAAGAGTGAATAGTTCAAGAGGGAGAGATTGCTTATATAGGCCTCAGCCTTGTAGCCATTTAAACCACTAGCCGTTTTATAGCCGTTAAACTTTTACTATCATTTGCAATTACTGCCGCGGCGGGAATCTCGCAGACTAGCCGTTACACTGTTCTACCCGTTGGGACTGCTGCGGCTCTGACACTGTTTTCTGCCTCGGCAGAATTCCTACTGTGAACTATTTCTCCTTTATTCTTGCTTATTATCCTAAAAAAAATTAAACAAGTAAAATAATTAAAAGGAAAAAAATTTACTCTAAACTAAACTAATCCTAATAATATAAAGAAAAATTATAGGAAAGAGATTATGTCACTAGGGGAGTGCATGCAAATGCATCTCCTAAGGGGATTATCTCTTGTTGGCCATAATGATTTTTCAGGTATTGGCCATTCGCTTTGGATTCATGTTCATCTTTTTCCATTTTGATCTTCACTGCACCTTGTATGTTTGGACAATCTGAATTTGAAGTGCATGGATATTGTGTTTCCCTATTTGCTGTCTCCACCTCTTGTTTAATCTTCTTGCCAAATATTTTGCCGAGCATGCTGCCGAGGCAGGATATTTTGGTGCCTGCATCTGTGGTGTGAAGGGTTTTGCACTCTTCTGTATCGTCATACCTTTTCAAATTGTGGAAAGCATTGAGTTTGACTTGTTGGTCATTGACCCTCATTGTCAACTCTCCTTTTTCCACATCAATGAGTGTTCTTCCAGTGGCAAGGAAAGGTCTCCCGAGAATGATTGGTGCATTATCATCTGCTTCACAGTCAAGGACAAGAAAGTCAGCGGGAAAAATAAATTTGTCAACTCTTACCAGTATGTCCTCGATTTTTCGTCGGGTTGCACATATGATCGATCCGCAAGTTGGAGCATCACTGTTGTATTTTTTGCCCTTCCTATGCCAAGCTTTTGGAAGACTGATTTGGGCATTAGGTTTATGCTTGCTCCAAGGTCGCATAGGGCCTTTCCTTCATAGTTATTACCTATCACACAAGGTATGGTAAAGCATCCAAGATCCTTCAATTTTGGTGGCATGCGATTGTGTAGCATTGCCATGCATCCTTCGGTGGCAGCCACTGTTTCGAACTCACCTAGTCTCTTTCTCTTAGACACAATGTCTTTAAAAAATTTAGCATAATTATGCATTTGTTCAATTGCCTCTACGAATGGTAAGTTGATGTGGACTTGCTTTAAAATATCAAGAAATTTCTTAAATTGATGGTCCTACTTTTGTTTCTTCAACCTTTGTGGGAAGGGTGGTGGTGGTCTCATCTCATCCAGGGTTTCTTTAGTTTGAAATTTAATACCTGGAACCACTGTGTTTGTTGTTGTCTTGGCAGGTTGTTCAGGTACTGCCGAGTTCTCTGCTGGGGCAGTGTTATCTGTTGGAACATGATTAGTTTATTCAGCATCCAAATCCTCTTTTTCTGGTTCTGTTGGTGGGACTTGGCTTGCTGGAATTCCTATCTTTTCCTTCAGCTGTAGACCACTCATAGTAGTGATTGCCTTACACTGTTCATGGCCTATTACCTTAGCAACTTCAGTATTGCTAAGTAGTTCTCCTTGTGGTCTAGTGTTTATGTTTTGAGCAAACTGCCCAACCTGAGTTTCCAGTGCCTTAATTGCTGTCTCTTGGTTCTGCAACCTCATCTCAGTTCTATTTATGAATGCATCCGTTCTTTTGATGAAGTTGCTATTCTCTGCCATATATGACTTAGTTTTCATCATGAATGCTTTCAGAGAATTTTCTAAGGAATTTACAGACTGTTGCGGCATTGGCTGTTGGACCTGCTGTTGAGGCAGATGTTGCATTGGTTGTTGGAATCCGGGGGGTTGAGTAGTTGGATTTAAGGCATTGTTAGGATTACTCCATGAAAAGTTTAGATGCCTCTTCCATGAGGGGTTGTATGTGTTGGACATCATATTTTTTCGGTTATAATTTCCAATATACATGCTGGATTCTTGATTCATACAGTCGGAAGAATTGTGGTTACCTCCACATAAATTGCAAGAAGAATCAATGACCTTAACCTCATGGGTGTTTTGTTGTAGCTGCATGTTTTGCACCATCTTGGTAAGAGAGGCCAATTGTGCTGATAAGTGCTCAACACACTATCACTTTATACTCCTTTTATCGGCATTTATCACCAAATATTCACCCACTTGAACCAATGCATGTGCTTAATGTGATATATTTAGAAGTTATACTTAAATAGATAATATTTATAGAAAAAGGCATGTTTTACTGCGTTTTCATATCTGTGCAGGAGAACCACTGTCGCGGCAGGGACATGGCCAAGGTAGGACCTGATGCCGAGGCAGCAGCAGGAAGACAGGAAGCAAAGTGATAGGCGATGGAAAGAAAAAAAATCCAAGGAACGTGTCTGGACTTGAAGCCCATGATTCGGAGCTGGCTAGCACAAGGAAAAGCCCAAAGGAAGACCACGCGGGAAAGCCCCCTTAGCCGAATTCAAACTTGGAAATATAATATTATTATGTACTTAACTTGTTCCCTACTCCAAGTTGTATTCTACTTAGGAAAGGTTTGCCCTAGGTCTAGCCTATATAAAGACCTAGCCACCCAATGTATCAAAGATCGAAATACCTAGGGAGAGCCGACTTCTACTCTTGTTTCTTTCCTCTCCATCATGTTCTAAAACCTTCATAGGGTTTAGGTGAAGGTTGTGGAGTATTTGTGAGAGGAGATTGTAATTTGTCTTTTATTCAATGCAATAAAGATTATCAAGGTTTTCTTATCCTTTGTTATTCCTTGTTCTTGCATTCAAGCCCGGGAGGGAAGTTTGTGAGTAATCCATTTATCTAAGCTCGGGAGAGTTAGATTCACGAAAGGGGTAAGTACAGTGTTTCAATCGCGAAATACTAACTCGGCCTAGGGATAGGTTAAGAGTTTCAGCGGCTAAAAGAAGTGTGAGATTGGTTGGTGAGTATAATTGGTTCACGCCGGGAGGTATCATCAAGGACTAGTCATCAACAACACTCTGACTTAGGGATAAGCGGAGTCATTCAAGGACACTTTGCCGAACTTTGGTAAGGTCTGCCCACGAGCAAGGAATTGCCGCGGCAGACAACGTTATCGCTGCCCAGGCAGTAAACTGCAGTGCTGCCGAGGCAGGGATATGCGATTGCATTGGATAAAGACAAGTCAATCAAGTCCACAATACAATACAACTGGATCCTGGCCCGTCTCTCTCTCTGATATTTCGACTCTTTATTTTTATTCAATTACCTTAGTTTAATAAATCACACCCATTCACTTGTGTTTTTATTTTTATACAGAGCAAGAAGATAAAGAAGGCATATTAAGTATATCAGTCCCTGAGGAGACGATAACTCGATAAATACTTATCACTTATTACTTGCGATGTGTCCACTTGCACTAAACGCGCACTTTTGACACGCGACATGTGCTGCCACTGAATTTGATGTGTCTAACTCATTCACTGTGGCTTGGCGTCTTACTCCTCCTCGCCTAGATGTAGGGAATTGAAAATCATTCTTTACGAGTTTGTTTAGTACCTCAATAGCTTCCTCAGGTGCTTTATCAAGGAGTGTTCCATTTGCCGAGGCATCTAACATCATCCTTGTCGGGGCATTCGTGGCATTGTATAACATGGTCACTTGTGTCCATAGGGGAAATCCATGCAACGGACACTTGTGCAGTAACTCTCTGTAGCGCTCCCATGCCTCGTACATAGGTTCACCATCTACCTATCGAAAAGTAGTGATTTCATTACGAATTCGATCATATAGATTTGTAGGATTAAAGCGTGTAATGAAATCTTGGCATAATTCACCCCAAGATCCTATTGATCCTGCTGGAATGCTATTTAACCAGGTTTTTGCCCTATCCCTCAATGAATAGGGGAATAATTTCAATCTCAAGACATCTTCATGGACTCCTTGGATTTTGAATGAATTGCATATCTCCATGAATGACTTGAGGTGTTGCTTGGCATCTTCATTCATAGACCCACCAAACTATCCAATAGTGTTAAGCATATTGAACATGACAGGTTTTAGCTCAAAGTGGGCTGCTTCGATCTCTGGTGTAACAACTCCTGAATTTAACCCATTCAAATCCTCTTCCAAGAAGTCTCGAACAGTAGTCTACCGCGGCCCTGGTGGAGGCGGAAGACCTCCATTACCGACAGGTAAGTTTTGTCCTACCGGATGATCTGCCATAGCTCCTTGGATTTGTCTCCTCAACCTTTGCCGTGTACGTTCGATCTCTGGATCTAGTTCGTACAAAGGGTTGGTTGGATTGGCTCTTGTCATACACCAAGAAAAACCGAAGTGAAATAAAAATAAATAAAAAAACAAGAAAATAAAGAAAACAAAATTTAGTTGTCAATCTCCAACAACGGCGCCAAAAACTTGTTGCGTGTCAAAAGTGCGCAATTAGTGCAAGTGAACACGTCTCAAGTAATAAAGTGATCAGTATAATCGTGTATCGTCTCCACAGGGATTGGTCTATTTAATATCCCTTCTTCTTCTTCTTGCTCTGTAAAAAGAAATAAAGTAAAGACATAGGTAAATTGGGTTTTGGTGAAACTAAATAATTTGAAATAAAGAAAACTAAGTAAAAAGGATGAGATCTAATTAAGAGAGAGGGCAGGATCCAATTATGTTGTATTGTGGATTTGATTGACTTGTCTCTGTCCTATGCAATTGTAGATCACTGCCTCGGCAGTACTACAGATTACGGCCTTGGCAGCAACGATACTTGTCCGCCGCGGCAATCCCTTGCTCGTGGGTGGACTTTATCAACGTTCGGCAAAGTTTCCTTTGATGACTCCGCTTATCCCTAAGTCGAAGTACTGTTGGTGATCAATCCTTGATGATACCTCCCGGCGTGAATCAATTATAATCATCAACCAATCTCACACTTCTTTTAGCCGCTGAAACTCTTAACCTATCCCTAGATCGAGTTAGTATTTCGCGATTGAAATACCGTATTTATCCCTTTCATGAATCTAACTCTCCCGAGTCTAGATAAATAGATTACTTACAAACTTCTCTCCGAGCTTGAATGCAAGAACAAAGAATGGCAAAGGATAAGCAAACCTTGATATTTTATTGCATTGGAACAAAGAACAAAATACAATCTCCTCTCAAAAGTACTCGACAACCTTCACATAAACCCTAAGAAAATTTAGAACATAATTGAGAGAAAGAAAACAATGAGTCTTAGGGTGAACTCTCTAAAAATCGGCTCTCCTCTTCTCTTGGACGGCTAGGTCTTATATAGGCTTGGCCTAGGGCAAACCTTTCCTAAGTAGAATAAAACTTGGAGTAGGGAATAAGTCATGTACATAGATAAAATATTTCCAAGTTTATTCCAAATAGGAAGCTTTCCCGCGTGGCCTTGTCTTGGGCTTTCCTCGTGCTGCATGTCCAGGAATATGCAGCGTATTTTTCTCTTTCAATCGCCTACAATATCGCTACTTGTCTTTCGGTTGTTGCCTCGGCATTAGGTCCTGCCTCGGCCACGTTGTTGCCGCGGCAATAGTTTATCATGCACAGATGTAAAAAAAATGTAGTAAAACTAGCCTTTTCTGTAAGTATCATCTTTATAAGCATAACCTCTAAATATATCACATTAAGTGTATGCGTTGGTCCAAGTAGGTGTAGATTTGATGATTAATGCCCATAAAAGGTGTAAAAAGTGTTAGTGAGTTGAGCACTTATCACGTTGACAACGGTCACAATTTTGGTAGTATGCATGGGCATCCTTGTATAGAGAGGAACAATATAGTCCTGATTGTAGTACTTTTTTTATTGACCTGTTTCCTCTAAAGTGTCCTCCATAGGGTGAAGATTGGCATTGTTGAATTACTTTGTCTTGTTCTTCTTTGGGGATACACCTTCAAAAATGGCTCGTCCTAAAATTAATGGTTTGTATTATGTTGGAACCTTTTCTTGCCTTGATAGTTAAGGTTATGAGGTAAAACACCGCTAGTAATATAATTGTCAATATATGTATACCAGGGTGTTGTGTCCACTGTTAGTGCTAATGAGGTGATTTATTTAGAGATTGTTGTGGCAAATTTGTCAGCCATCATGGTAGGGTTTAGTGCGATGGCATTCTATACTGTCGTTGTGGCTGTTAGCAACTGTTCATCTGGGAATGTTTCTTTTATCTCTGGTTCTGGAATATCTTTTTTATCTCCTTCTATTCTTGAAAGATGATCGGTTACTTGGTTCTTCATTCCTTCTCTGTCATTGATTTTGACTTCGAATTTTTTAATAAAAAAATTTATCTGATTAATCGTGGTTTGAAATCTTTTTTGGAGAACAAGTATTTGATTGTCGAGTGATTTGTATGAACAGTCACTTTGGTTCCAATTGGGTAGGCTCTAAATTTGTCAAATGCAAACACTACTTCGAGTAACTCTTTTTTTGTGGTTGTGTATTTTACTTGAGCTTCGTTCAGAGTTTTACTTGCATAGTATATGACATAAAAAAGTTAGTTCTTCCTTTGTCCAAGTACTGCTCCAACAACGTAATCGCTTGCATCTCACATCAATCTGAAGGGTAGGGTATAGTCTGGTGGAACTACATTTGGTACAGACACAAGCTTCTATTTTAATATCTCTAATTCTTTAGTGCATAAGTCATCAAAAACAAAGGTTTTATCTTGTTCCAGCAAAGAACAAAAAGGTTTAGTAATCTTTGAAAAATTTTAATGAATCTTTTGTAAAAACTTACATGTCCTTTTACAAAGGTGGGTAGAGGAAACTTTTCAATGACTTCTATTTTGGCTCTATCAACTTAAACGTCGCGGCAAGAAATTTTGTGCTCAAGTATAATGCCTTTATCTACCATAAAATGACATTTTTCTCAATTTAAGATTAGGTTCGATTCTTCACATACTTGCAAAACTTTTTTCAAGTTACCGAGGCATTTGTTAAAATCGTCTCCAAAGATTGAAAAATCATCCATGAAGATTTCTAGGTAGTCTTTAATCATATCGAGGTATTGCATAATCCAAACGACATCCTTATAAATACATAAGTTCCATATGGATATGTGAAGGTGGTCTTTACTTGGTCGTCAGGGGCTATTGCAATCTGATTATATCCTGAATAACCATCTAAGAAATAATAGAAAGTTTTCCCTGTAAGTCTATCAAGCATTTGATCAATGAATGGTAAAGAAAAATGAGCATTCCTAGTTTCTTTATTTAACTTGTGATAATCCATACAAACCCTCCAACCAATTTTTTGATACACATTGTACCGGGATTACTCGAGTTTTATCTGAGATTGGGTATATGATTCTTGCATCAAGCCATTTGATAATTTCTTTCTGTATTACCTCTTTCATTATTTGTTTTAATCATCTTTAAGCATCAATGGATGATTTGTGATTATCTTCGAGTAGGATCTTATTCATGTAAACTACTAATCTGATTCCTTTTAAGTCGACAATTGTCCACCCTATAGCTTTCTTGTACTGCTTTAGCATGTTCTTCAACTTAATCTCCTGTTCAGGATGCAACTTAGAAGAGATAATTACAAGCAAAGTGTCATTGGGGACTGAACAAACGTATTTAAGTTGCTTTGGCAATTGTTTAGTTCCAGATTGAGAGGTTTCTCTATTGATGTTTTTATATTTTACTTTCCTTAGATGAGTAATTCAGTGGTTCAAAGTACCTACCTGGTATGTAGTAACCCATTTACATTGCTCGAAATCTTTTTTATCATCTTCATCTTTAGATTTTTTTTTATCGAGACATAAACTTCCAAGGTAGCATTAGTCACGAAATTCCTAGTTACCGTTGAGGCGGGAGTCTGAGGATCCGTCGAGGCAATTTATCTTTGCATCGAAGTTAAATTCAATTGTGGCCTGAATCTGTTGGCATTCTTTTGATTCTTCTGAATGCTTGAGAGCTCTGAAACATTGATTTTCACTTGTTGATCATTGACTCGAATAACCAATTCACCTTTTTTACAATTGATCAATGTCCTTCCAGTTGCCAAAAATGGTCTCCCCAAGATAATTGTATCATTTTCATTTACTTTATAATCCAAAATAAAAAACTTAGTAGAAAATATAAGCTTATTCACTCTTACCATAATATCTTTTATTTTTCTTCCGGTAGCACATAAGAGCGGATTGCCAGTTGTAGAATCACAATAGTTAGCTTTGCTTGTCCTATGCTCAACTTTTGGAATATTAACTTGGGCATCAAATTTATACTTAAACCCAAGTCACTTAATACTTTTCCAACATATTAATCCCTAATTGAAAATGGTATCATGAAGCTACTAAGATCTTTCCTTTTTATTGTGGTACGATTGTGTAGTATGGCCATGTATCTCTCTGTTGCTGCGGCAGTCTCAATTTCCCTTATCCTTGTCCTCTTTGAGATTATTTCCTTGAGAAACTTGACATAGTTGGGCATCTTTTTGATTGCATCCACCAAAGGTATATTGATATGTACCTACTTCAAGATGTCAAGAAACTTCTTGAACTAGTACTCTTTCTTTTGTTGCTTTAACCTTTGCGGAAATGATAGTGGCGAACTCAGATCTTCAATCTTTTTAGAGCATTGAAATTTTATTTAGGGTGCCACCTCGATATACTTTGTTGTGGCATCTGTACCAACTTTGGGTTCTTTATTTGATTCTGCTATTTACTTTTCTTTAGACGTCTTAACAGTGGAATCTTCCTTTTCTACTAGCATGGGATTCTGTATTGCTGCTCTAGCGAGTGGC
Organism: Abelmoschus esculentus; assembly: GCA_035048815.1. Lineage (NCBI taxonomy): Eukaryota > Viridiplantae > Streptophyta > Magnoliopsida > Malvales > Malvaceae > Abelmoschus > Abelmoschus esculentus. Next base: position 9,054,092 of record JAUCBN010000037.1, read on the forward strand.
TTGGGGTCTTTCAACTATAGTCTGCTTCGGGTTGTGCTGGCTTTACAATGCTCGTGCAGAATTTTTTTAGTGATTTTAGTATTGCTTGGTAAACCTCTTATAGGTCAAGTGTTCAAAAATTGTGTAAACTGCCCTATTTGGGTCTTTAGGGTTTTCAGCGTTGCTTCATTATTCTACTTCCCCATCTATGTTTTTTCTATGAATGCATCGACTCTCTAAATTAATTTATCCTTGTTGGATATGTAAGCATCATTTTGATCCATGAACATGTTCATGGTGTTCTCCAGAGTTCTGATATGTGTAGGTTGATGTTGTGGCATGTTCTACTACGGTGACATTTGTTGTTGAGGCAGTCAAACTTGAAACCTGTGGGTTTCATATTCTACGTTGACAAGTTTAGTGCATTGTTGGGGTTGCTCCATGAGAAGTTGGGATGTTTTCTCCATGCAGGAATTATATATGTTTGGTATATTATTTCTATTAAAATTTCCAACATAGAAATTAGATTCTAGATTTTGATGGCATTCAGAGGAATCATGGTTGTCACTGCATAATTCACAGAATGGGTTGATTGCCTTGACCTCTTGAACAATATTAAACTTTTTTAGATCTTTGACCAGATTTTTCAAAGCTGATAATTGGGCCATATGAATTAGAAGAGTCCAAAATTTCCACCCCTCGCCTAACTACTTTTCTCTTTATCGTCGGATATTGTTAATTGTTCTTGACGAGTTTGTCTAAAATCTCCAAACTTTCATGATGAGTTCGGTCCAGAAGTGTATCATTTGCTGAGGCATTAAGCATCATCCTCATAGGTGTATTCACCGAGTTATAGAGAATTGATACTTGTGTTCACTTGGGCAATCCATCATTGAGCACTTGCGGTATAATTCTCTATATCTTCCCACGCCTCGTATATGGATTCATCTTCTTCTTGCCCGAAGAGTTAATATCGTTCCTGAGTTTGTCAGTCATATTGATGTAGCTGAATCGGGAAAGAAAGCTACGAAACAACTTTGTCCGGGATTAAAGCGAGCCTAGTTTAAATTATTTAACCATTATTTAACCATACCCCTCAGTGAATTTGGGAACAATTTGAGCTTTAAAATGTCTTCGGGTACTCCGGATAATTTAAAAGAGTTTCATATATCTAGTAAAGATTTTAGATGCTAGCGGGCATCCTCATTAGTTGATCCAACAAACTGCCCAAGTGTTTATCATGTTAAAAATCATTGGTTTTAATTTGAAGTGTTCATCTTCGATGTTAGGCATTACTAATGTAGGAATAAGTCCATCTAGATCCTCTTCTAGATAATCAAGTATTGTTCTGACTCTTTCAAGTGCAGAAGATCTACTGGATACATAACTGCGAATTTTGTTGCGTTGCCTACCGCGATGGTATTCATGGCGGCATTGTTTCCTTATTTTCCAAATAACGGGTTCATTGATGCTCTTATCCTTTGGCGGAGTCTACGTATTGTACGTTCGATCTCTAGGTCAAAAGGATAGTCTTTAGTAGAGGGGTTTGCCCTGGTCATACAATGAAACAAACCAGATTTAATAGTAAAAATAAAACAAAAATAAAAATAAAAATAAATGTTCAAGAATAATAAACTGGTAAGTTGTAAATGTTAGTCCTCGGCAACGACGCCAAAAAATTTTCGTGCTTAGGAAGGCCTACACCTTTTATGGTGCAAATACACACATGTCAAGTAATAGTATATAAGGTTGTCGAATCTCACGAGGACTGAACTTTCCTACGCAATTTATTTTTTTCTGCACAATAAGAAATAAAAAGACACAAGTAATTTTTGTTTGAATTAAAACTAAAGAATAACTAACTAAAACAAGAAAGTAAATTATTCGAAGAAATTAAGAATCGAGTAATATGTCAGGTTAGATTGCTTTGTAGTATGGATTCCGAATGTAAATTGTCTTCGTCTTTATAATTCAAAGTATATATTTTCGCCTCGGCGGGTCGCTGAAAGGTCGCTTTAGTTGCCTCGGCGGATTATGCTTCGATGACAAGTTAACAACTCATAGTTCGACAGAAATTTCCTTTGATGACTCCTCTTTATCCCTAATTCGGATTACTATTGATGGTCACATCTTGATGATACCTCCTGTCGTAAATCAATGATGAAAACAACCAATATTATGTTCTTTTTAGTTGCTGAAACATGAATTTATCCCTAAGCCGGATTAGTCTAAACCCAAGAGTAAAGACCGCATTTACTCGTTTCGTGAATCTACATCTCTCGAGTTTAGACAAATAGATTTTTTTCTCACAAACTCCTCTCTCGAGCTCCTTATCCCTAATTTTGGCTTAAGGACTTGTTTGGAAAGATTTAAAGTTGTTTGGTGACTAAATTGTAACAATTAAAAGTTTGAGGGTAAATTTGCAAACTTTGAAAAGTTTAAGGACCATCCTTGTAATTTTAACTTTTTGAGGTGCTAGTCACCGTGTCTGATTTCACGTGACTAGGAGTTTCCTTGTCATCATTGGCGGCCATTGAATTAAATAAAATGAAATAATTAAAAATAAAGTGAAATATAATGGAAAAAAATAATCTTTCTTCAATAGAAGGAAAGCTTATGATTGGTTGTTGCAAAGGCAACCCACCCAAGCTTCCTTTCACACGGCATATGAAGGGAAAAGATTGGGAATAAAAGCAATCTTCAATCGAGATAAATTAAGTTTCAAGCTTTTGTGAAATTAAGCATACACTACCACTGTTGTCTTCAAGTTGAGCTCACCCAGCACTTCAATCTTTTTGTTGATATTTGGGTAATTTCAATACACCAAATTGAAAGCTAGGAGTAGGTTAAGTAAAAACCCTAAATTTATTATGGAATTTCATGGTTAGCTTGTATTTAATTTTAAGAAAAGATTCTTCAAAGATCGGTTATAGAACCCATGTTTAGGAAGCTTTAATCCATGGAATTAATGTAATCTTTAAGCTTGTTTAAGCTTAAATATTGTTTCAATCTATTGAAATCTTTAGTGACATCTTCCATGAATTTTATTGACTTGTTAAAGCATTGAAAGAGTCACCATTAAATCCCTCAAAGGACAAGGAAAAAGGATTTATCATTCAAGAGCCTTAGAAGTTCTCTTTAGCAAGGTGAGTGTAATAGAGTCATGGGACAAAGCTAGGAGTTTTTCCTATCTCATTTCATTGTTATTGATTCACATGTAGCATATTATTGGAAAGGAAAGGACATGAGACCCATATAGAGTTATGGTAAGCTTTGGTAAGCTTTCTTTATTGCATTGATAATGTTAAATAATTGAATCATTAAAATATTGACCATTGAACTTATTGAAATGAAACTAAGGGTCAAAATCATTGATATTGATTCATGGAACTTATTGAAATTATCACTGATATTGTTATAAATCTAAAATTATATTAGACCTTGGATTTGAGTGAAAATTGGATACAATTGGCATGCCATAGGAATCATGAGCTCATTGGTATGGATGGAATACGGTCCTTAGGCTACGACCTATATTTGGCGAGTCGGAGGGATGATTTGTGTATTGATCATTTTGACGAGACAGAGAGATTAGACCATTTATTGATTTGGCGAGGCATAGGAGTCCACGTATCCACTATCTTGATCAATCCAAGGATGTATATTGATTTACTGATCTTATTATAATTCATATGAATCATTGTCTTAATTAATAACTTACTATGAAAGCATGTAAAATGATTACATGATATATGTTCATGTTGTTATTGGCTACCTCACTAGGAAAAGTATGCCTAACTTATTTATTTTCCATGCATTTCAGGTAAAGGATTTGAGAAGAAGATTTGGATTCATTTTTGGCAAGGTTTTGGCAAAGTCACAGGGCAAGAGTATGTAAGCCTAGTTTTAAATACTCCTAGAATGGTGGCAACATGTTTTGTTAAACCATAAGTATGTATTTTGTTATGCTGGTAATGTGTAAGGCTTGCCTGGATTATATATTGCAAAGGACCTTAATGAGAAATGGTTTAAGAAGTGGAATATGCATGCTGTTAAAGAGCCTAAAACTCGAAAAATGGATTTAGAATGACTTGAAAATTGATATTATGTTAAATTATACTTATTAAAGATTGTTGGTAAAATTTCATAAGAATTGGATTACATCTACTAAGGTTGCGTTTAGAATTACGTTTTAAACCAACTTTTGGGCCAAAAGCTAGTTTAGAACGCAGAAGCAATGTTAAACAATTAACTTTTGGAGAAAAAACTACGTTTGAAGAGTGTTTTTCAACCCAAACGTAAAATCTAAAGTTTTTAGCTTTTGCGGTTGGAAAAGTGTTTTTAGGAGTCAAATTACAATTTTAACCTTCATTTATTATATTTTATTATAATTTAAAATTTTCAAATACATAATTATATTTCACATAATTTTTTTTAGTTTAAATATTATATATATTCATTTAAAAATTATATATTTTCTTAAAAGCACTTTTCAAAAATAATTTATTTATTCATTTATTAATATTTTATATTTTATCATAATTTAAGTTAATATTATAATATGAAAGAATTTGATTATCATTTAAATAGATATTTTTTAACTTATAACATCATGTCTAAAATAGTCATTTATTTTCTCAAAAACACTTTTTGACAATAATACTAAACACATATATCTCAAACCAAAAATTCCAAAAGAACTTTTCCACTACACTTTTTCACCACACTTTTCCACCGCACTTTTCAAAAGCAATGCTAAACTGGCATAAGTCAATTGGATTAAAAACCATCTAAATTATGACATTATAGGTCAGGTGTATCGAAAAGGTTCCATAGCGTTTCGATACAATCTACTTAACATTTGGGAAATATATGGGAAATTGGCCTAGTATCGAAACCACTTGGAGGGTGTTTCGATACATTTTGCCACTGGAATTTTTCGTTAAGATACTGTTACAAGGTATATCAAAAAGTTTGGTCAGGTCAAACCTTTAGGACCCTTGGTCGGTATTCTTGTATCAAAACCATTATTAAGTGTATCGAAAACGGCTTTAAGGTATTACCTGTCATGAACCTCGGTATCAAAATAGCTCTTATGTGTTTCTATACACCTCTATTGGTCAAACCTGGTTGACTTGGACTTATTCATAGTGTACCGATACAACTACTTAGCGTATCGAAACAGGTTATGGAAAAACTGAAATAACTAACTGGACACCATCGTTTCGACACGACGTCCTTGGTGTATCGATAGAATTTTCTTAGATCAACTAAATTACCTAACTTGACCTTTCCGTTTCGATACTGCTCATTAGTGTATCGATACCGACCCTCCATGATAACATATTTACCGAACCTGAGAACATCGTTTCGATACCATCCTCTACCGTTTCGAAACGTGTACCTAGAATCCTTAAGATATACTTTTAATTAATAAAAATTGCCCTTAGATCCTTGGAATAGGAAAAATTTAAAATTAACCCAAAAATAAATAAGTTCCTTTCATAATTAAACTAAATAAAGGTTGACTAATAAATCAGGACCAATCCAAATCGAATTACCGAAAAATATCATCGAACCACCGAAACCTCCGACCGTAGCACCTTCCGACCCGGTTCTCTACCAGGCTGGGAAGGGGGTGTTATACAAGCTCGATAACTCTATTATCCTCAAAGGCCATTTGATAAATTTCCAAGAAATGCTTCCTTCTAGCGACTTTTTTAATAACACATACCTTGATTAACTATTAATAATGATTAATGGAAACAATGAATATACACATTTTATAAGTTATTAAAAAAATTGGTAAGCGTTATGAGAATGATTTTTACAAAATTTTTGTGATAGTAAAGTTAAAGATGTATTGATCATGTATGATATTGTAGGGTTATATATGCATGTGATCAACTTACATATTATAAAGATCATTTAGTTTTACAATAATTTTGGACAGTTGGATGATTAGTAATAAATGGTTAAGATTATTTCTTTATCTTTTTTTTTTCAAGTGATAATCTTCACATGTTGTATTGTTAATCTCATTTATCTATTTTACTCATCTAATAGCCATAGATTAGTGTAAATCTCTTTAAGTTTACATGATGTAACTTGATCTCATCCTTATATCATATATATATATATATCAATTAAAACCAACTTACACTCTGTAAAACTTAAAGAGATTTACACTAATTTTTGACCATTGGATGATGATAATAAATGGTTAGGATTCTTTCATTATCTTTTTTTAAGTGATAATCTTCACATTTTATATTGTTAATCTCATCCAATGGCCATAGATTAGTGTAAAATTCTTTAAATTTTACATGGTGTAACTTAATCTTTCTTATCTGTAATATCTCAAAAATTATTCATAATTTTAAAATCTCTAATTTAAAACCATAATTTTAAGATTCCTAATTTTTGAATCCCTATTTTTTAGGTTTTTAAAAATTGATTTTCTCACTTTAAGAAAAAATTTGGGATAAGATTTTAAAGTTTTAAAAGTTCAAGGTGTAAGTTTAAAGTTTATAAGTTCAGATGATATTTTGAAAATTCTAAAGACATCAATGACTAAATACATGATTTACCTTTTTCTAAATTTTCTTTTTAATTTGAACGTGATATTTTTTATTTAAATAAAAATATATTAATATATTATTTTTTATCATAATATATGTTTTAAAGTTTGAGATTTCTGAGTTAACCAATTTTTTTAAATTATATTCTATTTTTTTAATTAAAATCAAATATTTTTTAAAATGTATTTCTTCAATTTCATTATATTTATAAAAGTATTATTTTATTTTAATTATTTTTTTATCAAAACTCTTTATTTATTCTTATAATATATATTAAATATTATATAAAGTCCTGAATAAAGAAAGAAAACCTCTTTTAAATTCTACAACCTTATTTTTAATATTTATTATATTTATATTTTTATCTAATAGAATTTTAATTATAATTAGAATCAATTATTTTTCTCTTTATATATATACATCATATGGTCTAAGAGAAAACCATAAATTTTTATTCTTCATCAAAATTCTCTAAAACCTATGTTTTCATTCTTTAATTGTGTTCGAGTTCAAAACAAAGCTATTCAGTAGATTGAGTTGCTTCGGCTAAGGTGTGTTCTCTTCAGTGCTATAAATAAATGATTTTATTTGTATTTTTATAATATACTATATAAAACCTTTTTGAAAAGTGATTTCGAAATGTATTACAGAATTTTGTTGAAATTTGAGAATTGATATTTTATATCGTTGTGTGCATGGGTGGGGATTTTATGGTGGAAGATTGTGGTTTCGACCACTTACAGATTGGTGTGATGTAGTGAGAAGTTCTGAGGAACTTTCCTCTTAACGATTTGTGTGTTGTAGTTAGGTGTATTGTATTGTTTTAATAAAATTAAATCGTTTGTGTTGTGAATCATACTTTTTTTTTAACTTAAAAGTTTTATAGAAAATTATTGTGTTTGTGATTGTGGTTTTTCTTGCACATTGGAGGCACACTAAGCTCTTTAGCTTACTCCCCTTAGTTTTCTCTTACAGATCTTTGGACTTTAGGCGACACGGTATGTAATACCTCAAACCTGGGTGCCACATTTTGGCTACAAGCCCAACCTATTCCCATGAAATTTTTCACATTTTCAATAAAATCCAAAACCATAAGTCAATCATGGAAAAATAAATTAAAAAAACATTAAGTATCGAAAGTAATTAAACAAATCCAAAACAATATAAGAGATCTACATACAAGTTTGAAAAAACATTTGACCTTGACAATTTAAATAAAATAGAGTTACAATTACAACAATTGCTCCTACGAACACATAGCCCACTATTCTAGCAATTGTACTCTACCAACTGGTCAATGCTGAATTCCCGCGATGATATTGCTCCGCCACGTCTGCTTGTCTACTTACCTACCCATGGAAACAAATTCCAAAACGTTGAGCTACTAAAGTTCAGTTGGTACACAACCTATCGATTGTGATTTAAGTGAATCCAAACTATGCACATACTAGATGAGAAAATGATGACATGATATGAAACATTGATGCTACCATAATCGCGTAAACACATGATATGGTAAACACAACCAAAGCATAAAATAATCAATTCAGAAGTAAGGCCTAATGCCAACCTGACACTGGGAGACTCACTAGGCCCGAAATCTCACATTAAGCTACTTGGAATCTCTCATTGAGCTAATATACTCGAAATATTTCATCGAGTTTTCACTTGGAATATCACATTGAGTGGGGCTCGAAATCTCACATCGAGCAAAGTCTATTACCCGAAATCTCTCATCAGATGACCTTCAATACATCACCTAGAATCTTACATCGGATGAACTTCATTGTGTTGCAACACTCACTCACTAGGTATTCAGATCCCACCAAAAAAAGACTCAAACCACACAAGACGATCCACCGAGGATCCCTATACCACTCTATTCATCAACCAAACCAAAGACCAAACATACAACGCATAAACCATCATATCAATATCCAAGACACCATTTTCATGTTTTAATATTCATTTTATAACTTAATTAACCCTTAGCAACCCATAACATAAATTATTGAACCCTTAAACTCAAATATTAAAACTTGGACAGATTATTCTGTTGGTACCAAAACGGAACCTTACTGTACCGATACCCCTTTCGGAAGTATCGATCCTCCCTCGTGTATTGATACAAATTTTACATTTGATGCAATTACCCAATATGGAGTATCGATACACTTATTTAGTGTATCGATACCCAATATCGGTACTCATATATTGAGTATCGATCCCTAAACCCGTACTGATACCCTTTGGCGTACCGATAAAAAAATGATCACTGAAATTTGAAATATCGATCCCGTATCGATATGCCCCTTGGCCGTACTGATACCCCTGAGAGGATTTTTTCATCTTACCAGAGGGGCGTAGCGGTACTCAAACCCGTGTACCGGTACCGAAGCCTAGAAAACACAGTCTATAGCTCAAAAATCCCCTATTTCGACCCTAAATGCAATCCTATCAATCTAGAATCGTTCCTACATATTATTGGGAGTGTTTAGGTATGTTTCTAATCAATTTTAACCCATTTCATCAACCATATATCAATCAACCATTAAAGCATGCATAAGCTCTAACTCCTACCACAATCATCATACAATAATCAAACATTCCAATAAAGATGATGCACATGAAATGCATAGGATTTAGGAGTGTAACAACCTCCAAAATGAGTTGAAAGAACTCCAAATCAAACTCTTAAACCTTCTACTTGCCCAAGCTTGTGGATGGATCACCAAACTCCCTCATTATAAGACAATATCACCAAGAAGTTACTAAACTATTAAGACGATTGAAGGAAGCTAAAACTAACCTTTAACCAGACTAACTCTCTCTCAAAAATCTATTCTCGTTCTCATCTCAAAACCCTTCAAAAACCTTAACCTCCAACACTTAAAACCAAACTTACCTTGAAAGAAAGATCTCACGGAGCTGAATAAAAATTTCCCCTACCTTAAAACGAGATAAGCATAACCCAAGCCTCAAAATCTAACCTTTTATGAAGAAACTCTTATGTGAAGATGGTGTGGAAGAAAAGATGAAACAAAAGGTGAGAGTGATCTCATTTTTCTACCTAATGCATAAAAATTAACTCCCCCATCTCTCTTCCCATCCCAAAAGGCAATTTATCAACATGCCCTTAACCCAAGGACCAAACCAAGCCCAACAAAACCCTCAAGGCCCAAACTCGAGGCTCATGCCTCGGGTTAACCCGACACTGAGTCCTGAAACCTGAGTCTTAACATAGTATTTGGAGTATCTCGGATTTTATTTGGTTATTTTATTGAACAATACAAAATTATTTTTAGATATTCAAACTATTATTTATTATTTTGGAAACTTTAGTGTATTTGGATATTTATGTTTTTCGAATTATTTAAGCATTTTTTAATATTATTTTATTTTAGAAAATTTTATATAAATATTCAAAAGTTTTATTATAATATTTAAGTATTTTATTTATTATACGATATTTATTAAATTATTATGTTTTTATTTTAAATTAAAGTATAATTTTTAAAAATAATTTTCTTGAGGGTAAAGTTTTCAAATGTGACTTTTGAGATTCGACCTATTTCTTCTTGGTCGGGTTTAAGGAGGTACATTATCCTTATATATAATATAAAATTTGAATAAAATAGGGTAGAGTTTAAAGGTTTTATATGATGCCTAGACCATTAATGTGAAAGTCTTGTAAACGGTATTCTTTCTTTGTGGATATTGTATGTACTTAGTGAAGAGATTTGGATACCTAATGTGTGATTCGATGCTATGTGATTCTTGGATCACATTTATAGGGTATTAGATTTGAGGTTAAGTAATAATCAGATCACACCTAAATTGTTGTAGGATTAGACCTGAGGCTCAAGAATGACCAAGTCCTCCTCAAGATGTAAGTTTCGAGGCTTAGTGATGATCAAACCTTCTTCGGGTGTATGGATTTCAATATTTTATGATCTGAGAAATACATCTTATATATGACACATAGATATTGTATAATGTTATTAGATTTGTTATGCTAATTGACATGTGTTTAAGTAATCAGGGGTATGGTCGCATGTTTATTTACCTTTCTTTATTGTTCATACTAACTTTTATGCTAATGTTTACGATTAACCTGAAATATATAAGAGTAGATGTGTATCACTGAGCTTTATAAACTCAACACTTATAATCATTATTTTTGTGCATAGATTAATTGTTGGATCGAGGAATATCATCAGTATGAATTCTAGCATATGAAGGTTATTAGAGTATATTTGTGTTCAATGAGTTATTATATTCGTAGGACGTTATGAATGAAATTTGTAAACCTTATTTTTTTTTTAAAATTATATAAATCGAATTACGCGTTTCAAATTGTTTAAAGCTAAATTGGAGCTCCTTTGTATTATTTCGATTATATGTTTATGTTTGGGGTTTAGGCTTTAAATATTTTTTAAGAATTTTATGGCTTTGAGTTTGGTACTTAAGGCTCAATTACGAAATTTAGGTCCAGGGTTTTACAATAATCCTATATTAATTATAATAAATAAAAAAAATCTAAATTTGAATTTCCTTATAAATAATTAATATATTAATTAAAATTTTATAATAAAATAAAATTTCTATATTGGACTCATATCTAATTTTTAATTTATTTTAAAATAATTAAAATACATTAATTATAATATAATTAAAAAAATGATCCGAATACAAATATGTGACTACATTAGCAGTATTAGCTTTATTCAGAGTTCCAACTTTGGTTTTAGACTTAACTTTCGAATTATTCATATCTTGGTCACTCTCAAATGACATGTTTATACAAATAGAAAATTTTGATTAATTCTTAATAATATTAATATTAATTTATAATTTTAGATTATTCAATTCTCAATCTTATATTATTCTAATTAAATCAAATAATCTATTAACCAATTAATCAAAATATTTAATTCTAAAAACCACTTTTTTACTTTATAAAAATATCAAATATGACAATATGATAAATCAAATAATTGTTTGGTTGTGATAAAGTGTAAAAACAACTATAGAGTTAAAATTGAAAGTTTACACCTATTAATCTTATCCAGAGTCAATTTTTAAAAAAAATAGAAAGATATCAATATTATTAAACTATAATATATTGTAATACATAAAATTTAAAAATATTATATATAATAGATAAGATTATTTAATCATTTTTGCTTAAAATTGTTAACTGTAATCAAATTTAAAAAATTATTTTAAAAAATTATACCAAAATTGAGTTCAATTAATCTTGGAATTATCATGTATCTAAAATAAAATGATATATACTGGTAATATTTTGCATCTATTTAATTTGAGATTTTTTCCTTTCGTTATGACTAATATTTGTTTATTTTGATGATGAAAGTTCATGTTTTTAATTATGTTTTAAGTATTACATGATATTGGAACAAATATTGAAACTTTAATTAATTAATATGTTCTTTTTTATATTGGTTTAATCCGAGTATATAGGTTGGAGATCCCGTTCTACGAGGCTAATGGTCTTAAATGAGGTTCTTTTTAAAATACCTTGTGGACTGGTCTAACAATGTCGCGTATGAGGATTAAATTTTTGTTATTTGTATATATTGTATATATATTGATTGATCAATTACTATTTAATAGTATGAATATTATAAAATCTATATTTGCTTGGAAGGAATATTTTTTTGTGTCGAAAAACTCGACTATAGACTTCTCCCAAGTTCAAGTTACGAAAATCGTTTTGATCTAAGAATTTTTATGGGATACATTCCCTAAAGTGAATGCATCCATGATGCTTATTCCATGCAATTATTGGATTTGTGTCATTCCTTTGAAGAATATGATCTATACTTAAGCATAAGAAATATTTTCTCATTTAAATAAAAGGGAAAATATGAGTACTGTATCTCAAAGTACTAAAATATCAATGCTTCGGAGAGCTCTTAAGAGTTTATCTTTGATGATAACTGATTTGATATGATGTAATATATTTAATATTTTTCCATTCCCCAAAGTGAATGGTACAAAGCACATATTTTTCATTTACCAAAGTGAATGAAATAAAGCACATATTAAAAGGTGTATAATTATGCATATTTTCCCATTTTAAATGCAAAAGAATAATATGAGTACTATATCTTGAAGTATTAATATCACAGAAAGCTTCAACTGAGCAAATATGTTATTGCCTAATGGAACTTTATTTCATATTTACAGTGCATTATACAAAGTCGCAAAGAGACTTATTGATTTTTAAAGATATTTGTAGAAATATATTGAGAATATTATTCAAAGGGATGCTGACTATCTCAACATTACAAGTATAACTCAAGACAATAAGAAAATCTTGACAAAATTACATGCACTGTCATCCATATTGTACTACATAAGAATTAGTACAAATTGAAGTTCATGTTATTGTAAACCAGATGTTTGCCAATAATTTTATTTGGCATGACTGGTTAGGTCATCCCGTTTTAATTATGATGTAAAAGTTGACACTTTCATGTAGTCATTTATTGAAGATCTAAGATTTTCTTCAAGGTAATTTTTCATGTGATACTTGCTATCAAAGCAATCTGATTATTCAATCATCATCAACTAAGATAGAATGTAAATCTATTAATTTTCTGGAACGGATACAAGATGATATATGTGGGCCCATAAACCTTTCTTACATTTTATCTAGATATTTTACGATTTTAATCGATGCATCAACTATATGGTCATATGTATCCTTGTTATTAACCCGCAACTTGATGTTTACGAGGTTACTTGCTCAGTTGATAAAATTACGAGCATATTTTCTAGATTATCTTATAAAGACAATTGGTCTTGATAATATTGATGACGTGTCATTTTACATATAGTATCACTAATTCGCATCAAGCCAACAAATGATCATAAGTTCTCCTTATTAAAAATGGATTTTGGTCAGGAACCAAATATTTCTCGTATTATATTTTTTTGGTGTGTGGTATATATTCTAATTGCTCCACCACAACGCAAAAAGATGAGTTTTGTTGGAAATATATGTCAGATTTAAATTCTCCTTGATAATTAAATATCTTGAGCTTCTAGTAGGAAATCTATTTATAGCTCGATTTATTGACTATCATCTTAATGAGTCAGTTTACCCAACATTAGGGAGATAAAATAGCTGGGGAAAAAATAAATTGAAACGAATTATCATTTTTTTTAGTTTGATTCACATATTCAACAATGTGAACTATAAGCTCAAATGATAATTCATTTAGCAAATCAATTGTCAGATGGTTTTACTAACCCTAAAAGAGTGACTAAGTCACATATATCAGCTATGAAAGCTTTGATTAAATTTGATGTCCTAGAAGGAAATATATTCCTCGGTGGTAGATGCAACTACTTTTAGATGCAACTACTTTTAGATATATTCCTCGGTGTGAGCCTCTTGATAACAATATTTACAATAAGCTTCTAAAAGGATTTAGACTGCCAGAAGTAGTTAATTCAAGTTCTTGAGAACATTATTCAATCATATTGAATATATTTTTATGGCTTGAAACAATTTAGACGTATTTGGTATAATCGTCTCATTGAATACCTATTAGTAGAATGCTATATGAATTATTTAATTTTCTCGAGCATTTTTGTTAAGAAGTTTAGCTCCGGACTTGTCTTTGTTTTTGTTTTTGATGATTTGAATATCTTTGAGACTCGTGAAAAGATCTACTCAAATCTTTGTGCATCAATCAATATACCGAAAAATGTTTAAAGAGATTTTACATGCATATTGCATATTCGTTTATCACTATTTGGTTGCTAGGTCTCTTAATGTAAACAAAGATCTATTCTGTCTCAAGAAAAAGGGTGATGACATTCTTGGTCTAAAAGCATCATATATATATATATTAATTGATCTAGAAGCATCTTATCTTAGTTGATCAAGAAATACTATTTAAGTGCTACAAGATCATTACCTTGAAATAATTGTTATGCTTGAGGCAAAGCCGAAATATGTGTTTGGCTAAACATATCTAAAAGATATGTGAATTGATTTCACAAGATAAGATGCAAGTTATCTTGTGTAGAGATAATGCAAAATTTATATCTGAAGGTGGATACATCAAATGTGATAAAACGAATATATTTCTTTAAAGTTTCATCCCTCATGATTTTCAGAAGAATAGTATTCGGTGAATCATTTCAAACAATAATTTAGAAGATTTATCCACTAGTGTATAATCTATTTCAACATTCGAAGATTGTATTCAATATTGAATTATGAAGATTCAAAGATCTTATGTGATATTTTCATAAGGGGAGTAAATACGCGTTACACTCTTTTTTCCTTAACCGAAGTTGTCCCAATGGGTTTTTCAAGTAAGATTTTTAATGAGACAACATGTTATGCGTATCAAAGATGTGTTTACTCTTTTTCCTTCACTAAGAATTTTTTCCCATAGGGTTTTTATCTTAGTAAGATTTTAACGAGACACATTATCTTCATGGATATCCAAGGGGGAGTGTTATGAATATCTTTATTTATGGTGGATATCTATATATTAAATATTTAATGTATTTTGTTATTAGAGTTTAATTCCCATTGGAATTAGGACTTTCATCTTATGCCTATAAATATAGAATTTTAGAGAAAGCATTGTATACAATCATACTTTGAGAATATAATACAAATCTTTCTCTTTTGTCTCTCATCTTTGTTCACCTATTTTGTTCTTGTTCTTTACTTTATTTACAACATTTGATTAATTGTTAATTTCAGATTATTTAATTTTTGATAATTAAATTTGATAATTAGAATATTTTTACTTAAGTAATAGTTTTTTTACTTTATTTATTAAAATATAAAATATGATAATATAGTAAATTTAATAAAAAAATAAAAAATATTTCCCAAAATCTTTAAGAATTAATAGAATTTTTTAAATTTATATAACTATGTTATTCGATAGAGACGAAAGCACGAATAATTCAAAAATTCAATTATTAAATTAAAAATAATCAAAATAGGAGTAAGAAGAAAGTTGACGTTGATTGTATTAGTTTACCCATTTTTTTTTTATTAAGGATTAATGATATTTAACTATAATTTTAACGAAATATAACGCAAGGAACCGTATTAAATGTAAATTAAAAGTTTGATGACCTTATCGAATACAAACTAAAACTTGGGTGACTTTATTGAATATTTTAAAAGTTTGGTACTAAAATGAATCTACCTAGAAAAATCAGCGACTATTTATATAGTTTACCTTAAATTTTTAGAACGATGTTATTAAAAAGTTATTTTTTAATTTAAATATTAGCTTAACTATTTTTTTAATTTAGACCATTAGTTTTAATGCTAAAATAATTTAATCCTTGGTATTTGATTTTAATTTCATCACTGTATAATAAATAATCTTAATATTAATATAGTTTTGAATTTAATACAACTCAATGGAACATGAGGAATCTGTCCATATGGGTGCTCATCGTAACACTCACAGTTCGCTTCTTAATAGTATTTGCTGAACTGGACAAACTACCTAACTAGGGTGTTCAAACGGTCGGTTAAACCGAAGTAACCGACCAAACCAAATTAATACAGTTAAAACGGTCGGCCACCGAACTTTATTCGGTCGGTGAGTGGTTAAAGTTTTTTTAAAAGTTTGGTTAACGGTTAATTCGGTTCGAAACGGGTTAATTAACCGAATTAGCCGAAATATAATAAATATTAAATATACAATATATATTATTATTAAGTTCATATCCAACTTGTTTTGTTTTATCGTAATGTTTAATCTAAAATTTTAATATTTTTATCTATGTTTAGATATTATTTAAATTAAATGTCAATTTATCTTCATAAACGAAAAAGTATTTTCAGTGATTTTTATTGTGTAATAACTTTGAATAAGAAAATTAATAAATTTAGGTTAATTCGAAAACCGACAGAATTAACCGAAATTTGTTCGGTTCGGTTAATATATTTTAAAAAAAGTTCGGTTCAGTTAACAGTTAAAGATTTTAAAAATTCGATTAATTCGTTTTTTGGTAATTTGGTTCGGTCATCGACCGAATTAACCATTTGAACACCCCTATACCTAATTGATTGATAGAAAGCAACAATAAGTGACTATATCATAAAAAAAGAATTTAAAGATTAAATTGATAAAAAAAATTAAATAGGAATGAATGAAATTAATTTGTTTTAAATTAAGATAAATTAATAGAATATAAAATTTAGGACTAAAATTGATATTATACCATATAAATTTCTACCGACAAAAGCAGGAAATTCTCAAATTAAATAAACAACTCATACAACGGTCTCATGTGGCTGACCAGGCAGTGAACTGAAAGTCACTCAAATGTAGCAACTTGTCCTCGTTTCTGCTGTTTTTTTTTTTCAAAAATGGGGTTATCGAAATCATAGCTGAAATCTCTAGCTAACAGTACAATACCATCCATTTCCATTAAAATGGTTTCCACTTTCATCAACTTTTAGGTTTTAGCTCTCTTGAATAGCTTTTCTTCCTTGATTGGTAAAGTTGGCTGTTATCTACTGGCGAAGTGAAAAGACAAAGGAGAAAAAGAAAACAATGAAGCGAGTTTTGATATGGGTTTTGAGTTTGTGGAGTGTAGTGGAGATTGGTTTGAGCCGATCTGAAGCTGGTTTGGAAGAACTCAATGGTAAAGAGAGATTACTTTCGTTCTTGGAAAAAGATGTCGTGGTCCCCGGTGCCAACTCTCTTCTGGTTCCCCTCACTTTCATTCAAGGAGCTGCTTCTAAAGGAGCTGGTAATTTCAGAAACTTAAAACTAAATGCCTGGAAACTTTGATTTTTTTTATTGACTTGGGTTTCACAGTTTGTTTGGACGGGACGCCTCCTGGTTATCATCTGGATCGTGGGTTTGGGTCTGGTTCAAACAGCTGGCTCATCCAATTGGAGGTTTGGTTAACATGCTTTAAGTTTAACACTGCATATTTCAAATAAAGATTGATTTTAATCCTTTTCTTGGCCTAGATTCTAAAGTCAGTTGACATTTCCTTGTAGCTGGTTTTAATCACTTCACCGGATTTGATGTTTGTTTTAGGGAGGTGGATGGTGTAACACCATTCGAAGTTGTGTATTTCGCAAAACTACTCGACGTGGTTCATCAAAATTTATGGAGAAGCAAATAATTTTCACTGGAATATTGAGCAATAAAGCTGAAGAAAACCCTGGTTTGTACAAATTTATACTCCCAAGTCCCATCTTAACCTTTTCTTTTTGAGGTATTTATGCTGCATTTCTTCATAATATTTTTGAATTGAGCCTCTTATTCTGCAGATTTCTTCAACTGGAACAGAGTGAAGCTACGCTACTGTGATGGGGCATCTTTTGCTGGGGAGGGTCAGAATGAGGTATGCAGTTGTAGTATTAAGTATTGACCTTTTGCAGCATTTACCTGAACTATATTTTAGTCACTCGCGACAAATATAGTCTAATCAGTGTAAAATTTGATTTACTCGATGCTTGTTTCACTGAGCAAAAATACATCGTTGCTGATTTCCCATTCTTAGCCTTACAACTGCTGTTATTTTCCCCTTGTTTCCTTAGAAATGACTGTTGAGAAAGTTCATAGATGTGGTAACTTTAATCCAACTCTAAATAGACAAGTGGGGATGTTGTGAAAAATAATATGTCAAGTTCTTTACAACTACTTAGTTTAAGAACAGATTGTTTCTCTTCTGTAGCTTGATTTCTATGTAACTTTTTACTATCTTAATTTGGTGAAGCATTCATGGTTTCTGTGATTTTGCTTCCAGGCTAACCAGCTTTATTTTAGAGGACAAAGGATCTGGTCTGCTGCTATGGAGGAATTGATGGCCAAGGGAATGCAGAATGCTGAGAAGGTTTTGCATTTAGCATGCATTTTTCAGTTTTCAATCTAGTTCCGGATATCTAATAAATGTTAGAGTTGATTGTGCTTCAGGCTCTTCTTTCTGGATGCTCAGCTGGGGGTCTAGCCTCCATTCTTCATTGTGATGAATTTAAGGATTTGTTTCCCGAAACTACGAAAGTAAAATGTCTAAGTGATTCGGGCATGTTCCTTGATGCGTAATAAATTATACACCATTCTTCTCCGTTTTGTCTACAGATAGGTTTGTATCATTTGTAAAAATAGTCTTAATTCATGGTTTTCATTATCTATGCAGAACCAATGTAGCTGGTGGACATACCTTAAGGGATTTGTATGGGGGTGTGGTTACCCTACAGGTATCACTTTTACACCTCTCTTCGAGTTCTGGATTGATGAAAATTTAATTACCAAGTAGACCATAAGGTTTCATGTGTAAACCTTGAAGATCAAGTAAAACTTCAGTGCTATTTATCTGAGGTTCCTGGGCTATATATTGATATTTTGTGGCTCTGTTTTTTTTAGATAAATATTTGGTTCTCGAGAAAGAAAAACTAGTGCTGTTATGGACATTCAACACTTAATTATGAAAATTTTCCATTATTTCTTTCTACTGACTAAACAAAAATTTCTATGAAATTGTAGGGTGTGCAAAACAATCTTCCAAGTACCTGTACCAGCCAAATGCCTCCAACTTTGGTAAACATCTCCCGTTTCTTGATTGACATTCATGTTCTGGATTAGGTTAAGAGAGTAGGTGTAACTCATTAGAAAGTCCGTAATCCTATCTTTCATCCTCAGTGCTTCTTCCCTCGAAACTTGGTTGCAAATATCAAGACCCCTATGTTTCTTCTCAATGCAGCCTATGATGCATGGCAGGTAATTTTGTTTTTCCTGTTACATTCTGTTTCGTTTTTTCCATGTTCCTTGTCCTTATTTTTGTCTTCCTCAAATGAGATGTGTCCACCCAGAAACATATTGAAGGCGAGAAGTCTATGCTAAACTTTAAGACCTCTTGGAAACAGTTGTCAGAAACAGAACTTTGGGATTGTCTGGAAAGGTCATTGTCTAATGTATGACAACAATTTTCTCTAATTTCTGCTTTCAGGTCCAAGAAAGCTTAATCCCATCGTCTG
Organism: Abelmoschus esculentus; assembly: GCA_035048815.1. NCBI lineage: Eukaryota > Viridiplantae > Streptophyta > Magnoliopsida > Malvales > Malvaceae > Abelmoschus > Abelmoschus esculentus. Next base: position 9,073,670 of record JAUCBN010000037.1, read on the forward strand.
CTGATCCTGATGGCTTCTGGCGTGACTGCAAAATGGATCATGCTCATTGTAACTCATCACAAATGCAGTTTCTGCAAGGTGTTTTTCAAGTTTGTTTATGTTATGTTTTGACTCAATTTTTTTAATGGCAAGTCAAGTATAGATGTATTGCCCATCCCCACTCTTTTCTTCCTCCTGTTGAAGCAGACTTCAGGAACCAAATGCTCAATGCCATAAATGATTTCTCAAAGTCCACTCAAAATGGTTTATTCATAAATTCATGTTTTGCTCACTGCCAGTCAGAGAAACAAGATACATGGTATGAGAATGATTCTCCTCATATTGGAAACAAGGTATGCCCCGTTTATTCATAAAACTTAATTCTAAACTTTCTATAGTTGTGAATAGGTTCTCCTTGTGCATGTACGAGTCAGAATGTATACGATTTTCCTTTGAAACTTGATTTTTGTTATCAATATGCAGGCAATTGCAGTGTCTGTGGGAGACTGGTTCTTTGATCGAATGGCTGTTAAAGCTATCGACTGTCCATACCCCTGTGACAATTCCTGTCACAATCTTATCTTCAAGTGAGTGAGAACTCATTGGCTGCCCATATGGCTTTCAATTTATTCTTTCCTCAATTGCCATTTGTGGAAAGTGTAACATACATTCATTTTGACGGTATACCGATAAACTATGAGCTTTCTAGGGTATGCAAATCACAATGGTTAGCAATATCCTCTCCTTGTTATTTATCTTTTCAAAAACTATAAACAATAGAATGTATCCAAAGAGTTCTGATAAATTCATGCTCAAGCTGAGCAAAAAAATATATTACTTCTAATAACTATAGTTCAAGATTTAAGAAGGCTAAGCCCATGGAACTTTCACTGTGCTTACTACCTGTCAACCTCCTGCTTCAGGTAAGTTTTGTTTTATGCTAATTTATCCCATGTGCAATTACAGGTGAGACATTGTTTCAATGGTAAAAGAATGTGGTTGTTGCCTTAGAGTCCTAGTAGTGTAAGCATTAAACGAGCATAAACGCAGTGGAAAAGGATCGAAATAAATACCTTCAGCCATTGTCAAGACCTTATGCCAACTTGAGATGTGGTTGCACCACCGTCGAGCTCGTCGGACCACCGTGGTAACACCTCGAACCACCGTAAAAATAAAGAACTCGGCTACAAAAATAATTAGAACCGCCAAGATCTTCTAAACACTCAAAAAATCACTAGATGGAATATGTGATTCTTGTATTTGATGCTTAGGGACCTTAGGCTAGGTTGGTATTTATAGGGTTCATCCATCAAGAACCACCAATCAAATGGACAAAAATGCCCCTCAACCTCTCGGCACTATCTCCCTTAACCGAACCATGATATGAAAGTGGGAAAACATGCAGATTTGTTTCCATGTTCACATTTCCAATTTGGAAAACGTGCATGGGAAACTGCGGTTCACACGAACCATCACAATGGTTGGTTATTCAACCAACATTCTCCCACTTGGTTCGTATTGTCCATGAAAACTTAAAGTTAAAACATAATGTATGAATCATGGCGACCTTTCCTCTTATGATTGAGTTGTATCTTCCATGTATCACAATACATCAAGTTTTAACGCTTTAGCCCATATACTTTATGAATAAACCCAATGTTTATTCTAGGTCCAAACTTTAGTGATATTTCTCGAGATAATTAACTTAATGTGTACACAACATAAATGAGAAATATCAAACTTTATTAGAATTTCAACAGAATTGTTCATACAATGAAAAATTACAAAGTAGGAACAAGTCCCATAGTGACAATATGATCCTTAAATTTATGTGGTGGCATGCCCTTAGTCAAAGGATCAGTTAACATCTGCTCAGTGTTAATGTGCTCAATGACTACTTTCTTTTCTTTAACACGTTCCCTTATGGCTAGATACTTAATGTCGATGTGTTTACTTCGACTTCCACTTTTGTTGTTCTTAGCCATAAAGACAACAGTTAAATTGTCACAATATATCCTTAATGGCCTAGAGATTGAGTCCACAAGTCTAAGCCAGAAATGAAACTCTTTAACCATATTCCATGTGAGGTAGCCTCAAAACATGAAACGAACTCGGCCTCCATAGTGGAAGTAGCAGTCAAAGTCTGCTTAATGCTCCTCCAAGATATAGCTCCGCCGGCAAACATAAATATGTAACCTGATGTTGATTTACGTGAATCAACACAACCAGCAAAGTCTGAATCGGAGTAGCCAATCACCTCCAAATGGTCGGATCGTCTATATGTAAGCATGTATTCTTTTGTCCCTTTGAGATATCTCAAAACTTTCTTTGCAACTTTCCAGTGGTCTATACCTGGATTACTCTGATATCTTCCCAACATCCCAACGGCAAATGCAATGTCAGGTCTTGTACAGACTTGAGCATACATCAGGCTTCCAACAGCAGAAGCATATGGAATGTTTTTCATTTGCTCCTTCTCAAATTCGTTCTTCGGGCATTGGTTCAAATTGAACTTATCACCCTTCACGATAGGAGCAACACTAGGTGAACAATCTTTCATCCGAAACTTTTCTAAAACTTTGTTGATGTAAGTTTCTTGAGATAGACCTAAGATACATTTATGTCTATCACGATGAATCTTAATGCCAATGACATAAGAAGCATCACCCATATCTTTCATATCAAAGTTTTGAGAAAGAAATTGTTTCACCTCATGTAGCATACCCCTATCATTCGTTGCAAGGAATAAGGAAACATATTTTACTCCCACTGACCTTCTGGTATATACATTGATCCATGATATTCTCAACAAAACCAAATGAAGAGATGACTTCATGGAATTTTAAATACCACTGGCGGGAGGCTTGTTTCAATCCATATATAGATTTCTTTAACTTGCAAACTAAGTGATCACCATCACTAGAGGAAAATCCTTCAGGTTGTTTCATGTATACCTCTTCCTCTAGATCACCATTAAGAAAGGCAATTTTCACATCCATCTGTGTAACTCAAGGTCAAATTGAGCTACTAATGCTAACACAATGCGTAAGGAATCTTTCTTAGATACTGGACTAAAAGTCTCAGTGTAATCGATTCCTTCTCGCTGAGTGAATCCTTTAGTAACGAGTCTTGCTTTATATCTATCTATGTTGCCTTTTGAGTCTCTTTTTGTTTTGAAGACCCATTTACATCCAATGGCTTTTGCACCATCAGGCAACGGTACAAGATCCCAAACTTCGTTACTCTTCATAGAATTCATCTCATCTTTCATAGCATCATACCATAATTGTGATTCATTGCAGCTCATGGCACTTGAAAATGACTCAGGGTTATTTTCAGCTCCAACATTATAGTCAGATTCTTGTAAATACACAAAATAATCACTAGAAATTGCTGACTTTCTTTCTCTAATAGATCTTCTTAATGTTGAACCAACATTCTCTTGTGGATCATGTTGTTCAATAATTTCTGGAATTTCTTGAACAACTTGATCTATTGGAGTGTTTTCAGCAGCTTGTGGAACTTCATTGATTGGTTGTTCAACACCCGATTGAGCTTGAGGGGTGTTATATATGATAACCAATCTCTCACTTGAAGTGGATGGTTGATCTACGGGTATTGAATCCCGAGACAGATCACTCTCACTGATTGAGTCATTCTCAAGAAATTTTGCATTTCTTGATTCCACAATTCTAGTGCTATTAGATGGACAATATAATCTGTAACCTTTGGACTTTTCGACATATCCAATGAAATACCCACTAATAGTCCTTGGGTTCAGTTTCTTTTCTTGTGGGTTATAAATTCTCACTTTAGACGGGCATCCCCATACGCGTATATGTCGCAAACTAGGTTTCCAACCTTTGAATAACTCAAAAGGTGTCTTTGAGACAGCCTTGGTTGGGACCCGGTTTAATATATACACAGCCGTCTTAAGAGCTTCAACCCATAAAGACTTAGGTAGCTTAGAGCTACTAAGCATACTTCGCACCATGTCCATTAAAGTTCGGTTTCTTCTTTCCGCAACACCATTCTGATCAGGCGAGCCTGGCATGGTGTATTGGGCAACTATACCGTTGTCTTGAAGAAACTTCGCAAATGGACCATGTGCTTGCCCATCTTCTGTGTATCTACCATAATACTTACCACCTCTATTCGTTCTCACAATCTTTATTTGCTTACCGCATTGTTTCTCTACTTTAGCCTTGAAAACCTTAAAGGCTTCTAACGCTTCACTTTTATGATGAAGCATGTAGAGATACATGTATCGTGAGTAATCATCTATGAAAGTGATGAAGTATTTCTGACCTTGTACATCCATATCTGGGCAACAGATATCAAAATGGATGATTTTCAATATGGTCGAACTCCTCTTGGCACCTTTCTTTGACTTGTTAGTCTGCTTACCCTTAATGCAGTCTACACAAGTATCAAAATCAATAAAATCTAAGGTATTGAGTACCCCATCATTTACTAATCTTTTAATCCTTTCAATGGAGATATGTCCTAATCTCCGATGCCATAAGGTAGAGGAATCTTCATTTATAACACAATGTTTAGTACCAATTTGAATGTGCATAACATTATGAGTGACATTATTTTGTAAATCAATAGAGTAAAGACCATCACATAAAATTCCATTTCCAACAATTTTTGATGTATAAAATAAATTAAAACCAACATTCGAAAAATTAAAACAATACCCCAAGGGTACAAGACATGAAACAGAAATTAAATTTCTCGAAAAACTAGGAATATAGAAAGTCTTTTCTAAAATTAAAACAAAGCCACTACTAAGCACTAATTCACAAGTCCCAATAGCTTCCACATGCGATGGCATCTTGTTTCCTGAATAGATGTATCACTCAGCTCCCACTAGTTCCCTTAGGTTTTTTAATCCCTGTAAGGAATTTGAGACATGGATTGTAGAACCAGAATCAATCCACCATGTGTTATAATTAACATCAACCATATTTGACTCAAAGCAAACAAGTGAGATTGATTTACCTTTCTTTTCAAGCCAGCCCTTATACTTGACACAGTCCTTCTTCATGTGTCCCTTCTTTTTACAGAAGAAACACGTGGACTCTATGTCAGCTTGGGGTTGTATTTTAGCCTTCCCTTTTTGCTTGGCTTGGACTGAATTCTTTCCTTGAGTAACCGTCAGTGCACTCTCTCCCATCTCTAGTACGAGCCTACCCTCTTCTTGATCACACATGGTCAAAAGATCATCAATAAACCATTTATCTTTATGTGTGTTATAAGAGATCTTAAATGGCCCGTATTGAGGAGGAAGAGTGTTCAATATATAGTGCACTAAGAAAGATTCAGACATATCAACCTCAAGTGCTTTAAGTTGAGCTGCCAAATCACGCATCTTATTGATGTGATCACGCACACCTCTCACCGTAGTGAGCCTTAGAGATGTGAACTTCATAATTAAGGTGCTGGCTAATGACTTTTGAGAAGTCTGAACTTGTTTCTCTATAGCCTTTAATAGCTATTGGACATTCTCATAATGCTCAATTGAACCACGAACATCAGCAGGAACCTTGCTCTTAATGAACATAATGCTTAAGCGATTAGATCGCTCCTATTTTTCATATAGAGCAAGATCAGCCTGATTGCTGGTGTCACTGACATGTGGCTCAGGTTTCCTTATAGCATAGTCAATATCCATACACCCTAATTGAAGAAGAATACCTTCCTTCCAGAACTTAAAGTTCTCACTAGTTAATTCAGGGATATCTACTCTATTATCAGAGATATTCACAGGTAATAATGCTGCAAAATAAATTGACATACATGCTTAATATAAATTTGAGGCATAACATAAGCTATAATTTACCAATGCAAATTATAGAAATAATAAATCTAGTGCCATAAAAATTGTCTGTGGGCTAAATTTTTAATTCGATTAGATTCATTTGATAGAATGTCTTCTATCCTTTATGTAAAAATTATTAAATTTATTTTTATAACTCCTGTGGGTAATTATAAAAATTCGTCTAATAATTTTTACCTTGATGTTAAGGGATTTAATATCTAAGCTTTCTATATGTGATTTTTAACCTTAGTAATTTTATTTAACTAAAGATGTTGTGGCTAATTCTCTAATTAAATGAATTATTTGGATCCCTAGACATATTCTATAGTTTTATTGCTAAAGCTTTATGCAATAAGTCCTAAGGTTTATGTACCTAATTTTATGTATATAACTAAGTTATAACATATCTTAATTTAGGCACGTACTATATATTAATTTCTAAAATTTATTTAAGTAAAAATAAATTAATAAATTTTAGAAATTAATCTTATAAAATTTCTGCAACATAATTTTTCTCAAAATTTCAAAATTTAAAGATCAAAAAAGGCATTTTAATTTTGAGAAAAATTAAACATGACAAGGCAGAGATTTAACATGGCTCGCATACCAAATGTAAGCATTAAACGAGCATAAACGCAGCGGAAAAGGATCGAAATAAATACCTCTAGCCATTGTCAAGACCTTATGCCAACTTGAGATGTGGTTGCACCACCGTCGAGCTCGTCGGACCACCGTGGTAACACCTCGAACCACCGTAAAAATAAAGAACTTGGCTACAAAAATAATTAGAACCGCCAAGATCTTCTAAGCACTCAAAAAATCACTAGATGGAATATGTGATTCTTGTATTTGATGCTTAGGGACCTTAGGCTAGGTTGGTATTTATAGGGTTCATCCATCAAGAACCACCAATCAAATAGACAAAAATGCCCTTCAACCTCTCGGCACTATCTCCCTTAACCGAACCATGATATGAAAGTGGGAAAACATGCAGATTTGTTTCCATATTCACATTTCCAATTTGTTTCCGTGTTCACATTTCCAATTTGGAAAACGTGCATGGAAAACTGCGGTTCACACGAACCATCACAATGGTTGGTTATTCAACCAACAAGTAGTTCAAACTCTTCCACCTGTTTGTGGTCGAGTCCATTGCAAATTTCAATATATGTTCTCTTTCCACTTTCTTGGCTTAGTATACCTAATGCACCCTTTTTAAATTTCCTCTCTCCACGTCGACTTTGAGACTGAAAATTAATATCTTCCTCTGCAGTGATGATGTTACATCAACTATAACGATCTCAGAGTCGACAAGGTTGTCATTTACTCTGCTAAATCTGCTTAGTGCTTTCTTGATCACCTTAACATGTTCCAAATGCATCATGGGGAGTCTCAGTTTAACCAGTGATTAAGAATTATTACTTTAAAGTCCATGTCATAGCTAGATATGGTGGATCCTATTTGCCTGCATTTCGAATCATTCATTTAAATGCCTCTTTGGTAGCTACTGCCTTTCTCTTCTACTATTCTGTGGTTACAATAAAGTGAAGAAATTATGCACCAAAGAGATCTGCTTCTTGATGACAGTCACAATATGGGTCTGGTTCCTTTTTTTACTCTGTTCTGTTGTATCATGGCAATTTTAGGATCATATATATTCCACATGGTTTCTCGAAATGCGTTGTAGCCTTGTTTTGAATCTGTGCATCAAAAGTATTGATCAAAAGTACCAAATCTATCTAAACATAAGGAACTGATCCTGTGAACCAAAAATAGTAGTTTGAAACGTCAACTGCAATGCCTGGATGATGATGCAAGCGCTACTGCTTGTGCTCACTCCTTCAGCTGAGCTTTAACATCTCTGGGATCATCACCTAAAGTTAAAGACCAAACATCCTATCAGAATTCAGTTGTACTGAAAATGCTGATCAGAGGAAAAAAGGTTCAGATTTGAACTAACCAGTGATGGAGATATGACTGTTGGCTATGGGAGAATCCTGCAGTGTCAGGAGTGGAACTCGACAGTGAAACACGGCCGGCAGTGGCAGTAGGCATCTCCAAAATAAGCTCATGTTCTAATTTGAAGCCGAAGTCCCTACACCCTCACTTCCTCCAAATCCATACACAGCGACCACTTGCCGCCTTTTGGCCTGGTACCACCAGGCCGGCGCAACCCCTTCGCTCTCCCCACTGAAACTTCCACAGTAACAGCTATCAAAACTAGAGGAATCTCGCTGCCAGGTGGAGACCATCAGCCCATAACACAAGGCTGGTGATGAAATCTAACACCATTTGAATTAATCACTCTCACCATAAGATTTAAGGAGGATATAGGCATACGAAGAGAATGTTTAAGGCCATTTAACGTAGCGACAACAACCGATTCTCAACATGAACGTATCGAGCACTTGGTTTTGCACCCAAACTTAAACCATTAAAAACAATTTTATTTCTGTGTAACCATAAAATCCAAATAATTTCAAAGAAAGCTAGTTTCCATACCTCAAGAGAAGAGCGTGGTAGGGGGCGTCGAGCCATACCTGTAAAAAACAGGTATAGTGACAATTATAGCTATTGACTTGTAAGACCGTAAATAAACAAAATATTCGATGAAATATTTATTAATAGTTAATATATATTCGTTTATTAAGTTAAATAAATGAGTATGAACATAATTTTTATGCTTGTTTATTAAACGAATAAGTACGAATTAATGTGTGTACGATTTGTTTATGTTCGCGAATAAGATTATTTGTTTATTAATGATATTTTCTAAAAAAATATTTAACATATATTATATTTGAATTTTGACTCATTAACCTATAATACATATTATTTATAATCACTATCGATAGTTTGGCAAAATTAGTTGCTAAAACTAATATTCAATAAAATATAGTTATAAATAATGGTAAAGAAACAAAAATTTCAAATACCATTATTGTAAATATGTATTAATCACTTATACCATTGTAACTTATTTACATCTATTTACTTGTGTTTACTAACATTGAATAAATTAAATCGAACTCACTAAATAATAAACGAATCGAGCTCGAATATACTATTAAAAACTTAAATGTACAGAAATCGAACATAACTTTAAAAATAAAAAAAATAAACATAAATATAATTTTATTCATTTAATTTTAATTCATTTACGCTCGTATCGACCGAATAATAATTTAAAATTAATTTTAAAACATAATTCAAGTTTAGAATCCCAACCCATCGTGCCTTACTGAATCTTCTTTCAACTCGTGTAACAAATTCATCTTATAAACATTTTTATTCAAAAAATAAAAGATATATATATAAAATATATATATTCGATACATGTATTAAATATATTTTTCTAAATTAATATTTAAATTAACATTTTTAATTTAATATCTAAATTTTAATTTTATCCAAAGTTTTGGTATCTTTATTAGCGATATTAACTTTTAATGATATAACAACATAATATTATATCATACGCAATTAATTATGTCACATATATTTATAATTTAATTAACTAGTTTAGTTTTAGTCATTTATTTATTTGTATTCGAAACTTTAATTTTATTCTTCATTTTACCACGAGACAAATTCATTTTTAGTGCAATATATTAACTATTATGAAATTTCAACTTCAAGCTCATACTCATATTTTAGATTTTTAGGATTCACAAGAACAAAATTTTAGACGTTATAGGCATTATTTTATGAAATATATTTTTTAACATATTTTCATAGAAATTATAGTTTTAGTTTTTTTTTTATTTTAGTCTCTTTTACAAAATTTAAAGATTTTTTTTTAAAAAATACGGTGATATTAACATTGATATGTGATACAATTTTATGTTATAACGTTATAAAAAATTAGCACCATTAATAAAAATATCAAAATGTTATGAATAAAATAAAGAACAAGAATATATGAATGGAGAGGTGAGAAAAGAGAAAGATTTTATTGTATTCTCAAAGTTGAGTTGTATACAATGTATTCTCCAAAAATCTATATTTATAAGCATAAGATGGAAACCCTAATTTCAATGGGTATTAAACCCTAATAATAAAGCTCATCAAAGCCTCCTCTAATACATGGATATTCACCATAAATAAAATATTCTTAACACTCCCCCTTGAATATCCATGAAGATAATGTGCCTCATTAAAACCTTACTAATATAAAAACCCTGTGGGAAAAAATGCTTAGGGAAGGAAAAAGAATAAACATATCACTAATACACAAAATATGTTGTCTCATTAAAAACCTTTTCTAGAAAAACCTAATGGGACAAAACCTTGGATAAGGAAAAGAGTACAACGTGTATTTGACTCCCACTCATAAATACATCAGACAAGATCTCTGACACGACGCAATCCAATATTGCAAGTTAACTTCTCAAATGGAGAAGTAGGGAGCGCCTTAGTAAATAGATCTGCCAAATTATCACATGAATGAATTTGTTGCACATCAATGTCTCCGTTCTTTTGTAGATCATGAGTGAAGAAAAATTTTGGTGAGATGTGTTTTGTTCTATCACCCTTTATATGTCGTTCCTTAAGTTGGACAATACATGTTGTATTATCCTCATATAAGACTGTCGGAGCTATTTTTCTAGGGAGTAAACCACAATTTTCTCGAATATGTTGGGTTACAGACCTTAACCACACATATTCACGACTAGCCTCATGGATAGCCAAAATCTCAACATGATTAGAAGAAGTGGCGGTAATAGTTTGTTTTATTGAACGCTAAGAAATTATTGTACCATCGTATGTAAATACATAACCAATCTGTGATCGAGTATTATGAGGATCAAATAAGTATCCTGCATCCGCAAAATCAACCAATTCTGTTTTGGATATATTAGGGAAAAATAATTGCATGTCTTTCGTACCTTGAAGATAACGAAATATATTTTTAACCTCATTCCAGTATCTTCGGGTTGGACATGAGCTAAATCTTGCCAACAAATTGACAACGAATGATATATCAGGTCGTGTGTGACTAGAAAGATACATCAAAGCACCAATAGCACTTAAGTATGAAACTTTTGGACCAAGAATGTCATCATCCTTCTCTCGAGGACGGAATGGATCTTTGTTGACATCAAGTGACCTAACAACCATGGGGGTGTTCAACGGATGTGTGTTATGCATGTAAAACCTCTTTAGCATTTTTTCTATGTATGTTGATTGATGCACAAGGATTCCATCCTTTAAGTGCTCAATATGTAATCCAAGACAAAATCTTGTTTTTCCAAGATCTTTCATTTCAAATTCTTTCTTTAGATATTCTACTGTCAATGAGATCTCTTCAGGAGTTCCAATGATATTCAGATCATCAACATACACAGCAATAATAACGAATTCGTAGCTAAACCTCTTAATAAAAATGCATGGGGAAATTGGATCATTCTTATAATCTTCCGCTAATAAGTATTCACTGAGGCGATTATACCACATGCACCAGATTGTTTTAATCCATAAAGGGATATGTTCAATTTAATTGAATAATGTTCTCGAGAACCTGTATTAACTACTTCAGGCAGTTTAAATCATTCCGGAAGTTTCATATAAATATTATTATCAAGAGGCCCATAAAGATATGTTGTAACAACATCCATCAAGCGGAAATTAAGTGTTTCTTTTACTGCCAGACTAATCAAAAATCGAAAAGTAGTTGCATCCACCAGTAGGGAATATGTTTCTTCATAATCAATTCCACGTCTTTGTGAAAATCCTTATGCGACCAAACGAACTTTATATATCGCAATTTCCCCCTTTTCATTTCTCTTTCTCACAAAGACCCATTTATACCCCACGAGTTTTACACCTTCTGCTGTACGGACTATAGGCCCAAAGACTTCTCTTTTTGAAAGAGATTTGAGTTCCGCTTTAATTGCCTCTTTCCATTTTGGCCAATCATCTCTTTGCTTACATTGGCCAATTGACAATGGTTCATGATTTACATTATCATCCAAAATCTCTAGTACTATATTGCATGCAAAAGTATTATCAACATCAGTTTTATTTCGGTTCCATTTTTTACCAGACATGACATAATTTATAGAGATCTCATCATTATCAGGTACCTGAGTCATGTTTGATGTCTCTTCTAGAGACCTTTTAATCTCTTCTCGAGATATTTCATGATTCGTTGATTCCATAATTGGATCATCACAAGATATAGCTCCTTTTCTTTTTCGAGGAATCTTATCTTTGGAACCTACTGGTCTACCATGCTTCAAGCGTGCGTTTGACTCATTAGCAACTAGAGTTTGTCCTTATGGGACATCAATTTTTATTGGAGCATTCATAGCTGGAATATGTGACTTAGTCACTCTTTTAGGGTCAGCAAAAGCATCTGATAATTGATTTGCTAAGTTTTGCAAATGAATTATCCTTTGAACTTTTAAATCGCATTGTTGGGTACGTGGATCAAAGTGAGATAACGATAATTCATTCCAACTTATTTCTTTTCTCAGTTGTTTATTTTCTCCCCCTAATGTTGGGAAAACCGATTCATTAAAATGACAGTCGGTAAATCGAGTTGTAAATAAATTCTCCGTCAAAGGCTCAAGATATTTAATTATCGAGGGGGATTCAAATCCGACATATATTCTCAACCTCCTTTGAGGACCCATCTTTGTGCGTTGTGGTGGAGCAATCAGAACATAAACCACACATCCAAAAATTCTAAGATGAGAAATATTTGGTTCCTGACCAAAAACCATTTGTAATGGGGAGAAATTATGATAACTTATTGGCCTAATGCGAATCAGTGAGCTACATGTAAAATGAGCTGTTCCCAAGTAGAAATTGTTAGTTTGGACTTCATCAATAACGGTCTTGCAATTAATTGAAGTCATTTGATAAATGATTTTGAAAGACCATTTTGTGTATGAACATGAGCTACAGGATGTTCAACACTAATTCCAATCGACATGCAAAAATCATCAAAAGCCTGAGAAGTAAATTCACCAGCATTATCAAGACGAATTGTCTTTATGGGAGAACCTGGAATATGTGCTCATAATTTTATTAATTGAGCAAGTAACCTCGCAAATGCCAAGTTGTAGGTTGATAACAAGGATACGTGTGACCATCTAGTCGATGCATCAATTAAAACCATAAAATATCTAAATGGTCCACAAGAAGGGTGTATGGGATCACATATATCACCCTATATCCGTTCTAGAAAGTTAATAGATTCATAATCTATTTTAGCTGGTGATGGTCGAATAATTAATTTGCCTTGAGAGCAAGCATCACATAAAAAGGCATTACTTGAAATAATCTCTTGGTTCTTCAATGTGTGACCACATGAATTCTCAATAATTTTTCGCATCATAATCAAACCGGGATGGCCTAACCGGTCGTGTCAAATAATAAAGTTATCAGTAAGCTTATAGTCTACACTAGCATGTGCTTCAATTGCACTAATTCTTGTGTAGTACAATCCGGATGACAGTGCAAGTAATTTTTCTATCACTTTCTTATTGCCTTGAATTATACTCATAATATAGAAATATTCAGCATGTCCTTATCTAATACTCTCAATATGATATACATTTTTGCGAATATCTTTAAAACTCAATAAGTTTCTTTCCGACTTTAGAGAGTATAGCACGTCTTGAATATGGAATAAAGTTCTATTTGGCAAGAACATATGCGCTTTTCCAGAGCCCTCTATGATATTAGCACTTCCGAATATAGTACTCACATTATTCCCTTGCATTGTTAAATGGGAAAAGAATTTCTTATGCTTAAGTATAGTATGAGTACTTGCACTGTCCGCTAAGCATAAGTCGTCACCATTTTTTGCAGATTATATTTGTGACATAATCATATTCTTCAAAGAATAAATAAATAAATGTTACAACAATATTCGAAATAAATATCATCAATGATTTTAATAAAGTAAACATAAATTTTATTCTTGAAAAAAGAATCCATGATAAAATAAAACATCTTTCTAATAATCATAAAGTAAATATAAAATTAATTAAAAGACATCAAATATTTCTCTCAGTGGATATGAGAAAATCATCAACTTCTATGTTTGTAATGCCATAATTGTCTTGGACACTGTCGGAAAAGCCATAATCACCTTTGTGAAGGCCATAATCATCTTTGTCATTGATATAAACAAAATTTGTTTCAACTCTTTTTCCTTTACCATTTATTGCTTGTTGGTAAAGGTCCACAAGATGTTTTGGCGTACGACAAGCACGAGCCCAATGATTTGTGCTACCACATTGATGACACATAGATTCCTCTTTCTTGGATTGATCTTTTGCATCATTGTCATCCTTATTGTTCCACTTGTGGTGGGTATAGTTACTTTTAAAACGACCACCTCGCCTATGTCCTCAGCTGTGGCTATGATCACGCCCACGCCCATAGTTATGACCACGATTATTGGTGTAGCCTTTATTTTTTTTTTGCTATAGAATGTCGCATTCGTTTTAGGGAATGGAGCGGAGCCAGTTGGGCGATATTCATGATTTTTCATGAGCAACTCATTATTTTGCTCAGCCACAAGAAAGCAAGAAATTAATTCAGAATATTTCTTAAAGCCTTTTTCACGATATTGTGTCTGAAGGACAACATTGTTGGCATGAAAAGTGGAATATGTTTTTTCTAACATATCCTCATCAGTAATATTTTGACCACATAACTTCAATTGTGAAGTAATTCGAAACATAGCAGAGTTATACTCGCTTACTGATTTAAAATCTTGCAATCCCAGATGCAACCAATCATATCGATCTTTAAGCAAAATAACAGTTTTCTGGTGGTCATATCGTTCCTTTAGATTATTCCAAAGAATAAGAGGATCTTTCACCGTTAAATATTCAAATTTCAACCCCTCATTGAGGTGACGGCGAAGAAGTATCATGGCTCTGGCCTTATTTTGAGCAGATTCTGCGTTCCCCTCTTTAATAGTATTTCTAAGGCCATTTGCATCTAGATGTATTTCGACATCTAGGATCCAAGATAAATAATTCTTTCCGGAAATATCAAGAGCCACAAACTCAATTTTTGCTAGATTTGTGATTGATATACTATAAAAGATAAATAAAAGAATTAGATCAACTATAAATTAATATAATAATGAATCTAAAAAATATCTTTAAATAAACAAAGATTTAATCCTCATACGCGGCGTTGTTAAACCATTCCATAAGGTCCTTTAAAAAAAGAACCTCCTTTGATACCAGTAGCCTCGCAGAACGGGATGTCCAGCTAATATACTCAGATTAAATTATCAAAACAAAAAAATATTAATGGCATGAAATAAACACATGATAACATTAGATAAAAACAAGTATATACAAAAAAATATAATCATCATCATCATAAATTATTTTATAAATTAAAATATATAAGATGGAAAAAGAACATACCGGGTAAATCTTTGAAGAAACTTGGAGTTAAAATCTTTTGAGCAAACTCGTGTTGATAACGTGTTATGAATAAAATAAAGAGCAAGAATAGATGAATGGAGAGGAGAGAAAAGAGAGAGATTTTATTGTATTATCAAAGTTGAGTTGTATACAATGTATTCTCCAAAAGTCTATATTTATAGGTATAAGATGGAAACTCTAATTTCAATGGGTATTAAACCCTAATAATAAAGCCCATCAAAGCCTCCTCTAATACATGAATTTTCACCATAAATAAAATATTCTTAACACAAAACAATTAATATAACTAAAATTTTTATACTAATTTTAAAATAAAAATTATTAAGATATGATAAAATAATTGGACATTAAGTCTAAAATAGCCCCTAACGCTTAATATTTTAGTCACTTTATTTTTTTTAAATAATCACTTAATATTCTTTTTTTTAAAATTTTATTCTCATCTGATAAAAATCGTTGGTCAACTAGAGGTCAACGCCTGAAGCTGATTTGGCATACTTATATGGCATGAAGAGATAACATGGCGTTTTCATGTGACATTTTACTAACATGATATTTTAAAAAAATATTTTTTTAAAATATAAATTTTTAAATATTTTTAACCAGTCGGATGTTGTAACGTGACACTTTACTAATATGACATCATCTGATTGATTAAATATATATATATATATATTAAAAAATATTTATAAAAAAACTCAAAATGTCCGTATTTTATAAAATAGCCTCTAAATTTCAAAAATCCTAAACCCTCAAATCCAAATTTCGATTTGAGTCGATTTTGCTGTTGATTACCAAGCCGTTGCCTATCATATCATTCGTCGGATAATTAGAATCATTTATCCCATCATTTCATCGTTGGGTATCAATCATCTAATGCAAAACATCGAACGAAGATAAAATCGTCGAATGATTTATTTGAACGATTTACGACAAACAATGATAAAATAGGTGACGAACGGTGTATGGATCATTCGGTGAGGAGAGGACATTTTATTTTGTTATCGATGACACGATCAACACCGACGATAGTGATTGAATTTTGAGGTTTAAGTATTTAAGGACTAATTTAAAATATTTTAATATTTTACTTTTAAAATATATATATAATAATTATTTCTTTAAAAATAAATATTTTTAATCAATCGGATGATGTCAAATCAATAAAATTTCACATGGCATCATCCAATTGTTTAAAAATATTTAAATATATTTTTTTAAAAAATATATATATAACTTTTATATATTTTCTAAATATCACATCTATTAGGAGTGTATAAAATCGGATTCGGTTAACCATTAATAAATTATTTCGATTAACCAGTAAGTTCGAGTCACCTAATTCTCGATCCTAAACCATAACATTCAACCGGTTAACCGTTTATCTGGTTCATTTAAAAATTTAGTTCTATTAGGGTAAGTTTTTTATTTTTATTTTATCTATTAATAATATAAATTTTAATAATATGTTAGGAAAAATATATAATTTAAAAACACACACGATATTAGTATTTTTTTAATACTAGCAAGTTAAACCCTTAAACTTTATAAAATAAAATTATAATTTTATTTTGGAGTATAAGAAAATAAAATAAATATGAATTTTTAATATATAATATAATATATAATCGATCGGTTTGGTTAAATAATTTATTTCAAAACTATAAACCGTAACCGAATCAGTTTCTAAAAAAATAAAAACCCCAATCAAAATTAAATTTTTTGGTTTGATTAATAATTTTTATTTTTAATTTCAATTTTTTTTTTTCTTTTTGCACATCCCAACTATCAGCAAGGTGTCACATGACATCACTATGTCATCTTCCCATATCATGCAAATATATTATATCAATTTTAGGCGTTGACGGTTAGTTAATTGACGATTTTCGACCAATAAAAATAAATTTGAAATAAAATGAAATGCTAAGAATTGATCGATAATAAAAAAAAATGAAAAGTTGAGCTACTTTCTAGTTTATGCAAATGATTATTTCAAAGTATTAAACGTATCCTTGCTCCAAACTAAAATCTGAAAACAAAGTGATAAAGGCGATTACGATTTCTATGTCCTCTAAACGATGATAGACAAAGACAACCACTTTTGAGTGATAAAAAATAAAGAAAAAAAGTGCAGACAAAAGAATTTTCACGTGTTATTCAATGAATATCTAAAAACAAGTACTTACAAAAAAAGTGGTTCAAATATACTTAAAAACCCCATGGCCATGGATGAAGCATAAATATTCTCCTTTTTTTCTTATCAACACCATTCCAAAGATCAAATATGGCCATTTGCAAAGAGGCAAAGAAGAAGACACCAGAACAAGCCTTATTCTGCAGACTTATACCCCACAAACCAAAAACAAAGAAGCTAACAACAAGATTAATCTTTATATCAGACTTATATACACCAGAAATAAAGAAAAGAAGAGAAAAATCTGTGATGCACAACTTATATATGAGAATGGTTTTAATGGTTATGGATTCAAAGCTATATGTGTCCATGCTGTTGCTGGTGATGAGGCCACATGCTGTTTGATGAATTATTACTGAAGAAATCTGCTTCTGTTTTGATGTTGATGTTGTATATTTGTGGAGTTTGGTTTGGCAAAGCAGACGCCATTAATAAAGGGTTATTGAGATATTCAGACCATTTGATTTCTTCTGCTTGAGTTTCCATTAGATGGATTGGATTTGGAGGAGTTTCTTTCTCTGGTGTGCTGCAATCTGCTAATCCCCATGGCGAGCTATTGTGCTCGTACAAGGAACTGTTGCTTTGTAGCTCGGTGCTGTTGCTGCTGCTGAGACTGTTGTTAGCCGAGGCTGCTACGGTTTCCAAATAGTGGGAACCGTTTCCAAATACCATGGGAGCAGAGACGAATGAAGTTGTTGTAGTCAATGGCGGGAGAATAGTCGACATCGTTGGCGAAGAGAATTCGGAATTGATATCCAAACCTTGGCTGGTTTGGTTGAACCAGAGTGGAGAATAGTTCAATTGTTGAATAGAAAGATGTTCCACCAAATCAGATGGCTGCTGGATGTTGGTCTTTGTGGTTTCATAGTTGTTAGGCGTCATGGTGCCATTGTTCTGGCCGTGGTTCATCGTTTTCGAGCTCGAAGAGCCTTCTTTTTCCAACCGGTAACCTTGTACGATGACCGATTGAGACGTTCCAGGTTTCGGATAGTTCGCATTTTCACCGGATGAAACGGAAGCCATGTCCTTGATGTTTGTCTGCTGCTGCCCCTTATTGTCTTCTCCATTTTCAACCTCGGAGATTGGTTTGTGAGTGACAGGGTCAATACCCCTCTGCCTAAGCTTCTTCTTCAAGCAAGAATTCCATAGATTCTTAATCTCATTGTCTGTTCTTCCCGGCAATTGTGCAGCTATTTGGGACCACCTGAGAACCGAACTAAACATAAAGCAAAGAATGTTTACATAATAAAATCCAACAACAAAACAGAACAGAAAACGTACCTGTTGCCCAAAACTGCATGAAGTTCAATTATAAGATGTTCTTCTTCTTGAGAGAATGTACCTCTCTTTAAATCAGGCCTCAAATAATTAATCCACCTTAACCTGCAGCTCTTTCCACACCTCTGCAGACCTGCAAATTTGGTCATTAGTTTAGGAAATTGATGAATTTAAAGAGGAAACCGACATGAACATGGTTTTAAAAAGTTACCGGCTTGTTTAGGGACAGAACTCCAGCAACCATGGCCGTGTTTTGTGATATGACTTAACAGCTTCTCATCTTCTTCTGGAGACCAAAGACCCTTCCTTAGCTTCTGCTTGTAACAGCACGAGTGCCTCCCCATTTGTAGACCAGACCGAATCAGGAGGAACAAAACTTTCCTAAAAACAGCAAGTTTCGCTGAACCCTAGGTGAGATATTGTCAGCAATGAGTAGGGGTCTGGTCTGGTTTCTCTAACAGTATCTTTGAATGCTTTGGTAAGAAAAATAAAAAGGGAAAAAATGCAAGAAAGAGAGAAAGGAAGGTGGATGCCAAGAAAATGAAGTAGCAACTGAGGAAAGGAGCTGAATTAATATAAGAGGAGATTCAGTGAAAGAAAAGTCACATTCGTTGAAGTGTTACCATTTTTATTTTATTGCAAAAGCATATACTTTTTAATAAACGAACTTATTTAAATTTATAAAATTTATATTCGAAACATTACTTAAAAAATCCAATAAATTAATAGTTTGAATTGCAATGTGTCTCATCAAAGGTATGAAAATAATGTCCTCTGCAGAGATGGTGGGACATTTTTTGTTTGTTTGATATATTAGTCTGAGATGAAAATGAAAAAAAAAAAAAAAGGATATCCCAAATGGTAAAATTTAAGTTATGAGGGCAGACAGTAACTCTCTTTTTACACCGACCAAAAATAAATAATTTTCACTTTTTAAATTCCAAATTTAATTCCTTTGATATATGAATGAAACTTCTTCACTTCTGCTAGAAATAAACGAAACGAAGTAATATAACATTAATATCCCTTGCTTATGCAGACAACACAAGTTGTTTACACCAGCAGATGTTTTGGGAAATTCATGATAATTTTTATTATTAATGGAAAATAATAAGTATTATTAGTTAGAGGGGTAAGATTCGAAATTTGAATTGATTTTATTTAATTTAAAATTTGATATTAATTTTAATATGATATTTGAATTTGATTTAAAATTTAAAATAAACGAGTTAAATTAAAATTAATTTAATTTTTAGTTGAACCGATATAAATCTAATTTCAATCGAATCAAATAGATTCAAATCGATTTTCAAGCAAATAGAAATCATTCAAACCGAAGATAATCTGAAATAAAGAAAATATATTAAAAAAATAATGAATGATTTGATGTGAACCGTCGCATAACTCACCCAAAAGTCAGATATATTAGTTTTATAAAGTTAGATCTGTGTTTAAAAAACTGTTCTGGACTTAAAACCTGACTAAAACTTATTGATCTCTTATTAATCAATCTTGACCCAAACCAAAATTAATCGATCCAAAAATACATGACTTAAAATAAGTCGACCTCAAAATCAGTTAAACTGATGTGAACCAATCCAACTCGATACCTAATCAGAATCACTACAGATCCGAACTAAATTGAACCAGATTATATTCGATCTGAAATAAACCGAAATTAAATATAATTAAAATAAAACCTGACCTGAATTGAAATGATTTGAACTAAAATCGATTCGAATAACCCGTTTATTGCGATGAATTTTCTGTTCTGTGTTATAACTTGCCTTACTTCACAAAGAGTTTCCACTCTGAGGTTTGATACTCATTCACTAAAGTTCTTCATTTCCTTTCTCATCGAAGGAAATTTGGAATTCTTTCTTCACACGGAAATCATCAAATTTGAGAAAACATATTTACTTCATTGAAGGAGACGGAACGATTTTATTTTTGAACGGACAAATGTTCATTCTAAAAATTTAAATTTAACTAGTTTTATTTATAAGATATGAATATTATTAATAAATTAAAAAAATATGAAATATATATTTATAAAAATCGTTAATTTTATTAAAAAAATAAAATTTTCAAATTACAAAGAGGGTTTACAATATTAATGTAAACTAAATAAATATAAATATTTTACAATAATTAATGATACAAGAAATTTATCACATTAAATCATATAAAGAAAAGAGTTAAAACAACTCAAATAAAAAATTTATACGAATATATTTTACTGTATTAATAAATGAATCATAAAATAAGATTAAATTATTAAAAGATCATCGACAATCATAAATCATAGACTAGTATCACGAGAAAACTATCCACAATAGCAAATTATATACCCAAATTCAAGTTGAAGGTCTAAAGTATGATAATAAAATAAGCGTCATCTTAATTAGTCGAGACAATAAAGATAAAAATATACCGAAAAAAGTATCAAAAGATAAAAAATGTATCATAAGATAAAAACGTACAACAAATATGAAATTATGAGATCGAAAAATAAATTTTCCTATAAGTTCCTAAAGACAAACCAAGGAGAAGCCACAATCGATTCAATGTATTAGGGCTGCAAAACACAAATTACAATTCAAGCTGATAACTTTAGGGGACCAAATAAAGGAACTGTCGGCATCAGATTTCTCATGAATCACAAAGATTAGACTTTTCAACCTTCAAACAAATGATTGAAAACAGCAACAAATTCAATAACCATGGCAGATTTGATTCATGCTGCAGCCTGCAGATTATTCTGGGAAAAATCTCAAATCTTTCCCAGGAAAATCTTATTCCATATTCACCCTTCCTCTTTGTATTTTCTTTTGTTTATCCACCCACGACAAAGGCACTATTAAATTTCTGTATGACAGATCGAAATTTTCCTGGAAAATGATTCCAAATCATTTGCTGCAGTACAGGCCCCGCATTGAAATGGTGGAAACCCATGGCCATGGGGGAATCTTGATACAAATTATCGATCCTATAGGCGCCAACACAGTACTTTAATATCAATTATACGATGGTAGGACCAGTTATTGTATATATTCAATCGAATTGACAAATTTCAGAGATTATTTATTTATTTATTTATTTTTCTTGTTTGTTCCATTGGGTTATAATTTGTTTGATGTGTAACGTAATCAATTCACACATTTCTAAACCCTAATAATTGCACATTAAAAGAATAATAATTCAGAGATTTTAAATTCTGGGGATTAATTTGATTCATCTTGGAGTTTTGAAGATTAATGGTTGATATGCACTTGAGGATGTTGATCGGACGGTTGAAAATGAAGTTAATAGAGTCGAGATACATGCAAAAATTATACGGATATAATAGGTCTTGAGCTGTACAGTGAACTGTAGAGATAACAGATCTCTACACCATCTTTATGGGTCCCAAATGTCTCTAAATTATGTGTATCATTATATTATTAATTGATTTAGTGGTTAAGTGGTTATTTTTTAAAATAAAATTAAAAGTTTAAATTTTAATATTATAGATAGATTGATATAAAATAAAAGATTATTTATAACAAATATTTATAATATATAATTTAAATTAATTAATAAATTTAATATTGATGACTATGTTAAAAATATTATGTTCGTCATTGAAACAGAAAAGAGATTAAAGATAGAATTAAGAATTTATTATAGAAAGGACTAAAATATATATTTGAAATTTTTTATTTTCCGAGAGAAATCAAAAAACAATTGCTTTAGAGAAAATAATATATTTTAAATTTATTATATAGGCCTTCAGTAGAATCCAGAGGCGAACTGGAGGGATAGTTGCCTATAAAAATTTAAACTCATATATGATTTATAATTCTTTTTAATTTTTTAATTATCTTATCAATAAAAAATATATTTTATCAAAGAATTAAAATTTAAAAATACATATGAACGAATATTATCTTATAACATATTTAAACTATTAAAAAAAAACTGGATAGTAGCACACATATGTAACAGTGGACCCTGCAGGCAGGCAAGGCCAAGTATATACTGATTATATAATGCTAATGTATATAATATACACGGACTCTTCTACCGACAGACGTCCTCATCATTCAGTATTTTATCTCATTTTTTTTTAATCTAATAAGAGTTAATTACATTACATTTATCCAAATTATAATTTTTATTTTAATTTGATTTTTATTTTGTTAAAATGTTTTAATTTCATCAAATTATGAAAATTTTAAATTGATCCCTAAATTTTTAAACTTTACAATTTCATCCTCAAACTATGACTATCATTCTAAATTGGTCCTTAAAATTTTGAACATTCTAATTTTATCCTTAAATTATTGTTTTTATCACATCATATTAGTACATAATATACATCAACGCTTACATACAAATAATAATTTTTATAATAGTTTTAATAACATGAGAAATGATTAGCATATACTAATAATTTTAAGATAAAATTTAAATGTCTAAAATTTAGAGACTAATTTAGACTGAGAATCATATTTAGGAATGAAATTATATAATTCAAAAATTGAAAAAATAATTTAAAATAATAATCATAATTTAAAGATAAAATTAATATATTAAAATAATTTAAAAGATAATTTAAAACCATACTCATAATTAAGGAACATATAGTGTTGTTAACTCTTTAATTCAAAGGAAAAGAACTATCCTTTTCTTTTTCTTATTTCCAATCACTAATATATCATTGAAAACAATTACTGTTGTGAAAAAACTGCAATTTCTGAAATAATACATAAACTATATGTTGTTTTCTATAAGGAAAAACTTTATTAGACATGTTGGGTAAATATGAAAATTTTAGTTTTAAGGTTTAAAGTTTAATAGTTTAGTTTTAAAAATTTAATATTAATATTTAAAATTTTAGATATAATATTTAATTATTGGATTTTAGGGTTTAAGATTTGTATACAATGGGTATTTATATTTATATTATATAAAAAAATTAAATTATTTCATCAACCGGTTAAATTGTTTATCTTTATTCTCTCGTGTTGTTTTAGGTTATGGTTTTTAAACGTATTAGGAATACCCCTTCCTTTCCTAGAACCATCCTTTATTTTTTCTCTAGGTAGGATTATAATTAAGATTTATCAAAAAAAAAAAAAACATGAACATGAACTCATAACATGGTTTTAGTGAAAAGACAAACATTATTACTTTTAGGTGATTCAGCTCGAACATTTTCTCTATGCAATTTGTGTTATTAAATAATTAAGATTAATGAACATATATTATCTTATAATCAGGGACATAACTAAACCCATGTGGGAAGGGGCAATCGTCCCCAGCCCTGAAGAATTCTTTGAAAAAATGGTTTTTTATGAATTTCCCTCATACTTTTAAACATTTATGTTTTGATTCTCTCAAAACCAAATTCTGACTCCGTCCCTACTTAAAATAATTAAAAATATATATTTATTTATGTTTTTAATTTAAAAATGAAAAATATTGTTGGAGTATAAATACAAAATCATTTTAGTATTATTTGATAAGTTTTGTTTTTAATAAAAAAATATTATTATTATTAATACTATGGGATGAGATCAAGTTATGACATATAAAATTTAGAGAGTTGTACACTAATCTATGATCATCCAATGAAATGAATGAATGAGATTAATAATAGAAAAATTAAAAATTATCAATTGAAGAAAACGATAAAGAAACAATTTTAATCATTTATTACCATCATCCAATAACCTTAAATTAATATAAAATTAAAAAAAATTACACGGTATTAATTGATCATAACCTTATTATTATTAATTTATATGTTTTATTATTATCATTCAATATATGACGCTTTTACAAGTAATACCTTTATTGTTACCGCTTTTTATGCTCTGACAGTTTGTTAACATTATTCATTTTGTTATCACTTTTTGTGCTCTGATATTAAAAAAAATAAATTTTAAGTCTTAATCTTAAATTTTAAATTTTGTATTATACACTTTACACCTTAAAAAATATATCATACTCTAAAATTTTTTAACTCTAATCATAAATCCTAATACTTAAATTTAATTTTTATGCGGGAATATAAATAAAAATACTAAAAAACAGATAATTTCTATTCGTAATTAAAATTTAATAATATTTACCCATAAAATTGTGAATGTTGGAAAATTTACACTAATATTGAAAATGGGAAAAAGAATTCTCAATCTATTGAAGGTGGAGAATTATTTCTCAATCTATTGAAGATTGAACAGTGCATTAGAAGTTGATTTTGTTGGTAATACTTGAATCTCACACTCTATATTTATAAGTAGCATGAGAGAATTTTGGTCAATTTAAAATTCCTTTTTAATTTTAAATGTGTAATCAAATAGATTTAATAAATATCCGAGATTTGAGTGGATATTATCTGTTATTAAATCTAATTTTGAATAGATATTATCTGATATTATCTAAAATTTTGAATAGATATTATCTAAAATTTTGAATAGATATTATCTGATATTATTTGAGATTTGATTGAATATTATCTGTTATTAAATTTAAAATTTAAATTTTAAATCATATTTTATCTGATTCTCGGATAGATTTGCCCCTGCTTTCAACCTATAAATAAGAGGTTTCACTTCTCATTTTTCAAAAATCAATTAGAAAAGTTTTATGCTTTCTTTGTGAAATTTGAGAGTATTTATCACAAAGCTTGACTTTTTTTCTTTCAAGTTAGACGATCATTATTGTCGTAGTCCACTCCAAACTTTGAGTGTACATCGTTTAGAACGACCATGTAAATCCTAAAGATAAGGATCTTTTATTATCAATGAATTGTTTTTTTTATTATTACTGTTAGTAAATTATTTTTGTGATTAACCATATATAATTTTTATTTGAATTTTGTAGATTCAATTTGTCACGATGAATTTTGAGTTCATGATGCAAGGATTGAAGCTGCATGCATAATCAAAATAGACAAGGTGTAAATGAATTGTGTTTTTACTTATAAGGTCAGATTATTTAATTCATGATTTATAATACATGAATTTATATTAAACCTTTATCTAGTCTATAAACTTAGTGAGTATGTTTTAGACTAGGTTATAAATGAAGGCTAGTAGACTTTTTCAAGTAGAAAACTCATCTTAGCTATGCTTAATAAAATTCTTTTGTGGATAATATATATATTAAGTATAACTTTTAAAAGATCTAAATGAAGATATAAATATTCATAAGATATTAATTGAAAAGTAGTGAGATCTAAATTTAAAAAGAGGTATATGAGACGAATGATATAGTTCATGAAACTTGTACCCCTTACTTTCATTAACAGAACGACATAATCGAGAGGAAAAACATAACTTTAAAAGAGATGATAAATTCATTATTGACAAGTTCTGGGTTAGTTGATAACATGTTGGGGGAAGTCATTCTATCAGTAAATCTTAAAATGACTACCTTATAAACAATTTTACAAATTGTGAAAAGGTTATGCACCTAACTTGCAATACCCAAAAGTGTAAGGGTGTCTAGCTAAAATAGGTTTTCCTAATTTTAAGAAGTCCACCATCGGTCCCAAAATCATTGATGTATTATTTATTGAGTATGCTACCAACAATGTTGCATGATAGAAACCTCTTTTGGACTAGACTTTGTTACTTCATTTATTTCTATGATAAATGATTTAGATAACTTATGAAATCCTATAACTCAAGTTTTTTTATTAGATGATGATCCTAAAAATTATGAAGAAACTATTAGATCTATTGACGCTAGTTTTTGGAGAAGCATTGTTAATGATGAAGTAGGGTCAATAATGTATAAATCATACATGGGAATTGGTAGACTTGCCTAGAGGATTTAAACCTATCAGCAACAAATGAGTTTTCAGGAAGAAACTCATGTCAGATGGGTTAATCCAAAGATATAATACTAAGCTAGTAGTCATATGGTTCACTAAAAATGTTATAGAGTTTTGACAATTAAGATGTTATCTCTGCTCAAAACCCTTTTGACTCTAGCACCCATCTCGTTAAAAATAAAGGAAGTTGTATTTACCAAGTTGAATATGCTAAAATTATTGAAACCCCAATGTTTTTAATGAACTATACTCGGCCCAAAATTGTCTATGTTATGAGTAGATTGACTAGATATACTCATAATCTAGGTGGTGGACATTGAACGACTCTTAGACACTTACTAAATTACCTTAGAGGTATTATGGATCGAAAACTTAATTTTGTTGGCTATCATGTTGATTTACAATGAAGTTGTGACGCCCACTAAGTTTCTGATAGTAATGAGGTAAGCTCTACGAGTGAATATGTTTTTATTTTAGGTGAAGCTGCAATCTCGTGGAAGTTTGCCAAGTAGACTTGTATTGCACGCTCCACCATTGAGTCAGAGTTTATAGCTCTACTTAGCTGGACAAGAAGTCGAGTGACTTATGAATCTTTTAGCAGAGATACCTCTATGAGAAAAACTAACTCCTCCGATATATTTATTGTGTGATTCGTAATCTGTGATACATGTGTCCCTAAATCAACCTTATAATGATAACAAAAGACACATTTGCAAATGCATGAATCAAGGGGATGGGTAATAAGCCTATTGGTTGAGTGATTCATGGTGGATACCCAACTTAGTTATCTAAGTTCAATTTGGTTAAACAAAACCATGAAAAGAATCATAGTGTACATGTCCATCTATTCAATCCCTATGTCGTTTCATGTACATGCCCAGGATGAGCTTAATGCTCTTAATAAATTCATAGCCCATGGGTGGTCTTAGTGAGAAAGACTTGATGAATTTACCGATTTTGATTGAATAACTACTCTTAATAAGTTATTAGACCTATTGCGAAGGACTAATTGAACTAGATTATTCTATTGAGAAGAACAATATTGAATTTACCAAACAAAGAGGTTGAGTTTTTATTCTTAATGATTTTTAGCTTAGATTTTGGGTGGTTCATTTAATATGAACTTGAAGAAAATCATCTTATTTCCTTGTGAGGTTGAGCTTTATACAAAGCTCTTAATTATTTCATAGCCCGATTTTGTTTGGTTTATATTGAGATAAACTTAATGAAATAACCTATGTAAGTGAGAAAGGTTAGCCACTTTCTATGAAAAACGACGAGCCTTTTTTTTCTAGTACACTTACTAAAATCCCTAGGAAAGATGGCTAAATATATATATTTCGTGTATATTCATATCTTCACATTACGGACATTGATGGATGAAGGGATTACTTATGTGTTATGAGTTCACCACGATCTTAGAAAGTTCAAGACTAGTTTCACTTATCTAAGAGGAGGATTACTCATCATCACTACGTACTAGTTCAAGATTCGTTCACTATGTTTCTAAGTAACTAATCTCGCTAGTTCTCGTCTTGTGTTGGTCAAACTCTATGGTTTTTTGATTTCATGAGGATTCCTTCGCATTAGTGGGGGATTATGGATAGTGCTTGAATCTCACACTCTATATTTATAGGTAGCATGAGAGAAATTCAGTCAATTTAAAATTCCTTTTGAATTTTAAATGTGTAACCGATTAGATTTAATAAATATCCGAGTGGATACTATATGTTATTAAATCTAATTTTGAATAGATATTATCTAATATTATCTGAGATTTTGAATAGATATTATCTGATATTATTTGAGATTTGATTGGATAATATCTATTATTAAATTTAAAATTTAAATTTTAAATCAGATTTTATCTGATTTTCGGAAAAATTTGTGTAACACCCGACCTGGATATCACATTGGGCCTCCGGTCCAAAACCTGTATTCCAAAATTTCTTTCGAAAGCCCAACAAAAAAAATCCAATTTCAAGTCCAAAATAATATCATAAAGCCTAAACTCGGATAAAAGTAAATTCCAAAAGATAATAAGTAGACGAAGCTCCAAAATATTACAAACTGTTTAAAAACATTTGACTCGAGTAAAATAATAACAGAGTTACATTACATAGGGTTCGACATAGTACTAGCCCACTAATCTAATAAATGTACTCTGACAACACGGTCGATGCTGAAATCTAAACTTTGATTGTGCTCCACGAACCGGCTTCACCTAATCTACGTACAAAAACACATTTCGAACGCTGAGCTACGAAAGCTCAGTGGGTACGCCGAACTCGACCAACATCATGCATATCATAAGCAGTAAAGCATAACATATAAAATATCGTGCATGATATGATGATCTAGTATGTTGCCTACCACATGGCATAAACAATGTATAATAACGCACACAACATATACATGTCAAAACAACAACACAAGGTAGTGAGGCTCGCGTCCACACAACGTCGGTATCCTACACTACGAGCAGGGCCCACGTCCACATAGCATCGGGATCCCATACTCAGGATGAGGCCCGCGTCTACACAGCATCGGGATCCTATATCCGGGATTTGAGGCCCGCGTCCATACAGCATCGGGATCCTCTAAATCCCATACTCGGAATATCACATCGAGTATCATCGAATGAGGCCCGCGTCCACACAGCATCGGGATCCTACATTCGGAATGGTCTTCAAAATCATCACCCGGAATGTTACATCGGATGGCCTTCGATGTGTTGCAACACTTTTGGATATCCAAATTTCCATCAAACAAGGACTCGATACACATAAATGATCCACCTAGGATATTCTCATCAAAACATGTCAAGACTTAACATAATTTATTCGTTTGGGGTTTAATATCATCAAACTCGTGTTAACAATTCATTTCATCATTTATAGGATTCATTAGGACTCTTAATTCTCTTATCGAACCTCAAACAATACCAAACTTTTCGAGTTCTCGCAGGGGTATCGATACCCTTATGTGGGGTATCGAACCACCCTGCTTCGATACCTACCCAAAGAAGGCATCGAAACACGTGTATCGATACTGGTATCGATACCCTTTGACCATTTTCAAAGTCAACGAAAAGGGAAACCTTCGCTTCGATACTGGTATCGAATCTAATATGCCACTAGAGGGCTCGGTATCGATACCTATATCGATACCCCCTCTCTTTTAGCCTAATTTCTCTCAAGGGTATCGATACACTTGCCACCGGTATCGATACCACCTGCACGAAACTAAAAGTTTCACTTAGAAAATTTTAAGGATTCTTTCCAACATTAATCTATTCGGTTTTAAAGTGTTCCTATTAGTTCTTAGAGATGTTTAGGACGTTTTAACATCAATTTCATGCCACAAAACACTTTAGTCTGAATTTCACCATTAAAGACCTCTTTCAAGCAAACAAGGCAAACAAAGCATACATACATGGATTCTATATGCTATGCACTCTACCATGAAATGCATGATAATTAGAAGAGTTGAGAGTACCAACCTTAGCAAAACAACAACAAAAATGACCTTCTTATTCCTCTTCAAGCTTTCCCTCTTCCCAAGCTTGATGATGGCTCACAAGCCTCTTTCTCTACAAGAGAAGGATGAACAACGATTAAGAAAGGTTTGGGGATGATTTCTAAAGCTTAAAACACTAAAAGACTCAGATTTAAGCTTCCAAAAACCCAATCCCGAACTCAACTCATAACCCCCACTTAAACCTTCATCCTCATCATACCTATGCATTCTTACCTTGTTTTGTAGATCCCAAACACCTCTACAACTTACCCTTCAAGCTCAAAACGAGATTCTTCAGCAAAACTAACAAGATTCAACCTTTAACTCTCCTCCCTTAAGCTTTAGATGAAGAAGATGAGAGAAACAAAACTCTCTGCACTCATGATATCATCCCTACAGAAAACAACACTCTAAAACCCCTCTTTGTCATCTTATTTTGACATTTACTAAAAAGCCCTCACTAACCACTTATAAGCCCAACAACCAAACAAGCCCAACAAGGCCCAAACTACACCAACTCGGGGCCCAAAATCGAAGCCCAACACCACGGGTTAACCCGACACTCGGATATGAGAATCCGGGTCGTTACAATTTTCCCTTGCTTTCAACCTATAAATAAGAGGTTTCACATCTCATTTTTCAACAATCAATTAGAAAAAAAACTTTATGCTTTCTTTGTGAAATTTGAGAGTATTTATCACAAAGCTTGAGTTCTTTCTTTCAACTTAGACGATCACTACCATCATAGTCCACTCCAAACTTTGGGTGTACATCGTTTGGACCGACCGAGTTAACCTTCGGGAAAAACCGCCTAAAGCTGCGATTACACACATCTAGGAAAATTGTTTCTAAGGAAGTGACCTCCATACCACGACACGGTTTATTTTTTTGTTCTTGTTTATTTATTATTATTACATGTCAGTGTTGACCCCCTATTTTGTAGTCTACTTAACCAACAGGTTTCAACACAAGCCGACTTTGAATAGTTATTATGATGAAGACGGGGGTAGGAGATGCCGACTTTGGCATCTTCACGTGATATGGGCAATGTATGAAAAACTGTTGAAAAACTAACTCTTCTAAGTCCAACCTTGGTCATTTTTCATGTGGTTTAGTGCAGTATGCATGCATGCATTTAACAGGGGTGGGCAGACTGCAAAAATGCAAGGGTAGTGAGGTGTTTTACTCAGCTGTAGAGTGTAGTTTTTAGGGAAGTGTAATTTTTTGGGAAATTTAAATTTTTGATGAGAGTGGTAAGTTAGTTGTGTGATACAAATTTATTTATTTGTTTGATAAATAAAGTAGATGGTTGAGAAAAAATTAGATAGATGAGTTTTAAAAGTGTGAAAGAGTAGAAGATTTGTTTGTGAAAAAAATTATAAGTATTATTTTTGTTAATATTTTTTATTTTAGTTGAACTTATGTTAATTTTTTGATTTTAATTTGTTTATATATGTATTGTTATTTTTTTTATAGATTTGAGTTGATTAGTATTTTGAAGAAGATTTGAAGAGAATTATATTGTAAGGATTTAGTAATTTGTTTAATTATGTATAATTTTTTATTTGTTTAATTTAATTGAATAGAATTGTTTTTTAATTATTTTAGTAATTTATCAATTAATTTTTGAAGTGAATTATATTTGAGTTGAGTAGGAGGACTAAGATGATGATTTTAATTTAATAGTTGTAAGAAAAGAAAATTTAATTTATTGATAAATAAATATTTATTTGAATTAAATTAAAAATTTTATGTGAGTTGAGTAATAATTTCATCTAGTGTTGTAAATGAACCGACGTTCGGTGAACCGCTCGTGAACGGTTCGGAGGGAAGTTCGTTTATGTTCGTTTATTTATTAAACGAACGAACATGAACAATATTTTTTGTTCTTTTAGTTAAACGAACGAACATGAACAAAGGACTCATTCGTTCATTTATGTTCGTGAACGTCCGATAATCTGTTCGTTTATGTTCGTTCATTTATATTCATTTATGTTCATTTATGTTCGTTTAAATTTATTCACATATATCTAACGGTGAGCATTATATCAAGTAGGTCGAGTCAAAAGAAATTGAGTTACTCGAGTTGAGAAGTCTTATTTTATGAATCGTTAAAAATTTCCTTGTTATAGGCTAGGGGTGTTCATTGTTCAGTTAAACCAAGTGTAACTATCCTTTTTTTAAAATCGATAGGCTTGGAAATAAAAGGTCGCTAGTGGAAAATTAGAAAACTTAGACATGTCTCAAAATTTAAGAAATTAGGGTTTAAATTTAAGTGTTGGTTGGAAAAGGGAATTTTAATTTGAAAAGGAGAAATTTGAAATTTAGGTTAAAATTAGGGTTTTAAAAGATTAAGAGTTTGAAATTTGGGGAAGGATTTTTTTTAAAAAAATGAATTAGGGTTTAGAAAAGATTGAATTGAAAATTGGGAATTTTAGGAATTTAGGGTAATTATAGAAATAATTGGAAAGATTTAAAAATGGAAAGAAAAAAATAAATAAATTAGAAATGTTGGAAAACAATTTAATTAAAAAATTATTTAAAAACAATGGGAGTCGCCACCGGTCACTTTGGCAGATTGGACACCATAAACCAGAGATTCGAAAAGACAAGGGTTCGGGAGTCGGTTACGGTTAAAAACAGTGTTAGCATTTTTAAACCGCTCAAAATTGGTACCTTAAAAATATTTATCGCTTATTTAATATTAAAATTTCTAAATTAAAGTGGCGATTAAGTTAGTATTTAATTATAGATTCGGGTTTATTTTAAACGCCTCTTTACTCGGAGATAGACACATTTTTAAACATGCACTATATTACACATTTTGAAAGAGAGAAAAAGAGCAAAATTAAACATGATATAAGAAAAGTAATCAAAATATTTATATGAAGAAAAATATACATTTACACAATGTTAGAAGCAAACATAACAAGGATAGACAAAATGGACTAAGTACACATAGTTAACCAAAGCACCAAAGAATAATCATGCACTAACAAATATTAAAACAATATAATCTTTCAAAATATCTACCAATCGTAAAATCTATATACGAAACGATACACATATATGAGACAAAAATACATTAAAAAAGGATAATACTAATACATATATAACATACAATATATACATAAATTAAATCAATGTGGTTTAAAACTACATAACGTAATAGTAAATAAAGCAAATTAGTATGCGCGTAGAACATATTATGCACAAAACATTCTTAATTACATGTTAAAAACAACTACATATTTATTTTTCAAAACAACAACAACAACTACTACATATTTAAAGACGGAACAACTAAAATAAAATAGATAAAATCAAAATACCAAGAGGAAATTCATATAAAACTAAAATAAAATTCGAATAATAAAGGAAAACAAAATTTTAGGGTTCGAATCGAAAATAAAACGATGACCAAATCGAAATACGAAATAATGTAAGGAGGACTCGGAAAGTGATTTAACGAAAGGGAGGGGCTTAAAAATAAATGGTGAACCGCGGAGGGATTCGGTTATAATAAAACCAATTTAAAAAGATGATTATTGTCTCAATCGGGACCGGATTGAAAGGATCCGAAAGAATGGAGGGGCCCCAGGGATAATTTTCAAAACGCGGAAGGGTTTATGATGATAATAAACCGTTTTTTAAAAACTTGGTGAGTATAAAACACAAGTCTGAAATCAAAATAAAGCCTCTTAATCCATTTTTATTCGAAAACAAAAGAGACCCCCCATCTTTTCTCTGTTTTGTTCATACCAAACCCAGGAACCACCGCATATTTTCCAGAAACGACCGAACCTTTCCAGAAAACCACCGCCTCGACCACCACAAGCGGTGGCCGGCGGTGAGAAAAAAACCTTTCCCCTTTTCTTTCAAACCGAGAATCAAAACAAGAGAACCCTTTCATTTTTGAAATCGTAAACAAAAAACAAAACTCAAAAGAAAATTTCGAAACCGAGAGAAAAAAACTCTCACTTGTTCGATTTAAACACTGGAAAAACCCCTCTCTTCATTGTTGGCTCACCCTCAGACGCACGAATGCCGTAGGATTATTGTCGGGCACGAAGACAAGAAGAGGTTAAAGAAAACGAATGAAACAAGAGGCGACCGAACTTTCAAAAGTAAGACACCGAACCCTTAATCTATTTTTTATGTTGGTTCGATGCATGCGAATAATGGAAAAAGGAATTACCACTGGAATTCTCTGTTTTCTATTGCTTCGAGTGGTGGGAAGAAGATCCTTTACATGTCGCTGGTTTCGGTTCTTTATAGTCGAAAATTACAAAGAAATAAAAAAAATCTAATAATCCTATTTGTTTGCTCTGATGATTTTTGTTGTATATGCTCTGATGCATTCTGATATTTGCGTTGTGGCTTCTAAAAAGATTCAGTTTGTCTCTGGAATTATTGCAATGTTGGCCAAATTTTCTCTGTAACTTTTCTGTTTTTGGCTCTGAAATTAGCCTTGTACAATACTGACAGTTTCTTTATTTTCTTGTGTATGTACGATCGTCGGAGAACGAGAAGAACCACCGATGATAATCCGGCTGGCGGAATTCGAAGAGGCGATCTAGGGTAATAAAGATTAACTAATAATAAAACCAAAAAGAATAAATAGAATAAATAACACTAGATACTAATTAAAAAATAGATACTAATTAAAAAATATAATGTTATTTTATTAGTAGTAATAAGTAATGATAATAATAAAAATATAATAATAATAAATAAAATAAAAAACGAATAATACATTAATAATTTTAAAATATATACATATATATAAGTATAATTATTTTTGAATTTTTAAATAATATAATATATATGTATAATCTTTTTGGATTTTTTAGTTTGAATATCAAAAATTAGTTAATAAATAAACAAAAAGGAAAGATTATGAAATAGGGAAAAATTACAACATTTTTGTTTTCAAAGCATAATGTCACAACCTAATGTATATTTTGATTTTTTATTTTAAATAAAAAATATACAATAACGAGAGCCATAATAAAAAAAATTAAACAAAAACTAAATAATATTTTAATAACAAAATAACACTAGATAGTAATAAATATTAACTAATAATAAAACCAAAAAGAATAAATAGAATACATATACAAAAAGAGTAATATAATATTTTTAGATTCCTTAAAAGAAAATAGTAACACATATTATAATATATATTTACAAAGTCTAAGAAAAAGAAGAAAATAGATACTAATTAAAAAATATAATGTTTTTAAATTTTTATCATGGTTTTACAGAACAAAACCCATTATTACATTTTTTGTCTTTTAGATTTTTTTGTGATTAATCCTAAAATTAACCAAAGCCCATTATTTAAGATAAAAATAAACGGGTTTACCCCGGATAAAATTAGTGATTACACTAAGTTAATGGATCGAACCAAAATAAAACTTGTTAATCAATTAAATTTTAGGTTTCATCTAATAATTAAGAGTTTTTTTAATTTTAATTATCGACTAATTCGGTTTAAAATCAGTTAATTAGCTGAATTAATCAAATTAATCCAAATATTAAATATTCAACATATTATATATGTTATTTATGTTCGTTCGTTTCCGTTCATTTATGTGCGTTCGTTTACGTTCTTTTATGTTCGTTCGTATACGTTCGTTTATCATTTAAACGAACGAACATAAACGAACATGAACAAGTTAAAATCCTTAAAGAACGAACATGAACAAGAAATTTATGTTCATTTATGTTCGTGTTTGTTCACTTTTTCGGTTAAAGTTAAACGAACGAACATGAGCACACCCTCTTTTGTGTTCGTTCGGTTCGTTTACGGTCATAATTTCAAATTTTATTATTAGTATTTTTTAAGTAAGTAGTTGTTAAGTAAGAAAATTTAATAATTTAATAGTTGTTAAGTAAAGAATTAATAGTAGTAATTTCGAGTTGATTAGTTATTTTAGAGTAATAATGTTTCTGAAAAATATTTTTATAGATGAGTTGATAAAGTTTAAAAGAGTAAAGTTTATTGTAGAATAATTTTTTTAGAAAAATTATAAGTATTAATTGAAAAATAATTTAATATTTTTATTTTAATTCTTATTAAAAATATTTTTAAAATTTATTAAGATTCTGTTTCTAACAGACTTCTCACATGATAGCTTATTACAGTCGAGTTCAATTTTTTGTGGTCTTGTTCGATGGACGTTCTCAAACATGTGTGATCGCCATTGTATTTCGTGATCTCCCAACGATTAGACTGTTTTAGTTTCGTCAATCGGATCTTCCAATTGCATTCTTGACCATACTTTATATATTTAGCAAGGAAAGTCTTCTGACTAGTGTTGCGTATCAAAAGTGCGCAATTGGTGCAAGTGGACACATTGCAAGTAATAAAGTGATTAGTATAATCGTGTATCGTCTCCACAGGGATTGGTATACTTAATATGCTTCCTTCGTCTTCTTGTTCTGTAAAAAGGAATAAAATAAAAACACATGTAATTTGGGTTTGATGAAACTAAATAAATTGAAATAAAACAACTAAGTAAAAGAGTGAGATTTGATTAATAGAGAAAGGTCAGGATCCAGTTGCGTTGTATTGTGGATTTGATTGACTTGTCTCCGTCCAATGCAATTGTATATCACTGCCTCGGCAGTACTGCAGATTGCTGCCTTGGCAGCAACGATACTTGTTCGCCGCGGCAATCCCTTGCTCGTGGATGGACTTTATCAAAGTTCGGAAAAGTGTCATTGGATGACTCCGCTTATCCCTAAGTCGAAGTACTGTTCATGACTAGTCCTTGATGATACCTCCCGGCGTGAATCAATTCTAATCATCAAACAATCTCACACTTCTTTTAGCCGCTGAAACTCTTAACCTATCCCTAGGCCGAGTTAGTATTTCGCGATTGAAATACCGTACTTATCCCTTTCGTGAATCTAACTCTCCCGAGTCTAGATAAATAGATTACTTACAAACTTCTCTCCCGAGCTTGAATGCAAGAACAAAGAATGACAAAGGATAAGCAAACCTTGATATTTTATTGCATTGAAACAAGAACAAAGTACAATCTCCTCTCACAAATACTTAACAACCTTCACCTAAACCCTAAGAAAGCTTAGAACATAATTTGGGAGAAAGAAAACAATAAATCTTAGGGTGAACTCTCTAAGAACCGGCTCTCTCTATTCCCTTGGACGGCTATGTCTTATATAGGCTTGGCCTAGGGCAAACCTTTCCTAAGTAGAATACAACTTGGAGTAGGGAACAAGTCATGTACATAAATAAAATATTTCCAAGTTTATTCCAACTAACAAGCTTTCTCGCGTGGCCTTGTCTTGGGCTTTTCCTCGTTCTAACCAGCTTCGATCTATGTGCTTCATGTCCAGAAACGTCCCTTGGATTTTTCTCTTCCGATCGCCTGCAGTATCGCTTCCTGTCTTTCTGCTGCTGCCTCGACATCAGGTCCTGCCTTGGCCATGTTGCTCCCGCGGCAATAGTTTATCCTGCACAGATGTAAAAATGCAGTAAATCTTGCCTTTTTTGCAAATATTATCTTTATAAGCACAACTTCTAAATATATCACATTAAGTACATGCATTGGTCCGAGTGGGTGTAAATTCAGTGATTAATGCCCATAAAAGGTGTAAAAAATGATAGTGAGTTGAGCACTTATCAAACCCCTAAACTCGAACTATTGCTTGTCCTCAAGCAATGCAAACCATCAATTTGCCAAACTCTATTCCTTCTTGGTCTTATGTTTCCATCTATTCTCCCCACCATAACTATGCCTATTCTTTAGACTTAACCTTTCGGCTACCCAACGGTTTACTTAGAAACAAACTATAAGATTTAGTGAGTGTGTGCGTTTTTGTGGACATGTTTGATTAAAGGCTTTCTTAGATAAAGTCTAAGTTCAAGACAAGTAAAAGTGGGTTTAGTGTTCTCTTCTTTTCTAAACCACCAATTCTTGAGCCAATTTCGGACACCTCAAGGATTGTGTTTTTCTCTTCACAAATTCCTTCTTTCTTTTGATAATCCTTATAGCATACTAGAGCCAATTTCGGACACCTCTAGCATGAAGAAGAGTAATTCCTAGAGCCGTTGATAGGCACCTGTAGTCACTTGCCCAAAAATATATGTTTTTATCACCTAAGTTCATTAAAAGAATTCCTATAATCCAACAAGTCTCAAAAGTGTTTAAAATTTATCTTATAGTAAGCTTCTAAGTTTTCATCCTTAAGTATCCCAAGGTTAAACCTTCTTAACAGGACCTAATCATGGTAAGGAGAAAGATTTCTATAGCCTTAAAGAATAAACTAAGGCAATACTGATGATAGGCAGTGTAAAAGTATAGGCAATTTATTCAAGTAAGGCGGGGAGCATAAAAAATTTAAAAAAAAAATCACTTAAATACTCTATTTTCTTGGCAAGGCCTCGGTAGTAGAATGCCTCGGCAGTGGCTATACACCCCTAAACTCGAACCAAACATTATCCTCAATGCTTTATATTAGAAGAAATAGTGGGCAACAAAAATATGAAATGAAAGAAGCAACATATAAAGAAACAAACAACAAATAATATTGAATATAGAAATAAAATTAAAGGGACTCCGAAGAGCTACTTGTAACAAATTTTCTTCGGGGTCGTGTTGTTGATTGCTTTGTTTTTGGTGAGGGCGATAACTGAGCTTTTGCTTGCCGGGACGATTGGACTCTTGTTGGTGGTGTCCGTTTCATTGGAGCATCCACTTCTTCACCTTCTTCCACGTCGACAATCTCCTCGGTGATCATGATATCCGTTCCACCTTCATTTTCTACGGCTGCCCCGGTATGATGTGTACTAGGTCCGACAGCGGTTGAGCTTTAGTGTACATAGGCATCTATCTCTGCTGATAGACTGCCCATGATGATGGGGGATCGTGGTGGAGTGCTGAATACTGCCCTCCTCTTTGATGGTCTTCTGTTGGCAGATGCTGCTGCGGCAGAGTCTGCTGCCCTAGATGGGCCGACAGCATGGAATTGTGGTTGAGGGCCCGCTTGGAAGAACGGTCTCGGTCTTCCTGGAGCTGGAGTAGTCTCGGTATAGGGTGCAACTGTGACAAACATGTTGCTTGGAAATTCTGGAAACTGTGCCCCTTGGTCTGGAAAGGCATGGAGCATCATTTGGGCAAGTGTGAAGTTGAAGTCCCTCTAATACTCCATGTATCTTTGCTGCCTAAGATCCATCGTTGCCATCCTTTGAAGTATCTCCTGGTACGGGTCTGATGCGTCAGTGGTGTGGGTAGTGTCTGGCATGTCTGTCGTGTATTGGGCCCCGACAGCAGTATCAGCAGTGAACTGATGGGGCGTTGCCTGGAATGGTTCCGCTTGTGTGATCTGCATGATTTTGTGGCAAAAGTCTCTGGTCCATCCACGCCTTTGGGGAGTGTATTCGTCCGTGTCTTCTACTAGTACACCTGCAGCAACACATAAACCAGTGATCAAACAAGGGAAATATAATGGTCCTCTATCCTTCTTATCGCATTCGTAAATTTCGCGTAGGATAATTTCTCCAACGTTGATGCTCCTTTTGTTGATAATTAATTGGATGAGCACCAATCTTCTCCGATCCACTGTACTATTGTGGGAAGTGGGATGAGGCGTCTCTTGACAAAGGTGTTCCAAAGCTTGGCCTCGGGTTTTAGACTTTGCCATGCTACCGATCCTCTATGGGCACCGGTTTCCCAAGGAGTGTTCATGTAGTAGAGGTCGTCTTTAATCAATTCAAAATCCTCGGAAGTGATATCCTGCATGAATTCAGCATGTACATCATGGTCAGGTGTGAGGCCGTAGAATTGGTTGATGGTATCGACATCAAGCTGGACAGGCCTGCCTCGACAGTGGACAAAGAGAGAGTCTTTGCTTGGCCCGTGCGCATAGAATTCCCGCACGATGGTAGCATTTGCCTGGGCAGGTTGTAGGCAAAATATTTCCCATTCTTGATACTTGATCCTGTCGAAAAGATAGTGCTCGATGCCGTAATTTTCTTCATCCGAGTGTTGGAACCCTTGCTCCTCCCACAACTTCCGGGTAATGAAAGACCTGTTGAAGCGGTCTTCGACAGCGGCAGGGGCAAAGCGTTTGTAGGTGGCCATAAGGATTGTGAGAGATTAGGTTCTTGGAGATTTTCTTAGAGGAATTCTGAAAATTTCAAGAAGGGTAGGCAGAGAGTATTGTGAGAGCAAGATTATCAAGTATTCTAAAGAAAACAAGAATGCAAGAGTGAATAGTTCAAGAGAAGGAAGGTGCTTATATAGGCCTCGGCCTTGTAGCCGTTTGAAAAACTAGCCATTTAGCATTGAATGCCGTTTAACTTTTACTACCGCGACAGGAATCTCGACAGACTAGTCGTTAAACTATTCTGCCCGTTGGGACTGCTGTTGCTCTGACACTGTGCACTGCCTCGGCAGCAGGCTTCCTGTTGTGAACTACTTCTCCTTTATTCTTGCTTTATTATCCTAAATAAAAATTAAACACAAACGAGAAAAATAATAAAAGCAAAAACAAAAATTATAAAAAATAAATATAAACTAAACTAATCGTAATATAATAAGAAGAAAGGTGAGAGATCATGTTACTGGTGGAGTGCATGCAAATGCATCTTCTAAGGTGATTCTCTCTTGTTGGCCAAAGTGGCTCTTCAAGTGTTGGCTATTGGATTTATGTCCATTTTTGTTTTTCCTGATCTTTACCGCGCCCTTTATAATTGGACAGTGTGTTGTCCTGTTGGTTTCCTCCACATCTGCCTTGCTTTTCCTGCCAAATATTCTGCCATAAAGTATTTCCATTTTCCTGCCGAGCATACTGCCCTGGCCGTGACTGTTAAAACAGAATGTTCTTGTGCCTGTATCTGTGCTGTGAAGGACTTTGCACTCTTCT
The DNA here is from genome assembly GCA_035048815.1 of Abelmoschus esculentus. Lineage (NCBI taxonomy): Eukaryota > Viridiplantae > Streptophyta > Magnoliopsida > Malvales > Malvaceae > Abelmoschus > Abelmoschus esculentus. The sequence goes on from JAUCBN010000037.1 coordinate 9,114,619, forward strand.
GTATCATCATGCCGTTTCAAATTGTGGAAGGCATTGAGTTTGACTTGTTGGTCATTGACCCTCATTGTCAACTCTCCTTTTTCCACATCAATTAGTGTTTGTCCAGTGGCCAGGAAAGGTCTCCCCAAGATGATCGGTACATTATCATCTGCTTCACAATCAAGGACAATAAAATTAGTGGGAAAAATAAATTTATCAACTCTTACCAGTATGTCCTCGATTTTTCCTTCAGGTTGCACATATGATCGATCCGCAAGTTGGAGCATAACTGTTGTAGGTTTTGCCCTCCCTATTCCAAGCTTTTGAAAAACAGATTTGGGCATTAGATTGATGCTTGCTCCAAGGTCGCATAGTGTCTTACCTGCATAGTTGTTACCTATCGCACAAGGTATGATAAAGTATCCAGGATCCTTCAATTTTGGTGGCATGCGATTGTGTAGCATTGCCATGCATCCCTCGGTAGCAGCCACTGTTTCGAAATCACCTAGTCTTTTTCTCTTAGACACAATGTCTTTCAAGAATTTAGCATAATTATTCATTTGTTCAATTGCCTCTACGAATGGTAAGTTGATGTGGACTTGCTTTAAAATATCAAGAAATTTCTTGAATTTATGGTCCTGTTTTTGCTTTTTCAACCTTTGTGGGAAGGGTGGTGGTGGTCTCATCTCATCCAGAGTTTTTTTAGTTTGGAACTTAATACCTGGAACCACTGGGGATGTTGCTATCTCGGCAGACTGTTCAGGAGCTGCTGAGTTCTCTACTGGGGCAGTGTTATCAGGGTCAGTTTGTTCAGCATCCTCTTTTGCTGGGTCTGATGATGGAACTTGGCCTGTTGGAATTTTTTTCTTTTCCTTCAGCTGTAGACCACTCCTAGTAGTGATTGCTTTACACTGTTCATAGCCCATTACCTTAGCAACTTCAGTATTGCTAGGTAGTCCTCCTTGTGGTCTAGTGTTTATATTTTGAGCAAACTGTCCAACCTGAGTTTCCAATGCTTTAATTGTTGCCTCTTGGTTATGCAACCTCATTTCAGTCCTATTTATAAACGCATCTGTTCTTTTGATGAAGTTGCTATTCTCTGCCATGTATGACTCAGTTTTCATAATGAATGCTTTCAGAGAATTTTCCAAGGAACTTACAGATTGCTGCTGCATCTGTTGCTGCGGAATTGGCTGCTGGACCTGCTGCTGCGGCAGATGTTGCATTGGTTGTTGGAATCCTGGTGGTTGGGTTTAAGGCACTGTTAGGATTGCTCCATTACAGGTTTGGATGCCTCTTCCATGAGGGGTTGTATGTGTTGGACATCACACTGGTTCGATTGTAGTTTCCAGCATACATACTGGTTTCTTGATTCATACAGTCAGAAGAATTGTGGTTACCTCCACATAAATCACAAAAAGAATCAATCACCTTAACCTCACGGGTATTTTGTTGTAGTTATAAATTTTGCACCATCTTGGTAAGAGAGGCCAATTGTGCTGCCACTGAATTTGATGTGTCTAACTCATTCACCGTGGCTTGGCTTCTTACTCCTCCTCGCCTAGATGTAGGGAATTGAAAATCGTTCTTTGCGAGTTTGTTTAGTATTTCAATAACTTTCTCAGGTGCTTTGTCCAGGAGTGTTCCGTTCGCCGAGGCATCTAACATCATCCTTTTCGGGGCATTAGTGGCATTATAGAACATGTTCACTTGTGTCCATAGGGGAAATCCATGCAACGGACACTTGTGCAGTAATTCCCTATAGGGCTCCCATGCCTCGTACATAGGTTCATCATCTGCCTGTCGAAAAGAAGTGATTTCGTTACGAATTCGATCATATAAATTTGTAGGATTAAAGCGTATAATAAAATCATGACAGAGTTCACTCTAAGATCCAATAGATCCTGCTGGAATGCTATTTAACCAGGCCTTTTCCCTATCCCTTAGTGAATAGGGGAATAATTTCAATCTCAAGACATCTTCATGGACTCCTTGGATTTTGAAGGAATTGCATATCTCCATGAAGAACTTGAGATGCTGCCTTGCATCTTTAGTTACAGACCCACCAAACTGTCCAATAATGTTGAGTATATTGAACATGACAGGTTTTAGCTCAAAGTGGGCTCCTTCTATCTCTGGTGTAGCGACTCCTCGGTTCAACCCATTTAAATCTTCTTCTAGGAAGTCTCTGACAGTAAGCTACCGCGGCCCTGGTGGCGACGGAAGACCTCTATTGCCGGCAGGTAAGTTTTGTCCTGCCGGGTGATCTATCATAGCTTCTTGGATTTGTCTCCTCAACCTTTGCCGTGTACGTTCGATCTCTGGGTCTAACTCGTACAAAGGTTTGGTTGGGTTGGCCCTGATCATACACCAAGAAAAACCAAAGTAAAAAAAAAGAAATAAAAAAAATAAAGAAAACAAAATTTAGTTGCCAATCCCCGGCAACGGCGCCAAAAACTTGTTGCGTGTCAAAAGTGCGCAATTGGTGCAAGTGGACACATCGCAAGTAATAAAGTGATTAGTATAATCGTGTATCGTATCCACAGGGATTGATATACTTAATATGCTTCATTCGTCTTCTTTTTCTGTAAAAAGGAATAAAATAAAAACACAGGTAATTTGGGTTTGATAAAACTAAATAAATTGAAAAAAAAACAACTAAGTAAAAGAGTGAGATTTGATTAATAGAGAGAGGTCAGGATCCAGTTGCGTTGTATTGTGGATTTGATTGACTTGTCTCCGTCCAATGCAATTTTATATCACTGCCTCGACAGTACTGCAGATTACTGCCTTGGCAACAACAATACTTGTCCGCCGCGGCAATCCCTTGCTCGTGGGTGGACTTTATCAATGTTCGGCAAAGTGTCATTGGATGACTCCGCTTATCCCTAAGTCGAAGTACTGTTCATGACTAGTCCTTGATGATACCTCCCGACGTGAATCAATTCTAATCATCAAACAATCTCACACTTCTTTTAGCCGCTGAAACTCTTAACCTATCCCTAGGCTGAGTTAGTATTTCGCGATTGAAATACCGTACTTATCTCTTTCGTGAATCTAACTCTCCTGAGTCTAGATAAATAGATTACTTACAAACTTCTCTCCCGAGCTTGAATGCAAGAAAAAAGAATGGCAAAGGATAAGCAAACCTTGATATTTTATTGCATTGAAACAAGAACAAAGTACAATCTCCTCTCACAAATACTTAACAACCTTCACCTAAACCCTAAGAAAGCTTAGAACATAATTTGAGAGAAAGAAAACAATAAATCTTAGGTGAACTCTCTAAGAATCGGCTCTCTCTATTCCCTTGGACGGCTATGTCTTATATAGGCTTGGCCTAGGGCAAACCTTTCCTAAGTAGAATACAACTTGGAGTAGGGAACAAGTCATGTACATAAATAAAATATTTCCAAGTTTATTCCAACTAAGAAGCTTTCCCGCGTGGCCTTGTCTTGGGCTTTTCCTCGTGCTAACCAACTCCGATCCATGTGTTTCATGTCCATAAACGTCCCTTGGATTTTTCTCTTCCGATCGCCTGCAGTATCGCTTCTTGTCTTTCTGCTGTTGCCTCGGCATCAGGTCCTGCCTCGGCCATGTTGTTGCCGCGGCAATAGTTTATCCTGCACAGATGTAAAAATGCAGTAAATCTTGCCTTTTCTGCAAATATTATCTTCATAAGCACAACTTCTAAATATATCACATTAAGAACATGCATTGGTCCGAGTGGGTGTAAATTCAGTGATTAATGCCCATAAAAGGTGTAAAAAGTGATAGTGAGTTGAACACTTATCAACTAGATTCTGCAACAACATAATCAACATGGTTTCTTATGTTGTACTCTTTCACTGCCAAATTAGTTTTGTCCTTTTCATCAAATTGAAGCCTAGTCGATAATTGACCATGTTGACTCGAAGTTAACAGGGGAATATCTGGAAATTGAGGGGCTTTCATTGCATCAAAATCCAAAGAAACCATGTGAGCCGGAGGCTCATAGAATGTCATGTCGACTCTAATTGGACATAATTCTCCAAAACCAAAATTAGGTGCATCACCAACATCATCAGTAAACAAATCAGGATCATCAATTTCTTTATCTTCGCTTGAATCAACAAGTGTTTCACCCCAGAAACCTCGTAGGTTCTCTACGTCAACACCATCAATCGGATCAATAGTTGATCCGTATGCTAATCTGTATCTTGAATTATCGATAGGATTTAATTTAGTCGATATCTCACTAGACAACATTGGGACAAAAATTCCTCCGGGAAGATCAGCATTAACGTAGTTCACTTGAGAGGATTCTCCAACGACATTGCTCGATGGGCTGAGAACAACATGGACCTCGACAAATAACTTAATATACCGAATCTCCATAGAGTCGTGCTCTGCAATAATCTTTCTAACATCATTATCTTCAAGATTGATTGCAACATATCTAACTGGATTTTCACGTGTAAGACACCGATAACGCAAACTATGAACTTTTGCTCTTATATTTTTGATATTTTCTCCTACAATTGTTGAAGAGTGATATCTTTTGCAAATCTCAGCTTAGTAGTATTCTCAGTTTCAAACAAAATTCCGAATTCGGTTTTCACAATTTGACCGTTGTAATACACGATCGTCATAAATCTATCTTCTCTCATTTTATCTGTATATTCAAAATAAACTTATAAAATTTTAAATCTACATGCAAAAAATTTCTAAATCTACATTAAAATAAATTCGACATACAAACATTCAACATGCCAACTACAAAAAAATAAATTAAAATTTATAAAAACAACATTGAATATTTAACATACAAACTAAAAAACAAATAAAGAAACTAAAATAAATACCAGGAAAAATAACTAAACAATCGCAAAAAATTCAAACAAAAATATTGATTCTTAAATGCAACAAAAAATAATGAAAAACTTACAAATATATAAGAAACTCTAGCACAATTTCTTTTTCTCTCTTGTTCCCTTTTCTTTTCAACCAGCAAAGTATCAATCTTCCTCCTTCACCTTTAATTTATAAACCATTCAATAAATAAATTAAATTAAAAAATTTATTCTTCCCAAAAAATTTAGTCAATTTGAATACGAAACTTATTACTTATTTTCTTTTGTATGCACGCAATCCTACAAAATTTAGGCATGCATGCGTATCTGAAAGAAAGTCAAAGAACCAATTAAAGTCTGAGCAAATTGGCTCATTCTTTGCACAATATAGATGCAAAATTCGGACACAAAAGAGTTTGTTTTTCAACAGTGTTTCATACCCTGCCCATACCACGTGAAGATGCCTAATTCGGACACAAAAGAGTTTGTTTTTCAACAGTCTTTAACTTGGTCACTGTTTAAAGTCGACATGTGTTGAAACCGACTTCTAGTGCACTGTTCAATCTTTAAATATATTGAGAAATAATTATCCACCTTTAATAGATTGTAAATTCTTTTTTCCACTTTCAACAGTGGTGTAAATTTTCCGTGAATGTTATTTTTTTCATATTTTTAATGATAAAATTTGGAGTCAAACTCTAAAGAAAAATAAAACTGGAAGAGATGGTCGACGGTGAATTAACGTTAGGTCATTGAAGTTGTGTTTGGACAATACAATGTAATTGTATGAAAATATAATTATTATCTTAATATAGGAAACTCTAATTTTTAAACATGTTTGACTAATAGATTATAATAATATTTTAATATTTTTATTATATTTGATGATATTAATTATAATTATACGATTATAAAAGTTTAAATTTAAAATAATAGAAATTATACAATTGAATAGTAGCAACATAATTAAACCAATTATCACAATCTCTTAAAATTTTAAAAAAATAAATAAATGAGAGACAAATTATAATGGTTGATTTAAAATACAGTATATATGTAATTACATAAAATTAACCTAAATTCAATTATTATGACTTTTGAAATGTCACGACCTGGATTTCACGAGTTGATGTCGGGTTAACTTGAGGTAGTGGGCCACGTTTTTGGGCCTTGGGTACCTTGTTGGACATAGACTTGGATGTTGGGTTAGGGCCTTTTTGGTAAATCACCTTGGGGATGAAAAAGAGAGGAGAACGGAATTAATTTTTTTGCAAATACAGAGAATTCCTTACCTCATCATCTTTACCCCTCCCTTCTTCCTTTCTCAACCCTTTTGTCACCTAAACTCCACCATCAAAGGTTGATTTTTGAGGACAAACTTGTAAAATCTCATTCTAAGTTAGGAGAAGCTTTTGTTGAGCTTCGGAAGATCTTTTTTTTAAGGTAAGTTTGGTTTCAAGTGATGGAGGTTAAGGCTTTTGGAGGCTTTTGAGGTGGGAATGAGAATATGTTCACTACACCAAAATAGATCTTTAACGATGTTTTTTTAGTTCTATAGTGGCTTTTTTAGCGCCGCTAAAAACTTTCTCGGCGTTTAAAAAAGCGCCGCAAGAAGTGTCGCTAAAACCAACGCCGCAATTGTTTGCGGCGTTTTTACTTAAAAAACAACGCAAAAGATCAAGAACTGTAGCGGCGTTTGTGTATTCAAACACCGTAAATAATTGCTTTTTAACGATGTTTGAAAACACAAACGCCGCTAAAGAAATGATCATTTCCGACATTTGTATTTACAAACGCCGCAAAAAACTCTTCTTTAGTGGGGTTTGAATATATAAAATCCGCAAGAATGTTGTTCTTTAGTGGCATTTTTCAAGACAAATGCCGCAATATAAATTGTTCTTTAGTGTCGTTTATCTTGGCAAACGCCACTAATAACACCATTCTGTAAAAAATAAAAATAAAAATAATACTTATCAACCATATTGACATATACATTAGCATCCAAATCACATAAAATATATCTTGATGACATAGATATACTACTTGAAATGTAAGGAATGGCAAAGATTAACAGTAGATCTTAACAAAAAAGCATATTGATAAGTGCTCAAAAGACTATCATTTTTCACACCTTTCATGGACAATAATTACTTAATCTACACCTACTTGGACTAATGCATGAGCTTAATGTGTGATATTTGGATGCCTTGTCTTCGTGACAATTAAGGATGATATTTATAGAAAATGTAAGCTTTAATGCATCTTTGTGCATTTGCAGGAAGATTTGGACTCTGATCGAACCAGCCACAGATAGGAGCTTCTATTGAGGGAAGCTGAGTAGACTTAAAGTTAGACCTCCGCCGGGGCAACAGATGCAACTTGCCCAGGCGGGGAATTCCATAATACCACAAGTCAAAGTGGTGATCGACTTGAAGAGAATAAAAAGATGGATTTTTTTAGACACTCTACATGTCAGTTAGAGTTCGAGAAGGCGGTGAAAAGTTGAAAAGAAGTTAAAGTTTGTGTTTGGTCAAAAGTCATTAAATTAAAGAGATTCACCTTTTTAAGGAAAGCAACGTCCAAACCAAATTTACTTCTTCTCCAAGGCTGATGTAGCCCTAATTTTAAGCCTATATAAAGGATGTGCCGTTCAAGAAGAAGAGGAAGAGAGTTCACCATAGATCTTAGAGATTTCTTTGTTTTCATCATGTTCTAAATTCTTCTAAGGTTTAGGTGAAAGTTGTCATGTATTTGTGGGAGAAAATTGTACTTTGTTTTCTTGTTTCATGCAATAAAATATCAAGGTTTGCTTATTCTTTGCCATTCTTTGTTCTTGCATTCAAGCTCGAGAGAGAAGTTTGTGAGAGATTTATTTATCTAATATCGGGAGAGTTAGATTCACGAAAGGAATAAGTACGGTATTTTTCTAGCTGGAAAATACTAACTCGGCCTAGGGATAAGTTAGAGTTTCAGCGGCTAAAACAAGTGTGGGATTGGTTGATGGTTATAGTTGATTCACGCCGGGAGGTATCATCAAGGACTAGTCATCAACAGTACTTCGACTTAGGGATAAGCGGAGTATCAGAGGACACTTTGCCGAACCTTGGAGAAGTCCACCCAAGAGCAAGGGATTGCCGCGGCGGACGTAACCCTTCACTGTCGGGGCAATAAAACTGCAGTTCTGCCGGGACAGTGTTGTATAGTTGCATTAGACGAAAACGAGTCAATTGAACCCACAATACGACTCAACTGGATCCTGCCCATTCTCTCAATCTGATTTTATTTACGTTCGTTGTTCTCTTTTCATTATTCAAGTTGTTTTCAGAACAATCAAATTAATCTGTGTTTTTTTTTATTTCTTTTGCAGAGCAAGAAGAGAAAAGGAAACATATTAAGTACACCAATCCCTGTGGAGACGATACTCTATATTCATCACTTTATTACTTGCGAAGTGTACACTTGCACAAATTGCGCAACTCTTTCTACACGCAACAAGTTTTTGGCGCCGTTGCCGGGGATTGGCAACTAAATTTTTGTTATCTTTATTTCTCGCATTTTAAGTTAGTCTTATTAAACTTCGGTTATTACTGGTGTATGACCAGGTCAAACCCAAGCAATCCTTTGTACGAGCTAGATCCAGGGATTGAACGCACGTGCCAAAGGTTGAGGAGATAAATCCGAGTAGTTATGGAAGATAACACAGTAGAACAGAACTTACCCGCTGGCAATGGAAGACTACCGCCGCCACCATTGCCGTGGCAGCTTACAGTTCGGGATTTCCTAGAAGATGATTTGAACGGGTTAAATCCAAGAGTTGTTACACCAAAAATCGAAGCGGCCCACTTTGAGCTAAAACTTGTCATGTTTAATATGCTCAATACCATTGGATAGTTTGGTGGGTCATTAACTGAAGATGCTAGGCATCATCTCAAATCATTCTTGGAGATTTGTAATTCATTCAAAATCCAAGGAGTTCGTGAGGATGTTTTAAGACTGAAACTGTTTCCCTATTCACTGAGGGATAGGGCAAAGACCTGGTTAAATAACATTCCAGCAGGATCCATAGGATCTTGGAGTAAACTATGTCGTGATTTCATTACACGTTTCAATCCTACTAATCTATATGATCGTATACGTAATGAAATTACTTCTTTTCGACAGGCAGATGATGAACCAATGTATGAGGCATGGGAGCGATATAGGGAGCTATTACACAAGTGCCCTTTGCATGGATTTCCATTATGGACACAAGTAACTATGTTTTACAATGCAACCAATGCCCCAAAAAGAATGATGCTAGACGCCTCTACCAATGGGACACTTCTCGACAAGCCACCGGAGGAAGCAATAGAAATTCTGAATAAACTTGCAAAGAATGACTTTCAATTCCCTACATCTAGGCGAGGAGGGGTGAGACGCCAGGCCACAGTACACGAGTTAGAAACATCCAATTTAGTGGCAGCACAATTGGCCTCTCTAACTAAGATGGTTCAGAATATGCAAATGCAAAATAATACCCATGAGGTCAAGGTAATAGATTCTTCCTGTAATTTATGTGGAGGTAACCATAGCTCTTCTAAATGCATGCAGAATCAGGAATCTAGTCTTTATGTGGGAAACTAGAACCGGAACAACAACAACATGATGTCCAATACATAGAATCCGGCATGGAAAAGGCACCCAAATTTCTCATGGAGTAATCCTAATAATGCCTTGAATCCGAATGTTCAACCTTCAAGTTTCCAGCAACCCATGCCAATGCAACTTCCGCCGCCGCCGCCGGTACAGCAACCACTGCCGCAGCAGCAGATGCCTCAGCAACAGCCTTCTAGTTCGTTGGAAAATTCTCTTAAAGCCTTTATGATGAAAACAGAATCATACATGGCTGAGAATAGCAACTTCATTAAGAGAACCGATACCTTCATAAACAGAACTGAGATGAGGTTGCAAAACAAAGAGGCAACCATTAAAACACTGGAAGCTCAAGTTGGACAGTTCGCTCAAAATCTAAACACTAGACCACAAGGAGGATTCCCCAGCAATACTGAAGTTGCAAGGGGATTGGGTCATGAAAAATGTAAGGCAATCACTACCAGGAGTGGTCTACAACTTAAGGGATCAGGTAGTTCGGCAGACAAAGTCCCACTAGTGGAACAAGAAGAACCAGGGAGAGCAGATTTAGATGCTAAAATAAGTGAACATGCCTTGGCAGATAAATCGGCAGTAGAAGCACAAGTGATACCAGACATTAAATTCTAGATTCTAAAAAGACATGATGATCCAGAGGAATGCCAGGTGATTTACACCACAGATACAAGCAGCGCAATACCCTGTCTCAGCAACAACTGCCTCGGCAATACATCACAGCTCTGCCTCGGTAGTACAGTTGATGACTGCTACAACAGAGTTTTGGACAGCTTGCCCAAAGTTGATGAAGTTGAAACACAAGAGATTGAGGAAGCCAACTGGACAACACACCTTCCAGGTAAGTACTTCGAACCACTAAATTACCCAGGTAGGGATGAAAAACCTTCGAGTGAGGAACCATCAATTATCGAATTAAAACCTTTACCTGAAAAATTAAAGTATGTTTATCTGGGAACCAACCACACAATGCCCGTAATTATTTCTTCTGAGTTACAGTCAGAACAGGAACAAAGCTTGATAGAGATGTTGCGGCAGCACAAGAAAGCAATTGGGTGGCCAATTGATGACTTGAAGAAAGAAGCCCAGTAGTTTGCATGCACAAAATCCTTTTAGAGGAAGATCATGAGCCCACTGTCGAGGCCCAGATGAGACTTAACCATGCCATGAAGGAGGTAGTACATAAGGAAATAATCAAACGCCTTGATGCCGGAATAATCTACCCTATCTCTGACAGTGCATGGGTAAGCCCGGTACAATGTGTACCCAAGAAAGGTGGCATGACCGTAATAACCAATGAAAACAATGAACTGATCCCAATCAGGACTGTAACCGGTTGGAGGGTTTTTATGGATTACCGTAAATTAAATAAGGAAACAAAGAAAGATCACTTTCCATTGCCCTTCATTGACGAAATGCTTGATAGACTTGCTGGTAAACCTTTCTACTATTTTCTTGATGGTTACTCAGGTTATAATCAAATTTTTGTAGACCCAGAAGACCAGGAAAAAACCACCTTCACCTTCCCGTATGGGATATATGCATTTATAAGAATGTCGTTCGGCGTCTGCAATGTCCCGACAACTTTTCAAAGATGCATGATAGTAATTTTTTCTGACATGGTAGAAGACTTCCTGGAGATATTCATGGACGATTTTTCAGTCTTTGGAGATGACTTCACTCATTGCATCGGCAATTTGGAAAAGGTGCTGCAAAGATGTGAAGAATCCAGTTTAGTTCTCAATTGGGAAAAATGTCATTTTATGGTAAATGAAGGCATAGTTTTGGGCCACAAAATCTCATCACAAGGAATCGAAGTTGACAAGGCCAAGATAGATGTGATAAAGAAATTGCCTCCACCAATTTAAGTTAAAGGAGTCCAAAGCTTCTTGGGTCATGAAGGTTTTTACAGAAGGTTTATCTCTAATTTTTCAAAAATTTCTAAACCTCTGTGCAACTTGCTTGAACAGGAAAAGAAGTTTGAATTTAGCAAGGAATGCACTGAAGCATTCGAGGCTCTCAATGAGAAGCTGATCACCGCACCAATTTTAGTCCCACCAGATTGGGCCCTGCCATTTAAAATAATGTGTGATGCAAGTGATCATGTTGTCGGGCGCAACACTTGGGCAACGAAGGAACAACCTATTCCATGTTATCTACTATGCTAGTAAAACCCTTAATGATGCCAAGATCAATTATACCACCACGGAGAAGGAATTACTAGTAGTGGTCTTTGCTTTTGATAAGTTTCGATCCTACCTTATCGGAACAAAAGTGATTGTCTACACTGACCATTCGGAAATAAAGTACTTGTTCTCAAAGAAGGATGCCAAGCCTAGACCGATTAGATGGATCCTTCTTTTGCAAGAATTTGACGTAGAAATCAAGGATAGAAGAGGTACGGAAAACCAAGTAGCCGATCATCTTTCTAGATTAGAAGCTGGGGAGAAAAACAACACACTAGAAGAAATACAAGATGCATTCCCGGACGAACACATCCTGCACATCTCGACAGTAGCATAAGATTCTGTCATAGTGGAGACCGCGGCAGTATACGACTGCGCTGCCATGGCAGTAACTAAGTACATTTCTGCAACATTGATAGAAGACCTTGCCATAGTCACAGCCACGCCCTGGTATGTTGATCTTGTTAATTACTTAGCTAGTGGTGTTCTGCCTTATAACCTTAACCATAAAGAAAAAAAGAGGTTTCAACATAATGCAAAGCATTATTTCTGGGAGGACCCTCTTTTGTTCAAGCAATGTGCAGATCAGGTTATAAGAAGATGTGTTCCATAGGACGAGCAAAAAAACGTTCTCTAGCACTACCATGATTCACCTTGTGGAGGACATTTTGAAGGAAACAGAACAGCCACCAAAGTGCTTCAATCAGGCCTTTATTGGCCCACACTCTTCAAAGACGCCCAATTTTACTACAAACACTGTGACCGATGCCAACGCACGGGCAATATCTTTAGACGTAATGAAATGTCATTACAGCCCATATTGGAAGTATAATTGTTTGATGTTTGGGGCATAGACTTCATGCGACTATTCCCATCATATCAAAGCAATCTCTACATCCTAGTAGTAGTGGATTACGTATCAAAATGGGTCGAAGCAATTGCCACACCACACAATGATTCCAAGACTGTTCAGAAATTTCTCAAGAAAAATATCTTCACCAGATTTGGAGTGCCTAGAGCGATAATTAGTGATGAAGGTAAACACTTCGACAATAGACTCATTGTCGCAGCCCTGAAGAAATTAGGTGTCACACACAGAATTGCTACGGCTTATCACCCATAGACAAATGGTTAGGCTGAAATATTAAATAGGGAATTAAAGCAAATCCTTGAAAAAGTGGTAAACCCATCTCGAAAGGATTGGTCTCATCGTCTCGACGATGCCCTGTGGGCATATAGGACAGCCTACAAGACCCCATTGGGAACATCTCCATACAGGCTTGTATTTGGAAAAGCATGCTATTTGCCTGTGGAAATTGAACACAAAGCCTATTGGGCAGTTAAAAATTTGAACATGGAATGGGAAAAAGCTGGCCAGAAAAGACTGCTAGACCTCAATGAGATAGAAGAATTCCTAGCAGCAGCCTATGAAAATGCCAAGATCTACAAAGAAAAGACTAAACAATGGCATGACCGTAAACTACTGTCGAGGCAGTTTCTACCGGGGCAGAAAGTCCTCCTTTTCAATTCCAGGCTCAAACTGTTCCCAGGCAAACTCAAGTCTAGATGGTCAGGCCCATTTGAAGTTGTTCAGGCTTACCCACATGGTGCAGTAACGATCAAATCACAAAGGGACGGGCATGAGTTCAAAGTGAATGGCCAACGTTTGAAGCACTAATTTGGCTTACATGATATAAGGACTATGGAGATCATCACCTTAGGATATGCACTTGCAGCACTCCTATCGTGACTTAATTTTATTATCTTATCCTTGTTTTATTGTACTTTTAGGATTAGATTTAGTTTTATTTTTTTTATTTTTTTTTATTTTTTTTCTTGTTGGTGTTTATTTTTAGGACAAGAATCAAGAATGAAGGTGAAATCATTCATACAAACAAGATCTGCTGCCGCAGCAACGCACAATGTCAGGGCCGCAACAATTACCAACGAACAGAAAAGTGTAACGGCTAGTCTGGCGTAATTTTAGCCGTGGCAGTAAATGCCAACGGCTAAAAACGGCTAGTTGGGTTAATGAAATCAACACGACAGTACAAGGCCGAGGCCTATATAAACACTTTCTCACCTTGAACTATTCACTCTTGCACTCTTGATTTCTTAGAATTCGTTGCTTATTTCTCTCACATTACTTCAAAACTCTCACAAATTCACCATGGCAGATTACAATAGATTCGCACTCGCTGTTGTTGAAGAACGATTCAATAGATCCTTTATTGCAAAAAAATTATGGGAAGAGCAAGGATTCCAGCATTCCGACGAGGACAACTATGGAATCGAGCACTATTTGTTCGATAAAATAGTGTATCAAGAAAGGAAAATCTTCTGCTTGCAACCCGCCCAGGCCAATGCCACGATTGTGCGAGAATTTTACGCTCATGGACCGAGCAAGGATTCACTTTATGTCCACTGTCGGGGCCCAGTACACGGTGGACATGCCTGCTGCTTCCCACAGCACTGCCACAGCAGATCCCTACCAGGAAATACTCTAGAGGATGGTAGCCATGGATATAAGACAGTAACGATACACTAAAACAACTCCGGCTCTAAGAGGATCGTGACCATTTTATGTTGTTGGACCATCGCAACCATTCCGTGCAGCAAACCTATCTCAGCCACAAGAGCATGCCGCGACATCATCAGCCAGTAGAAGGCCATCCAAGTGGAGAGCGACCTTCAGCACTCCAGCAGGTTCTCCTATAATCATGCAGAGTTTCTCGTCGGAGATGGACTCCTTCATGCAGCAGCCTCATTCAGCCACCAGGCCAAGCACTCAGCACGCCGGGGCGGAAGAAATGGACGTTGAAGATGAGGGCGGGACAGAAATAATGCCCACCGAAGAAATAGTGATGAGGAAGAAGTAGAAAAAGTCAAAGCCCCATTGCAAAGGACACCACCCACCAGAGTTCAGCCACCTAGAACAACCAAAGCTCAACAATCTCCAGCACAGGGAACGAAAACTAAATTGTCAGCAACAAGGCCAAGAAAACTGATCATTCGCAGTAGTTCTTCGAAGGATTTTTAATCTTTTTATACATCTATTCTGCTTTTATCTCTTTTTAATTTTCATTTTTGTTTCCTGCTTTATGCTATATTTATAGGCATTGGGGGGCAATGCTCAGTTCGAGTTTGGGGGTGTAGATTCACTGTCGAGGCAGTTCATTACCGCGGCCCTACCATGAAAGGAAGCAATTTAAGTTTATTTTGAAAGTTTTTTTCTATCACTTTACTTGAAATATTGTCCATACTTTTGCACTGCTTTACATTATTATTGCCTATTTTATTCTCCTTAGGCTATAGAAATCTTTCTCCTTACCATTGCTTTGTCCTGTTATGAAAGATTAACTTTAGGATACTTAAGGACGAAAACTTAGAAGATTGCTATAAGATTGACTCTAAAAACACTCTTGGGACTTATTTGATTATAGGAATTCTTTTAATGAACTTAGGTGATAAAGGCTTAGATTTTTGGGAATGTTGGCTAAAGGTGCCTATCACCGGATCTAGGACTCACTCTTCTTCATGCTAGAGGTGCCCAAAATTAGCTCTAGTATGCTAAAAAAGAACAAAATCCAAGTCTATCTTGGTGATAAAACAAAATCCTTGAGAAGCCTGAAATTGGCTCAAGTAGTTGTTGTTATAAGAAGAAAACATTAATTCCAAGTCTATTTGCCTTGAACTTAGAGTTTGTCTAAAAAAGCCTTTAATCGAACTCGTCCACAAGAACTCACACACTCACAAAATCTTATAACTTGATTACGGGTAAGTCTTTGGGTAGCCGAAAGGTTAAGACCCAGAATAGGCATAGTCATGGTGGGGAGAATAGATGAAAAAGAAAGACCGATAGAGAATGAGGTATGGCAATTTGATAGTTTGCATTGCTTGAGGACAAGCAATAGTTCGAGTTTGGGGGTGTGATAAGTGCTCAAAAGACTATCATTTTTCACACTTTTCATGGACAATAATTACTTAATCTACACCTACTTGGATTAATGCATGAGCTTAATGTGTGATATTTGGACGCCTTGCCTTCGTGACAAATAAGAATGATATTTATAGAAAATGTAAGCTTTAATTCATCTTTGTGCATTTGCAGGAAGATTTGGACCCTGATCGAACTAGCCACAAATGGGAGCTTCTACTGAGGGAAGCTGAGAAGACTCAAAGTTAGACCTCCGCCGGGGCAGCAGATGTAACCTGCCGAGGCGGGGAATTCCATAATACCAAAAGTCAAAGTGGTGATCGACTTGAAGAGAATAAAAAGCTGGATTTTTCTAGACACTCTGCGTGGCAGTTAGAGTTCGAGAAGGCGGTGAAAAGTTGGAAAGAAGTTAAAGTTTTTGTTTGGTCAAAAGTCATTAAATTAAAGAGATTCACCTTTTTAAGGAAAGCAACGTCCAAACCAACTTTACTTCTTCTCCAAGGCTGATGTAGCCTTAATTTTAAGCCTATATAAAGGATGTTTCGTTCAAGAAGAAGAGGAGGAGAGTTCACCATAGATCTTAGGGATTTCTTTGTTTTCATCATGTTCTAAATTCTTTTAGGGTTTAGGTGAAAGTTGTCGAGTATTTATGGGAGAAAATTGTACTTTGTTTTCTTGTTTCATGCAATAAAATATCAAGGTTTGCTTATTCTTTGCCATTCTTTGTTCTTGCATTCAAACTCGGGAGAGAAGTTTGTGAGAGATTTATTTATCTAATATCGGGAGAGTTAGATTCACGAAAGGAATAAGTACAGTATTTTTCTAGCTGGAAAATACTAACTCGGCCTAGGGATAGGTTAGAGTTTCAGCGGTTGAACGAAGTGTGAGACTGGTTGATGGTTATAGTTGATTCACGTCGGGAGGTATCATCAAGGACTAGTCATCAACAGTACTTCGACTTAGGGATAAGCGGAGTCATCAGAGGACACTTTGCCGAACCTTGGAGAAGTCCGCCCAAGAGCAAGGGATCGCCGAGGCGGACGTAACCCTTCACTGTCGGGGCAGTAAAACTGCAGTTCTACCGGGACAATGTTGTATAGTTGCATTATATAGAAACGAGTCAATTGAACCCACAATACGACTCAACTGGATCCTGCCCATTCTCTCAATCTGATTTTATTTACATTCGTTGTTCTCTTTTCATTATTCAAGTTGTTTTCAAAACAATCAAATTAATCTGTGTTTTTTTTATTTCTTTTGCAGAGCGAGAAGAGAAAAGGAAACATATTAAGTACACCAATCCCTGTGGAGACGATACTCTATATTCATCACTTTATTACTTGCGAAGTGTACACTTGCACAAATTGCGCAACTCTTTCTACACGCAACACATATATATGGCACGACCTTCACAAATACTAAAGAAGCAAAATCAACAATGTAAGACAACAAATAGAATGAAAAAAAAGCTCAAGACGATTTGTTTTATGTACAATCTAGCAGCCAAAATACGTGCCCTTTTCGGTGTACCTTACTGAAATTATTATTTTTTGAATTTGTAAAGATGCTTCTGATAAGTGCTCAACACACTATCACTTTATACTCCTTTTATCGGCATTTATCACCAAATATTCACCCACTTGAACCAATGCATGTGCTTAATGTGATATATTTAGAAATTATACTTAAATAGATAATATTTATAGAAAAAGGCATGTTTTATTGCGTTTTCACATCTGTACAGGAAAACCATTGCCGCGGCAGAGACAAGGCCGTGGCAGGACCTGATGCCGAGGCAGCAGCAGGAAGACAGGAAGCAAATTGATAGGCGATGGAAAGACAAAAATCCAAGGAACGTGTCTGGACTTGAAGCCCATGAATCGGAGCTGGCTAGCACAAGGAAAAGCCCAAAGGAAGACCACGCGGGAAAGCCCCCTTAGCCGAATTCAAACTTGGAAATATAATATTATTATGTACTTGACTTGTTCCCTACTCCAAGTTGTATTCTACTTAGGAAAGGTTTGCCCTAGGTTTAGACTATATAAAGACCTAGCCACCCAATGTATCATATAGCGAAATACCTAGGGAGAGCCGACTTCTACTCTTGTTTCTTTCCTCTCCATCATGTTCTAAAACCTTCATAGGGTTTAGGTGAAGGTTGTGGAGTATTTGTGAGAGGAGATTGTACTTTATCTTTCATTCAATGCAATAAGAATTATCAAGGTTTGCTTATCCTTTGTTATTCCTTGTTCTTGCATTCAAGCCCGGGAGGGAAGTTTGTGAGTAATCCATTTATCTAAGCTCGGGAGAATTAGATTCACGAAAGGGGTATGTACGGTGTTTCAATCGCGAAATACTAACTCGGCCTAGGGATAGGTTAAGAGTTTCAGTGGCTAAAAGAAGTGTGAGATTGGTTGGTGAGTATAATTGGTTCACGCCGGGAGGTATCATTAAGGACTAGTCATCAACAACACTCTGACTTAGGGATAAGCGGAGTCATTCAAGGACAATTTACCGAACTTTGGTAAAGTCTGCCCACGAGCAAGGGATTGCCGCGACAGACAACGTTATCGCTGCCCAGGCAGTAAACTACAGTGCTGCCGAGGCAGAGATATGCGATTGCATTGGATAAAGACAAGTCAATCAAGTCCACAATACAATATAACTGGATCCTGGCCCATCTCTCTCTCTAATATTTCGACTCTTTTATTTTTATTCAATTACCTTAGTTTAATAAATCACACTCATTCACCTGTGTTTTTTATTTTTCTACAGAGCAAGAAGATAAAGAAAGCATATTAAGTATACCGGTCCCTGAGGAGACGATAACTCGATAATTACTTATCACTTATTACTTGCGATGTGTCCACTTGCACTAAACGCACACTTTTGACACGCGACAAGTTTTTGGCGCCGTTGCCGGGGACTGGCAACTAAATTTTGTTTTCCTTATTTTCTTGTTTCTTTTTATTTTTTTATTTTTATTTTACTTTTGTTTTTCTTGGTGTATGACCAGGGGCAATCCAACCAACCCCTTATACGAGTTAGATCCTGAGATTGAAAGAACAGGGTTAAGGTTGAGGAGACAAATCCGAGGAGTCATGGCAGAGGTTCAGGTAGGACAAAACATACCTGCCGGCAATGAAGGTCTACCGCCGCCACCTGGGCCGCAGCAGCTAACTGTCAGAGATTTCTTGGAGGAGGACTTAAATGGACTAAACCCAGGAGTCGTTACACCCGAGATTGAAGCAGCCCATTTTGAACTTAAACCTGTTATGTTCAATATGTTAAACACAATTGGACAATTTGGTGGGTCTGCAACTGAAGACGCAAGGAAACATCTCAAATCCTTCATGGAGATTTGCAACTATTTCAAAATCCAAGGAGTCCATGAAGATATCTTGCGATTAAAGCTATTCCCCTATTCATTGAGGGATAGGGCGAAAGCTTGGTTGAATAGCATTCCAGCGGGATCTATTGGATCCTGGAGTGAACTTTGTCGTGATTTCATTACTCGCTTTAATCCTACAAATTTATATGATAGAATTCGTAATGAAATTACTTCTTTCCGACAGGCTGAAGACGAACCAATGTACGAGGCATGGGAACGCTATAGAGAGCTATTGCACAAGTGTCCGCTGCATGGATTTCCCTTATGGACACAAGTGACAATGTTTTACAACGCCACAAATGCCCCGACAAGGATGATGTTGGATGCCTCGGCAAACGGCACACTCCTGGACAAGGCACCCAAGAAAGCTATTGAAATTTTGAATAAACTCGTGAGGAATGATTTCCAGTTTCCCACATCTAGGCGAGGAGGAGTAAGACGCCAAGCCACGGTAAACGAATTAGATTCATCAAGTTCAGTGGCTGCACAATTGGCCTCTCTTACCAAGATGGTGCAAAACCTACAATTACAAAACAATACCCGTGAGGTCAAGGTAATTGATTTATGTTGTGATTTATGTGGAGGTAACCACAATTCTATTGATTGCATGAATCAAGAAACCGGTATGTATGTTGGAAACTACAACCGTAACAATGTGATGTCCAACACATACAACCCCTCATGGAAGAGGCATCCAAACTTATCCTGGAGTAACCCAAATAATGCCTTAAACCCAATCACCCAACTACCGGGATTTTAGCAGCCAATGCCGCAGCAACAAGTCCAACAACCGATGCCGCCGCCGCAGATGCAGCAACAACCGGTCAATTCATTGGAAAACACGCTAAAGGCCTTCATGATGAAAACCGAGTCATACATGGCGGAAAATAGTAATTTCATCAAAAGGACCGACGCCTTCATGAATAGGACTGAGATGAGGCTACAAAATCAAGAAGCGGCCATAAAAACTCTGGAAACTCAGGTTGGGCAGTTTGCTCAATGTATAAACACTAGACCACAAGGAGGCCTACCTAGCAATACTGAGGTTGCTAAGGTACTAAGCCATGAACAGCGCAAGGCAATCACTACCAGGAGTGGTCTACAGTTGAAAGAGAAGATCCCAGAGAATCAAACCCAACCGGCGGATCAATCAAGAGAAAAGGCTGAGCAAACCGAGACTGACAACAATGCCCCAGCAGCAAGCACTGCAACGCCTGAGCAGTCTGCCGAGGCAGCAAAAATTCCAATGGTGCCAGGTATACGATTCCAAACTAAAGAAACCCTGGACGAGATGAGACCACCACCACCTTTCCCGCAAAGGTTGAAGAAACAAAAACAGGATCAACAGTTCAAGAAGTTCCTCGATATCTTGAAACAAGTCCACATCAACATACCATTCGTTGAGGCCATTGAACAAATGCCAAACTATGCCAAGTTCTTAAAGGATATGGTATCAAAGAGAAAACGAATAGGTGAGTTTGAGATAGTGGCTGCCACCGAAGGATGCATGGCAATGCTGCATAACCGCATGCCACCAAAGCTAAAAGATCCTGGTTGTTTCACTATACCTTGTGCGATAGGAAAGAGTTATGAAGGCCCTATGCGACCTTGGAGCAAGTATAAACCTCATGCCTAAATCAGTCTTCCAAAAGCTTGGAATTGGAAGGCCGAAGCCTACAACAGTGATGCTCCAACTCGCGGATAGATCCTATGTGCAATCTGAAGGAAAAATCGAGGACATACTGGTAAGAGTTGACAAGTTTATTTTTCCTGCTGACTTCCTTGTCCTTGATTGTGAAACAGATGACAACACACCGATCATCCTTGGGAGACCCTTCCTAGCAACTGGACGTACATTGATTGACGTGGAAAAAGGAGAGTTGACTATGCGGGTCAATGACCAACAAGTCAAACTCAACGCATTCCACAACTTAAAGAGGTATGGCGATCCAGAGGAATGCAAGGCCATCCGCACAGTAGACAATAAGATATCCTGTCTGGGCAGCCTGCTCGGCAGGATATTCGGCAAGAAAATCAAGCCCAAGACGGATGGACAGACAGCAAGAAGGAACGACCCACAACAGATACACAATTTGGGCCTAAGGGAGAAAATAATTTTGGGAGATGCATTCGCATGCTCTCCACCAGTAACCTAATCTCTCCCTTTTTCTTTTCTTTATTATATTAGGGTTAGTAGTTTATTTTTATTTTTCTAATTATTTTCGTTTTCAGTATTTTTCTTTTGTGTGTTTAAATTTTTATTCAGGAATAAAAAGCAAAGATAAGGGAAAAATAGTTCACAGCAGGAACTCTACCGAGGCAATACAACAGTGGCAGAGCCGCAGCAGTCCCAACGGGCAGAAAAGTGTAACGGCTAGTCTGCCGAGACTCCTGTCGCGACAGAAAAGGAAACGGTAGAAGAAGGAAACGGTTACAACGGCTAGTGATCTCAACGGTCACAAGGCCGAGGCCTATATAAGAAACTCCTTCCTCTTGAACTATTCACTCTTACTTTCTTGCTTTCTTTAGTATTCTTAAAAATCACTCTCTCAATTACTCTTTGCCTACTAATCCCTGTTAAATTTCCAGTTTCTCTTCAAGAAAACCTCCAAGAACTCAATTTTCTCTTTCTTGATGGCAACTTACAAAAGATTCGCCCCAGCCAATGTTGAAGAACGATTCAATCGATCTTTCATTGCAAGGCAACTATGGGAAGAACAAGGGTTCTAGCACGCGGATGAAGAGAATTACGGCATTGAACACTAGTTGTTCGACATAATAAAGTACCAGAATTGGGAAATATTCTGTTTGCAACCTGCCCAGGAAAACGCCACAATCGTACGAGAATTCTACGCTCATGGGCCCAGCAAAGAATCTCTCTTTGTTCACTGCCGCGATAAGCCAGTGCAAATCGATGCCGAGACGATCAACAGATTCTACGGCCTCACCCCAAACAATGATCTCCATGCTGATTTCTTGGAAGATATCACTACCGAAGACTATGAACTTATCAAAGACGATCTTTGTTACGCGAACACTCCATGGGAAACCGATACCCATCGGGGTTCCGTAACAAGACAAAGTTTGAAGCCGGAGGCCAAGATGTGGAACACCTTCGTCAAACGACGCCTCATCCCAACATCACATAATAGCACGGTGGATCGCAAGAGATTGGTGCTCATCCAATCCATCATCAGCAAAAGGACCATCAACGTTGGAGAAATAATCCTACGGGAGATTCACGAGTGCGGTAAGAAAGATCGAGGACCATTGTATTTCCCTTGCTTGATTACGGGTTTATGTGTTTCCACAGGTGTGCCTATTGAAGAAACAGATGAATACACACCTCCAAGAAGAGGATGGACCAGGGAATTCTGCCACAAAGTCATGCAGATAACACAAGTAGAACCTGTCCAGGCAACACCGCAGCAGTTCATTGCCGATACTGCTGTCGGGGCCCAGTACACGACAAATATGTCTGGTACTGCCCATACCTCTACCGCAGCAGACCTGTATCAAGAAATCTTGCAGCGCATGGCCGCGATGGATCTTCGACAACAACGGTACATGGAGTACCAACGGGACTTCAATGGAATGCTCGCCCAAATGATGATGCACGCATTTCCGGACCAAGGCGTACAATTCCCGGAGTTCCCAAGCAATATGTTCGTTATTGCCGCACCTTACACCGAAACTACACCAGCCCAGGAGGACCGCGACCATTCTTCCATCCGGACCCTCAGCCCCAATACCAGGCTGCTGGACCATCTAGGCCAGCAGATTCTGCCGCGGCCTCATCTGTCAGCCGAAGGCCATCCAAGCGGAGAGCTGTTTTCAGCACTCCACCAAGATTGCCAATTATCATGGGCAGTCTATCCGCCGAGATAGATGCTTATGTACACCAAGGCTCTACTGCCGCCGGCCCAAGCACATACCACACCGGAGGAGCCACTGCGATGGGAGGAGGAACGAACGTGATGATAACCGAAGAGATGGCGGATGTTGAAGAAGGAGAAGAAGTAGAAGCCCCAATACATAGGACCCCACCCACTCGAGTCCAGCCGCCGAGGCAAGCAAAGGCGCAACCATCGCCCTCCCCAAGGACAAAGCACATGGCATCTAGGCAACGGAGAAAAATTGTTACGAGCAGCTCTTCGGAGTCGCTCTAAAATTCTTTGTCCTTTATTTCAATATTCAATTGCTTTTACTATCTTTCCTTGCTGCATATAATTCATATTCTGTTTTTCCGTTTCTTCCTTCCAAATATAAAAGCATTGAGGACAATGCTTGATTTGAGTTTGGGGGTGCAGATTCACTGCCAAGGCAGCAATCTACTGTCGCGGCCTTGCCAAAAAGGAGTATTCTAATGATTTTTTTTTAATTTTTATGCTCCCCGCCTTACTTGAATTAACTGCCTACACTCTTGCACTGCTCATCATCAGTATTGCCTTAGTTTATTCTTAAAGGCTATAGAAATCTTTCTCCTTACCATGTTTAGGTTCTGTCAAGTGGGCTTAACCTTAGGATGCTTAAGGATGAAAACTTAGAAGCTTACTATAGGAAGAACTTTAAACACTTTTGGGGACTTGTGGATTATAGGAATTCTTTTAATAAACTTAGGTGATAAAGACTTAGATTTT
Organism: Abelmoschus esculentus; assembly: GCA_035048815.1. NCBI lineage: Eukaryota > Viridiplantae > Streptophyta > Magnoliopsida > Malvales > Malvaceae > Abelmoschus > Abelmoschus esculentus. The sequence continues at coordinate 9,138,228 of JAUCBN010000037.1, forward strand.
TGGAAAAGTAACTAGAGGTGCCTACCACCGGCTCTAGAAAATCTCTTCTTCATACTAGAGGTGCCCGAAATTGGCTCTAGTATGTATTAAGGAATATCAAAGAGAAAAGAAAAAAAAAGTTTTTAGTGAAAAGAAAAACACAAGTCTTTGAGGTGCCCGAAACCGGCTCAAGATTTGGGGTTTGGAAAAGAAGAGAAGACTTAACCAATGTCTATTTGTCTTGAACTTAGAGTTTATCTAAGAAAACCTTTAATCAACTTGTCCACAAAAACACACACACTCACATCCTATAGTTTGTTTCTAGGTAAACTCTTAGGTAGCCGAATGGTTAAGGCTTAAAGATAGGCTTAACTATGGTGGGGAGAATAGATGGACATGTAAGACCAAGAGAGAGTAGAGTTCGGCAAATTGATGGTTTGCATTGCTTGAGGACAAGCAATAGTTCGAGTTTGGGGGTGTGATAAGTGCTCAACACACTATCACTTTATACTCCTTTTATCGGCATTTATCACCCAATATTCACCCACTTGAACCAATGCATGTGCTTAATGTGATATATTTAGAAGTTATACTTAAATAGATAATATTTATAGAAAAAGGCATGTTTTACTGCGTTTTCACATCTGTGCAGGAAAACCATTGCCGCGGCAGAGACAAGGCCGAGGCAGGACCTGATGCCGAGGCAGCAGCAGGAAGACAGGAAGCACATTGATAGGCGATGGAAAGACAAAAATCCAAGGAACGTGTCTGGACTTGAAGCCCATGAATCGGAGCTGGCTAGCACAAGGAAAAGCCCAAAGGAAGACCACGCGGGAAAGCCCCCTTAGCCGAATTCAAACTTGGAAATATAATATTATTATGTACTTGACTTGTTCCCTACTCCAAGTTGTATTCTACTTAGGAAAGGTTTGCCCTAGGTTTAGACTATATAAAGACCTAGCCACCCAATGTATCATATAGCGAAATACCTAGGGAGAGCCGACTTCTACTCTTGTTTCTTTCCTCTCCATCATGTTCTAAAACCTTCATAGGGTTTAGGTGAAGGTTGTGGAGTATTTGTGATAGGAGATTGTACTTTATCTTTCATTCAATGCAATAAGAATTATCAAGGTTTGCTTATCCTTTGTTATTCCTTGTTCTTGCATTCAAGCCCGGAAGGGAAGTTTGTGAGTAATCCATTTATCTAAGCTCGGGAGAGTTAGATTCACGAAAGGGGTAAGTACGGTGTTTCAATCGCGAAATACTAACTCGGCCTAGGGATAGGTTAAGAGTTTCAACGGCTAAAAGAAGTGTGAGATTGGTTGGTGAGTATAATTGGTTCACGCCGGGAGGTATCATCAAGGACTAGTCATCAACAACACTTTGACTTAGGGATAAGCGGAGTCATTCAAGGACACTTTGTCGAACTTTGGTAAAGTTTGCCCATGAGCAAGGGATTGTTGCGGCAGACAGCGTTATCGTTGCCCAGGCAGTAAACTGCAGTGCTGCCGAGGCAGAGATATGCGATTGCATTGGATAAAGACAAGTCAATCAAGTCCACAATACAATATAACTGGATCCTGGCCCATCTCTCTCTCTAATATTTCGACTCTTTTATTTTTATTCAATTACCTTAGTTTAATAAATCACACTCATTCACTTGTGTTTTTTATTTTTCTACAGAGCAAGAAGATAAAGAAAGCATATTAAGTATACTGGTCCCTGAGGAGACGATAACTCGATAAATACTAATCACTTATTACTTGCGATGTGTCCACTTGCACTAAACGCACACTTTTGACACGCGACAGCTTCCAATAGATTTGATTACTGCTCTTACATTGCATCTCTTTCAGCTACACTAGAATAAGTAGAGCACCCACAAGCAATGATTTGACCTTCTCTTTCCGTAAAAACAAATGAATCTAAGGCCTTAAGCAACTGCGCAAAAAAGAAAAGACATGAGAATGTAATATTCAGTTCCAATTCAAAAGAATGCAAAGTAGGATCAAATTTTATTCTCATTATTTCAATAAGAGTGACACTGAAATGTATATGCATAAATGAGATAGACTGGTTAAACAAAAGTCAAAGAGATCTATATAGAGCCCTTCATCACTAAGAACAAATGTGCCAGACTCTTCTAAAAGTTGTATGATTTGCTTGATTCCAGCGAGATCTGTCACCATAGCCATCCTAGCCCCTTCATATAGATCACTAAAAAAACAAGCAATGTCGAGGTCAACGAACTGAATGCAAGATAACTTAATTACTTAACGAGTCTAGCAACTGCAACACATATAAACTAAGAAATATCAGCCACATGAAGTTACTTTAAGTTTAACTGCAACATATATTTTAAGTTTAACACTCCACCTAAGTGGCAGAACCAAGCTAAAGAATATCATTAAACTCCAATGGAATTTTTCTTTCATAAATCCCCTGATCGAAGAAATACACTTTAATCAATTAGAGATAATGATAATAAAGCCATATAACTAAGCATCCAACAAACATACTACAGATTATAAGAGTACAAATAAAATTCAAACAGCATCTAGCTCATTGATGGTTAAGAAAGAACATGAAACAAAATTATGTTCAACCAGATGCATAATGGATTTACACACTCAGTCAAAACAGATTTCTCTGGCAATCTTAGATGAAGGAAAAAATTAATGGACCCTATCTGAGATAACTCTTATTATTTCTAAACAATAACTCAATAAAATAAATCAATAACTCTTATTATTTCTATTATTGCAGCATTGATGCATAGAAAGAAAAAAAAAAGAAATGCATGGTAAAATCTTCACAAATACCTCTATACATTAACAATGAATCATCTTACCAAAAATCTATAATTATAGAAAAGAGAATAAAATTCAACTTGGAAATGAGAAGAGCTAGAAGCAACAGAAGCAGCAGCAACTGAAGATGATAAATGTTCAGTCCGGACATGAAGAGAAACACTTGTTATACATAAAAGAAATGCACCATGAGAATACTTCAGTAATTATTTCTGTTTAACCAATAAAGCAGGCAGAACCCTCCATTTATAATCCAAACAAAACATGAAAAAAAGATAAATAATTTTGATTAGAGAAGAAACCTGGGGAAAGGAATTAACGAACAATGCATGATGAAGGGAAGGCATAAAATTCTGCAAAGCTGCCATTGTTTTTTATATTCTATGCTTCAGTTCATATGAACTATCAAAACAGAGAAAAACAAGGGGGAAAGAATGTTGGATTCTTCATTGAACTATCAAATTAGGATTGAATTTATTTTCACTAGCAAAGACAAAGGCCCCACGCACCAAAGCCAATAATTCATTCATGGAAAAGATAAGAATAAATATAATCAACAGTGGCTGGAAAAAAATGAAAGGGCAACCCCACGGTTATCATTTCTAATTTCTTAGAGAGAACTGAAATGGGTTACTACTATATTATAACACAAAAAATAACTGGGCAAACAATACTGTAAATTCCAATAAAATTATACAAAATATGGCAACTTGCAGAGAAAATATAAATGCAACAATCTACTTACCTTAATGAAGACAGAGACTCGAAGACGCGAGGGAATTAGTTCTGACGAGGTGACAACTTTGATTCCGATGAGGCAATAACTGGGAGGACAATCGACGCGGTGACAACTTTGGTTCCGGCGACACAAGAAAACAATGAGACAGAGAGAGGATTACAGTGAAATTGGGGGAAAAGGGTTTCAGTCGGGGAATTGATATAGCTTAGACGAGATCAATTTGGGTCATTTGATATGGTTCAAAATGCTCAGAATATGTGCGTTTTAGTAATACCAGGTATAAAGCATTTGCGGCGTTTTTCAAAAAACGCCACTAAAAGGTTATGCTTTGCGGCGTTTGTCAAGCAACGCCACTAAAAGGTTATGTTTTTGCAGCGTTTGTCAAAAAAACGCCACTAAGAGGTTATGCTTTTGCGACGTTCGTCTACAAACGCAACTAAAATGTTATGTTTTTGTGGCGTTTGTCAAAAAACGCCACTAAAAGGGTATCCTTTTGTGGCGTTTGTCAAAAAACGCCACTAAAAGGATATGCTTTTGCGGAGTTTGTCGAGAAACGCCACTAATAAACATTTTTCCTGGCGTTTATGATAAAATGGTACTGTATAAGACATCTATTGTGGCGTTTACACTAAAAACGCCTCTAATATTGCCGCTAAAAACCTGTTTTGGTGTAGTGGTTTTTGAGAGAGAGTTAGCTTGTTAAGGGTTTGTTTTAGCTTCCTCCAACAGTCCTAATAGTGCAGTAAGTTCTTGGTAATCTTTTCTTCTAGTGGGAGAGCTTGGTGAGCTACCACAAGCTTGGAAAAGGAGAAAGCCTAAGGGTAACTGTGGAGTTCTTTCAGCTCAGTTTGGAGGTTGGTACACTTCCAAATAATATGCATTTGATGTGCATCGTCATAATTGGCATGCTTGAATTTTGTATGGTTATTGTGGTAGGAGTTAGATCTTGAATTGCATCAATGGTGAAATTTTATTTGGACGTTGCCATGGGTTTTGATTAGAAACACACTTAAATACTCCTATTAACTTATAGGAACGTTTCTATATTGATAGGATTGCATTTAAGGTCGATACAAGGGATTTGTGAGCTCCAAACTGTGTTTTTTAAGCTTTGGTACCGGTACACGGGTTTGAGTACCGATACGCCCCTTTGGTAAGATGAGAAAAATCCTCTCACGGGTTAGATAACTTCATCCTCTCCAAGATCACCTTTTAGAGGTGGCAAAAGTTCGCCAAACAACCGTCACCAGCAAATATTGAATGGGTACGAGAGTTTTACGCACACAGACCAGTGGCAAACAACTCATACACCTACCTTCGTGGGCAGGCAATACCGACCGCTGATGTCATCATTAACGCCCCTTTCGGCTTGCAAATCGAAAATGACGACCATGTTGCATTCGTCGCTGCCCTCACCGCGGATGACTATGAAGCAATGAAGGGCGAACTCTGCATGCCAGGAGGAAAGTGGAAGACTGGAAAGCATCGCGGTTCGGTCAGCCGCCGAGATTTACGCCCGGAGGCAATGCTGTGGAACACATTTATAAAGAGGAATCTACTGCCCACATCGCATAATCAAACAGTAGATCGGCCACGCCTAGCACTCATCCATTCCATCATCCACAATCGGAGGATCGATGTCGGCCGAATCATTAGTGAGCAAATCTTCGAGTGTGCCACCAAGGATAGAGGTATACTCACTTTCCCATGTTTAATAACTGCCTTGGCAAGACTTGAACACGTACAAACACTGCCAATCGATACATTTACAACAGAAAGAACGGGTTAGATAAGAGATGTGTACATCTAACATATACAAGTGGAAGAAGCTGTGCCACAAGCCTACATTCCACCTGTAGATGAGGGATCGACTGCCGAAGTAGATTAATCGGTAGCCGCAGAAACTGCACCCGCACCTGAACCTCTGGACATTTTGCAACGCATGGAGAAAAGGCAGCTGACCTTCATGACTTATGTTCGGGATTTCAACAGTGCAGTCATAGCCACCATCCACGAAGCTTTCTCGACATGTTCAACTTTGTTTCTAGAATTAAAAGTTGACACATCAACACCCAGCAGCCTGCGCCTGCACCTGCTCCAACAGCCACTGCCTCTGCCACAGTACCTCTTTCACCTGCTGCCACAACTGCAGTAGCAGCAACTGAACCATTTTCCGCTGACTCAATTGTAGCAGCCAGAAAAGCAGACTCCACACATGAAGCGACTACCGAAGACTCCATTCCTTTGGAATGGAGCAGCTCTTCTGAAAATATGTAGGCAGTAAAAGACTACATTGCCTCTATACCTACAAAAAAAAGAGGAAGGCATCCGGTTCAGCCACAGCTACTTCACCAATCAACCTCGACTCAACAAAAGAGGTGAGTAACAATCTATCTCCCATCTATCTCCTATCCGAGTCCAACCACCCCGATCTGCCAAGAAGAAAGTTGCTAGCCCACTACTGGCAGCACCACAGCAGCCACCAAAAGGCCGCTGCAAGCTTCTCATCGACAGTGATTCCGAGGACTCCTTTGCTTCCTCGGCATTCTAAAAGGGGCGATAGTCTTTCTTTTATCTTTTGTCTTTTTATTTTCAGCTTTCTTTTTACTTTTCATGCATTGAGGACAATGCATCCCTCGAGTGTGGGGGAACATTGATCCCTTTTGTAATATGTAAATATATCTGCCATGTATGGAAAGTATTTAGATTATCATATTATTGCCTTATTTTCTGTCCTTATAATCTTACAATTTACAGCAAAAATTTTTTTAAGTCTGTCGAATTTTATTGAAACTGTCGAGACAATAATATATTCTCCAGCCGCCGCAGCAGTCTGCACCATTCACCATACTTGAAATCAGAAAGGTATACTAGGTTTAGTACTTAGGATTAAACTATGAGCCTGAAAAATATTTAACACTGCTAGTCTTAGTTGATTTTATAAGTTCTTTTCTTTGAAAAGCAATAAGGACTTAGGCTTAGATTTTAACTAGAGGTGCCTATCACCGGCTCTAGTTTAGTCCATAGAGGTGCCTATCACTGGCTCTAGGACTTAGCCTTTTTCCCACTTACTAGAGGTGCTCGAAATTGGCTCTAGTAAGAATAGCTAAACACTTGAGGTGCCCTAAACCGGCTCAAGCAGTATAAGTATATAGCAATATATATTTATATACCAATTTAGGGAGAAAGAAAGAAAAAGAATTAACGAAAAATTTTAGTCGGAAATCTTGAGCTAGAAAAATGATTATAACTTCGAAAATCAGCTTCGACATAGCTAGGCACACACACACTAAGACTCATAGTCCAGTTCCGAGGAATACCTAGAACCTAGAAGAGGCCGAGTCAAGAAAGGATTTCTGCCGCGGCAGGCAGGACGGTATATTCCCTTAAAATTCCTTACTTAAAAATTTATCTTTTGCATTGCTTGAGGACAAGCAATAGTTCGAGTGTGGGGGTGTGATGAGTGCATAAAAGTCCTATTTTTATTACCATTTTCCCACTCGATAATTACTAATAAAGAAAAGGATTCAAGGACTTTAATAGATATTTCTGCATATTTTCCATACTTCAGCATCCAAACATATAATTCATGAATTCATCTAATAATTGACATAAAACAGATGCATTTGATAGTTTTCTTTCTTAGACAGGAAACTACATATAAAGATGGCCAATGGGGAAGACAGATACTGAAGTATAGATGGAGCACCCGCCGAGGCAGCACTTTTGGGGCTGCGGTAGCAGAGTGAAGATGACAACCAGTGCTCGATAGAAAGAGAAAAAGATGTTGATCTTAATGGACAATGAGCAGAAGGAAGACGGAGCCAAACTACGAAGCCAAGCCTTGGTCAAAGTCACGTGCGGGAAAGAAGAGATATTTTAGGAAATAAAGTTTAATTAGGAATTATACTTCTTTTTTCTTTAGAACTCTTTTCTTGCATGGAAAACTTTAACCTATGGCTTGGCCTATATAAGGCACATATTAGGTTTAGTTTAAGAAAGGAGTTTTTACCCTAGACAAGACATTAGCCGCCGACTACATCATGTTCTAAACTTCTTCGGAGGTTTAGGTTGTTTGTGGAGTAGTTGGAGAAGATAGTTATGTTATGTTAGATATTTATTAATGCAAAACATATTTTAGAGTTTATTCTCTCTTGGCGTTTACTTTCTTTGCATATGAGCTCGAGATGATAAGTATGTGAAGAAAAATCTATTTGTCTAATATCGGGAGAGTTAGGCTCACGAAACGAGAGAATACGGTCTTTGCTCAATGGCATTGACTAATCCGGTTATCCAGGATTTCAGCGGCTAACAAGACGCATGTGAGGTTGTTATCTGCCCTTGATTCACGCTGGGAGGTATCATCAAAACTCGTGGGTTTCAACAGTTCTCTTCACTTAGGGATAAGGAAGAAGACATACAAGGATGCTCTGTCGAACTATGGAATGTTGATTTGTCGACAAGGCATAACCCCGCCTAGGCAGCTACGTCGACCCTTTATGCGATCCGCCGAGGCGGCAGTTCAACCCATTGCATTAATAAGTGGATACTTAGCATAACTGGATTCTCCTCTACGAAGCATTCAACCTAGCCTCACTTATTTCATCTTTATTTCTTCTATACTTAGTTTAGCTTAGTAGTTAATTTAGAATTCTCGACTCAACCATTACCTGTGTTTTACTTTTTCTAGTTCAGTTATAAGATAGTGAAGTCGACACAGTCCCTGTGGGATCGACAATCTTAAGTATTACAATTTGACAAGGGTGGAAAAAGAAAGGACTTCCGAGCCTCCATCACTTTGGTTTTGTTTTCCATATCATGTGTTTAGGAGATTACGGTAGCATCAATGATTCATTTCATGTCATCATATTCACATCTAGCATGTGCATAATTATGATTCACTTGAAGCACAGTCCATAGGGGTTGTGTACCCACTAAGCTTTAGTAGCTCAACGTTTCGAAATGTGTTTTCGTACGTAGGTAAGTAGACGGACGAACGTGGAAGAGCACCATCATAGTGGGACTTCAGCATTGACCGGTTGTTAGAGTACAATTGCTAGATTAGTGAGCTAGGTATTCGTAGGACCATTTGTTGTAATGGTAACACTATTTTATTTAAGTTGTCAAGGTCAAATGTTTTGTTAAACTTGTATTTGGAGCTCTTATACTATTTTGGATTTGTTAAACTATTTTCGATATTTAAAGTTGTTTTAATTTATTATGCTATGGTTGACTTATTGTTTTAGACTTTATTGAAAATGCGAAAATTTTTATAAGAACGAGTTGAGTTATGGACCAAATATGACATCCGAGCTCGGGTTTTGCATAAAATGTATATAATTTTTAATTTTTAACTTTTTGTACCTTTTGATTTATTTTAATCGTAAATTTTAGTTTAAAATGTATGTACTTTTTATTTATCCATTTAATTAATATTTTAATATTGGTTACATTACCTTTTTGTTTTCATTGTATTCAAAGCATTATTTTACTCTCCAAAATATATTTTTTTAAAAAGGTATCTTCTGGCGATGATAGCCAATTACATATATACATGCATGCATGCACGCATTATAAAAACAGTATATTCCATCGTTTAGCAAATTGCATAATAAAAAATTCATGCAAGGGCAAATATTCTATTATGCTGTTCAAAGTCTATATACCAACAACAAAACCATGTCCGTTGCACAATGGCCGTGAGAATCTCTCAATTTTTTTTTCTTCGGGTTAAATTTTATCTTAATTAATTCAAATTAATCAGTATTACACATTTAATTTTAATTAATTCGAATTAATTAGTATTACACATTTAATTTTAATGGATTGAGACATTCAATAATTTTTTATATACAAAGCTTCAAACTCGAGGTCTTATTTAGATAATACTCCCTCTGTCTCATAAAAATTGTTCATTATTGACTTTTTTTGGTCAATTTTTTCCAATTTTGACTCACAATTATTTAAAAAATATTATTGATGAAAATATAAAAAATATATTTTAAAAACCTTTTTATCAAATTTTTTTTATATATGTCTTATAAAAATTAATTATTTAAAATATTTAATATAAATAGAGTCAAAATTTAAAAATTTTGACTTTTAAAAAGTCAATAATTGACATCTAAGATGAGACGGAGATAGTCACAAATTACCTACCACTTAGATCAACTCTATCGGTATCTTTCAATTTTCATTTATTAAACTATTGGGTTAATTACAACGAAGGGTACATTTGTTTGCTCTCAATATAAATTTGGTCATCGATTTTAAATCTCTTACGTTTTTAGATTGTAAACTTTTGGTCACTCTGACATTAAATATCGTTCAGGGTTGATGAAAAAGTAATATGATATAATATAAAAATAAATTACCTAAATAATCTCTAAACAAATATTTTATTTTAATTTAACCCTCAAAATTTAAAATTTTATCTTTTCACAATATTTAAAAAAAATCTCTTTCTTTAAAATTAAAGCATTTGACGGGAGGACTCGAACCTACGCAGACAATGTCCAACAAATTTTATATCTGTCACCTTAACAACTCGACCATAACGACTTTAAGATGCAAGAAAGACAATTTTAAAATTATTTATTTACACCCTATTCTTTGCGTTATGTTAAATTCAGAATTAAAAAGTGATAAACTAACAAGATATCAAGCTATGCATTATTTGCAGACACCTTAGCTATTAACCCTTTTTCCGTCGGAAATATCCTTCCTCCGATTATTCAGAATCGTCCACCCCACTTAGATAAAATTGGGTCCTTCAAAATTAGAACGAAGATCGATGAAGCGTTGTTTGTATATTTATTTTTAGGAGTTTTGTTTTTTATTATTTTTAATGTTGATGTGATTTTATATTAAGTAAATTGATCGATATTTTACTTATAGAGAAAAGAGTTAGAGTTTGGGTTAAAGATTTTTTAAAAAAGTAAAGTTATTTTTAGAAGATGGTAAAAATATAAAGTTTTAAAATTTAAAGAGATAAATTAAAGAAGAAATAAAAGTGAAATAATTGTTTAAGAACTATCTAGATAATTTATCATTTTTTTATTGTTTTAGATCATTTATCTGTCAACCCTTAACGACATTTAACGTCAAAGTTATTAAAAGTTTATAACCTAAAAATATAAGTGATATTATTGATTGATTTTAAAAATCGATGACCAAATTTATACCTAAAGCAAACAAAACTGACCTGTACGTTATTTAACCCTATAATTGTTTCCTCATTTTTGTATTACAAATAGCTAGTTTTGTCTATATATTATTAACGCTTCCTTGACCTTAGTATTGTCTCATTTTATATATATCCAACAATATCAAAATAAATTAAGTTTAGAAAATTATCATTTTTATAATAAATTTTAATTTTAATTCTACCTAAAAAGAAAGAGAATAAAGACTTTAAAGAAAGAAAGAGAATATTTCTATAAGATCTAAAATTTATAACCTAAAAAATATAAAAATAAAAATGAATAACTTAGTTAACAAATTTATTTGATACTCAAATTTATTATAAAGAGAGAAATATACTTATAATTATTATAAATAAATTTTTTTAATTTAATTCGAGTTGATCAAATATCTTAACTATAATTATGTGTCATGATTCATTCGTGAGCTGATCGTATGCAAGCAAATGAGCCGTTTCCAATCGTCAACTAATATATATTAACGTTAATGACGTTGGTATTTGAGACTGTATAAATATAAAACTTTTAGCACTAAAAGACATTTGAGTATCATTTAGGGCCTGGTAATAAGTAAAAGTGGACCCCACGATTAGCCGTGACAAGAGAAAGATCGCGAGTTATTTGAGTTAGATTTGGTTAAAATTCGATTCGATTGGACTCGATTCGAACTCGAATTCAATTTGGGTTTTTGACGAGCCGAGCTCAGCTACATGATACCCGATTCGAAAAGCTCACGAGCTACTCGAAAATATAAATATATTATTCTTTATAATTTAAAATATAAATTTCTAAACTTAAAACCCTAAAATCTAACCTTAAATATAAGTCTTAAACCCTAAATTAACAAATTTGAGTTTACACAACTTGTGCATCAAAGTTTTTTTCTCCATTAGACTTTAAATGAGACTTGAGAGATAAGAGTTATTCGAGTCTAACACGATCAAAGATCAGTCAATACTTGACTCAATTAGGCTAAAAAAAACTCAGTCTCAGACTCGAGTTCTTAACGAGCCGAGCCGAACTAAAAATTTTAGACTTTTTTAAAATTACTCAAACTCGACTCGAAATCTCAACGAACCGAACTTAACACTACTCAAACTCGACTCGACTCGTTTACACCCCTGCTCACAACATAAATAGAGCAGGCTAGGGTTTATTAATCTCAAATATCAGCAACTTATTCATATGTCAATTTATTATCCTCGTTTGCTTACTTTCGAAATTGTCAAAAATTAAATTACTCTATTTATTTTAAGAGGATCTGATTGGCTGTTTCGAAATTGAGAGGAACTCAAGGGATTCATATGTGAAGTTTGTCCAATTATTATTAATTAGAAAAAAAAATATACAATATATTATCAATTTTAATTTATATAATTTTTATTTTAAGGATTGATGATTTATTTTAAGGTTTATAGTTTTAGAGGTTTAGATTTTTTATTTTAAATTTAATGTTTAAAATTAAAATTTCAAATTTTATTTTTTGAGTTCTAAACGTATGCAAGGGTAGTTAAGATCAATTGATGTGTTCAAAATCAGTCCAATAGATAATCAGAGGCTCAATAACTTTTTTTAATACAAGTTAAAAAATAATAAAAAAAGAAAGATGAAACATAATAAACTTATTAAACTTCTGAATACCTATTAAATCGATTTTTAAACATCTTTAATAAAGGGTGCCTTTTATCCCCTCAAAAATAGAAAAAAATGTTATTTAACCCTTTAAATTTTATAAAATTATAAATTAATAAAATGATGAAAACTGAAATATGACATTTTACTTTTTCTATACATAAAATGATATAAAATCATAGCTGAAGTCAACCATTGGTCTACTTGGTCCCTATACTCTTAAGTATATATCACATTGCTCTCGTCTCTTAATTATATCTCATAATATCTCATGGTTATGTTTGGTTCACCTGTCTTGCATGTATGGTTAACAAGGAATGGGTTACATTTCTAAAGGAGAATTTACTAAAATACCCTTTTATTCTAATATAAAATATAAAACAATTAAAATTCAAATAAAATATTAAAAAATTAATTAATTCTAAAATAAAATGCTACTAAACATCTCAACCCTAACTACGATAGAATCAAAATCCTATCTTAAAAAAATTAATTAATTTCGAACTGTGTTTATAATTTTTTTTAGATAGGATTTTGATTCTATCGTAGTTAGATTGTGAATGTTTAGTAGCCTTTTATTTTAGAATTAATTAATTTTTAATATTTTATTTGAATTTTAATTGGTTTATATTTTATATTTGCATAAAATTATATTTCATATATATATATATATATATTTGATAGGTTAGATGCCATGTCATTTAAAATATATTATCATATGCATATGACATGTCATCATCGTTAAATTTTTAACGGTCCAATTATCATGATAGTTAAAAAATAAGTTATTTGTCAAAAAGATATAGGTTAAGGGCTAAATTTATCCCAAAAAAAAAAATAAAAGCTAAAATGATAAAAATTATAAACGTTAAGGGTTAAAATTATCTTTTATGTCAAAAAAAATAAGCATTCTATTACTTTCTCAAACATTGTACTGTGATAGCAAAAGACTTTTTTTTATAATAAAGCGCTAATAAATATTTTTAATTTAAATTATCAAATTTAAATTTATATAAAATAGAAATAAATAAATATTTTAACTACTCGATTAATTAAAGTATCTTAACTTTTTCTATGTATAAATCGTGGGGGTGAAGGAGCAATAAAAAATTGAGTAATTATCGATTAATTGACGTAATGAGATGAAACGTTAAATTCTTTAAATAAGATTAAGAGTATGAATCCTAACGTTACGAATAAAAATATTAGGTTTAGAGAGTGAACTTGTATTAGATTTTTACAAAATTTAATTTAGAGAGTGAACTTGTATTAGATTTTTACAAAATTTAATTTAAATTAATCGATTAATAAATTAATTATTAATTACTAAAACTGTGAGATAATTTAATAATCCATCATTTTACTTAAAAAAAACGTTTTAACCACACGAGTGGCAATACTAGAAGCACAAGAAATATCCATTTTAGATTTATTTTGTGCAAGGTAAAATTATAATCTAATAAAAATCTAACTGTTTTCTTTCTTAAACTCAAATTTTATTTGGAATTGGGTAGAGATCGAAAACGAATTGTTTGATTCGCATTATATTTGGTTTGATTATATTTGATTTAAATTTATTTCAGTTCAGTTTAGGTTTTGTTTGGTTTTAATTCAGGTTTACGGTGATTTTAGTTAAGGTAAAATCAATTGATTTTTGATTACTATAGGGTCGGTTGATTTTGGATCAGGTTAATATAGAGATGACAATATAATCTGAATCCGACTCGATCCGAAGAAAAAAAATCGATCTAAATACGATTAAAAAAAGTCTAAATCTGAATTCAAAAAATGGTCTGAGTCCTAATAGGAAGTGGATCGGATATGGATATTATCATGATCTAATCCGAATTCAATCTGAATCCATATCTGATATGAATTCGATCCATATATAAATCTGAATAAAAATATTTAAAATTCATAGATTTAAATATATATATATTGAAATCCTAATTAAGTTTATATACGATTAATGTTTTAGATGATTAATATCTTATAAAATCATATTTATGTTTTCTTCTTATTTTATAGGATTTTATTGAGTTTTAGTAAAAATAAAAAATAAAAGCTTGATAGTTATAAACTCTTCTCTCTGTCCAATGCTAATAGTTGAACGTTTTAATTATATTTTTAATTTATTTTTTTAGATTGTAATATCTATTAGACATTTTATAATTGTAATGTGGAAAATAGATATGCTAATAGACTAGTAAGATAATAGTAGTTTATTTAAGAATAATTTATTTATTGAGATTTTCTGTGCTATAAATTTAAATACATTTGTTTGATAAAAATTATTATTATTTATTTAAAGATATAGTTTGAGCTGTTACTTTAAAAAATAATTGGATTTGGACTTTCGGATTTAGACTTAGATTTTAGATATTTTATTGGATTGGACTTGGATTTATGTAAATGAACGTGGATTCTTTTAAAAGTCCAATTATTAATTGGATTAGACTTAATCTTTATAAAGTTCGAACCAAATCCGATTCATTATCATCCCTAAGTTAATATTGAGTTAATAGGACATCGATTGATTTCAGTCTAGTTTTCAGGCTAAATTAAGTTTTATTCCATATATATATATATATATAGATATGATTTTATATGGCCGATATATCTATTTTTTTAGGTAAATTATGCTATTATTAATATCTTATTTTTTCTTTATTTTAATGTCTTTTATTTTTTATTGCATTTTATTTGAGTAAAATTAATTTAAATCCATTCGATTTGTTGAAAACGATAGGAATCCGTTTCTAACTCAACTAAAATTCGAATTAATTCTAATTTATTTTAAATTTTGACATTTCTTTGGTAAATTGGATTTCAAGTTCAATTATGGCGATTATATTCAAATGTAATGTACAAAAGACTAGGCGTGAGCAAAACTCGACTCGACTCGAGATAAAAAACTCGACTCATTTTAATACTATTCGAAATTCCATAAACTTGAATCGACTCGAAAAAATTTCAAATTAAGTTCAAGTTACAAAAATGAAAATCGAATAACTCGAAATTTTTAATAATTATAAAGGTTAATTGCACATTTAACCCATGTAGTTTTATTTTCAATCCCTTCTTTTTTTATATTTTAATTTTCTTTTTTGTAATCCGGTCACGTTCTAGATTATTTTTTATTTTATTTAATAAAATTTTTATTTGTATCTTTTATATTATGTGTTTTGTTTTTTTAATTTTTATATTTAATTTATCATTATTTTCTGTTTAGTTTTAGTCTTACCTAGATAAAAAGAAAGTTATTAATAAAGTCTGTAATTTAATAAAATGACATATTCATACCTAAGGTATTTAATTGATGGTAATAATAATTTAAAATTTCCTTTTACACATATAAAAAATAATATAAAAAAATATGTATGTAAATTTAAAGAGAAAACCGTTTAAATTATAATAAAACTATATTATAGTATTATAAATAGTATAATTAAAATTTATACATAAATCGAAAAATCGAATCGACTCGAACTCGACTCGAACTTGTTAAAATCGACTCGAATCGAAAAAAGTTTAAAAAAAAGTTTAAACTATAAAATATGGTGACTCAACTCAAATAACTCGAAATTTTTTAACTCAACTCGACTCGACTCGCTCGAATGCTCACCCCTACAAAAGACATCAATTTGGACATAAAAAAATAATGGGAGAGAATATATATTTACATCATTCTATAGTAATATGATTAATTATTTTTATTGTTTGAACCATTTATAAATCCCAATTATTGTGACGATTATTTTAAAATTTAATGTACAAAAGACATCAATTTTGACAGAAAAAATAATGGGGGAATTTATACAGAAAAAATTTATATTATTGTATATGTAATATGATTAATTATTATTTTTTGTTTGAACAATTGATAAATCGCAAATATATCTCATCAAATAATTGCCGTTTACAAGTCTTTATTATTTGTACTTAGAGGGGAAAGGAACAACGAAGTTATCACTCCATTAATTATTTAAAGGACCAAAGACTAAAAAATGAATTCAAAATTTAATGGGTCGGGTTAATTTTTTTAAGTTAATTTCAAATTTTTATTAAGGGTGAAATCAGGTCGAATTCAAGTTTAGAGTAAAAAATAATTAACTCGTCCTAAGACTAAAAATGTAATTTTCTCTTATGATTTTAGAGATATTTTATAATAATATTTTTTTATATTTTTTATAATTAAGTCCTTAAAATTATTTTTTAAAATAAATCTCTAAAATTAATACAATTAAATCTTTAAAATTGTGATTTTATAAATCAAGTCAGATTTGGGTATATAATTTTAAATTGGATTAAATAAACTTGATTCGATATAAATTTAAATTTAATATAATTATTCTGAATTAAGATCGATAATATATGATATTATCCTTTAAGAAAAAAATTAAATTAAATCAATTCCTAAAACTACTACATTTAAGAAAAAAATCATCGATAATATATGATATAATTACCCTTTTTATGCGTACCAAAATTGAGAGTTTTATGCCAATAATCATTTAGTTTAGCGTTCCAATCTTGACGTTGTGGATGAAACAAACTAGATTTAGAAGATCTTTTCATAATAGATCTCTCTAATACTTGATTTAGATTAAGCGATCAATTCATTAAATATTTATTGTTATACAAAAAGGATCAAGAATTTTTATTATCTATCGATTGATTTAATAAGACAAAACGCTATATCCTTAAAAACGTTTAATGTTTAATCTTGACATTTCAAATAGTTTAAATTGGATTGCGAAGATTATTTGTATGTAAATTTATATAATATTTTATTTTGATTGATTAATTAATTAATCAAATATTAATAATGGTAAAAGAAATATAAATAGACATTGGCACCAAGGTAGGGTCTATTCAAGGATGACCATTTAATGTGTGTGTCCCAATAAACCGGCATTAGCAGCGACATAAGCACATGCATTTGTAATGTCTTAACACTCAATTTAGATTGGTATGGTCTTAACATGTAGCATGTGACCTTAGCTTAATCGTTTTAAAATTGAAATCATCATTTTGGAGAAAAAAAATAGAAATGATCGTTTGCTTTAAAGTCTTAAAACTGCTTTTCAACCATAATAAGCCTTTTTTTTCGGATAAATGAAAATAAGCCCTTTTTTTTGAATAAATGAAAATAATCCTTTTTTTAAGATGTAATAATCTAAAAATAACAAAGTAAAAATTATTAACTTTTGATCAGTTTAACATGACTTTTAAAAATTAAAGTAAAAGAATAATTTTAAAATATATTTTTAGATTATTTAGTTTAAAATAAGAGTATTAATATTGTTGTAAAATGTACTTTTAAGTTGAAAAAATGTTTATTTTATATATTTTTTTAAAAAAATATAAAAAGGTTGGTGATATAAACGAGGATATATGTATAAATATTTTTTTTAAAAATTAATTTTAAACTTTTGAAAAAAAACTTTTTAAACCCAGTTAAAAATTATTTTTGACTTAAAATATATATTTTTTTATTTTTATCTCGAACTAACTTTTAACTTGAAAAACTGATTTAAAAAAAAAAGTAATACATAACAATACCTTCATCAACTTTGTTTTTCCTTTAAAAAGTGTTAATTTATTTTGTCATTTAAATTTGTATTTATTATCTTCTAAAAATATGTTTTCCTCTTAAAATATATTCGAATAACTCAATTTAAATTATATAATTTTGACTGAAAAAATCTAAATAAAATTAAAATAATAAAATAGTAATTGCCAATTAAACTAATTTAAAAAAAATACTTGACTCAATTATATATCCATCTCTTACAATCGTATACAACTTTTAGGGAAAACTAACAATTAACCCCCAAAAAACTAAATGCTACAATCATAATTTGTGAAATAGACATGTCCTGGTTTTTCTTTATCTTTAGGAATTAATCATAACTGAGAAAAGCAATTAAAATCAAAGATGAAATGTTAAAAACTAAGGGGCTTCTATCGTATATTTTTAATATATTTTAGTGATCATTTGATGATTTTATAAAAATTTACAACGTTAGTTTTTTATTTCGATTCTATTAGTAGTCATAAAAAGATAAATTCACACACAATTGATAGTTGTTTACTAATGTAATCAAACCTGGATAACATAATAATCTATCTGATAGTTTGATTCGTTTACCACTTCTTTTTCACCCAATAAAACGACTCATTTAAATAAAAACAAAAAATTAAGAAAACTTAACATTAACGATATGTTAATTTCTATAAAAACATTTTTTACATCTTTGAATTATATGAGATTTTGATATAATAATTTTTATTATTAATTTTTTAAATATGTTATATTTGTAATACCTTCTATAACTTTATAATAACTATCACAACCCGGGTCTTGGGATTTGGTGTTGGGTTAACCCGATGTTAGGCCTCGTGTTTGGGTCTTAAAGTTTTGTTAGGCTTAGAGTTTAGCTTGGGCTTGGTTGAGCTTGAGTGAATGAAACCTTAGGGCATTTTGGTAAACCGATAAATGAGGAAAATGGAGGGAAAAGGATTGTTATTCTTCATATTGCAGAGGAGGTGATATCAATTATCACCCCCACTTTATTGCTTTCAACCTCTCTTTCTCAACCATTTTTCTTCTAATTTGTCATCTCTAAAGGTTGAATCTTGGGTTTTAAAAACAGGAATAACGTTTTGCTGCTTGAGGAGTGTGTTCAGCTTGGGAAGATCTATCCAACAAGGTAAGTTTGATTTTAAGTGAGGGAAGATGAGGGTTTAAAAGGGTTTTGTGGTAAGAATGAGAATAGGGTTTTAGGGATATTTTAGGGTGATTAAAGATTCATTTTAGCTTCTTTAAATCATCCAAATAGTGCAGTAACCTCTTGGTAATTTTCCTTGTAGTTGGAGAGCAAAGAGAACCATCAAGAATCTTGGACAAGGAGAAAGTTTGAAGGGTTAAAAGATTGGTTTCTTCAACTATTTTTGGAGATTGATACACTTTCAAATCTTATATTTTTTATGTGCATCATCTTTATATGCATGTTTGGTCAGTATGTGTTGAATTATGGTAGAAGTTTAGAGCTTGAATACATCAATGGTGATTTATCATATGAACGTTACTTTGGGTTAAAATTGATTAGAAATACACCTAAATACTCTTAATAACATGTAGGAACATTTCTAGATTGATATGATTGAATTTGGGGTCGAAACACGGGAATTATGAGCTCCAGACTATGTTTTACAAGCTTCGGTACCGATACACGAACTTGAGTACCGGTACACCCCTCTAGTAACATGAGAAATTTCTCTCAAGGGTATTGGTACGGCCATGGGGTGTATAGATACGGGGTCGATAATTCAAATTCAAGTGATCGTTTTTTGTATCAATACGCCAAGAGGTATATCGGTACGGGCTTGGGACCGATACTCAATATATGAGTATCGATACTGGATATCGGTACGTTAGGTAAGTGTATTGGTACGCCATGTTGGGTAATTTTCATCGAATGTAAAGTTGGTACCAATACGCAGGTGTGGATCAGTACGCCTCAAAGGGATATCGGTACGGTAGGGGTCCATATTGGTACCGCTAGAGTAATCTGTCCTAGGTTTTAAGGTTTGAGTTTTGGGGTTCAATAATTTATGCTATGAGTTCTTATGGGTTAATTAAGATATAAATTGAATATTAAAACTTGGAACTGGTGTCTTTGATGATGATATGATAATTGTGCCTCATATGCTTGGTTTTGGGTTGGTCGTTGTATAGAGTGGTATGAGGATCCTTGTTGGATCATCTTGTGTGGTTGAGTCTTTGTTTGGTGGGACCCAGATACCCAATGAGATTTGTATCACAATAAAGATCATTCGCTGTGAGATTCCGGGTGATGTATTGAAGGTCATCCGATGTGCGATTCTGGATAAGTGCATAAAAGTTCTAATTTTCATATTATATTCCCTCTCAATTATTGTTAGTAATGAACAGATTTAATAGCAATAAAAGATAATTCTGCATATTTTCTATACTTCCGCATCCAAGCACTTAAATTATTCTTTTATACATTATTTGATATAAAACATGTACGGTTAATTATTTTTTTCTTAGACATGAAATAAACCTATAGGTAATGCATATAATATTGATGGATGTTGGAAGCTAAAACTGCAGATAAGCACCCGCCTTGGCTGCACATTGACTATTGTGGCAGTAGAATAAAGATGACAACTGATGCTCGATAGATAGAGAATAAAGTACTAGTTCCATAAAAGAGACAGAAACGAGAAAAGAAAGATTTAAGCCATGGTTAAAGTCAACGGAAGTTAAAGAATCTTAGAAGGAGTGTAACACCCTCAAAAGGACATAGGAGGAATCATGACGAATTGATAATAAAGTTGACTAATTGATAGTCAAATTGTGTAATGGAGGGATTTAATTGAATCAATAAAAAGGTAAAAGGGACTAAATTGAAGTGACTTGAATAAAATAAAAATGGAATTAGAAGATTGCATGGTAAATATAAGGATTCCCTAGACTACCCTTCTTAATAAACTAAGCTTAGTTATAACTAAGGGTCAAATTGGTCTTTTAAACCTCATTAATGAGCAAAGAAAATCAGCCTTTCTTCCTCATTTCCTTCCCCCATTTTCACGTGAGAAAGAAAGAAAAGAAAGAGAGGAGAGAAAATTTCTATGTAGGGTTAAGGAAGCTAGCTTGAAATCCTTGCATGGTTAAGCAAATAAGCTAGAAAGTCGAGTCTAAAGGTCTTGGTAAGCTTCTTTTTCATAATCGAAAATTTTAGAGGTTTTAAGCTTTTGGAATTTGACTATTCTATGTTCTCATGATTGGATTAGGTTGTAAGAAGACTTAATTTAAAGATAGTATTTATTTGGTTATGGGTTTTTGAAGCATGAAGAAATATGTTAGAAAACTTAGAATTTGAAATTTGTAAATGTATTAATTGTGTTAATTGATTTGATAAGTTGATGAAAAGGGGATTATTTGATGTTAATTTTGTGTTTAAAGTGCTGGAAATTTATGAAAATAAGTTTGAGATTAGGAATTAAGGCTATGAAATGAAAGTTAGCCGATTTTACCTAGAAAATACAATTCTGGGTAGCCACTTTGGAAAAATTCCTTAGGTCGAATTTGAGTAAATTAGAGTCTGAAATTTTGCACTAGAATATTCTCATGTATCTAGTTTATAAGAAAATTTACATAACCTCAGTTGGAGTTTTGTAGAAAAAGTTATAAGCCTTTTCGTAAGGGCTGATCGAGAAGTCCCGAATCTAGACAAATCCGACTTTAAACAAATTCTGGTATTGATTGGTTAGGAATTAAAATGTTAGGTTAATTTTTTCGTGCAGGGGGTATCGATACCGGTAGCCCATGTATCGATACCCATGATGGAAAATGAGGCTGTAACACCCGACCCGGATGTCACATTGGGCCTCCGGCCCAAAACCTGTAATCCAAAATTTCTTTCCAAAGCCCATCAAATAAAATCAAAATCAAATTCAAATCCAAATACGATTCAAAATCCATTTAAGTTAAAACGCAAGCCAAAAATAGTATAAAGTAATCGGAGCTCCAAATATTACAAACCATTAAAACATTCGACCCAAATTAAAATAACAGAGTTACATTACATAGGGTTCGACATAGTACAAGCCCACTAAATCTAACACATGTACTCTGACAACACGGTGGATGCTAAAATCTGAACCTTGATGGTGCTCCACGAACCGGATTCACCTAACCTACGCACGAAAACATATTTCGAACGCTGAGCTACGAAAGCTCAGTGGATACGCCGAACTCGGCCAACATCATGCATATCATAAGCAGTAAAATATAACATATAAAAATATCGTACATGATATGATGATCTAGCATGCTTGCCTACCACATGGCATAAACAATGCATAATATCGCACACAACATAAGCATATCATATCACAAATAACACACAAGAGTGAGGCCCGCGTCCACATAGCATCGGGATCCTACACTCAGGATTGAGGCCGCCCTCAAATCCTATGCCCGGAATGCTACATCGGACATCTTCGAACGAGGCCGCCCAACGTTCGGAAAGGGGTGGAGGCCGCCCAACCAACCCCATGCTCGGAATTTTACATCGAACATCTTCGAGTGAGGCCGCTTAACACTCGGAATAAAAGTCTTCAAACATCATCCGGCATGTTACATCGGATGGCCTTCGACGTGTTGCAACACTTATGGATATCCGGATTTCCATCAAACAAGGACTCGAAACACATAAATGATCCACCTAGGATCCTCACATCAAAACACATCAAGACTTAACATGATTTAGTCATTCGGGGTTTAATACGTCAATCTTGTGTTAACCATTCATTTCGTTAATTATAAGATTCATTATAACCTTTAATTCTCTTATCGAACCTCAAACGAAGCTTATCTTGTTAAGTTCTTGCAGGGGTATCGATACCCTTATATGGGGTATCGAACCACCCTGCCTCGATACCCACCCAAAGAAGAAATCGAACCATGGGTATCGATACTGGTATCGATACCCTTTGACCATTTCCAAAGTCAACAAAAAGGGGATCCTCCAGCATCGATACCGGCATCGATGCCATTATGCCACTGGAGGTCCCGGTATCGAACCATGGTTTGATACACCTGGTCACTTAGCCTAGTTCCACTCGTGGGTATCGATACTGGTAGCCCGTGTATCGATACCCCCTGCACGAAGTGCAGGTCTGCACTTAGAAAATTCCTAGGATTCATTCCCAAACTCGATCCAATCAGTTCCAAAGTGTTTCTATTCATTTCTAGAGATGATTAAGGCATTTTAACATAATTCCAAATCATTTAACATCCAAATTCGAAATCCACCATTAAAGCATGCCAAGCACAAATCAAGCACACACATACATCAACATCTATATGCATGCAACTACCATGATATGTATGATGTAAAGAACGAGTTGGGAGTACCAACCTTGAGCTAAAACAGCAACAAACTCGAGCTCCACACCACTTCAAGCTTTTCCTCTTCCAAAGCTTGATGATGGTTCACAAGCCTCTTTCTCTACAAGAGAAAGATTAAGAACGGATTAGAAACTTCTTGGGATGTTTCTTGATCCTAAAACACTAGGAAAAACTCATAATACAAGCCCTCAACACTCAAACCCGGATTGCACCCTAAACCCCCACTTAAACCTTCATCCTCACCAAAACTACCAATCTTTACTTCTTTTTAAAGATCTCTAACAGCCCTACAACTTCTTCTCTTGCACCAAAATGAGATTGCCACACAAAACTCTAAAGATCTTACCTTTTGCTCTTGAGATTGATGGAAGAAAAGATGTAAACAAGGGAGAAAGAGTGGTGACTTCACTCCTCAAATTTTCTCTACAGAAAATCAAACCACCTGTCCCCCCTTACCTTGTCCTACACAAGGGAAAGGACCAAAAAGCCCCCAAACTAACACTTGGGCTCAAGGCAACTCAACACTAAGGCCCAAAACTACTCAAACCCGGGCCTAAAACCGAGGCCCAACACCACGGGTTAACCCGACACACTAAACCGAGAACCCGTGTCGTTACAACTCTCCCCTCCTTAAAGAAAATTTCGTCCTCGAAATTTACCTGTCAGGAAGAGATGAGGATACTGAGCTCTTTAACTCCTCTGTCTAAGATTCCAATAGGTCTTTCCTCGTAAGTCAAATCTGCATTGACTTCTATTTCCTCAAGCTGAACCACATGCGATGGATCGGAACGGTAACGTCTCAACATGGACACGTGGAGCACATCGTGTATACGTGCCAACTATGGAGGTAAGGCAAGCCGATAAGCTACCGGTCCAACCCTCTGAAGAACCTCATAAGGCCCTATGTACCTTGGACTTAACTTCCGTTTACGACCAAACCGGATGATCCCTTTCCACGGAGATACTTTGAGAAACACTTTCTCACCAAGCTCATACTCGATGTGCTTACGCTTCTTATCCGCATAAGCCTTCTGTCTATCAAAAGCTGCTTGCAACCTCTCTTTGATGATCTGAACTTTTTCTTCGGTTTCCTTAACAAGCTCTGAACCCACTATCTTTCTCTCATTGAGCTCTGTCCAACACAAAGGTGTCCTACACCTACGCCCGTACAAGGCCTCAAAAGGAGCCATCTTGATGCTTGACTGATAACTGTTGTTGTAAGCAAACTCTACCAACGGTTACTGCTCTTCCCAACTACGGGCAAAGTCCACAGCACAACACCGAAGCATATCCTCCAAGATCTGGATAACTCTCTCAGACTGTCCATCGGTCTGAGGATGGAAAGCTGTACTGAAGTGCAACTTAGTATCTAAAGCCTCGTGGATAGACCTCCACAACCTCGCCGTGAACCTCGGATCTCTATCCAATATGATCGATGAAGGTACACCATGTAACCTCACGATCTCCTTTATGTAAAACTGAGCCAACTTTTCTAAACTGTAGTTCATCCTTACCGGTAAGAAGTGAGCCGACTTGGTTAACCGGTCAACTATAACCCATATAGCATCATGTTTCCTCAACGTCATCGGTAACCCGGTGACAAAGTCCATGGTCACTCGATCCCACTTCCATTGTGGAATCTGGATAGGCTGAAGCAAACCTGAAGGAACCTGATGTTCCGCTTTCACTTGCTGACACGCTAGACACCTGGTCACAAACTCTAACACATCTCTTTTCATGCATGGCCACCAAAAGAAAGAACGAAGATCTTGATACATCTTGTTACTACCCGTATGAATAGAAAACGGACTACGGTGAGCTTCTCTCAAGATACGATCCCTTAGATCCTCTAAAGCTGGAACACACAACCGACCTTGAAAGTACAAGAACCCACCATCTCGTACCTCAAAGTCTGACAACTCACCTCTCTGAACATCCTCTAACTGAGCTACCAACTCCTCATCTAACACTTGTGCTATCTTGATCTCCTGGACGAACGTGGGCTCCACACGCAACTCTGCCAGCAAACCTCCATCATCTATCATCCTAAACCGAGCAAACAAAGCTCTCAAGTCCAACATGGACTTCCGACTCAAAGCATCGGCGACCACATTCGCCTTGCCAGGATGATACTCTATGACACAATCATAGTCCTTCAACAACTCTATCCACCGACACTGTCTCAGATTCAACTCCTTCTAGGTAAGTAGATACTTTAAACTCTTGTGGTCGGTGTAGATGTAGCATTTCTCCCTGTAGAGATAATGCCTCCAAATCTTCAAAGCGAAGATAACCGCCGCAAGCTCAAGATCATGTGTAGGATAGTTCTACTCATGGGGTTTCAACTGTCTCGAGGGGTAAGCAACCACCTTACCCTCTTGCATAAGCACACAACCTAACCCATTCAAGGAAGCATCACTAAACACCACATAATCTTTCCCCGGTTCCAGTTGCGTCAAGACCGGAGCCTCTGTCAGATAAGCCTTAAGCTGCTCAAAACTCTATTGTCTCCTTTCATTCCACACAAAAGGAACATCTTTCTGGAGCAACTTGGTCAAAGGTGGCGCTAAGATAGAAAAACCCTTAACAAACCTCCTATAGTATCCGGCAAGCCCAAGAAAACTATGGACTTCCGCTACATTCCTTGGTGGTTTCCACCCCACCACAGCCTAGATTTTCTAGGGATCAACTCGGATTCCATCCGCTGCAACTATGTGGCCAAGAAACGCCACCTCAGACAACCAAAACTCACACTTACTGAACTTGGCGTACAGACGCCTATCCCTCAAAACCTGAAGAACAGCCCTTAGGTGGTAGTCATGCTCCTCCTCTAAGCGTGAATACACTAAGATATCATCGATGAACACAACCATAAACTGATCTAGATACGGATGAAAGATCCGGTTCATCAAGTCCATGAAAGCTGCAGGTGCATTCGTGAGCCCAAACGACATCACTAAGAACTCATAATTCCCGTACCGCGTCCTAAAAGCGGTCTTTTGGACATCCTCTTCCACCACCTTCAACTGGTAGTACCCTGACCTCAGATCTATCTTAGAAAACACACGAGCACCCCTCAACTGATCAAACAGGTCATCGATCCTAGGTAAAGGGTAACGATTCTTGATCGTGACCTTGTTGAGCTGACGGTAGTCGATGCACATCCTCATCGATCCGTCCTTCTTCTTCACGAACAAAATCGGTGCTCCCCACGGTGACACACTCGGTCGGATAAAACCCCTATCAAGCAACTCCTAGATCTGTTGCTTCAACTCTCTCATCTATGCCGGTGCCATACGATACGGCGCTATGGACACCGGTGCTGTACCTGGCAAAACCTCTATCCGAAACTCCAACTCACGGTCGGGTGGTAAACCGGGCAACTCCTGCGGAAACACATTTGGGTACCCATAAACTGTCCTCAAACTCTCTAAAGTTGGACTCTCAACACTCACATCTACTACGTGAGCTAAGAAAGCCTCACAACCCTGCTGGATCAACCTCTGAGCTGACAAAGCTGACAAACATTCGCTAAACATGGGTTTCTCTCACCCCTTACAACAAGCTTAGAACCATCAGCTACTCGAAGCTTCAAACTCTTAGATCTGTACCCCAAACTCGCATCATGCTCGAACAACCAATCCATACCAAGGATTGCGTCGAACTCCTGAAACGGTAAGACCATAAGATCGGCCGGGAAGATAAAACCTTGCACCTCGATCGGACACCTCCGATACACCTTATCTACTAACACATCTAACCCCAACGGGCTGGTCACACGGACTCCTACCTCTAGATCCTCCGCTGGTAACCCCCACTGCTCCGATATCCCACTACGGATATACGAGTGGGTAGATCCCGAGTCCACAAGATCAACTATAGGAACAGAGAACAAACTGAACGTACCTGAGATCACATCTGTCGCAGCACAGTCCTCTTGTGCTCTCGCCGCATACTGTCTTGCCGGTGCTCTAGTAGTGGATTGAAAGGTGCCTCCTGACGCGTGGCTAGCTCCGCCACGTGAAAACCCACGAACCCTCTGAGCCTGGAACACGGTCCTCTGTGCCTGACCTGGTGGTGACGTCAAAACCTCTGGGTAGTCCCTTACAAGATGATCTGATGACCCACACTGAAAACAAGCTCTGGCATTGCCCCAACACTCTCCTCAGTGGGTCCGACCACAACGTCTACAAGTCTGAAAACTGACACTCCTCTGTAAACTCTCTGGGCCCCCAGCAGAAGAAGACACAAACTGCCTCCTACGTCCCACTGACTCCGATCTCTGGTTCGACCTCGAACCCTGATTCACTGCTCCTCTACTCTGGTTCCAACGGCTCTTACTCCTACCGGACCGAGACTGAGAGTTACCCACGTGACTCTGACTAGCCCCACCGGTGACTGGCCAACAGACGGCCCATAGGTCAAACCCTGAACCTGCTCCAACGACTTGGCATTGGCAGCCAACTCAGAAAACACCTTAGGCCATGCAGTGAGATAAGTCTGGATCTCCTTCCTCAGACCTCTCAAGAACCTCTTACATCTCATCTTCTCTGTAGCAACAAGCTCTGAAGCATACCGGCTCAACTGAAGAAACTCCTGCTCATAAGCAAAGACCGAACGGTTCCCCTGAACAAAATGGGTAAACCGCTCCCTCAAGGTGTCGATGTGAGTCTCACCCACATACTTGCCCTCAAACTCCTCAAGGAAGTCCTCCCACTTAGGACGATGAGGATACCAACCTTGCTCAACTGTCTCCCACCACTCTCTCGCGTTGCCCTTCAGAAGCGACAACACACACGACAGCTTGTCCTCTGACCTCAGCCTCATTTGTCTCATTATCCACCTGGTGTCATGCAACCACTGATCAGCCTGTACGGGATTGTCCTGCCCCGTACCAAAGAAGTCCACAGCTCCCTGTCTTCGCACCCTCTCAACCGTTGCCTCACGAGGCGTAGAAGATGGCCTCGGTATAGCTCTCACTATCCTGCGCGGAGTACGGTTCAACTAAGCAAAGTAGTTGGCCCCTTAACCAACCGCATCATCCGATGGCACCTCCTCATCGGGCTCATACTCATAGTCGGAGTCTTCTCCACGAGAACCCTGGCTTTCCTCCTGATCCCGCACACGTCTCGACATACTTAACCACCTCTGCACGAACAACGACAACAACAACAAACAAGAGTACACCATCAGAATTTTAGCTTTAAAGAAAGTACGATATCGACTCGTGGGCATGTACTTGTCTAACACCTATATAACACACTAGACTCCCCCGGGGACTTCCTAGAACCGACTCAACCTAAGCTCTGATACCACTAAATGTAACACCCGACCTGGATGTCACATTGGGCCTCCGGCCCAAAACCTGTAATCCAAAATTTCTTTTCAAAGCCCATCAAATAAAATCAAATTCAAATCCAAATACGATTCAAAATCCATTTAAGTTAAAACGCAAGCCAAAAATAGTATAAAGTAATCGGAGCTCCAAATATTACAAACCATTAAAACATTCGACCCAAATTAAAATAACAGAGTTACATTACATAGGGTTCGACATAGTACAAGCCCACTAAATCTAACACATGTACTCTGACAACACGGTGGATGCTGAAATCTGAACCTTGATGGTGCTCCACGAACCGGATTCACCTAACCTACGCACGAAAACATATTTCGAACGCTGAGCTACGAAAGCTCAGTGGATACGCCGAACTCGGCCAACATCATGCATATCATAAGCAGTAAAATATAACATATAAAAATATCGTACATGATATGATGATCTAGCATGCTTGCCTACCACATGGCATAAACAATGCATAATATCGCACACAACATAAGCATATCATATCACAAATAACACACAAGAGTGAGGCCCGCGTCCACACAGCATCGGGATCCTACACTCAGGATTGAGGCCGCCCTCAAATCCTATGCCCGGAATGCTACATCGGACATCTTCGAATGAGGTTGCCCAACGTTCGGAAAGGGGTGGAGGCCGCCCAACCAACCCCATGCTCGGAATGTTACATCGAACATCTTCGAGTGAGGCCGCTCAACACTCGGAATAAAAGTCTTCAAACATCATCCGGCATGTTACATCGGATGGCCTTCGACGTGTTGCAACACTTATGGATATCCGGATTTCCATCAAACAAGGACTCAAAACACATAAATGATCCACCTAGGATCCTCACATCAAAACACATCAAGACTTAACATGATTTAGTCATTCGGGGTTTAATACGTCAATCTTGTGTTAACCATTCATTTCGTTAATTATAAGATTCATTATAACCTTTAATTCTCTTAAAGATCTCTAACAGCCCTACAAAAACTACCAATCTTTACTTCTTTTTAAAGATCTCTAACAGCCCTACAACTTCTTCTCTTGCACCAAAACAAGATTGCCACACAAAACTCTAAAGATCTTACCTTTTACTCTTGAGATTGATGGAAGAAAAGATGTAAACAAGGGAGAAAGAGTGGTAACTTCACTCCTCAGATTTTCTCTACAGAAAATCAAACCACCTGTCCCCCCTTACCTTGTCCTACACAAGGGAAAGGACCAAAAAGCCCCCAAACTAACACTTGGGCTCAAGGCAACCCAACACTAAGGCCCAAAATTACTCAAACCCGGGCTCAAAACTGAGGCCCAACACCACGGGTTAACCCGACACACTAAACCGAGAACCCGGGTTGTTACAGAGGCTATTGAGTAGGGGTATCGAAACGGATTTCGATACCAAACCCTCCTGTGACATCATCAATTCGAACTCGTATCGAAGCAGACAATCCCCTTTCGTTGACCTTAAGGTTGGTCAAAGAGTATCGGTACCAGTATCGATACCATTGTTTCGATACCCTTTTTGGGTGGGTATCGATACAGGGTATTTCGATACCCCACCTAGGAGTATCGACATCAATCATTTCTAATAGAGATCCGAACTTTGCATCACGATTTTGGAAGTCTTTGTAGAAAGCTCTTAGAACTAAAGTGCATCTTAGCACTGTTTTCCATCTACATTCTGATGGTGAGTCTGAAAGAGTGATACAAGTATTGGAATATATGTTGCGTTCTTGTGTCATAGATTTTGGAAAAAAATTGGTAAAAGTCTTTGCCCTTGGTAGAATTCGCTTATAATAATAGCTATCAAGCTTCTATTCAGATGGCTCACTTTGAAGCTTATACGGGAGGAAATGCAAAACTCCTTTGTGTTGGTTTGAATTGGGAGAGAATAAGGTTTTGGGACCTCAAATGATTTGGGAAACTGAGGAACAAATTCGAGTTATCCATGATCGATTAAAACAAGCCTTCGATAGACAAAAGGCTTACGCAGGCTTTGAAACAGAGAGACATTCAGTATGATGCTGGAGACAAGGTTTCCTAAAAGTTTCTCCTTGGAAGAAAGTCTTTAGATTCGGGAAAAAGGGAAAGCTTAGCCTTCGGTTTATTGGACCTTTTGAAATTGTTGAAAGAATTGGTCCCGTGGCTTACCATCTTACATTCCCTAGTGAGTTTGATAAGATCCACAATTTCTTCCATGTCTTCATGCTTAGAAACTATAGATCCGATCCTTCTCATGTTTTGGAACCGGAAGAACTATAATTGAATCCCGATTTGTCTTGTGAAGAAGAATCGGTCCGGATCCTTGAATGAGAATTTAAAAGACTTCGAAACAAAAATGTTTCCTTGGTAAAAGTCCTTTGGATGAATCACAAGAAGGAAGAAACTACATGGGAACCCAAGGTTTTAATGAAAGAGCAATATCCGCATTTGTTCCCCTCAGGTAAATTCGAGGGCGAATTTCTTTTTAAGAAGGGGAGAACTGTAACACCCTCAAAAGGGCTTAGGAGGAATCATGACCAATTGATAATAAAGTTGACTAATTGATAGTCAAATTGTGTAATGGAGGGTTTTAATTGAATCAGTAAAAAGGTAAAAAGGACTAAATTGAAGTGACTAGAATAAAATAAAAATAGAAAAAGAAGATTGCATGATAAATATAAGGATTCCCTAGACTACCCTTCCTAATAAACTAAGCCTAGTTATAATTAAGGGTCAAATTGGTCTTTTACACCTCATTAATGAGCAAAGAAAACCAACCTTTCTTCCTCATTTCCTTCCCCCATTTTCACGTGAGAAAGAAAGAAAAGAAAGAGAGGAGAGAAAATTTCCATGGAGGGTTAAGGAAGTTAGCTTGATATCCTTGCATGGTTAAGCAAATAAGCTAGAAAGTCAAGTCTAAAGGTCTTGGTAAGCTTCTTTTCCATAACCGAAAATTTTGGAGGTTTTAAGCTTTTGGAATTTGAATATTCTATGATGTTCTCATGATTGGATTAGGTTGTAAGAAGGCTTAATTTAAAGATAGTATTTATTTGGTTATGTGTTTTTGAAGCATGAAGAAATAGGTTAGAAAACTTGGAATTTGAAATTTGTAAATGTATTAATTGTGTTAATTGATTTGATAAGTTGATGAAAAGGGGATTAGTTGATGTTAATTTTATGCTTAAGGTGTTGGAAATTCACGAAAATAAGTTTGGGATTAGGAATTAAGGCTATGAAACGAAAGTTAGCCGATTTTGCTTAGTAAATGCAATTCCAGGTAGCCACTTTGGAAAAATTCCCTAGGTCGAATTTGAGGGAATTAGATGCTGGAATTTTTCATTAGAATATTATCATGTATCTAGTTTATACGAAAATTTACGGAACCTCAATTGGAGTTTTTTAGAGAAAGTTATAAGCCTTTTCGTAAGGGCTGATCGAGAAGTCCCGAATCTGGACAGACCCGACTTTAAACAAATTCTGGTATTGATTGGTTAGGAATTAAAATGTGAGGTTAATTTTTTCTTTTAGAGGATCTTCTTAGATTTCTAAGGGTATAAAATAAGCCCAAATCGGATATGGGAGCTAGGAGATATGATCAATTTTCTAAAGGGTAGCAAAGTTGTCCCTAATGAACAAATGTGATGTTTATATTTGTTAAGCATGTGAACACTTGAATTTAAGTGACTTTGATATATTCTAATGAATTCCAATGTGTATATGGTTTGCTAGAGAGCCCAAAGGAAGATAACAAAGGAAAGGAAAGGCAAGAGCTTGCAAGGAGAAAGGGGAAATGGATCACCATCTACAATCCTTGAGTGCTTGGAACCATTAGTGAGTGTGGCAAACTTTAGTGTTAGGACATAGGTCCTAACCATCCTTTTTTTATTTGATTTTTCATGTAAATGGACTAATCTTATATTCGATAAAAAGGGAAGGAGGCTTAATGTTAAATGACTTGTATGATACCATGATTCTATGCTAGATTGCTAGAACTAGCTTAGTACATTTGCATAGCTCGGAAATGCCGAGGCAAGTTATGGCATGCGACTACGAGATGTCAGGTATGTGAATCATGCATGAAGCATGTATATAATGATATGAGCATTGGTTTGATAACATGATGTGCATATTTGTTGCTATTATGATGTACATGTCTTTGGTAAGATGTTATAGATACTTGCTATTGGCGATATGAATTGGATTAATATGAATTGAACGATGACTAAAACAATATTGAAAATGTTATTGAGACTTGGTCGATAGTTGGTCATAGGTAGTACGGTATACCTAGGGTCTGAGCTCATTGTTTAGTACTTCGGTACTCTTGTTTAGTACTTCGATACTCTTGTTTGGTACTTTGGGTACCTTTGATTGGTGGTTAGTCACCATTTTTTAGATACCATGGGTATCTCTTTTTAGTGCCTTTGTGGTACTCTTGTTGACTCACTTACCGTGTCTAACTATACCAAGGCATCACACGAAATTAAATTGAAAGACTAAAGCTTAAATGTGAAATTATGTGTACATGTATTTGCTCATGAATCATTGGAACTTGGTCATGAATTTTCTATAGAGCATTGAAATGGAATTGTTGCTATGATTAGAACTTGAATAAGAAATTGCTAATGATATTTGGAATGAATATATGGCTATAAGTAGCCCTTGATATGAATTGGTCTATGAAAGCTTGAGAAATGGAAATTGACTATTGATTCGTATGCATCAAATATGTTAGCTAATGCATGAGCATATAGATTGTGAAATTGAATTGTATGCTAGAAGTATGATGAACATGAGAAGCATGATACTTGATGATTGATAACCCTTGTATATTGCTTGATTTATTGCTATGAATTGATTTATTTGCTTAACTGAAGCATGTCATATTTGTTATTGAATAATGTCTAAATTGGTTAGACTTAGGGCTACCTCACTAAGTACCTAATAATTACTTACCATCGTTGTTTCCTCCTTCCAAAAAACAACAGGTTATCGAGCCAAGGAGTCGGATTGATTTCGATTTCAAGCAAGCACCACAAGCAAGCAAAGTATGGTATTTTTTTAATTTCTGTTAACTCCTAGATTATGGTGGCATAATGATCACATTTTAATTAGTTCCATGCATTTGAGATTTGGCTTATGGTTTGTATATGTTAGCCTTTGATATTTGTATTTGGTATGTAAGCCTTAAGGCCAAGTGTGTGATCATGCTAGCTATTGCATTTTGAGACTATGATCATGTATTGTTTAATGGTCCTCATCTAGAGTAATTTGGCAATATGAAAATATGGAGCTAAATGGGTTGATATGTAAGCCTTAGGGCTATGTTATATTTATGTTAGTTGCTTTAGGTAAATTGGAATGGCATAGTGCTAGCTTAGATAATGAATTGATTAAATAAAATGAATGATATGCATATTGGCTTGAATAATGATTTGATTAAAGAACTTATAATTGATAAGTTCACTATTGGTGTCTAACATGCTAGAATCACCCCTTAATGTTTAAGGTTGAAGTGAGGCTAAGTATGAGCCTTTTGGGGTATGGCTTGAGTGAATTAGAACCTTAGAACCTGCAAAATCGTGCAGGGGTATCGATACCATTTCTATGCGTATCGATACCCCCTTGAAAAGCCTGAGTATGAATGGCAGGTGTTTCGAAACACCTAGCCTCCGTTTCGATACTAGAACCTCTAGTGGTGAAATTGGTTCGATACCCGATTCGATACAGAATCGTCGAGTGTACTCCTCGATTCTATACTTGTATCTAATCAGGCTATCCTAGCCTTAAGTCAATGAGTCAACGAGTCAACGTATCGAACTGTGTTTCGATACCCTCTGTTTCGATACACTATATAGGTGTTTTGATACCACCTATTTCGATACCTCTCTATAGGAGGTATCGATACCCCAGATAATTTGGTTCAATGATTTGAAACTATGTTAAGAGTGGTTAACAAGTAATGTAAGAAAGTTGCTAAACCAATGAGTTTGGTTAAAGATCTCACCTTATGTTTAGTGGTCCCTAACTATTAGATAAAAGTTCAGGATCGAATAACTTGATAAAATATGATTGAAATATGAAGTAAGCTTAAGTTTGAAAAAGTTTAAATTGGTCTCGAATATGAAGAGTATTACATGTAATTTTCTTATAATAACATACAAATATTTGAAATGTTCTAGAAACGAATCACAAGTTCGGTTTGTTACAAGTTTATAAGTCCAGACGACATTCCCGTCTCCTAACCCGGGGCGAGAGTGTCACAGCTTTATTGATATCAGAGCTTTCAGTAACGTGATTCTCGGACCGAAACGAATGTGCATGCATCATATAGGATTAACTATGTCAACTAGGAGTTTTATATACCGTACTTGTTTGTGTTCTTACTTATTTGAATAATTTTTGCCTACCTTTTGTAGTATGGTTGACACCTACTGCTCCTGTTAATACTACACCTAGTAGGGCACCTATTGAGAGACTAGTCCGATATCGAGCCAATACTTTTGCGGGTGTTAATGAGGAAAAGCCCGATGAACCAGAGCAGTGGTTAGAAAGGACCACCCAAATTTTGACTAAGAAATTGCATTACTCCGATGAGCACAAGCTTGAATGTTCAATCTCGCTTCTAGATGATGAAGCCTTGAGCTGGTGGGAAACTACGATCTTGATTGTTCTTACTGACTCCATCACTTGGGACTTCTTTGTAGAGGAGTTCAAGAAGAAGTATATCAGTGAACAATATTTAGCTGAAAGAAGAAGACGGTTCTTGTACTTGTAGCAGGCTAATAGAATAACCCGGGGCGACACTCCCGTCTCCTAACCCGGGGCGAGAGTGTCACAAGTAGTAAAATTAGGAAATAGAATAAAAAATTTTAATTTAATATGCAAACTTATTCTATTCCTTTTAGAACTCCAATTGTTTATGGAAGACTTTAACCTAGGCTTGGCTTATATAAAGAAAACCCTTAGGTCTCAATGGAAAAAGTCGGTTCTCATAGCATAAACCTTTAGCCGCCGACAAGTTCATTATGTTCTAAATTCTCTTCGAGGCTTAGTTTATTTGTGGAGTAGTTGGGGAAGAAAGTTTTAACCTATTTGATATTTATTAATGCAATTCCGGTTTTCATAGTTTATTCTATCTTGATTCTTACTCTTCTTTGCATACGAGCTTGAGAGATAAGTTTGTGAGGAAAAATCTATTTGTCTAGACTAGGGATAGCTAGGCTCACGAAATGAGAGAATACGGTGTTTGCTCATGGGCATTGACTAATTCGCAAGGATTTCAACGACTAAAAGGAAACATACTATATTTGTTACTCATCATTGGTTCACGTCGGGAGGTATTATCAAGATGTGATCTTCAATAGTTATCCGAATTAGGGATAAGGATGAGACAATTAAGGATGTTCTGTCGAACTATAAAAAGTTGAGTTGTCGATAAGGCATAACCCCGCCGAGGTAGCTAAGGCGACCCTTCGAGCGACTTGCCACTGTGACAGTTCAACACTCATACATTAAAAGTGGATAATAATTACAATTGGATTCCCCTCTATAAAGCAATCGACCTGGCCTTACTCTTCATCTTGTGAATTCTATTAGTTATTCAGTTTTCTTTTCTTTTCATTAAAATCAATCATCAAACAATTATTTGTATCTTTTTATTTTTCAAGTGCAGGAATATTGTGTTGCGTAGGTAATCCAGTTCCTGTGGGATCGAAAATCTTAAATACTATAACTTGGCTAAAGGTGAAAGCTTAATTCAAAATACAAGACTCCAAATCCGTCACCAAGATTTTGAGCCCCACTCGATGTGAGATTCTGAGTATATTAGCTCGTTGAGATATTCCGAGTAGCCCGATATGAGATTTTGGACCGGATGGGTCTTTCAGTGTCGGGTTGGCATTGGTTCTCACTTCTAAATTGGTTACTTTATGATTTGGTTGTGTTTGCCATATCATGTGTTTAGGCGATTATGGTAGCGTCAATGCTTCATACCATGTCATCATATTCTCATTTAGAATGTGCATAATTATAATTCACTTGAAGTACAGTCGATAGGTTGTGTACCCACTAAGCTTTAGTAGCTCAGCATTTTGAAATGTGTTTTCGTGTGTAGGTAAGTGGACGAAAAGACGAACGTGGCGGAGCACCATCATAGCGGAACTTCAACATTGACCGATTGGTAGAGTACAATTACTAGATTAGAGGGCTAGGTATTCGTAGGACCCTTTTTTTATAATTGTAACTCTATATTTAAATTGTAATTGTCAAATGTTTTGTTAAACTTTTATTTGGAGCTCCTAAATTATTTTGAATTTGTTAAACTACTTTTGGTATTTAATATTGCTTTTAATTATATGTCGCGTTGGATAGTATGATTTGGATTTTGACTTAAAATGTGAAAAATTTTATGAAAACGGGTTGGGTTTGTGGCCCAAATGTGAAATCCGGGTTCAGATGCTACAATAACTTTTTGTTTTCATTGCATAAAAAGAGTAACAACTTTTAAAAAATAATGAGTGAAAAAATAGTAAGTAGTGTATTAAGAAAACCTCGACAGTCGAAGAAAACCCTAACCTCTCTATCGTCGCTCTCCCTAACCCTAAATTTGACTACCCCTCCAACTATAGATTTAGAACATGTGGGTAATGCTTGAATCTCACATTCACTCTATATTTATACAAGGTATAGAGCAATTCAGTCAATTTAAAATCCTTTTATCTGATTAGATTTAATATCAGATTTAATTAATTATCCGAAATTTGATTGAAATTATCTGTTATTAAATTTAAATTTTGAATTTTAAATCAGATTTTATCTAATTTTCGGACAGATTTGCCCATGTATCCTGGTTATGAATAATAGGCTTATCCTCTCATTTTTCAATGATCAGTTAGAAAAACATTCTGATTTCTTTGTGAAATTTGAGAATCTTTTTCACAGAGCTTGAGTTCTTATTTTCAAATTAGACGATCACTATTGTCGTATTCCACTCCAAATTTTGGGTTTACATCATTTTGAGCGATCATGTTAACCTTTAGGGGACAACCGCCTAAACCAACGAGTACATACATTGGGTTGAATTGTTTTAAGGCAGTGACATCCATACCAAGACACAGTTTATTTACTGGTCATATTTATTTATTATTATTTCATGTTAGTACCGATGTCATGTTTTATAGTCTACTTAACCAACAAAACAGTCTCAAAAAATGGTTGTAGGTGTAACACTTCTTTTCCGACCTGGTATAAAATCAGGTCAGATAATATTATTGGTAAATAATACGATGATTAGCATAATATTTTCGGTGACTTGGAAGTGATTTAATGTTACACAATGATCAATGCAATGAGGACAATTAATTTGATACAAGACATTTATAGTCGTTTTAGGTACCAATCTATAATTTAAACAAGACTGAGAAACCAAACTATAATGTCTATAATTTCTATATCCTTGTTTGAATTAATATTAAACATATGAAAATCGATGTTCAATGACCATACATATCAAATTTTATGTGTTTAGAGTTTCAATTGACCAATATATGAAGTTTTAAACTTTTCTATATAACTTTTAACTAACTTACTTTTATCGGTATTTGTATTTGAAGGATTGTATCAATACGTCTATAATTTATTTTTTTGAACTCAAATTCAATATCAGTATAGTTGAACCGTATTGGTATAGTCTTAATTAATTTTCTTTTAATCATAAATCAATATCAGTAAAAAACAAACCATCCTGATACGTGAACTATAGCCTTGTTGATCGATGCAGATTCTTTTCGTATCAGTACACAATCCGTAATTACAAATTGGATTAAATATGAGTATCAATAATGTCTTACTCATATCGATACCCTAACTATAGTAAAATTCTGGTGAACATTTTTCATAGTTTTACCACTATTCCCGTACTAATACTAGAATAAAACAATGATCTCACATACCGATACATCTTACATAAACATTAAAAATTTGTATGATTTTTATTTGAATTAAGTACCTCAATGATATCTAATATTTATCAAATTTTACTAGCAAGTTTTGTATGCATATTCTAAGTGTAGGAAAATATTTACCTTTTTTTAATTTATTTATTATGCTTTCTAATATAGGTGTCAAATTATCTTTTAAATCAATTTTACAACATTATTATAGTTCTATATTTCCATCAAAAGCCATACACTTATCTCAGCATATTACACATTAAAATGGTTACATATACATGTTCAAATCTTATTTATCATTATAAAATTAAGTTAATATTACATTCGCATAGTATTGACTTGCAAATTTGGACTCCTCTCCCTTTCCTTGATTCCTTCGAACCTTTAATTTGAAATTTATGAAAATAAAAATGTATTAGTCTTAAATAGTTTAGTGAGGTAATCATGTCTAATACAATAAATAACGTAATTCATGTCCATGATCCATATGCTATAATTTCCGATGATTTCAATGTAAGTGCATCTCATTAACACGATATATATAATAATACTTTGATATTTTTGGATCAATATGAGATAGTAGATATGTGAATTCCTACCCCTCACTAAATTAATGAATGGTCTAATTTCTTCACCTCGCCAAATGACCAATATATACAATTATCCCTCAGTCTCACCACAATAAAGGTTTAACTCAAGGACCGTAATCCACTCATATCAATGAGCTCATGAATTTTATGACATGCTAATTTTATTCAATATTTATTTGAATTCAGATAAAATTAATGATTATATATTTTTAATTTTAAAAATTTTAATTTACATTTTAACTCTAAATAATAAATCTTAAAATTTTAACCTAAAACTTAATTTTTTTTATTATAAAACTATACAAAAAAACATTAAAAAAGAAATGAGAGTTTTTCCGGCCACTCATTATTTGAATTTGTTTGCTGATTGAAGTCTTGAAGCACATTTTAGTGTTGTTAAATAGACTACAAAATAGGGCGTCAACACTGACAGGTAATAATAAATAAAAAAGAACAAAAAATAAACCGTGTTGTGGTATGGAGGTCACTGCCTTAGAAACAATTCTCCCTGATGTGTGTAATCGCTGCTTTAGGCGGTTGTCCCTCGAAGGTTAACACGATTGCTCCAAAAAATGTACACCCAAAGTTTGAAGGGACTACGTCATTAGTGGTTGTCTAATCTAAAAGGAAGAAATCAACCTCTATGAATAAAACTCTCAAGTTTCATAAAGAAAGCATATAACTTTTCTAACTGATGATAGAAAAATGAGAAATGAAACTTCTTATTTATAGGTTGAAAGCAAGGGCAAATTTATCCGAAAATCAAATAAAATCTAATTTAAAATTTAAATTTAATATCAGATAATATCAAATCAAATTTCGGATAATATCAAATAATATTCATTCAAAATCTCGGATAATATCAGATAATATCTATTCAAAATTAGATTTAATAACAGATAATATCAAATCAAATCTCTGATATTTATTAAATCTAATCGGTTACAAATTTAAAATTCAAAGGAATTTTAAATTAACCGAACTGCTCTCATGTCTCCTATAAATACAGAGTGTGGGATTAAAGCATTATACACACAATCCCCCACTAATGCGAAGGAATCCTCCTGAAATGAAAATCAAAGAGTTCGGCCAACACAAGACGAGCACTAGCGAGATTATTTACTTAAGTACATAGTGAATGAATCTTGAACTAGTACGTAGTGATGATGAGTAATCCTCCTCTTAGATAAGTGAAACTAGTTTTGAATTTTCTAAGATCGGAGTGAACTCATAGCACATAATTAATTCCTTCATCCACCAAAGTCAGCGATGTGAAGATATGTATATGCACGAAGTATATATTTAGTCATCTTACCTCGAGATTTTAGTAAGTGTACTAGAAAAACGGCCCATCGTTTTTCATAGAAGGCGGCTAACCCTTCTAACTTACATAGGTTATTTCATCAAGTTTATCTCAACATAAACCACCCAAAATCGGGCTATGAAATAATTAAGAGCTTTGTATAAAGCTCAACCTCACAAGAAAATAAGGTGATTTTCTTCAAGTTCATATTAAATGAACCACCCAAACTCTAGGCTAAGAAATCATTAAGAATAAAAACCCAACCTCTTGTTCGGTAAATTCAATATTGTTCTTCCAATAAAACAATCCAACCTCTTTGGATAGAATTTATTAAGAGTTAAAATAAACTCATCCTTCCGAGCAGTAAGTTCAATTAGTCTTTCACAATAGGTCTAATAACTTATTAAGAGTAGTTATTCAATCAAAATCAGTAAATTCATCAAGTCTTTCTCACTAAGGCTACCCAAACTTGGGCTATGAATTTATTAAGAGCATTAAGCTCAACCTAAGCATGTACATGAAACGTCATAGGGATTGGGTAGATGGACATGTATACTATGAGTCGTTTTATGGTTTCGTTTGACCACATTGAACTTAGAGAACTAAGTTGGGTATCCACCATGAATAACTCAACCAATGGGCTTAAGACTCATCCCCCTCGATGAATCCAAAATTTGTTTCCTGCCCAATCCTTTGATAGGAGGATCAACCAAATTCATCTTCGACTTAACATATTCTAAGGCGAGTACTCCCTTCTTTATTAGGTGCCTCACAGATTTGTGTCTTTTCTTACCATTGTAAGCTTGATTTAGGGTTACATATATCTCAGATTGTGAATCGCACAATAAATATATCAGAAGAGTCGATTTTCCCCACAAATATATCTTTGCTAAAAGATTCCTAAGCTACTCAACTTCTTGCCCAGCTAAGTCTAAAGGTATAAAATCTGACTCCATGGTGGAGCATGCAATACAAGTCTGTTTGGCAGACTTCTACAAGATTGCAGCTTCACCTAAAGTGAAAATATATCCACTCGTAGAGCTTACCTCATCACTCACTATAAGAAACCTAGTTAGCGTCACCACATCCTTTCAAAGCAATATGATAGACAACATAATTGAGTTTCCAATCCATAATACCCTTAAGGTACTTTAGTAAGCGTCTAAGAGTCTTTCAATGTTCACCACTTGGATTATGAGATATCTACTTAATTTACTCATAACATAAGCAATATCGGGTCGAGAATAATTCATTAAGAACATTAGGCTTCCAATTCTTTTATCATATTCAACCTGAGAAACACAACTTCCTTTATTTTTAACGAGATGAGTGCTAGAGTCAAAAGGGTTCGAGCAGAGATGACATCACAAACTGTCAAAACTCTTTAAAATTTTTAAGTGAACCCTATGACTACTAGTCTATTTGTTGCTGATAGGTTTAAATCCTCTAGGCAAGTCTACCAATTCTCAAGTATGATTTATAGGTTTATCATTAACAACACTTCTCCAAAACTAGCGTCAATAGATCTCATAGCTTTTTTATAAGTTTTAGGATCCTCATCTAACAAGAAACTTAAGCTATAAGATCTGATAAGTTGTTTAAATTATTTTTCTCATTTATCAGATAATATATATTCAAAATTTCGGATAATATCAGATAATATCTATTCAAAATTAGATTTAATAACAAATAATATCAAATCAAATCTTTGATATTTATTAAATCTAATCGGTTACACACTTAAAATTCAAAAAGAATTTTAAATTAATCGAACTGCTCTCACGTCTCCTATAAATATAGAATGTAAGATTCAAGCATTATACCCACACCTAGAGCTTTGCTTCAACTTGCAAGAAACCAGACAGATCCTTGGCCCAAACAATTTATTCTATTGGCCAACTCTGCAACAAAAACATTCGTAAGCAGAGTTCAAAGAGGGAGTGAGTGACAAGGCCTGGGTTAGTTTGCGGATTCAGTGTATTTGATTGCCAAGAATTTAATACAATATTGTTGAATTGAGTTGGATTTTGATGGCATCAATAATTAAGGTTAGATGTAAAATTTTATGTTAAGATAAATTAAGATACAAGATCTTAAAGAATGAAAATTATTTTTTAATAAAAATTATTTAAAAATTTTAAGTTTTTAATTATATGAAATTTTTATATTTTCATAAAGACGATCACGTCACTCACGGTACATCCTCCCGCTAACGCAAATGGCAACTAAGCGGTAAAAAGACCCAAGAGAGAAAATGAAAAAAATGTTGTTATTATTATCGAAATGATAATAATAAAAATACTCCATAAATATGGTAAATAGTAAAATAAAATTAATATTAAAATTTATTTAAAAATTATGGATATCGAATAAGAAAATTTTACTATGTTTAAAAATAGATTATAACTTGTAACTTTTAATCCCTAATAGTTGTTTATAAAAGATAAATTATTTTATAATTTGCGTAAAAATAATTTTAGCCATATTAAATTTCTAACTTTTCAACACGTTAAAAAAATAGAATTCCACTTCCACACGAGCACGCCCCTAAATAAAATTTGAGTCGCAACTTATATGAATATCAAGAGAGCTTTGCTTGAAATAGCATTGCCGGAAGAATTATAAATAGGGATGGCAATTCTATTTTTACAAAAGTTCGGCTCGGCTCGGATTATTATAAAAATAAGGTCGAAGATTAAATTTAGTACAAAAATTTGATATATATAAATATATTATATTATGTATAATATAATGTATTTTTATTATTTTTATTAGTAATATAAGGTTATTTAAAAAATTGATGATATAATGTTTATACTACTTAGGCCCATCCACGTCTATAAATGAAAAGATATTAAAAATTTAAATATGGTCATTTTTATATCTTCGTATAAGTTATATCAGATAATAAGTCGTAAATTTTTAGGGTATGTTTGGTTCATAAATTTAATATTACTCTTAAAAATAGGATTCCTAGAATGATTCATAACTTACATCATTACTAAGAATATTACATTACTTTGTTTGGATTATTTAACAATAATATAAAATTACAGTCTTTAATAGATGGATTATAAGATTACCAAAATGCTACATGTTTTATAAAATTATTCTTATAATATATTTTTTTAAATAATCAAACTCTTATAATATTAAAATAAAAATATTTACATAAAAATTCTGAACAATTAATGTTTCATGAACTTCTATAATACTAAATAATTAACGTTTCATGAACTTGTATAATAATTATCATATCCGTTACTAAATCAAATATACTAGTAACTAACTATAATATATTTATATATTTTATTGTACAATTTAAATTATTTTAAAAATCAAACACTATTCTTTAAAATTTAAAATAATTTTATAATACCATTTAAAATTAAATAATAAAAAATTTTATTATATAAATAAAAAATAGTATTCTTTATAAAATAAATAATATTAAAAATTATTTTTAATGTTTAGTATTATTTTTTACTGATAAGTGTGATTTATATATTTTAATACACAATAATTTAAGTTAGATAAATAATTTTTTTTAAAATATCAAAATAAAAAAATATTGTCAAAGAAATAGAAAATAATGAGTTATTTAAATACAAAATAATATTTTAAGAATATTTTAATCTAAAATGATGAAAATTGTATAATACTTGAGAATATGGTGGGAATAACTTTCTCACCATTTTGAGAGAAAAAAAATTATTATTAAAAATATATTATTACCTCTTTTAGGGATTTTTTCTAAACCAAACATAAATATATGATTTCAAAAGAGATTATTTCCTTTACCGTTTTCTTACCATAATTATTGTATATTCGGATGAATGTTTGACCTTGTCCTTCTGTTAGTCCTTGTTTACATGCTTCCTTGGAAAAGATTACACTACCTAATGTTATTACTCTTCGTTGTTTATTTGAGTTCTAAAACCAATAAAACATTAAATAGAAGTAAGATTAAATTTAATTTTTTAGAAATAATTAATTATTATTGGGCTTTCAGCTCAAATATAAACTATAAGCCAGTACTAATACCTAAATAATTAAGTAAATAATCAGACAATTTTTTATCGTAGTTTAAGTTTGTATAACAACCAACGCAACACACCGTCTGATCATGAAAGGTCAATAATTTATTATGATTAGATTTTTATAGTTTATCGATTAATTAGAATCATTAATGAAATAATTTATAAAATTATTTTTTTTCGATCTTCA
This sequence comes from Abelmoschus esculentus, assembly GCA_035048815.1. Taxonomy (NCBI): domain Eukaryota; kingdom Viridiplantae; phylum Streptophyta; class Magnoliopsida; order Malvales; family Malvaceae; genus Abelmoschus; species Abelmoschus esculentus. Next base: position 9,182,940 of record JAUCBN010000037.1, read on the forward strand.
TTCTAATGTTTCTATGGTCTTTATTAGATAAAAAATTTAACGATTGTCACGCCTGAAAATAGATAAAGAGCATTAATCCCACATCGGAAAAAAAAAAGAGTAATCTTGGGATATATAAATGATGGCGCTGCACATCTTATCCTACCATGCTTTCGCTACTTCACTCTCGTTTGAAAAGAGGCAAGGAGTATTAATCTCACATTGAAGAGGAAAAAGGTAGATCTTGGAATATATAAACGGTCGCGCTGCACATCCTATCAAACATCCTTTTTAGGAAGAGATAATGACACTGTGACAAGTGGTAGAACGACCTTTTGACTACCCGATTTCATGTTGAGTGCCTATTAGAGGGGTAGGCGGAGTGAACAACCATGACAAGAGGCCAATCACGAGAGCGGAAGCTCGTGACGAGGGCATCACGAGATTGAGTAGGGGAGAATTTCACGCCTGAAAAGAAACAAGGAATATTAATCCTACATCGGAAAATAAAAGGGAGATCTTGAAATATATAAACGGTGACGTTATACATCCTATCAGACATATTTTTTAGAAAGAGAGTAATAACCTTGCGATAACTATAATAGTTTTATGAATGATATTTTAGAGAATGTTTAGTTTTCTTTTGGATTACATGTTTTTTTTTTCTTTTTGAATTTGATCTCTAATATATTTTATAACATGTGTTGTATTTTTTTTGTACATTTTTTTTATTTTAATAAAATTTATATTCTTATTCTAGTTGCCTTTCTCTTTTTTAATCTAAGTTGCTTTCAATTTTTTGTTTGTTTGCTTTTTTAGCCGAAGACATTAATTTTAATATTTTTGGTTGATTACCGTGTTTAGTATTTTTTTTTGTTTATTCATATTATGTTCTTTATTTTTTTGAGTTTTTTTTTAATTTAAAAAAGAATTTCAATCCTTGTGGCATGCTTTCTCTTTGCTCTTGTAGTATTTTTTTTTTATTGCTCTTGTAGTATGATTCTTGTGATTCTTGTAGCAGAGCTATTAGGTGGTCTTCCCCCTCGGACGGTGAATTTAGAATTAATGTGGATGCTACTTTTATTCAGAGTTTTGGTCAAGTTATAATTGGAGTGATCGCTCGCAACAAATATTGATTGATGGTAGATGATTGTGCCTATCGTCTTCAAGGTACTCACACATCGGAATCTGTTGAAGCATATGCATTTGCAGTTGGTATCAAATTGGTTGTGGCAAATGGTTGGGGAAATGCTCGAGTCAAAGGAGATACTTTGGCGATTGTTTATAAACTAAATTCGAAGGCTCTAGATTACTTTGTTGTTGCATGCTCTTTGATGGAGGTTTGTGATCTTCCAAAATCTATTCCTTCAATTGGTGTTGCTCATGTTAGTCGTACGGCTAATAGGGTAGCTCATACTCTAGCTCAATGGGGTCTATCTTTAAATTACCCGTTTTATTTTTCGTGTGAAGTTCCTTCATGTATTGATCACCTTGTTTTGGAGGATGCTATATATGTTTAAGCAATATATTTTTATTTATTTCAAAAAAAAAATATACCTTTACAACCGTTATGATGATCACATAAAGAACCTTACAATATTTATTTTACGATTGTTTGTTAATGGTCACTCAAATTCCTTCTTTGTTAAATTGTTGTTTGTTGATATAATTAAAATTGTCTAGCGAAATAGTACTTTGCCATATAGTTCGGTTTACACTTTACTCCCTAATCACTTCGTAAAACATCTCGTTCGATAGAGATAAAAAGTTTTTATTAAGGTTATTAAATTCTTTTGATATTAAACTTTATTCTAAAAGAAATATTTATTTTTTTCCGTATCTTTGGGTTCAATATTATTGTTTTATGTATAATTTTTTTGACTATTGTTTCTGATTTTCTCTCAGTATTTGGATGCATTGTAGTTCTATTAATGAGATCCAATTAGCATTGTTAAAAAATTCAAATAAATTTGAGCATTAAATTTAGCTATAAAATAAAAAATTATGGTTATTTTAGTACTTATAAACAAAATTGAAATTTATAATTAATTATTGGAAGCAGCCTTTTTCTTTTAATAAAACTGCTGCCAAAATGATCACAAGTTATACAAATAACTATAGTAAGATCAATTTCAAGATCCAATCACCACCATGATCTTGAAATAGTACAAAGCACAATGACATCATGAGAAAAAGAAAAAAACATATATTTTTTAAAAATGTGGGGATGTCTTGTTTTATTTTTAATACTTTTTGACACTGGATAAAGCAATAATTTCAATCCAAGACTTGAAGCATCTGTTACGTTTTAGATTAGTTTTGTCATGAGATCAGCGAAGGGCTGGCTATGGTCTTTCTCAACACACCATGTCATCAAACGAACACCCTTCTTGGGCAGTGGCAGCGATCCCATGATGCCAACAGGGATGATGCTAGAACCAGGGATTGGAATCATATGGACCGGAGGACCCCACCCATAGTCAACTTGGTTGAACCCCAATCGACCCCATTCGGATATAAACAAAGTGGTGTACCCTAGTGGTGCAAGAAATGGGTCTTTGCCATCTCTTAAGTGATCGCCATTCTTGAATTTGGCAAACTCGAAAGGTAGTTTAGTTTTCGCTTCTTGTATCAGTTTGATCACATCAATTGCCGATGCTTGTTTAAGCGAGTCACACGGGGCTGTGATCGTTATCGGGAAGAAACAGTTGCCATAGAAGCCTTTAGGCAAAGGAGGGTCGACGAGCTGACGGCAATTTGCGAAGAAAAGAAGTCGGACATCGGTTCTTGACTTGAAGTTTATTGCTCTTGTTCGTTGCCTCCAGAAATTGGCGGCTACGATTTCGAAAGCGGAGCAAGTTTGCCCTGTTGATTCATGGAATTCTTTCTTTAACTGATTGATTTCATCTAGGGAAATGTCGATGCTCACATGCTCTAGCGGGTTGCCGAGCATCGGTGGTGGCATCGGCAAGTTTGCCAATTGGAGGACATTAGCTTGTTGTGTCGGAGTTGGAAAGAAGTCCCTTTGCCACACTGGTGCAACGCTTAGATGTTCGATACCTCTCGCCAACTCCCCTACGGCGTTAAGGAACTGTGCCGATCCTAAGCCATCGCATATGGTGTGGCAAAATATTAAGCCTATGACAAAACCTCCACATGCAAATTGTGTCACCTGGGACAAAAACCATGCGCAATTAAATTAGGCTTTGTAAATTACTAGCAATGTTGATTTTGTTGGAAAAACAGAGAGAAATGACCAACTTTGAGGCATGTTTTGGAATTGTAAAGATAAGAATTCGAACAAGGAATTTATTGATCCTTATTCTACTCCATGAGATCTTTACAGTTTTTGGTACCTGCATTTGTACAAGAGGTTCCATGCCATCACTTTTCGGAACTTGATCAGGGAGAAGTTCATCATAAGGAATGGAGAAGTTAGCCGTATCGAAGTAATCGAATGCATTGAGCGTATGGTCAGTCGATGCCTCAACGAACCAGACACCTTCTCCCGAACATTCAACGTGAAGCTGATTGTCATCGGACTCTTTCAGCCGTCCAGCAAGGGGGTAATATGGCACCAATGCCTTGGACAAGGCTTCTTTAATGACCTTTGATGCTCCACGGCCATGTTTATATACATGCAATGTGCGAGTGTAGCATCTGAGAACCGGAACTTTATCGATGACTGACAAGTCAAGCTTGTTGGATGGTGTTTGATGAGATGGAATCACTAGGCTTCGGTGTGATCTGATAACACGAAGCGCCGCCATCGGCAAGAATACAGTTAATTAAGAAAGAAAAGGCACGGTGCTAAACTGTTAATTGGCTTATACAACATTTCTAACGGGACATCCTGTTTATATACAAAACCAGATAGTGTTTGGTCTGAATTTTAAAAAACTAGAGGAATCTTGTTCTTGGCTTCGAAGTTACAATTTGGCAATGGAAAGAAGATAAGTTTTCCTAAGAGAGGTTGCGTGCTCAATATATGTTGGGTGAGTTTCTTTTATCACTTCATGTTTCTTCACAATCACCTTCTGGTCTCTCTGTACATCCTGGGATGTTTCAACACTTGATTGGTCGATAAGTTTTGATAGGAAAATATAAGCAGTTGAACACTATTAATAAAGTTCGATTTATTTTCTCTTAATATCCAATTTGAATTATCTAAAAAATAAAAGAATGAATATAATATTCGAATTTTGAATCGAATCACCGTATAAATGAATCAGATGATTTGAATCGAATTTTGTATACACTACTAATTAAGGATGTAAAAAAAGTTACTCGGATGAGTTTCAGGTCGGGTAAAATTAGATACAGGTCATTTTCAGATTGATTTGATGTTTTGACTCGATTCGGGTTCATTTCAGGTCAGGTCGTTTTCAGGTCGGGTCCATTTCAGGTCAAGTCTATTTCAGGTCGGTTTCATTTCAAGTCAGGTTCATTTCAGGTCAAGTTAAAACGGGTCGGGTCCAAATCAGATAATTGAGAGGTTCATTTCAGTTCGGGTAGATTTTAGGTCGAGTTCATTTCAGTTCGGTTGCATTTCAAGTAGAATTCATTTCAAGTCAAGTCCATTTCAAGTCAGTTTTATTTCAGGTCGAATTAATTGGGGTTTTAAATTCATATTAATTAAAATTATTATGTTTGAGTTTGGTACAAATAAGTAATTAAGTAAATAACCGATAGACTTTGGGTTGAATGATTGATCATTCATTTAAAATTAATTATTTAATATCTAACGTCTTTAACTAGCATGAATCTCATTAAAAATAAATATTACGCACTAGACTAAACAAAAATATCATCAAATGATTCATATCTTAAAAATTGGGATAAATTACAAAAAATTAAAAATTAATAAGGAATAAACATTGGACTAGAACGAATAAAGTTTTAAATTAAAAAGGATAAACATTAATAGAATAAAATATCATCATATTAAAAACACTAAAGTAAATTAAAAAAATAATCAATTTAAAATAAAAATAAAGTTGTAAAGAATAGATTGTAAAAATTATAAATTAATAATAGTTAAATTCGGTGAAAATTTTAATTTTAATGTACTTTAATATATTATAATTTATACTTATTTAATATAGTTTAATACATTTTAAAAATGTAAATAAGAAATTTATATTATATATGAAATATATTCTATACATGAAATTTATATTAAATATCGAATGTATTCTATATATGAAATTTATACTATATATAAAATATATTCTATTAATAAAATTTATACTATTATATATGGTATGATACTATATATAAAAGTATAAAATGTATAATACTATATATATAAAAAATATATAATATGTATGTATATGTATATAATATGTAAGTATGTATGTATATAAGTATATATACTTATATACTATATAGTATACATTAATATATGTATATATGTATATATATACTTATATATATATATATATGCATATATACTATATATGATCTTTTCACTATTTTTCATCAATTGTTTTGGTTTAATTTAATTGAGTCATTAATTTTATAAAAGTCTATATTTGATTTTAGAATTTTTTAATTATGTTTGTAATTTATGTTTTTATACTTTAATTTAGTTTAATTAATCTAAGTTTAATAAATTAATTTAACTTAATTAAATATTAATTTAAAAATATAATTTTTAATAAAATATTATTTTAAAATTATATTTAAAATTAAATACATTAAAACTAAATAAAATAATAAATTAATTAATTTAATTAAACATGTAATACTAAATTTAAATATTAATCCCTAAATTGATTATCACGTCTAATTATATTTTTAAGATTAATTATATTTATCAATATTTTAAATTTATCAAATTATAGATATACTTAATTATATGTCACGTAAATATTAAGTCTTTTTAATATTAGTTCAGGTCAATAATAGGTCGGGTTCAAAACAAGTCGGCTCATTTATCAGGTCGGGTTCAAAACAGGTCGGGTAAAATCAGGTATCGGATCGTTTCACTCGGATAATATCGGTTATCTGCCAGGTCAGACTCGGGTTCGAGTTTGTTTCAGTAGGATACATGTCGGGTTTTGGGTCCACAGTAACAGTTTGAAATCGGGTTCGAGTCATTCTCGGTCGGATACAGTTCGGGTTCGGTTACTACAGTAACAGGTTCAACTCGAGTTCAGATCAATAACAGTCGGATACAGATCGGGTTCAGGTTATTACATCCCCGAATCAAACTAAATTCTGACTCGAATAGATTTTAGTCGGATTTTCAGGTCGGATCAGTGTTTTTAAATCCCTACTCCTAATTCCATGCAGGGGAGTTCCTTTGTTGTCATGGTGAACTTTTAGGTAGCAACACTTCTGCCGTCAACTGCATATACAAGTAGACAATTTTTTTAATAAAAAAATATATATTTTTTTGTCAAATAATAACGACAATAAATATTTAAATATAATTAATCTTCTGTTCATTTTTAGTTTACATATTAATATTTGTTAAATAATATATCGATTGATTTTATTAAAAAATAAAAACTATTACAAACAAAATTAAAATGTAACAATTAAATAACAAGATAGAAGAAAACTAAAAAAATTAAAGAACGAACATTGTACTTATGCATGTGAAAAGTTGATCCAATCTAAAAATTTGACTAAAATTTATTTGAGTTAAAATTTGATTTGATTCAAGTATATAATGATTTGGACTCGATCTGTATTTTATTATTGTTGACCCAAATTCGAGTTGAATATGTTACTATTGTAACAGGTTTCAACCTGCATCCAACTGAGAACGATCTAAATCGGATTTAAACCTGTTACTGTGGACCCAAAACCCAACCTACACCCTACTGAAACGAACTTGAACCCGATTCTGACCTGATAGATAACCGATATTACCCGACTGAAACAATCTAAGACCTGATTTTACCTGATCGGTTTTGAACCCGATTTGATAATTGACCTGACTTGTTTTAAACCCGACCTATAATTGACCGAACTAAAATTAATAAGCCTTGATATTTACATGACATGTAATTAGGGATATCTATGATTTGATAAATTTAAAATGTAGATAGATATAATTGACTTAAAGAATTTGAATTGTACATGAAATTAATTTAGGGATTAATATTTAAATTTAGTATTACGTATTTAATTAATTTAGTCACTATTTTATTTGATTTTAGTTTAATTGATTTTAATTTTAAATTAATATTTTATTAAAATTAAAATTTTTTAAAATTAAATTAATATTTAATTTAATATTTAAATTAAAATTAAGCTTAAAAAATTAGGATTGAGATTAGGATTTAAAATTGTGCTTGGACTTAAGAAATTAGTTTATGGATTAATATTTAAATTTAGTATTATATATTTAATTTATTTAATATTTAATTTAATTATAATTTTATATTAAAATTTAATTAAAATTATATTTTTTTAATTTAAATTAATATTTAATTTATTATAATTTTAATTATATTAAAATTTAATTATACTATAATTAATTAGAATTTAACTTAAGGAATTGAAATTGAGAATTGAAATTGAGCTCAATCAATTATACGTAAAACTTTGATTAAAAAATTAGGGATAAAGATAATTTTAACTCTTAACGTTTATAATTTTTATCATTTTGACCTTTGTTCTTTTTTTTTAGATAAATTTAGCCCTTAACCTATATCTTTTTGATAAATAACTTATTTTTTAACTACTATGATAATTTGACCGTTAAAAATTAAACGATGATGACATGTCATATGCACATGATAATATATTTTAAATGACATGACATCTAACCTATCAAATATATATGTATATATGAAATATAATTTTATTTCAATATAAAATATAAAACAATTAAAATTCAAATAAAATATTAAAAATTAATTGATTCTAAAATAAAAGGCTACTAAACATTCTCAACCCTAACAACAATAGAATTAAAATCCTATCTTAAAAAAAATATGAATACAGTTCGAAATTAATTAATTTTTTTAAGGTATGATTTTGATTCTATCGTAGTTAGGGTTGAGAATGTTTAGTATTATTTTATTTTAGAATTAATTAATTTTTTAATATTTTATTTAAATTTTAATTATTTTATATTTTATATTAGAATAAAATTATATTTTATATATATATATTTGATAGGTTAGATATCATATTATTTAAAATATATTATCATATGTATATGACATGTCATCATTGTTAGATTTTTTTTAACGGTCCAATTATCATGATAGTTAAAAAATAAACTATTTGTCAAGAAAATATAGATTAAGGGCTAAATTTATCCTAAAAAAATAAGGACCAAAATTATAAACGTTAAGGGTTAAAATTATCTTTATGCCAAAAATTAACTATATAAACCATCGGAACAACTTACAATTGAACGCTTGATATCCTAAAATTTTTTTAAAATATAATATTTATAAATTTTATATGAAAAATGTTATTTTGAAATTGTTTTCGCACTACATTTATAAATTTTAATATCGATACAATTTTCTTAAAATTCGATACGATTTTAAAAAAATTCTAACACTGGAAATCAAATTTTCTATTCCCCTACTTCGTATATGTAAAACATTTTACACTATAGAACTAGAAACAATAGAATCCAAATGTATTTCCAGTACAAGTTGCATCCAAACTCTCACACTTGAAAATAGACAGCGATTGCTGCTGTTCCAAGTTCCTTAAAAGTAATGTCGTAATTGGCAACCCCACATCGGAAGCCAACTACCTTTTCAACAACCACCACGATTTCAAGCAATCCCCTGTCTTTTTGTGCAGAGTAAAAAAAGCCTCCTTTTTCCTTTGGTTTTGGTTTTCTGAGATGGCAGATGAGCCTTTTCTCTCCCCTCTACCAAAACCCCATCACGGTCATGGCCTCTATTTCACAATCCCACAGTCAATCTCCACACCAGCTCTTTTCCCATCGGAAATCGAAGACCACCCACAGGTTCTACCTCCTTTGCTCGATTATCCCGTTCCCAGTGCACGATCAAAGAGGCCCGGTTCTCTCCGGCGATGTAAAACAGCTCCTGCCATGGCTTTTATGCGTGACTTGAAGCCTAAAACACCCCAAGTGCCCAAACCTCAACCCGAGTCCACCACTGTTATCAGGCAAGCTGTTTTCTTGCTATCCATTTACTTGATACTCGGTGTCGTTATTTATTCGTTTAACAGAGACGAATTCTCCGGTGTCGAGACTCACCCGGTTGTCGATGCTCTTTACTTCTGTATAGTCACCATGTGTACCATTGGTTATGGCGACATAGCGCCTTTAACCCCGGCTACCAAGATTTTTGCTTGCGTTTTTGTATTGGTTGGTTTTGGTTTTATTGATATTTTGTTGAGTGGGGTTGTGAATTATGTTCTTGACTTGCAAGAGAACATGATTTTGACTGGGATTCAGATGGAGAAATCGAATCAAGGGTTCTCGGCTAGGGATTATATTGTAGATGTAGATAAAGGGAGGATGAGGATAAGGCTTAAGGTTGGTTTGGCACTTGGGGTTGTGGTGTTGTGTATTGGAATTGGATCTCTGATTTTGTACTTTGTGGAGAACATGGACTGGGTTGATTCTGTTTACTTGTCTGTCATGTCGGTTACTACGGTCGGGTACGGAGATAGGGCGTTTAAGACTCTGCCCGGAAGGTTGTTTGCCGGTGCTTGGCTTTTGATTTCAACACTAGCTGTTGCTAGAGCTTTTTTGTATTTGGCTGAAGCAAGGGTTAACAAGAGACATCGGAGGATTGCCGAGTGGGTGCTACAGAGAGATATCACTATTGAGGATTTGCTAGCTGCGGATATTAATAACAACGGTTTTATCAGGTTTGATTTCGATCTATCCAGATCATTCTGAAATGAACTTGACTTGTTGCTTACTTGCTTGCTACTGGAACCGTCTTAGTTTTGAAATCGAATGACTTGTCTTTGTATTCATGAGGATGTCTAGTACATATAACCAGTGACCAATACAATGAGGTGGATGTTGCCACAGAGTTGAACAACTTCCACTGCCAATTGTAGTAAATTCAGCAAGATGATGTGCTTGTTGATTTCTGGCCCTAAAATTATGTTTGAAAGAAATCATCTTAAAACTAGAACCGAGAGATTTAATATCGTCAATTAGATGTCTCAAGCTTGATACTAAGCAATCATTGCTTGTAAGGTATCGAATCACTTCTAATCTCTACATACATGATCTGCATTACAAGAGCCATATGATACCAAGCAAAACCATTTCCATCCAAAGTATTCCCGCATGGCGAGCTTGCATCTACAATTCCCTAAACCACCATTTACTGCATCTACCATGTCATGCATCAACATTTAGTTTGCAAAAACCAGGGTGGTCCTTGTAATAATTTTTTTTTTCATTTTCCACCTTGAAATTTCTTGTTGCAGTAAATCGGAGTATGTCATATACAAGCTCAAAGAAATGGGGAAGGTTGGGGAGAAGGATATATTGCAGATATGTGATCAGTTCAGCAAGCTTGATACTAACAACTCCGGGAAAATAACTCTTCCTTATCTCTTAGAAAACCGCTTGCGAATCTGAGTACACAGTTAAATTATATTCACTCGGCTGGAGATTCTAGACTTGTTCTTGGAAATGGTCATTGGCATGGGGAAAATGTATTGAGGGATCCATAACAGGAATTCTCTTTACTGTTCAACTTTCTTAATAATATAGATTTAAGAATATTTTCCATGGCAATACGAGTTTAGCTCATATATATCATTAATAGTCGGGTCTGGATATATTCGAGTATGGATTTATCTCGCTGTTTGTGCTTTCCTACAATCAACTTCAAAGAGTACAATAAAGCTTGATTGCTAAGGGTTATGCTGTAGTGACTGTACATTGTAACTGTAATTGCATCTCGATCGAACTAATGGAGCAACATGCCATGCATTCTCATGAACCCCTTTTTTTTCTCTGGTATCATCTTGGAATGGAATATGATTCAGCAGTCGAATACGGATTCCAGTGGACGTGTCATGCTAATGGCATTATTAAATTCTTAAAAGTAATTTACCTGGTAAGAGTTGAGGCATAATTGGAGATTATAAGAGTACTAGCAGATGGAAATGTAGTACATGTTGATCCCACCAGAAAACATTCTTAAAGTTGCTAGTACAGAGTCAGTTTAGTACATGTACTGTAATTCCCTTTGGGGGTTTAACATAAATATAGCTCAGATGACAGCATACGACCATGGACATCAAAGGCTCCAGCTTTCTTCGTGGGGATTTTAACAGATACACCGAGCCTAGATGAGGTAACTGCTAATATAGAGACCGAGAAAGACGGAAGGGACGGACAAAGACAGGGAACAGGCTGAGCATGGATGGATCTACCAACAAATTCTGTTGTTTCTCCTCCCATGCACTGCCTCTTCCCTGGCTCCGCCTCCTCCCTCCTTTATTTTTTTTAACCTTGTTTTCATTTCAGGATTATTCTTTGTTATTATTTATTATTATTACATTGTTTTGCAACAGTTTTGTAAAACTTTATTGCTTTTGTGCTCTATAATCTTTCACTATAACCGTTGATAGGTGGGAAATGAAACAAGGCTCATATTGGGCATCGAATCAAGTGACAGATGATGGTGGACGTGTAGCATTTCAGGTTCTGCCTCAGCCGGTTTCTAATGATCCAGGTGTCGTTCAGAGACCACAGTTAGAGCTAGCTCTAACAGCTTGTTCTCCTCCCAGCTCCAACCACACAACACATCCGGGAACTTATCCATAACGGTTCTTTTGAGGCAATTAAGGAAGAATACTTAATAATTTCTTTGCATTCTAGGATTCGTCGAAGAAGAAGAAGAGTTGAAGGGGCAACTTGTTTGATTCTCCAGACAAGATTCCAACACTCCTATGTTGTTGGGAAGATGTCAGATACCTGTTTTTGATCTGCAAATCTTTTTCTTTTTGTCAGAATCAGATACAACAGAGTGGAATGGAATTTTGCTTAGTTTAAATCAAACCATCGCAAATAGTATATTATTTTGGCTTAATATACTATTTCCTCCCTAAACAATACACTTTTATTTTTAACTTGTACTTTAATTTTTTTTAACCCGTTTTGTTCCTAAATTTTACGAAATTAGACTAAAATCATCCATGTTTAAAGATAATTTGAGAAATCTGACATAATTTAGGAATAATTTGGTAACAACAAAAAAAATATAAGGGTCAAAATAAATCAAAAATAATTTAGAGGAAAAAAATAAATAAATATAGTTTGAGGAAAAATATATTAAGCCTATGAATTTCGATCGACCTACGTATGAAATAGGGAAATCAAAGGAGGAAAAAAGACAAAACTTACGGAGAAAAAATATATTGCGTCATCATAAAAGGTTCTTTCACCTTAGGAATCAAGACAATAACAGATCTATTAATGTCCGAAATACTTACCTTATCTTCAAGAATATCCATGCACAATTATCTTCAAGATATATTAATTACCGTCGATACCCTGTGCTTCAGAGGGATTAATTTGAAGAAAGGCTTGATGTATTTTTTCTTTTGTAAATAGAGCACATAATTGAGCGTTCTGGTCTTCCTTTATAGTCGACTTTATACAATCCAAAATACGATCTGATGAAACACAATCATCCGAAATGAAAAGTGTAGCAAAATACTCACGAGCTATGCCAAGCATATACACCATATTATCACACCAGTGTCCATCTTTGTTAAGAAGCCCTTGAATAAAAAAATTTCTTCCTCTTCGATGCACTAACATGCAAAAACTAGATATTCTTGTCCCTCTCGCGCAACCATTGAACCTTAGACCTCTAAGCCCCAAAAGATTCATCTTTGTCTAATAATGCCTTCAGCTCGGCCTTGGCACTTGACAAGGTTTGTATTGAATTTTCTTTCAATCTGTCATTCATCATCAATTGGATTTGTTGTCGTAGCTCTTTGGTCCTTGCAGATGCTTGTCGCCGACGCCTTTTCTACCATGAATTAAGAGCTAACTCAACCTCTATGATTCTCCCTAAGGTGGATGTATCATGTACGGTCCATGCATATTTCACATGACTCTTACATTCAACTTTAGCATCCCAGCATGAATCAAACTTGAAATAATCCAAGAAATGAGCTTTTTTTTTTTTATAGGAACGACCCACAAGAGTCAATGATAACAAAGCAATGATCCGAATTATTAATAAAGTCTGACTCTACCTTGTGTGTTCCATGACCTACAAGCCAAGAAGTATTAGCTAAAAATCGATCTAGGCGTTCGTAGATGGAATGACCATGTAACACCCCGATCCCGGTCTGAATCTGAAGTATCACATTCGAGTCACCCAAATCCGATCCATTAAAATTCCTTTAAAACACGTGTTCCCAAAACCTCTAAAATAACATATTTTATAATTTCATGTAGATCAAAATAAAATAAAAGAGTTTACAAAATAGAAGCTCTATTTCAAAATACATAATTTGACCCAAAATAAAATACAAAATAAAGATACATACTCGATTTTTGGTAAGGTCCTATGAATACAATAAGTCTAAACTAAATTGTCAAGTATTGTACTCTTTCATAGCTACGATGTTTTGAAATCCTCCACGAGTTGCTTCTCCAAAGCTACTCGTCTCCTACGTATGGAAAACACCACAATTTCACACGTTGATCTTACAAAGCTCAGTGGCTATACTTTTACTCAACTATGATACGTGTAATTCATAATTAAATACATGCATTAGATAATGATAAATGAGAACAATTGGCGCTACCATAACTACCTAAACACATGGTATTATGCATAACAAGATCTTAGCAAGGTTACATGACATTCTTAAGTAATCAATTCACAAGTATACCATAGATGAGTGTGTCCAGAATCTCTAAGCCTCAAACCTCACACTCTCTCATACCTTGTTTGTATCCGGAGTCACTAACCATCAGACCTCATACCCTCACATACCTTGAGTGTGTCCGGAGTCATCGAGCATCGAATCTCTCACTCTCATATACAAGTGATACGGTGTCACACAATCTCAGAAGCCAATCTTGGGTATCTAGATCCCATTATAACATTCTCATGATCATAATAAACAATAACATCATATACACAAATTACCATCACATGATATATACCATTAAAAGTCATCACAAAATATTTAGTTCACATTTCTCTACTTAAGTCTTAAGTATAGTCAAAATTATCATTTCTCAGTTTTAATATTCATTTTAGTCATAAAGGGACTCACCAAGGCTATTAACACAATTTATTGACCCTCCAAACTCGAATGCTAAAACTTGGAAAAATTAGTCCGCGAGTATCGATATGCCTACATGGGGTACCGGTAACTGTTGCGTGTAAAAAGAGTTGCGCAATTTGTGCAAGTGTACACTTCGCAAGTAATAAAGTGATGAATATAGAGTATCGTCTCCATAGGGATTGGTGTACTTAATATGTCTCCTTTTCTCTTCTCGCTCTACAAAGGAAATAAAAACACAGATTGATTTGATTGTTCTGAATTAAACTAAAATTACTTGAATAATAAAAAGAGAATAGTGAATAAAAATAAAATCAGGTTGAGAGAATGGGTAGGATCCAGTTGAGTCGTATCATGAGTTCAATTGACTTGTTTCTGTTCAATGCAATTATGCAACACTACCTCAGCAGAACTGCAGTTTTTCTGCCTTGGCAGTGAAGGATTACGTCCGCCGCGGCAATCCCTTGCTCTTGGATGGACTTCTTCAAGGTTCGGCAAAGTTTCCTCTGATGACTCCGCTTATCCCTAAGTCGAAGTACTGTTGATGATTAGTCCTTGCTGATACCTCCTAGCGTAAATCAATTATAACCACCAACCAATCTCACACTTCTTTTAGCCGCTGAAACTCTAACCTATCCCTAAGCCAAGTTAGTATTTTCCAGCTAGAAAAATACCGTACTTATTCCTTTCGTGAATCTAACTCTCCATATATTAGATAAATAAATCTCTCACAAACTTCTCTCCGGAGCTTGAATGCAAGATCAATGAATGACAAAGAATAAGCAAACCTCAATATTTTATTGCATGAAACAAGAAAACAAGGTTCAATTTTCTCTCACAAATACTCGACAACTTTCACCTAAACCCTAAAAGAATTTTAGAACATAATCAAAGTAAAGAAATCTCTAAAATATGTTGTGAACTCTCTCTCTCTCGTGTTTCCCCTTTCTTGAGCGCACATCCTTTATATAGGATAAAATTAGGGCAACATCAGGCTTGGAGAAGAAGTAGAGTTGGTTTGGACATTTCCTTCCTTAGAGAGGTGAATCTCTTTAATTTAATGTAATTTAATGACTTTTGACCAAATACCAACTTTAACTTCTTTCCAACTTTTCATCACCTTCTCGAACTCTAACTGCCACGCGGAGTGTCCAGAAAAATACAACTTTTTATACTCTTCAAGTTGATCACCACTTTGACTTTTGACAGTGTGGAATTCCCCGCCTCGGCAGGTTGCATCTGCTGCCCCGGCGGAGGTCTAACTTTGAGTCTGCTCAGCTTCGATTAGTAGAAGCTCCCATCTGTGGTTGGTTCGATCAGGGTCCACTTCATAGTTCATTGCCCTATTCTCGCTCATTGTCCTTCGCTGCTTTCCAGGCGTCCTTATCATGCTGCCGCGACCCTAAATTTCAGTTACTGCCTCAGCCCGAGTCTACCTGCAAGTACAAAGATGTATTAAAGCTTACATTTTCCGTAATTGTCATCCTTATATGCCACGAAGGCAAAGTATGCTAATATCATACATTAAGTTCATGCATTAGTCCAAGTAGGTGTAGATTAAATGATTATTGCTCATGAAAAGTGTGAAAAATAATAGTCTTTTGAGCACTTATCACACCCCCAAACTCGAACTATTGCTTGTCCTCAAGCAATGCAAACCATCAAATTGCCATACCTTATTCTCTATTGGTCTTACTTGTTCATCTATTCTCCCCACCATGACTATGCCTATTCTAGGTCTTAACCTTTCGGCTACCCAAGGACTTACCCGGAATCGAGCTATAAGATTTTGTGAGTGTGTGAGTTCTTGTGGACAAGTTTGATTAAAGGTTTTCTTAGACAAACTCTAAGTTAAAGACAAATAGACTTGGAATCTATGATCTCTTCTTATAACAATAACTACTTGAGCCAATTTCGGGCTTCTCAAGGATTGCGTTTTATCATCAATATACCAATTTCGGGTAGGCTCTTTCGGCTGAGATGGGTCCGGTGCATGGAACGTTTGTGATGGTCCAAGGGCATAAAATGGCCGTGATCCTTCTAGAGCCGGAGTTGTTTCGGTGTAGGGCGCAGCCGTGACAAACATATCACGAGGGAAGTCTGGGAACTGCACCCCTTGGATCAGAAAATTGCTGACCATCATCTGAGCTAATGCCGTGTTGAAATCTCGTTGGTACTCCATGTATCGTTGTTGTCGTATATCCATGGCTGCCATCCTCTAGAGTATCTCCTGGTAATTATCTGCTGTGGCAGTGCTGTGGGAAGCAGCAGGCATGTCCGCCGTGTATTGGGCCCCGATAGTTGTATCGACAGTGCCTGGCTGTGTAGTCGCTTGGACTGGTTCCGCTTAGGTGATTTACATGACTTTGTGGCAGAACTCCCTTGTCCAACCATGCCTGTGGACAGTAATTTCATCTGTATCCTCGATTGGGACACCCGCGGTAGTGCAAAGACCCGTGATTAAACATGGAAAGTACAATGACCCTTTTTCCTTCTTACCATATTCGTAGATTTCTTGTAGGATCAACTCTCCCACATTGATACTTCTTTTGTTGATAATGGATTGGATGAGAGCCAATCTCCTATTGTCTACCGTGCTGTTATGGGATGTTGGGATGAAGCGTCTGTTGGGACCGCCGGCACACCCCATGGCACAGCGGAACAAAATTACGACGATCTTTCTAGTGATCCATGTACGTTTAATCAAAAATCGGGAGGAAGAGATGCGATGACTTACATTGGGTTCCTTGATAAGCAGCAAAAACAACAACTGGATTTGCTACAATCACGATCATTCGACAATTTCGAATCTTTAGCCTCCATGAATATCGTCTCAGCCTCTACTCAGTTCACCCGGTTTAGAGAGCAAAATCTCGAAAAACTGTTTTTTGTGATTCTAGGGTTTGGGAATTCGGAATTCTCTATTATGGATGCTAGACCAAAGATTCTTTATATAGGTGTAATCCTAAGTATAATAGTTTGATTCCGAATTTGTTTATAAATTTCGGAATCTATATTTAATTCGAATTTAAAAAGGATATAAATACTTTAATTATATCCTTTATTAAAATTTAGGATTAAATATATTCTACTTATACTTATATATATATTTTCTCCTTTTCAACCATTGGGTATGACCCGTAGGCTCATTGTAACGTTAGTAGTAATATTAGAACAATTCTAATATTACAAACAATGAGTGAATCTAGCAATATATCATTGTCATCTAAGTTACAAGAGATCATGATTCGATGTATCATGTCCATTACCAACTATCTTAATGTATTATATCCTTTTGTCCTTTTATATCTTTAATAGGCACAAGTCTTGGAATAGTCACACTTGTATAGCCTATTTTAATGTTTCTTGATATCTAGAGTGGACTACTTTTAATGAATAATTTGTGATATCTCATATCAACGTATTCAAGCATGACCATGCATTTCTACTCCCACTCAATCAAGTGGCCTTTGATATATTTTCCTATTATGTAGGAAGGACAAATCCTATCTTAATCATTCACATCTCACTACATACATTGTAATATGTCCAATGTCAGTTTTTATAGTGTAACTAATTACGAGACACGTTTAACTGCATCAAAACATAAAACAACATATGTTGAGATAGTAATAATCTCAAGTCTAAGGATCATACATATAGTTGTCACTATGAGCAATATCGTGACCGTCATATAATAATCCAAGATATATGCTCATAGTGGGCCAATCCAATATATTATTCTCTATTAATATATTCATGTATTAATTCTGACATCTCTATGTCAATGACAACTCATTGTCATCAATTAATCACATGTTAGTCTTAAGCGTATTATTATTGTACATACCCATAATAATACTTGACTAAGGATCTTTTAATAATAATACATATATTATTATATGGACCTTATTGTTTCTCAGTTTATGTTATACATTGACACATATATCTGAAAACAAAAATGATAATGCCTTTATTCAATAAAATTGGTAAATAAAAGTATCCTTACAATCATCATATGATTGGTCTTTGGGCATACTCTAACAGCGTCGTTTTACGAACGTGTTCCACTACTTGGCATCGGGCCTTAGGTTCTTTCTCGCAACGGAACCTCTGTGGGATCTGGTTTCCCAATTGGTGTTATCATAGCAGAGATCATCTTTGATGAGTTCGTAGTCCTCGT
Source organism: Abelmoschus esculentus (assembly GCA_035048815.1). Taxonomy (NCBI): domain Eukaryota; kingdom Viridiplantae; phylum Streptophyta; class Magnoliopsida; order Malvales; family Malvaceae; genus Abelmoschus; species Abelmoschus esculentus. The sequence continues at coordinate 9,201,343 of JAUCBN010000037.1, forward strand.
TGCTAATGTCCTCCATAAATGCGGAATGAACATCGCGGGTAGGGTGGAGGCCATAGAACAAATTGATGGTGTCAGCATCAACTCTGAATGGTCTGCCCCGGCAGTGAACATATAAGGAATCCTTGATCGATCCATGAACATAAAATTCTCGCACGACTGTTGCATTAGCATGGGCGGGTTGCAAGCAGAAGATTTGCCATTCTTGATACATTATTTTATCGAACAAATAGTGCTCGATTCCATAGTTTTCCTCTTCTGAATGATGGAATCCTTGTTCTTCCCATAACTGCCTTGCAATAAAGGATTTGTTGAAGCGTTCTTCAACAGCGGCGGGTGCGAATCTATTGTAAGTTGCCATAGAGAAGTTGTGAGAGTTTAGAAAAAAAAACAACTAAGAGAAATAAGCAAAGAGTTCTAAGAGATAAAGAATGCAAGAGTGAATAGTTTAAGGTGAGAAAGTGTTTATATAGGCCTCGGCCCTATACTGTCGTGTTGATTTCAATAAACCAACTAGTCGTTTCTAGCCGTTGGCATTTACTGCCGTTACGCTGGAATTGCACCAGACTAGCCGTTATACGGCTCTGCCCGTTGGTAATTGTTGCGGCCCTAACACTATGCTCTGCCACGACAGAGTGCTGAATAACTTCTTCTTCATTCTTGATTCTCGTCTTAAAAACAAAATTAAACACCAACAAGAAAAGATTAAAAATAAAAATTTTAAAACTTCTAACTAATACTAATCCTAAAAGTACAATAAAATAGAGATAAGATAATGAAATTAAGTCATGATAAGAGTGCATGCAAGTGCATCTCCTAAGGTGATGGTCTACATAGTCCTCATATCATGTAGGCCAGAGTAGTGCTTCAAACGTTGGCCATTCACTTTGAACTCGTGCCCATCCCTTTGTGATTTTATCGTTACTGCACCATGTGGGTAAGCCTGAACAACTTCAAATGGGCCTGACCATCTGGACCTGAGTTTGCCTGGAAACAGTTTGAGCCTGGAATTGAAAAGGAGGACTTGCTGCCCCGGCAGGAACTGCCTCGACAGTAGCTTATGGTCATGCCATCGTTTAGTCTTTTCTTTGTAGATTTTAGCATTTTCATAGGCTGCTGCTCGGAATTCTTCTATCTCATTGAGGTTTAACAGTCTTTTCTGGCCAACTTTCTCCAATTCCATGTTCAAATTTTTGACTGCCCAATATGCTTTGTGCTCAATTTCCACAGGTAAATGGAATGCTTTTCCAAATACAAGCCTGTATGGAGATGTTCCCAATGGGGTCTTGTAGGCTGTCCTATATGCCCATAGGGCATCGTCGAGACGATGAGACCAATCCTTTCGAGATTGGTTGACCACCTTTTCAAGGATTTGCTTTAATTCCCTGTTTCATATTTTAGCCTGCCCATTTATCTGTGGGTGATAAGCTATGGCAATTCGGTGTGTGATGCCTAATTTCTTCAGGGTCGCGGCAATGATTCTATTGTCGAAGTGTTTACCTTCATCACTAATTATCGCTCTATGTACTCCAAATCCGGTGAAGATATTTTTCTTGAGAAATTTCTGAACAGTCTTGGAATCATTATGTGGTGTGGCAATTGCTTCGACCCATTTTGATACGTAATCCACCGCTACTAGGATGTAAAGATTCCCTTGAGTTGATGGGAATGGTCCCATAAAGTCTATGCCCCAAACATCAAACAATTCTACTTCCAATATGGGCTGTGATGGCATCTCATTACGTCTAGAGATATTACCCGTACGTTGGCATCGATCACAGTGCTTATAGTAAAGTTGGGCATCTTTGAAGAGTGTGGGCCAATAAAGGCCTGATTGAGGCACTTTGGCGGTTGTTCTGTTCCCTCCAAAATGTCCTCCATAGGGTGAATCGTGGCAATGCTGGAGCACTTCTTTTTTCTCTTCCTCTGGAACACATCTTCTTATAACCTGATCTGCACATTGCTTAAACAAAAGAGGGTCGTCCCAGAAATAATGCTTTGCATTATGTTGAAACCTCTTTTTTTCATTATGGTTAAGGTTATAGGGCAGAACACCACTAGCTAAGTAATTGACAAGATCAGCATACCAGGGAATGGCTGTGACTGCGGCAAGGTCTTCTATCAATGTTGCCGAGATGTACGTAGTCAGTGCTGCGGTGGCACAGTTGTATACTGTCGCGGGCTCTGTGATAAGTGCTTAATTCACTATCACTTTTTACACATTTCATGGACAATAATCACTTAATCTACACATACTTGGACTAAAGCATGTACTTAATGTGAGATATTTAGATATTTTGCTTTTGCGATTTGTAAAAATGATATTTATAGAAAATGCAAGCTTTACGACACCTTTGTGCATTTGTAGGAAGATCAGATGCCGTGGCAGAGATTGATGCCGAGACAAGACCTGAGGCCGCGACAGGACCTAGTGAACAAGTACTGATATGGTAGGCGATCTGAAGAGAAAAATGAGGTGGACGTTTATGGATAAGCAGCACAAGGATCAGAGCTGGGAAGCGCATGGAAGGTCAAAGTCAAAGGCCATGCGAGAAAAGAATCCTTGTGGGAATAAACTTGGAAATAAAATAAATATTTTATTTATATACTTGACTTGTATTTTACTCCAAGTTGTATTCCTACTTAGGAAAGGTTTGCCCTAGGCCAAGCCTATATAAACCATAGTCGCCCAAGGAGAAGAACACACATCATATACTAGAGAGACGAATTAGAGAATTCATCATAGAATTTAGAGTTTTTTTTGTTTCTCGTTATGTTCTAATTTCTTTTAGGCTTAGGTGAAAGTTATAGAGTATTTGTGAGAAGAGATTGAACTTTGTTTTCTTGTTTTAATGCAATAAAATATCAAGATTTGCTTATTCTTTGTCATTCATTGTTCTTGCATTCAAGCTCGGGAGAGAAGTTTGTGAGAGACATATTTATCTAATATCGGGAGAGTTAGATTCACGAAAGGAATAAGTATTGTATTTTTCTATTCGGAAAATACTAACTCAGCCTAGGGATAGGTTAGAGTTTCAGCGGCTAAAAGAAGTATGAGATTGGTTGGTGATTATAATTGATTCACGCTGGGAGGTATGATAAAGGCATGAACAGCACTTCGACTTAGAGATAAGCGGAGTCATCAAATGAAACTTTACCGAATCTAGGTAAAGTCTACCCAAGAGCAAGGGATTGCCGCGACGGACGAACATCATCACTGTCGAGGCAGTAAAACTGCAGTGCTTCCGAGGCAGTGTTATGTGATTGCATTGGACAGAGACAAGTCAATTGAATCCACAATACAACACAACTGGATCCTGGCCACCTTCTTATTCTGATTATTTTCTCATTATTTAGTTTGTTTTATTATTCAAGTTATTTAGTTTACTCCAACCCAAATTATCTGTGTTTTTATTTTATTTCTTTTATAGAGAAAGAAGACAAAAGAAGGCATATTAAGTAGACCAATCTCTGCGGAGACGATATTCGATAATACTTATCACTTTATTACTTGCGACGTGTACACTTGCACTAATTGCGCACTTTTTACACGCAACACTCTACTACGGCAGATTCGTCTACTACTGTCGAGATGTGCAGGATGTGTTTGTCTGGGAATGCGTCTTGTATTTATTCTAATGAGATGTTTTTCTCCCCAGCTTCTAATCTGGAAAAATGATCGGCTACCTGGTTTTCCGTTTCTCTTCTATCCTTAATTTCTATGTTAAATTCTTGCAAAAGAAGGATCCATCTAATCAGTCTTGGTTTGGCATCCTTCTTTGAGAAAAGGTACTTGATAGTCGAATGGTCAGTGTGGACAATCACTTTTGTTTCGATAAGGTAGGATCGAAACTGTCAAAATCAAAGACCACTGCTAGTAATTCCTTCTCCGTGGTAGTGTAATTTATCTGGGCATCATTGAGGGTTTTGCTAGCATAGTAGATAACATAGAATAAGTTATTCTTTCTCTGCCCAAGTGTTGCCCCGAAAGCATGATCACTCGCATCACACATTATTTCAAATGGCAAGGCCCAATCTGGTGAAACTACAATTGGTGCGGTGATCAACTTTTCTTTGAGGGCCTCGAATGCTTCAGTACTGATAAGTGCTCAACTCACTATCACTTTTTACACCTTTTATGGGCATTAATCACTAAATTTACACCCACTCGGACCAATGCACATACTTAATGTGATATATTTAGAAGTTATGAGTATAAAGATAATATTTACAGAAAAGGCAAGTTTTATTGCATTTTTATATCTGTGCAGGAGAAACAAGTGTCGTGACAGCAACATGGCCGAGGCAGCAGCTGAGAACCAGAGAGCAATAATATAGGCGATTGGAAGAGAAAAATCCAAGGGACGTTTCTGGACATAAAGCATATGGATCGGAGCTGGCTAGCATGAGGAAAAGTCCAAGACAAGGCCACGCGGGAAAGCCTCTTAATTGAATTAAACTTGGAAATATTTTATTTATGTACATGACTTGTTCCCTACTCCAAGTTGTATTCTAATTAGGAAAGGTTTGCCCTAGGTCAAGCCTATATAAGACCTAGCCATCCAATGTATAGATATACCGAGGGAGAGAGCCGATTCATAGATTCAATGTTTTCTTTCTCTCAAACTATGTTCTAAGCTTTCTTAGGGTTTAGGCGAAGGTTGTTTAGTATTTGTGAGAGGAGATTGTACTTTTATCTTTGTTTCAATGCAATAAAACTATCAAGTTTTGCTTATCCTTTGCTATTCTTTATTCTTGCATTCAAGCTCGTGAGAGAAGTTTGTGAGTAATCCATTTATCTAGACTCGGGAGAGTTAGATTCACGAAAGGGGTAAGTACGGTGTTTCAATCGCGAAATACTAACTCGGCCTAGGGATAGGTTAAGAGTTCCAGCGGCTAAAAGAAGTGTGAGATTGGTTGGTGAGTATAATTGATTCACGCCGGGAGGTATCATCAAGGACTAGTCATCAACAGTACTTCGACTTAGGGATAAGCGGAGTCATCCAAGGACACTTTGTCGAACTTTGGTAAAGTCCACCCACGAGCAAGGGATTGTCGCGGCGGACATTATCGTCGCTGCCAAAGCAGTAATCTACAGTGTTGCCGAGGCAGTGATATACGATTGCATTGGGCAGAGACAAGTCAATCAAATGCACAATACAACGCAATTGGATCCTGACCTCTCTCTATTTATCAAATCTCATTCTTTTACTTAGTTGTTTTATTTCAGTTTATCCAACCCAAATTACTTGTGTGTTATTTTATTTCTTTCTACAGAACAAGAAGACGAAGAAGACATATTGAGTATAACAATCCCTGTGGAGACGATAATCCGATAAATACTTATCACTTATTACTTGTGATGTGTCCACTTGCACTAAACGCACACTTTTGACACGCGACAAGTACATTCCTTGCTAAATTCAAATTTCTTGTCCTGTTCAAGCAAAGTGCATAGAGGTTTAGAAATTTTTGAAAAATTAGCAATAAACCTCCTGTAAAAACCTGCATGACCCAAGAAACTTCGGACTCCTTTGACTGAAATTGGTGGAGGTAATTTCTTTATCACATCTATCTTGGCCTTGTCAACTTCGATTCCTTGTGATGAGATTTTGTGGCCCAAAATTATGCCTTCATTTACCATAAAGTGGCATTTTTCCCAGTTGAGAACTAAATTGGATTCCTCACATCTTTGCAGCACCTTTTCTAAATTGCCGAGGCAGTGACTGAAGTTGTCTCCAAAGACTGAAAAATCGTCCATGAATATCTCTAAGAAGTCTTCTTCCATGTTGTGAAAAACTGCCATCATGCATCTCTAAAACGTTGTTGGGGCAATGCAAAGGCCGAACGACATTCTTCTAAATGCATATGTCCCATACGGGCTAGTGAAGGTGGTTTTTGCCTGGTCTTTAGGTCTATGGCAATCTGATTATAACCTGAGTAACCATCAAGAAAACAGTAGAAGGGCTTACCAGCAAGTCTATCAAGCATTTCGTCAATGAAGGGCAATGGGAAATGATCCTTCTTTGTTGCTTTATTTAATTTGCGATAATCCATACAAACCTTCCAACCGGTCACAGTCCTGGTTGGGATCAACTCATTGTTTTCATTGGTTATTACAGTCATGCCACCTTTCTTGGGTACACATTGTACCGGGTTTACCCATGCACTGTCAAAGATAGGGTAGATGATTCCGGCATCAAGCCATTTGATTATTTCCTTACATACTACCTCCTTTATGGGATGGTTAAGTCTCCACTGGGCCTCAACAGTGGGTTTATGATCTTCCTCTAAAAGGATTTTGTGCATGCAAACGGCTGGGATTATCCCCTTCAAGTCATCAATTGACCACCCAATTGCCTTCTTGTGCTTTCGCAACATCTCTATCAAACTTTGTTCATATTCTGGTTGCAACTCAGAAGAAATAATTACAGGCATTGTGTGATTGGTTCCCAAATAAAAATACTTTAATTTGTCAGGTAAAGGTTTTAATTCGATCACTAAGGGTTCCTCACTTGAAGGTTTTTCGTCCTTACCTGGATAATTTAGTGGTTCGAATTACTTACCTTGAAAGTGTTCTGTCCAGTTGGCTTCCTTCATCTCTTGTGTTTCAATTTCATTAGCGCACACTGTTCAAAACTCTGTTATAGCAGTCATCAAATGTACTGCCGAGGCAGAGCTGTGATAAATTGCTGCCACTGTTGCCGAGTCAGTGGTTGTTGAGACAAGGTATTGTGCTATATGCATCTTTGGTGTAAATCACCTGGCACTCCTTTGGGTCATCATGTCTTTTTAGAATCTGGAAAACATTGAGTTTGACTTGCTGGTCGTTTACCCTCATTGTCAATTCTCCTTTTTCCACATCGATCAGAGTGCGTCCAGTAGCTAGAAAAGGTCTCCCCAGGATGATTGGTGCATTGTCATCTGCTTCACAATCAAGAACAAGAAAGTCAGCTGGAAAAATAAATTTATCCACCCTTACCAAATATGTCCTCGATCTTTCCTTCAGGTTGCACATACGAACTATCTGCCAATTGGAGCATCACGGTTGTAGGTTTTGCCCTTACTATTCCAAGCTTTTGAAAAACAGATTTTGGCATCAAGTTTATGCTTGCTCCTAGATCACACAAGGTCTTTCTTTCATAGTGGCTTTCTATCGCACACGGTATAGTGAAACACCTAGGATCTTTCAATTTAGGGGGCATACGATTATAAAGCATGGTCATGCATCCTTCAGTTGCGATAACGGTTTCAAACTCACCAAGCCTTCTTCTTTTGGACACAATATCTTTTAAGAATTTAGCATAGTTTGGCATCTGTTCTATTGCCTCAACTAATGGCAAATTAATGTGTACTTGCTTCAGGATGTCTAGGAATTTTTTAAATTGATAATCATGCTTCTGCCTTTTTAGTCTCTGTGGGAAAGGTGGTGGGAGTCCCATTTCCTTTAGTGTCTAATTACTCTGGAATTTAATGCCTGGTACCACTGGTAATTCTACAGCCTCGGCCGCGTGGCGTGGGACTGCCGATTTCTCTACACAGGCAGTACCTTTTGCTGGGATCGACTTGTTTGTTGTGGTATGATCACTTAATTCAGTATCTATATCCTCTCTATCTGGTTCTTCTCGTTCCATTATTGGGACTTTGTCTGTTGGACTGCTTGACATCTCCTTAAGTTGTAGGCTACTCCTAGTAGTGATTGCCTTACATTGCTCATGGACATGTCCCCTTGTAACTTCAGTATTGCTGGGTAATCCTCCCTGTGGTCTAGTGTTCAGATTTTGAGCGAACTGCCCAACTTGAGTTTCCATTGTTTTAATGGTTGCCTCTTGATTTTGCAACCTCATATCAGTTCTGCTTATGAAGGCATCGGTTCTCTTAATGAAGTTACTATTCTCAGCCATATATGATTCTGTTTTCATCATAAAGGCTTTAAGAGAATTTTCCAATGAACTTGCAGGCTGCTGTTGAGACATCTGTTGTTGTGGCAGTGGTTGTTGTAACTGCTGCGGTGACGGATGTTGCATTGGCATGGATTGCTGGAAACCTGAGGGTTGAACATTCGGATTCAAGGCATTATTGATATTACTTCATGAAAAATTCGGATGCCTTTTTCATGCCGGATTATATGTATTGGACATCATGTTGTTGTTCCGGTTGTAGTTTCTCAAAAAAAGGCTAGATTCCTGGTTCTGCATACATTCAGAAGAGCTAAGGTTACCTCCACATAAATTACACGAAGAATCTATTACCTTGACCTCATGGGTATTATTTTGCATTTGCATATTCTGAACCATATTAGTGAGAGAGGCAATTGTGCTGCCACTGAATTGGATGTTTCTAACTCATGTACTGTGGCCTGGTGTCTCATCCCTCCTCGCCTAGATGTAGGGAATTGGAAGTCATTCTTTACAAGTTTGTTCAGAATTTATATTGCTTCCTCCGATGGATTGTCAAGGAGTGTCCCATTGGCAGAGGCGTCTAGCATCATCCTTGTTGGGGCATTGGTTGCATTGTAAAACATAGTCACTTGTGTTCATAATGGGAATCCATGTAAAGGACACTTGTGCAATAGCTCCCTATATCGCTCCCATGCCTCATACATCGGTTCATCATCTGCCTGCCGAAAAGAAATAATTTCATCACGTATACGATAATATAGATTAGTAGGATTGAAACGTGTAATGAAATCACGACATAGTTCACTCCAAGATCCTATGGATCCTGCTGGAATGCTATTTAACCAGGTCTTTGCCCTATCCCTCAGTGAATAAGGAAACAGTTTCAGTCTCAAAACATCTTCATGGACTCCTTGGATTTTGAATGAATTACATATCTCCATGAACGATTTGAGGTGTTGCTTGACATCTTCGGTTACTGACCCACCAAACTGTCCAATGGTATTGAGCATATTAAACATGATAGGTTTTAGCTCAAAGTGGGCCGCTTCGATTTCTGGTGTAACGACTCCTGGATTTAACCCATTCAAATCCTCTTCCAGGAAATCCCGAACTGTAAGTTGCCGCGGCATTGGTGGCTGCGGAAGTCCTCCATTGCCAGCGGGTAAGTTTTGTTCTACCACATTATCTACCATCACTACTCGGATTTGTCTTCTCAACCTTTGACACGTGCGTTCAATCTCTGGATCTAGTTCGTACAAAGGATTACTTGGGTTTGCCCTAGTCATACACCAGTAAAAATCAAAGTTAAATAAAACTAACTTAAGATGCGAGAAAATAAAGATAGCAAAAATTTAGTTGCCAATCCCCGACAACGGCGCCAAAAACTTGTTGAGTGTAAAAAGAGTTGCGCAATTTGTGCAAGTGTACACTTCGCAAGTAATAAAGTGATGAAAATAGAGTATCGTCTCCACAGGGATTGGTGTACGTAATATGTCTCCTTTTCTCTTCTCGCTCTACAAAGGAAATAAAAACACAGATTGATTTGATTGTTCTGAATTAAACTAAAATTACTTGAATAATAAAAAGAGAATAGTGAATAAAAATAAAATCAGGTTGAGAGAATGGGCAGGATCCAGTTGAATCGTATCGTGATTTCAATTGACTTGTTTCAGTTCAATGCAATTATGCAACACTGCCTCGGCAGAACTATAGTTTTTCTGCCTTAGCAGTGAAGGATTACGTTCGCCGCGACAATCCCTTGCTCTTGGGTGGACTTCTTCAAGGTTCGGCAAAGTGTCCTCTGATGACTCCGCTTATCCCTAAGTCGAAGTACGGTTGACGATTAGTCCTTGATGATACCTCCCAGCGTGAATCAATTATAACCACCAACCAATCTCACACTTCTTTTAGCCGCTAAAACTCTAACCTATCCCTAGGCTGAGTTAGTATTTTCCAGCTAGAAAAATACCGTAGTTATTCCTTTCGTGAATCTAACTCTCCCGATATTAGATAAATAAGTCTCTCACAAACTTCTCTCCCCGAGCTTGAATGCAAGATCAATGAATGGCAAAGAATAAGCAAACCTCAATATTTTATTGCATGAAATAAGAAAATAAGGTTCAATTTTCTCTCACAAATACTCGACAACTTTCACCTAAACCCTAAAAGAATTTTAGAACATAATCAAAACAAAGAAATCTCTAAAATATGTGGTGAACTCTCTCTCTCGTGTGTCCCCTTTCTTGAGCGGCACATCCTTTATATAGGCTAAAATTTGGGCAACATCAGACTTGGAAAAGAAGTAGAGTTGGTTTGGACGTTTCCTTCCTTAGAGAGGTAAATCTCTTTAATTTAATGTAATTTAATGACTTTTGACCAAATACCAACTTTAACTTCTTTCCAACTTTTCACCACCTTCTCGAACTCTAACTGCCACGCGGAGTGTCCAGAAAAATCCAACTTTTTATACTCTTCAAGTCGATCACCACTTTGACTTTTGACAGTGTGGAATTCCCCGCCTCGGCAGGTTGCATCTGCTGCCCCGGCGGAGGTCTAACTTTGAGTCTGCTCAGCTTCGATTAGTAGAAGCTCCCATCTGTGGCTGGTTCAATCAAGGTCGTTCATTGCTCTATTCTCGCTCATTGTCCTTCGCTGCTTTCCAGGCGTCCTTATCATGCTGCCGCGACCCTAGAGTTCAGTTACTACCTCGGCCCGAGTCTACCTGCAAGTACAAAGATGCATTAGAGCTTACATTTTCCGTAATTATCATCCTTATATGCCACGAAGGCAACGTATGCAAATATCACACATTAAGTTCATGCATTAGTCCAAGTAGGTGTAGATTAAGTGATTATTGCTCATGAAAAGTGTGAAAAATAATAGTCTTTTGAGTACTTATCATTAACCAATATCGATACACCTCCATCGAGTATCGATACCCAAAACCCATTCGAATAAATTAATTGTTTTTCTTCACGCTCGTACCGATACACATATTTGGCGTATCGAAACTCAGTATCGGTACGAGGGTCACTTGTACTAATATTCGACATCAATAGAAGAGTGGTACCGATACGTTCCTGTGTATCAGTACCCACAAATGATTTTAGAATTCCTCAATATGCATGGGTACCGCTACATGAGAAGCCATATCGTACACCCTCCCTAAAACCCCTCATTTTTCCTCACACGGGTACCGATATGGATAATTTCCGTACTAATACTCGAACCTAGATTTTCAGGTCTGGAGCTCGAAAACACATTTTTATCTACCTAAAAGTCATCCTAAGCCTCCCAAAATTCACCCACAAGATATATAAGGCTCAACCAACACATTACAATCAATTTCAACAAACTATATGCTCAAATTAGAATTTCACCATTGTCTACTATAAGCTATCAAACCAAGCTCTAACATGCACAAATCAAACTATAACATTATTATCATGAATTCCATAACCTATAGGACTTAGAAGTACACTAACCTCAGATTAACATCAACTCAAGCACTTCCAACACTCTTCAAGCTTTCTTCTTCCTCTTCTCTTGCTCACTTGAAGGTTCTTCCAAAGATTTCACTTGAATTAAAGATCTCCTCAAGCTGAGCAACCAACTCTCTACTATGACCTTTTAAGTGAAACATTATGTAAAATACAATTAAAGCAAACTAGCATGACACTAACATTTACAAGTGCTCGATCCTAGAAGGTTTCTTTGTTAGATTAGCAGTAAATAATATAGAGATTGTAATTGTTTGTTAGGATTACACAAACTGATTGTACAGATATATTTACTATTAATTGGCTAATATATTTAGGATTTATACTTCATAGAAGTTTACCTAAGAGGCTAAAAACTCAACGTAGAAGCATGTTATCTCCTTTGATAGTTTAGTTTAGCTATACCATAGGTAAAACATGATGCGAAGACAAGCGGAAAAACAAAAGGTTCAATAGCTATTATGGGTAAATCCTGAGGTTTATACAAGGTCTGTAAATGAGACAAGATAGATTGTCAACTACTCGAACTCGACTCGATCAAAGCTCAGTTAAAGTTCGACTTAATTGGATTCGGCTAACATCGTCAATAATAAAGATCGGATATGGTGATATTATGAATGATGAAGATATGGATACAGAGTAAATAGCCTGTACAGAAGTTACTATAGAAACCAATGTATAGTATTAGTATATATAGTTGGATTTTTCTGAACAACTGTTTGGTGCATTAGTTATTTGTTGCCTATGTAGAAAATTACTACCTGGATAAACAAAACCAATCAATTTCTATCCCGGTCTGACATAGAAAGTTACATTATTAGAAGTTTGCCTGAGCTGTTACTGTTACAAACTCTAGCAGAAGCATGCTATCTCCTTTGAAAGTTCAGTTTAGCAATACCATATGTAAAAACAAATGCAAAGACAAGAGGAAAAGCAAGAAGTACAATGGCTGTTATGGACAAATCTTGATGTTTATACCCATAGTGATTATCCAAGAACTCACTGAGAGCTTTTCTCTCTCCGAATGCCATGATTTCTTCCTTTATATCCCCATATTGTGAAGTTAAGAGTCCTTTCAGTGACCATGAAGTTGGGCAAATCCAATAGCCCCAGATCCACCATTTGGGAACTTTCTGCAAGTAAGAAAGTTGCAGACATGTGTACTTAGATGTCTGTAAAAATGAATGTTGTATTGATGGTAGATATGATACAAATAAAACATCAATTCAGCAAGACAAGACAGAATCTGTTTACCGGTCCAGGTATGAGGTAGCCTGCGAACAAGTTGAGCCAATTGTAACAGAGGCTTGCTAATATTGTAGCTACTGGGTAAGTTGGAGTCAAAGAAACCAGCATCATACCTAAATATTTGTAATAGAGCAGTGTGCAAAACATGGTGTAAAAGTACCAAAATACTTTGTAAGCTGACCCATAGAAGTTTGCAGCTGGATAAGTTATTGTTAGGAATAATATTGCTTCAAGAAAGATGTAAGGAATCTCGATAATCACCTGCAAATATGAATGAGCAAGTTTATACTAAGGTATGTGACCTTTGAACATGTAGGTACTTGTAAGTGCTTAGAAGGCTTTTATAAATCTTTTGACCTGTGCCAATGAATATGCCCACGAGGAGTACATTCTGGCAAATTGTTCACGGTATACGATTGTCCGATGAGTAGATATCAATGGAAGAACAGATGCACAATTGTTTATTCCGGCGAACATCATGAAAACATACATCGATCCAATTATGTTGAAAAAATCCTGCTCATCATGTCTTGAGAAAGGGGAATAGAATGTCAGCATGTCATATAGTAAGCATATAATCTAATACACTCCAAGTAATCCCACTGCTTAAATTTTTATTAATCTACTTAAATTACCTCCTCTAACCTCTATAGATTTCTGTATGAGGGAACAAGTTGTTACTTGTTAGTACTAATATCTTTTCCTTGCCTCTTTAGCTGTCTATTTATTTTTGTAAATAAAGCCAGGAATTCGAACATGAAAGCTGATGCATGCAAATGGTTATCAAGACGAAGATGATGCAGCTTATTATTTTGAAATGACAAAGAATATTGATTGGGGACTGTGCCGGTGATCAACTTGCTTTATGAAGATACATTTTATGTTAACTCTGGCATAAATATTGTTGACACCGAGTAAATGAACATTTCTTAGTATTACTACGTGATCATGGTGTTTAAATGATTTACAATAATAGAAAAGGGAGAAAAAGAGCTAGAAAGCAGCTTACAGGTTCTGTCCCTTCTGCCAAATTAATACTCCATATAACCAAGAAGATGCAATAATAAATGCCAGGCGTCCTAAGTTGTATTTTGGACTTCTCCAATAGGACAAGTGTTGTTTCCAAAGGCATGCTTTAAGTTGTTCCCATCCGTTTTGTGGAAAGGGTGTGGAAAATTGTAGTTTCTCTGAACCCTGTGTTGGAAGGCTTTGGCTTTTGACTATTTCTTTGTTTCTCCTACAGAGAAGGAACAATATACCTCTTGGTATGATAATTGATAAATGGTTGTAAATTTAATAGAAGAAATGACAACAATGCATGGGAATCTGCGGGTTTATTACCTCATCAAATGCTTCAAAAATGTCAATACTTGGCTGACGGATGGTGCATACAATTGTCCTATTTGTGTGAACGATATTCTTCACAACTCGCATGACAATCGCAGCTGCTCTGGCATCCAAACCCGATGTAGGCTCATCCATAAATATTATGGATGGATTAGAAACAAGTTCTACTGCAATGGTTAGCCGTTTACGCTGTTCTGGAGATATTCCACTTACACGAGGGATGCCAACTAAAGCATCTTTGGTTTCATCCAACTCAATCATTTGAAGAACCTCCTCTACAAATTCCTGTTAGATAGGTAAGCGAGTAGAACATTTTGAGTGATTTATTCATATTATTGATATAATCCTAGAATGTAGACTAGTCCTAGACTCCTAGAGACAATTTAAGCCCATGTCACACCAGCAAATTTGACGGTGTCCCATTTTCCTTTTCTCTGCTTAATATATAAACGTTTTTTCCCAGTTCCACACAAAAGTATAAGAGCATCATTGCAACTGATCCTTTCTCGATATAAAGGTCATGCAGCAAAGACAGGTATGAGTTTTGGATCTTTGCCTAGTAAGCGCAAGTTGTTTAGTTAAACTATGCAAACATGTCTTACCAATCTGCTGTACTTATCAATCTCGGTTGGTAAACGTAGCCAAGCGGAGTACATCACAGATTCCTCCACTGTAATCATTGGAGAATGGATGTCAGTTTGCTCACAGTAAGCTGATACTCTAGCATATGTTTCTTGTACTTTGGGATACCCTCCAATTCTTATCTCTCCTTCGATATAACCACCGGTTTTTCTTCCTGAAAGTACATCCATTAGTGTTGTTTTCCCAGCTCCACTAACACCCATCAAAGCTGTGAGAACTCCAGGCCTAAATGCGCCTTGAAGTAGCTGAAGTCTTTTTTGTGGACACCCTTGCTCTCTCAGTTTCTGGGAACACAAAGAAGACATTAGAATATATTTGTTTATATAGTTCAAATTGTGTGCTTGAGGAAACATAGTTACCTTAGGAGTATCAACATAGTATTGCACATCCTCGAATGATATCGTTAATGGCTTAAAAGGTAAAACCATCCCTGAAGTAAAAGAAATGATTAGTATTTTGGCATGCTAACCTATATCATTTGTTTAATTTATATGGAATCTAGTAAATGCTCTGTTATATATAGTAAATGAACAACAAAAGCTTCTCACCCATAACTTTTGATTGTGCTAGAGCTTTTAGAGGCACTGCAGTGAGCAATTCTTTTATCTCCACTTCATCACTTGAAACCTCTTTTGCCTTTAGCTGAGAAAATCTTTCCTGGGAAATAACAGCCCGAGAACTCCCTAGAGCTGCAACAACATACACAGCTTAGTACTTTAAAGATTTTATTCAGCTTAATTCATTATTTCCTTGTAGAGCAAGCTAAGGTAGAACTTACGTTTTAAAAGGCTCAAAGCTAAGGTGAATCCAATGTTAAAAATAAGCCAAGATCCTATCAATGCTCCTACTGAAATCCAATAGTAGTAGCCACTGAAGTTTATGCCACGTTTTTCTAGAACTTGTTGTCCTAAGGTGACATTTGAAGACAAAACCTGCGAGTGAACAAATGGAAGAAAGCATTGGAGTGTGAGTTGATAGGTTGATGTGCATTTGACCAATAAAATATCAGTTATTTTCTTTTCACCTGTTGCCACCTTGGCGCTAGAAATTCATTTACTGCAACACCTATTTCAGAATATGCAAGTGGTGAAAGCCAAAAGCCACATTTGGCCCAAGCAGGTAGTAAAGCTGCAACAAAGGTTTGTAACATTAGTAAAAGTTCTTGACTTCTTTCTAATCTCCTCATATAAGTAGAAAAAATAGCCTTACGTAGAGGTATTATGAAGCCACTGAATAAAAATATAACCATTAATGTAAAAAGACTAAAATTTGCTGCAAGTGGTGGATCTCTGACAACCGAAGAAATTAAACGGAATAGTGATACTGCCATTTGATGAACAAGGAAAAGGAGGAAGAATTGGCGGAAGAACCTGAAAGTAAAACTCAGTTTAGAATATGATTACATTTGTTAGATATTTACTCTTAAGATTGTTAGCATGATAAACCTTTCTGGTTCAGGACTGTAACCAATTACATAGTATGTAAGAGCTGTCCATAGAAAAGCATCTATCAATGAAAATGGAATCTTTAGAATAGCAGATGGAATGGAATAAGCCCATTCTGGGTATAAGTGGCAATCTCTTTGCTTATAGAACACTGAAAGTCTGGAAACGGTTAATGCCAACTCAGCAATTCCGGTCGTGGTATGTCTGACGAGAGTATAAAATAGGGAACCAAGGTAATAGCTTGCATGGATCAGGTCAAGCTTCATTCGAGTGCGAATAAAGATGGTCATCATTATCACTGCAATAACTATAAGCTGCATGTAGGAAGCATCCAAGGATGGTTAGAAGGTATGTTGGGTCACCAATATTTGATATTATACATTTATGCTTATTGTGATTGTTATTACCTGTGCTGATTTAAAGACATGAACAAATGAGTTTCTCTTCATGAGAAGCCATTCTCTTGCAATGCAAGCTTTGAGTAATTCCCATTTCCCTAATGAATAGATTTTGAATGACAGGGCACTTTTATGGGTCTCACGTTTATTGAAAGGTGTGCCGAGTTCTTCATTTTGTGTCTGCGTTGCGTAAAACTCCTTGAATGCAACTACAAAGTTGTCCGCAGAAACAAAGCTATAAGGCTCATCTTTACGACACCAGTACTGTGCTTGGTCCTTTTTGGATAGCACCTAGAATTGATTTATTTTAAATTATCAGACAAAGGAAAATGTCATGGGCATACAAAGTAGATTAAAGGGCACTTGCCTCTTGGAGGAAATAAGCAACGCCTTTGCGTTCAGGGCACCTAAAACCACAATGTTCAAAGAACTCTTGAACATAACTGCGTGGTCCATGGTATACAATCTTTCCTTCTGCCACTAGAATAATGTCATCAAAGAGATCATCTCTGGTGCTGGTTGAAGAAGTGATACTAGAAGTGTTGACTCTGTTATGTGGGTTAGTTGCTGTATACAGGTAACTATTTGGAAGGTTGTGGAGCTGTCTAAGCCAGTTGATATTTCATCCATAAAGAGAGCATTGTTTGGACCAATTATCATTTCTCCTACAGAAGTGTAAATAGAAAAATCTATTAGAATAGCATGATTTTGCTAAGATTTCATCACGGCCCGTAATAGTATGAAAGGATAGCTTTAATCGGAAGGTTATAGAACAGCATAACCTGTTGTCAGCCTTTTCTTTTGACCACCTGAGATTCCTCTGTTCATTGCATCTCCCACTATAGTATCACCACAGGTGTCCAGTCCAAGAATCTGAAAATGAATGGTTATGGAACTGTTAGAGAAGAATATTGCTTCCTTTCGTACAGTAGTTTTCTTTTGAGAGAATCACCTTCCATATATAATCTGTCTGGAGAGTTCTTTTTAATCCTTCTATAGAAACGGCCTGTTAGCACATATTATGGTCAGAGGTGGCTCCAAAAGCAATGATCACTATTTGTAGCAAATTACCTTCATGTATGTGTCTATATCTGGTTCCGGGACAATGCCAGATTGCTTCTCCCTTCTACTGATTTCTTTTAACATATCTTTATTTGTAGACAACATTTACGATCAGTTAACAGTTATGAAGGTATGATGGTTGGTAAAAGATGCAAAGTAATGTCTACCTGCTCTACTTCCAATTCCCTGGCAATGCGCTGAGAAGTCGAGTGTTTCTCTTACAGTCATTTCAGAAATGTGTACGTCGTATTGACTTATGTAAGCTGATGTATTCTGAGGCACAAACTCTGTGAACTTGTAACCATTGTAGGATATTTCCCCTGTGACCTGCAATAAAAGTATGCCTCTAGATTTATTGTTCGATCCACAATATTTTTCGTTATTTTTGAAATTATTATATACCACATATCATGTAATGTATTCCCAGTGTCCACTTATGGAGATTATTCACATTGCTACTTCAAGAGGGATTTGATGGGAAAAAAAACTTGAGTGATGGGTTAAGCTTCCCTGAAAGAGCCTGTAACAAAGTAGTCTTTCCACAGCCCGGAGGGCCGAGCAATAGAGTCATCCTGCATACAAAATGAGTTTATGACAGCTTAAACTCATAGATCATGCACAGATGAAAATGAATGTGAAGCAAATATCCAAACTGAACCTTGAGGGCTTGATGATGCCACTGACATCTTTGAGAATTTTTATCTTGTATGATTGAGACTTGCATCTGCTAACTTTTGTCAAAGCCTGTTTAACATCTTAAATCTCCTCCATTAGTGTGTTCGAACTTTGAATACATACATATATATGAGTTAGGATCCACTTACGGAGAATACACCGGTGATGGTATTCCAAAGTGTAGGAATGGGCTTTCCTTGAAAGCCATCACAGTCTGCTTCCACCGACAAATTCTGGAATCTCACCTCAATAGTTGGGAATTCCAACCCCACTCTAAGAACAAGTGTCACTATCAGTTAAAAGTCTTGAATCTATAAAACAATTTATCTTTCTATTGACTTGGGATTATTCATAAATCAATTCCATGTTAGTGTTGACACAAACAAGCCACTGGTAGAGAAAATAAAAGTCCGTTGCATGTATCCATCGTGCTTACGTTTTTGCTTCTGTCAGATGAGCTTATAATTGGCTTAATAAAAGTAAGATTTTCATGGATTCTTACCTGTCTATTCTTTCTTTCAGTTTCTTCAGTAGGCGGAGATTGTCTTCCTCAACTTTGGTAATGATGTTCTCGATGAAGAAACGGCGTTCCAATGTTCCAAGCTCTGTAACATCGATCACCCTCCTCTTATTGTCAACTTTTCCATCTTCTTTTGCTTTGTTAGCATCATATAAAAGCTGTTGATCGAACAATGAGGTCCTAACCCGTTCAAAAGTAGGCAATCTTTGAATTGCAGCCCACTGCAACTCGAGCTCGTCGTCATTATTTGATCTGAACGATGATGGCACAGCAAGGTCCGGGGTAGCACTCCTGAAGCTCTGGCGAAATGACGACCTGAGGTTTCTCTCTGTCTCCGCCAGTTGCTCCTTGTCATGGTTCTCTGATTCAGTCCCCATGTTTCTTTTCGTCCAAACGAAAAGAAAAGGCTGAAGCTGCACGTTAAACTGTTCTGGGGGAGGTGGTTCAAAACTGTAGGAAATATGGATCAAAGAGAGACAGAGAGAGAGTTTGTCTACGAAACGTATATCCTGTATTTCACCTATATATGTGTTTAATTTCTTAAAAATAAAATAAAATAGTGCGTTTAAGTTATAGGGTTTAATATTTAAAGTTGTGATTAGAGTTAAAAGGATTAAAGATATGATATATTTTTTAAAATTTAGTGTTTAAAATTAAAAACCTAAAAATTAGGGGTTTAGTATTTAAAATTTAATTTTTAATATTTTTAATGTGGGTATAAAAGAAACATAATTAGGAAAAATTATTCTGTAGACCTTTTTTCACGTTATCTATGATATCGTTCATTAAAATTCAGTTACTTATTTGTTTTTTATGTCACTAATCCATTTATAATCAATTTTTTTATAATCATCTACTCCGTATTTACATGACATAAAAAATAAAGATTCATTCTTAAAAAATTAATATAAAAAATTAAATAATCAAATTTTAGTAGATGAGAAAAGAGTTAACATAATGTCAGAGAATAATTTTCATTGAATGACTTGTTTATAACTTTAATATTTTGATTACGTTTATGGAAAGTAAAGTCAAATCAATAATGTTATTAAACTATAAATAATATTTTTCTTAATTAGTTAATTGTAAATATGTTTTAAATAATTTAAACGAATTAAATTCTTAGTTTCATGGCAGTTGGTTGGGTTGGCTTGGCTGACCTTGACTATGTCTCTACCGTTGATTTAGGCTGACCTTGACTGTATCTCTACCGTTGATTTAGGATGGTTTTATCATATATAGTAGTTCTTAGTTGTTACTTGTTAGTGACATTATAACTTTATTCTCATTTTTATATTTATTTATCTATTAAAATTTTAATTAAATAATTTTTTTTGGAAAGATTAAAGTTATATTTAAGATTAATTAAAAAAATAAATTAATGTTAAAATTTAATTTAATATCAATTTAATTTATTTTAATTATTATTTTTAAAATATAATAAATATTATTATATTTTTTAATTATTATTATTATTCTAACATTTTTAATTATAAATATATTATTTTTGTTTTCACAAGCATTTTAAGTTTACGACGTTTTTGTTTAAAATTATTTTTAAAATAGTTTTTGGAGCCAAAAACTGGATTGAGACTAAAAATAATGTTAAATCGTTATCTTTTAGATAAAAAATCACGTTTGTAAACTATTTTTCAACTCAAACACAAAAATTAATTTTTTTTTACCTTTTACAGTTAAAAAAATATTTTTGAGAATCATATTATAATTTTAAAAAGTTTGTGCTTATTTATAATTTTTTATTTTATAATTTACGAAAATATAATTAAATAATTAATAAAATATTTTTAGATTAAAAATTAAATATTAAATTAAATATTTTAAATTTATTATATTTTTATTATAATTGTTTAAAAAAATTATTTATTTTTTACTATAATTTTTAAAAGCAATGCTAAATTATCCCTTAAACAGAGATAGATAGAGTAGGACCGAAAGATTCATCAAAAAGAAATTACGTTTTGTTTCAACTAAGTGTTTTGTTTATTATTCATGATATAGAGATTTAGGTATAAATTATAATTTATTATTTAAAGTTGGCGTTTATATATTAAGATTTAAATTCCTAATATATTATTTTAAAACTTAAATCTTAAATTTTAATTAAAATCCTTAATTTTTAAATTTTTAATCTATAAATTTTAAACTCTAAATTAAGACCTAACGAAAAGAAAACAATGCTATTATCATTTTATAAAATATTTTTTTCATTAATTAATGCTAGTGTTATATTATTATTATTTATAGGGTGAATAAATGAGTGAGTCTACTATGTTATAACTTATTTCATTAATTTTTTAAAATTAACCATAAAAATA
Organism: Abelmoschus esculentus; assembly: GCA_035048815.1. Lineage (NCBI taxonomy): Eukaryota > Viridiplantae > Streptophyta > Magnoliopsida > Malvales > Malvaceae > Abelmoschus > Abelmoschus esculentus. The sequence goes on from JAUCBN010000037.1 coordinate 9,222,414, forward strand.
AAAGTTTAGAAGTTATGCCATTTTTCAACTCTTAAACTAAAAGTGTTTTAGTGTTATTTTTCCGAAGTCAAACTTAAAAGTTATGATATTTTTATTATTTGTTTTATAGAGGTATAAATAAATAAGTGTTTAATAAATTATTTATAAATATTATTTATTTATTAAGTAAAATAAACGAGTATAAATCATTTTTATGCTCGTTTAATAAATTAATGAACACAGATTAATATATTTGATTTGTTTATGTTTATAAATAAACTCAGTTAAAAACAATGTCTCTATTTCATATTAAATGTTAACTCATTAATCAATGAAATATATATTATATTACATCAGATGTGAAAGGGTAGAATTGTGTTAAATAACGCTTCTACTCGTTAGTGGCATTATAACTTTAGTCTCATTTATATATTTATTTTACGTATTAAAATTTTAATTAAATTAATTTTTTGGGTAAGATTATAATTAAATTTAAGATATATTAAAAATTAAATTGATGTTAAAAGTTAATTTAATAGCAATTTAATTAAATAATAATTATTTGTTTAATTTTAAAATATAATAAAAATTATTATATTTTTCATACATTATTTTTATTAATCTAACATTTTCAATTGTAAATATAATTGTAAATGCATTATCTTTTATTTTCATAAGGATTTAAGTTTATGACGTTTTTTTATTCAAATTAGTTTTTAGAGTCAAAAACTAGTTTGAGACCAAAAACCAAACTAAATTGTTACCTTTTAGAGAAAAAATTGTAACACTCGACCCGGATGTCACATTGGGCTTCCGGCCCAAAACTTGTATTTCAAAATTTCTTTCAAAAGCCCAACAAATAAATTCAATTTCAAGTCCAAAATATTATCATAAGGCCCAAACTCGGATAAAAGTAAATTCCAAAAGATAATAAGTAAACGGAGCTCCAAAATATTACAACCCGTTTAAAAACATTCGACCTAATTTAAAATAAAGAGAGTTATATTACATAGGGTTCGACATAGTACAAGCCCACTAAATCTAATACATGTACTCTGACAACACGGTCGATGCTGAAATCCGAACCTTGATGGTGCTCCACGAACCGGCTTCACCTAACCTACGCACGAAAACATATTTCGAACGTCGAGCTACGAAAGCTCAGTGGATACGTCGAACTTGGCCAACATCATGCATATCATAAGCAGTAAAGCATAACATATAAAATATCGTGCATGATATGATGATCTAGCATTCTTGCCTACCACATGGCATAAACAATGTATAATGACGCACACAACATATACATGTCAAACAACAACACAAAGTAGTGAGGCCCGCATCCACACAGCATCGGGATCCTACATTCGGAGTGGTCTTCAAAATCATCACCCGGAATGTTACATCGGATGGCCTTCGACGTGTTGCAACACTTTTGGATATCTGGATTTCCATCAATCAAGGACTCAACACACATAAACGATCCACCTAGGATCCTCACATCAAAACATATCAAGACTTAACATAATTTAGTCATTCAAGGTTTAATACGTCAATCTTGTGTTAACCATTCATTTCATTAATTATAGGATTCATTATAGCCTTTAATCCCCTTATCGAACCCCAAATAAAGCTTATTTTGTCAAGTTTTCGCAAGGGTATCGATACCCTTATATAGGGTATCGAACCACCCTACCTTGATACCTACCCAAAGAAGGCATCGAACCATGGGTATCGATACCAGTATCGATACCCTTTGACCATTTCCAAAGTCAACGAAAGGGGACCCTCCAGCATCGATACGGGTATCGATGCCATTATGCCACTAGAGGTCCCAGTATTGAACCATGGCTCGATACACCTGACCACTTAGCCAAAATCCACTTATGGGTATCGATACCGGTAGCCCGTGTATCGATACCCCTGCACGAAAAACAGGTCTGCACTTAGAAAATTCCTAGGATTCATTCCCAAACTCGATCCAATCAATCCCAAAGTGTTTCTTTTCATTTCTAGAGATGATTAAGGTATTTTAACATCAATTCCAAATCATTTAACACCCAAATCCGAAATCCAACATTAAAGACCTCTTACAAGCAAACCAAGCAAACCAAGCATACATACATGGATTTCTATATGCTATGCACTCTACCATGAAATGCAAGATAATTAGAAGAGTTGAGAGTACCAACCTCTTGCAGGCAACAACAAAAACGACCCTCTTCTTCCTCTTCAAACTTTCCCTCTTCCCAAACTTGATGATGGCTCACAAGCCTCTTTCTCTACAAGAGAAAGATTAAGAACGGATTAGGACACTTCAGAAAGATTTCCAGAACCTTAAAACACTTAAAAGAACTCAGCTTAAACCCTCAAAACTCTTGTTCTCGGATTTCCCCCACAACCTTCTTCTCTACCAAACAAAACCATTCTTACCTTAGTTTATAGATCAAAAACAACTCTACAACTTATTCTTCTAACCCAAAACGTGATTCTTCAGCAAAAACAACAAGATTCAACCTTTACATACCTTCTTTTCTTGCCAAAAGATGAAGGAGATGGGGTAAAAGAAAGGAAAAGAAAGATGATATCACCTTTGCCATCAAAACCCCCCATAAACCCTTCCCTTTTCATCCATTTAGACAATTACCAAATTGTCCTCCACTTAAAACTCCTAAAGCCCTAAACCACTCAAGCCCAACAAAACTAAGCCCAAACCACACTAATTCGGGCCCAAAACCGAAGCCCAACACCACGGGTTAACCCGACCCTTGGATCCGAATCCGGGTCGTTACAACTCTCCCCTCCTTAAAGAAAATTTCGTCCTCGAAATTTACCTGTCAAGAAGAGATGAGGATGCTGAGCTTTCATGTCCTTCTCCGCTTCCCACGTTGCTTCTTCGATTCCATGATTCCTCCATAAGACCTTTACCAAAGGTATACATTTATTCCGAAGCTCTTTGACTCCTCTATCAAAGATCCCTATAGGTCTTTCCTCATAAGTCAAATCTGCATTGACTTCTATTTCCTCAATCTGGACCACATGCGATGGATCGGAACGGTAACGTCTCAACATGGATACATGGAACACATCGTGTATACATGCTAACTCCGGAGGCAAAGCTAGCCGATACGCTACCGGTCCAACCCTATGAAGAACCTCATAAGGCCCTATGTACCTTGGACTCAATTTCCCTTTGCGACCAAACCGGATGATACTTTTCCATGGAGATACCTTGAGAAACACTTTCTCACCAAGCTCATACTCGATGTGCTTACGCTTCTTATCCACATAAGCCTTCTATCTATCAAAAGCTGCTTGGAACCTCTCCTTGATGATCTGAACTTTTTCTTTGGTTTCTTTAACAAGCTCCGAACCCACTATCTTCCTCTCATTAAGCTCTGTCCAACACAAAGGTGTCCTACACCTACTCCCGTACAAGGCCTCAAAAGGAGCCATCTTGATGCTTGATTGATAACTTTTGTTGTAAGCAAACTCTACCAACGGTAACTGCTCCTCTCAACTATGAGCAAAGTCCACAGCACAACACCGAAGCATATCCTCCAAGATCTGGATGACTCTCTCAAACTGTCCATCGTTTTGAGGATGAAAAGTTGTACTGAAGTGAAACTTGGTATCCAAAGCCTCGTGGATAGACTTCCACAACCTCGCCGTAAACCTCGGGTCTCTATCTGATATGATCGATGAAGGTACACCATGTAACCTCACGATCTCCTTTATGTAGAACTAAGCCAACTTTTCCAAACTGTAGTCCATCCTTACCGGTAAGAAGTGAGCCGACTTGGTCAACCGGTCAACTATAACCCATATAGCATCATGCTTTCTCAACGTCATCGGCAACCCGGTGATGAAATCCATGGTCACTCGATCCCACTTCCATTGTGAAATCTAGATAGGCTGAAGCAAACCTGAAGGAACCTGATGTTCCGCTTTCACTTGCTGACACGCTAGACACCTGGTCACAAACTCTGACACATCTCTTTTCATGCACGACCACCAAAAGAAAGGACGAAGATCCTGATACATCTTGTTACTACCTGGATGAACAGAAAACGGACTACGGTGAGCTTTTCTCAATATACGATCCCTTAGATCCTCTAAAGTTGGAACACACAACCGACCTTGAAAGTACAAGAACCCACCATCTCGTACCTCAAAGTCTAACAACTTACCTCTCTGAACAGCCTTTAACTGAGCAACCAACTCCTCGTCTAACACTTGTGCTCTCTTGATCTCCTGGACAAACGTGGGTTCCACACGCAACTCTGCCAACAAACCTCCATCATCTGTCATCCTCAATCGAGCAAACAAAGCTCTCAAGTCCGACATGGACTTCCGAATCAAGGCATCGGCGACCACATTCGCCTTGCCGGGGTGATACTCTATGACACAGTCGTAGTCCTTTAACAACTCGATCCACCGACGCTACCTCAGATTCAACTCTTTTTGGGTAAGCAGGTACTTTAAACTCTTGTGGTCGGTGTAGATGTAGCATTTCTCCCCGTAGAGATAATGCCTCCATATATTCAAAGCGAAGATAACTGCTGCAAGCTCAAGATCATGTGTAGGATAGTTCCTCTCATGGGGCTTCAACTGCCTCGAGGCGTAAGCAACCACCTTACCCTCTTGCATAAGCACACAACCTAACCCATTCAAGGAAGCATCACTAAACACCACATAATCTTTCCCCGGTTCCGGTTGCGTCAAGACCGGAGCCTCTATCAGATAAGCCTTAAGCTGCTCAAAACTCTGTTGTCTCCTTTCATTCCACACAAAAAGAACACCTTTCTGGAGCAACTTGGTCAAAGGTGCCGCTATGATCGAAGAACACTTAACAAACATCCTATAGTATCCGGCAAGCCCAATAAAACTACGGACTTCCGATACATTTCTTGGTGGTTTCCACTCCACCACAGCTTGGATTTTCTGAGGATCTACTCGAATTCCGTCCGCTGCAACTATGTGGCCTAGAAACGCCACCTCGGACAACCAGAACTCACACTTACTAAACTTGGCGTACAGACGCCTATCCCTCAACACCTGAAGAACAACCCTTAGGTGGTAGTCATGCTCCTCCTCTGAGCGTGAATACACCAAGATGTCGTCGATGAACACAACCACAAACTAATCTAGATACAGCTGAAAGATTTGGTTCATCAAGTCCATAAAAGCTACAGGTGCATTCGTGAGCCCAAACGGCATCACTAAGAACTCATAATGCCCGTACCGCGTCCTAAAAGCGGTCTTTTGGACATTCTCTTCCACCACCTTCAACTGGTAGTATCCTGACCTCAGATCTATCTTAGAAAACACACGAGCACCCCTCAACTGATCAAACAGGTCATCGATCCTAGGCAAAGGGTAACGATTCTTGATCGTGACCTTGTTGAGCTGACGGTAGTCGATGCACGTCCTCATCGATCCGTCCTTCTTCTTCACAAACAAAACCGGTGCTCCCCACAGTGACACACTCGGTCAGATAAAACCCCTCTCAAGCAACTCCTGGATCTGCTGTTTCAACTCTCTCATCTCCGCCGGTGCCATACGATAAGGTGCTATAGACACCGGTGTTGTCCCTGGCAACACCTCTATCCAAAACTCCAACTCACGATCGGGTGGTAAACCGGGAAACTCCTCCGGAAACACATCTGGGTACTCACAAACTGTCCCCAAACTCTCTAAAGCTGGACTCTCAACACTCACATCTACTACGTGAGCTAAGAAAGCCTCACAACCCTGCTGGATCAACCTCTGAGCTGACAAAGCTGACACAACATTCGCTAAACACGGGTTTCTCTCACCCCTCACAACAAGCTTAGAACCATCAGCTACTCGAAGCTTCAAACTCTTAGATCTGCACCCTAAGCTCGCATCATGTTCGAACAACCAATCCATCTGAAGGATTGCGTCGAACTCCTGAAACAGTAAAACCATGAGGTTGGCCGGGAAGATAGATCCTTGTACCTCGATCGGACACCTTCGATAAACCTTATCCACCAACACGTCTAACCCCAACGGACTGGTCACACGAACTCCTACCTCTAGATCCTTCGCTGGTAACCCCCACTACTCCGATATCCCGCTACGGATATACGAGTGGGTAGATCCCGAGTCCACAAGAGCAACTATAGGGACAGAAAACAAACTGAACGTACCTGAGATCACATCTTTCACAGCACAGTCCTCCTGTGCCCTCATCGCATACTGTCTCACCGGTGCTCTAGCAGTGGACTGAAAGGTGCCTCCTGATGCATGGCTGGCTTCGCCACGCGAAAACCCACGACCCCTCTGGGCCTGGAACACAGTCCTCTGAGCCTGACCTGGTGGAGATGTCACAGCCTCTGGGCAGTCCCTCACAAAGTGCTCCGAAGACCCACACTGAAAGCAAACCCTGGCATTGCCCCAACATGGTCCTCGATGATTCCGACCACACTGATTGCAAACCTGAACACTGGCACTTCGCTGCAAACCCTCCGAACCTCTAGCAGTATAATAAGTGCTCAACTCACTATCACTTTTTACTCCTTTTATGGGCATTAATTACCAAATATACACCCAATCGGACCAATGCATATACTCAATGTGATATATTTAGAAGTTATGCTGACAGAGTTAATATTTACAGAAAAGGCACGTTTTACTGCATTTTCATATCTGTGCAGGAGAACCAGTGCCGCGGCAGCAACATGGCCGAGGCAGGACCTGACGCCGAGGTAGCAGCAGGAAGACAAGAAGCAAGACTATAGGCGATTGGAAGATAAAAATCCAAGGGACGTGTCTGGACTTAAAGCCCATGGATCGGAGCTAGCTAGCATGAGGAAAAGCCCAGACAAGATCACGCGGGAAAGCCCCTTAGCCGAATTAAACTTGGAAATATTTTAATTATGTACATGACTTGTTCCCTACTCCAAGTTGTATTCTACTTAGGAAAGGTTTGCCCTAGGTCTAGCCTATATAAAGACCTAGCCATCCAATGTACAAAAGAGGGAATACCAAGGGAGAGAGAGCCGAATTCTATACTTGTCTTCCTTCTCTCCATTATGTTCTAAACCTTCTTAGGGATTAGGTGAAGGTTGTCTAGTATATGCGAGAGGAGATCGTACTTTGTCTTTATTTCAATGCAATAAAATTATCAAGGTTTGCTTATCCTTTGTTATTCCTTGTTCTCGCATTCAAGCTCGGGAGAGAAGTTTGTGAGTAATCCATTTATCTAAGCTCGGGAGAGTTAGATTCACGAAAGGGGTAAGTATGGTGTTTTAATCGCTAAATACTAACTCGGCCTAGGGATATGTTAAGAGTTTCAGCGGCTAAAAGAAGTGTGAGATTGGTTGGTGAGTATAATTGGTTCACGCCGGGAGGTATCATCAAGGACTAGTCATCAACAGTACTCTGACTTAGGGATAAGTGGAGTCATTCAAGGACACTTTGCTGAACTTTGGTAAAGTCCAACCACGAGCAAGGGATTGCCGCGGCGGACGAGTATCGTCGCTGCCAAGGCAGTAAACTGTAGTGCTGCCGAGGCAGTGATATACGATTGCATTGATCAGAGACAAGTCAATCAAATCCACAATACAACGCAACTGGATCCTAGCCCATCTCTCTCTATTATTAAATCTCTTTACTTTACTTAGTTGTTTTAGTTTTGTTAAACCAAACTCAATCACTTGTGCTTTATTTTATTTCTTTCTACAGAACAAGAAGACAAAGAAGACATATTAAGTTTACCAGTCCCTGTGGAGACGATAATTCGATAATTACTTATCACTTATTACTTTTGATGTATCCACTTGCACTAAACGCGCACTTTTGACATGCGACAAGTTTTTGGCGCCGTTGCCGGGGACTGGCAACTAAATTTTGTTTTCTTTATTTTCTTGTTTCTTGTTTCTTTTTATTTTACTCTTGTTTTTCTTGGTGTATGACCAGGGACAATCCAACCAACCCTTTGTACGAGTTAGATCCAGAGATCGAAAGAACAAGACAAAGGTTGAGGAGACAGATCCAAGAAGCCATGGCAGATCACCCGGCAGGACAAAACTTACCTGCCGGCAATGAAGGACTTCCGCCGCCACTTAGGCCGCGACAGCTCACTGTCAGAGACTTCCTGGAGGAGGACTTAAATGGATTAAACCCAGGAGTTGTTACACCGGAGATAGAAGCAGCCCACTTTGAACTTAAACCTGTTATGTTCAATATGCTTAACACTATTAGACAATTTGGTGGGTCTACAACTGAAGACACAAGGCAGCATCTTAAGTCCTTCATGGAAATTTGCAACTCTTTCAAAATCCAAGGAGTCCATGAAGATGTCTTGCGATTGAAGCTATTCCCCTATTCACTGAGGGATAGGGCGAAAGCTTGGCTGAATAGCATTCCAGCAGGATCTATTTGATCTTGGAGTGAACTCTGCCGTGATTTCATCACTCGTTTTAATCCTACAAACTTATATGATAGAATTCGTAATGAAATCACTTCTTTTCGACAGGAAGATGACGAACTAATGTACGAGGCATGAGAGCGCTACAGAGAGTTACTACACAAGTGTCTTTTGCATGGATTTCCCCTATGGACACAAGTGACCATGTTCTATAATGCCACGAATGCCCCGACAAGTATGATGTTAGATCCCTCGGCAAACGGAACACTCCTTGATAAAGCACCTGAGGAAGCTATCGAGATACTAAACAAACTCGCGAATAATGATTTTCAATTTCCTACATCTAGGCGAGGAGGAGTAAGACGCCAAGCCACGGTAAATGAATTAGACACATCGAATTCAGTGGCAGCACAATTGGCCTCTCTTACCAAGATGGTGCAAAACCTACAATTACAACAAAACACCCGTGAGGTCAAGGTAATTGATTCTTATTGTGACTTATGTGGAGGTAACCACAGTTCCTGTGATTGCATGAATCAAGAAACCGGTATGTATGTTGGAAACTACAACCGCAACAATATGATGTCCAACACATACAATCCCTCATGGAAGAGGCATCCAAACCTATCATGGAGCAACCCTAACAATGCCTTAAACCCAATCACCCAACCTTCAGGATTTCAGCAACCGATGCAACAACTGTCGCCGCCGCAGCTGCAGCAGCAACCGGTAAGTTCATTGGAGAATACGCTTAAAGCCTTTATGATGAAAACTGAGTCATACATAGAGGAGAACAGTAATTTCATCAAAAGGACAGACTCTTTTATGAATAGAACTGAGATGAGGTTGCAAAATCAAGAAGCGACCATTAAAACGTTAGAAACTCAGGTTGGGCAGTTTGCTCAAAACATAAACACTAGACCACAAGGAGGGCTACCTAGCAATACTGAAGTTGCTAAGGTAATGGGCCATGAACAGTGCAAAGCAATCACTACTAGGAGTGGTCTACAGTTGAAGGAAAAGATCCCAAAGAGCCAAATTCAATCAGCGAATCCAGCAAAAGAAGAGACTGAGCAAACTGATGCTGATAACACTTACCCGGCAGAGAGCACAACAGCTCCTGAACAGCCTGCCGAGACAACAACAACCCCAGTGGTGCCAGGTATTAAATTCCAAACTAAAGAAACCCTGGATGAGATGAGACCACCACCACCTTTCCCACAAAGGTTGAAAAAGCAAAAACAGGACCAATAATTCAAGAAGTTCCTTGACATTTTAAAGCAAGTCCACATTAACATACCGTTCGTAGAGGCAATTGAACAAATGCCTAACTATGCTAAGTTCTTAAAGGACATGGTGTCAAAGAGGAAACGAATAGGTGAGTTCGAAACAGTGGCTGCTACCGAGGGATGCATGGCAATGCTGCACAATCGCATGCCTCCAAAATTAAAAGATCCTGGCTACTTTATCATACCTTGTGCAATAGGTAAAAATTATGAAGGTAAGGCCCTATGCGACCTTGGAGCGAGCATAAATCTAATGCCCAGATCAGTCTTTCAAAAGCTTGGAATAGGACGGGCAAAACCTACAACAGTCATGCTCCAACTAGCGGATCGATCCTATGTGCAACCTGAAGGCAAAATCGAGGACATATTGGTAAGAGTAGATAAGTTTATTTTTCCTGCTGATTTTCTTGTCCTTGATGTGAAGCAGATGAGAATGCACCGATCATCCTTGGGAGACTTTTCCTTGCAATTGGACGCACATTAATTGACGTGGAAAAAGGAGAATTGACAATGAGAATTAATGATCAAGAAGTCAAACTAAATGTGTTTCAACTGATGAAAAGGCATGATGAGCTGGAAGAAGAATGTCAGATGCTGCATGACACAGATAAAGATCGTATAATACCTTGTCTCAGCAATAACTGCCTCGGTAGTGACCTTCATGACATATCATAGGTATGCCTCGGCAGTGATATGGATGACTGCTACAGCAGTACTTTGAACAGTTTTGAAACAGCAGGAAAGGAGGAAGCTAACTGGATAACACATCTTCCAGGTAAGTACTTCAAACCATTGAACTATACAGGTAAGAATGAACAATCTGTAAGTAAAGAGCCATTGGTCACAGAATTAAAACCCTTACCAGAAAAATTAAAATATGCTTATTTGGGAGATAACCACACGATGCCTGTAATTATTTCTTCTAAGTTGTTTCCAGAACAGGAACAAACACTAATAGCAATGCTGCAGCAGCACAAAAAGACAATAGGGTGGTCAATCGATGATTTAAAGGGAATAAGCCCAGCAGTATGCATGCATAAAATTCTTTTAGAAAAAGATCATAAGCCCACTGTTGAAGCTCAAAGGAGACTTAATCATGCTATGAAGGAGGTAGTACGTAAGGAAATAATCAAGTGGCTTGATGCAGGAATTATCTATCCCATCTCTGACAGCGCGTGGGTAAGCCCGGTACAATGTGTACCCAAGAAAGGTGGTATGACTGTTATAACCAATGAGAACAATGAATTAATCCCAACCAGGACTGTGACCGGTTGGAGGGTTTGTATGGATTATCGCAAGTTGAATAAGGCAACAAATAAGGATTACTTCACTTTACCCTTTATTGATGAAATGCTTGATAGACTTGCTGGTAAACCGTATTACTGTTTTCTTGATGGTTATTCAGGATATAATCAAATTGCCATTGATCCAGAAGACCAGGCAAAAACCACCTTCACCTGCCCATATGGAACTTATGCATTTAGAAGGATATCGTTCGGCCTTTGCAATGCCCCGGCAACCTTCCAGAGATGCATGATGGCTATTTTTCTAACATGATAGAGGACTTCCTAGAGATATTCATGGATGATTTTTCAGTCTTTGGAGATAGCTTTGATCACTGCCTCGGCAATCTAGAAAAAGTACTGCAAAGATGCGAGGAATCCAATCTAGTCCTAAACTGGGAAAAATGTCATTTTATGGTGAATGAAGGCATCGTATTGGGCCATAAAATATCATCACAAGGAATCGAAGTGGATAAAGCCAAGATTGATGTGATAAAGAATTTACCTCCACCAATTTCTGTGAAAGGAGTTCGAAGCTTCTTGGGCCATGCAGGTTTTTATAGAAGGTTTGTTTCGAATTTTTCCAAAATTTCTAAACCTCTTTGCAACTTGCTTGAACAGGACAGGAAATTCGAATTCAATAAGGAATGCACTGAAGCATTCGAACTTCTTAAGGAGAAGCTAATCACTGCACCGATAATGATCCCACCAGATTGGTCCTTGCCATTTGAATTGATGTGTGATGCTAGTGATCATGCTGTCGGGGCAGCACTCGAGCAGAGGAAGAATAATCTGTTCCATGTGATCTACTATGCTAGTAAAACGCTCAATGATGCACAAATCAATTACACCACAACAGAAAAAGAATTACTAGCAGTGGTATTTGCTTTTGACAAATTCCGATCATATCTTATCGGAACAAAGGTTACTGTCCACACTGATCACTCAGCAATTAAATACCTTTTCTCAAAAAAGGATGCCAAGCCTAGACTGATTAGATGGATTCTTCCTCTACAAGAATTTGATGTCGAAATCAAAGACCGCAAAGGTACAAAAAACCAAGTGGCCGAACATCTTTCTAGACCGAAGAACAATGATAATACCCACTCATTTGAAGAAATACAAGATGAATACCCATATGAACAAATATTGCAAATTTTTACAACTGCAAGGGGTACTGCCGAGACAGAGGCCACAACAGTATACAACTGCGCTGCCGCGGCATTATCTGAATACATCTCCGCAGCATTAACAGAAGACCTTGCTGCAGTAACATCCACCCCCTGGTATGTCGATCTTGTTAATTATTTAGTTAGTGGTATTATCCCTTATAACCTTAACCATAATGAAAAGAAGAGGTTTCAGCATAATGCAAAGCATTATTTCTGGGACGACCCTCTTCTGTTTAAACATTGTGCATATCAGGTTATAAGAAGATGTGTACTAGAAGAAGAACAGAAAGCAGTACTCCAGCACTGTCATGATTCACCTTGTGGAGGGCATTTTGGAGGAAACAGAACAACAACAAAGGTACTGCAATCTGGCCTCTACTGGCCAACACTCTACAAAGATGCATACGACTATTACAAGAACTGTGACCGATGCCAAAGCACGGGCAATATTTCAAAACGACATGAGATGCCATTACAACCCATTCTGGAAGTAGAACTGTTTGATGTTTGGGGAATAGATTTCATGGGACCATTCCCATCATCCCAAGGAAATATTTACATCTTAGTCGCAGTGGATTACGTATCAAAGTGGGTCGAAGCAATCGCCACACCTCACAATGATTCCAAGACAGTTCAAAAATTTCTCAAGAAAAATATTTTTACAAGATTTGGAATCCCTAGAGCAATAATAAGTGATGAAGGTAAACACTTTGATAACAGACTTATTGCCGCGGCACTAAGGAAACTCAGCATCACCCACAAGCTCGCTACGGTATATCATCCACAGAAAAATGGGCAAGCTGAAATATCCAACAAGGAACTAAAACAGATCCTTGAAAAGGTGGTAAATCCATCTAGAAAGGATTGGTCTTATCGTCTAGATGATGCTTTATGGGCCTACAGGACAACATTCAAAACCCCATTAGGAACATCCCCATATAAGCTCGTGTTCGGGAAAGCTGGTCATTTGCCTATAGAAATCAAGCATAAAGCATATTGAGCAGTAAAGAAAAAAAATATGGATTGGGAAAAAGCTGGACAGAAAAGACTGCTAGACCTCAATGAGATAGAAGAATTCCGAACAGAAGCCTATGAGAATGCCAAGATCTACAAAGAGAAAACAAAAAGATGGCACGACCGTAAGTTACTACCGAGGCAGTTCCTGACGAGGCAGCACGTTCTCCTTTTCAACTCCAGGCTTAGACTGTTCCCAGGAAAACTCAAATCTAGATGGTCAGGTTCATTTGAAGTCGTTCGAGTTTTCCCACATGGAGCAGTAATGATCAAAGCACCAAAGGATGACCGTGAATTCAAAGTTAATGGCCAACGCTTGAAGCACTATTCTGGGCCACATGACATAAAGACTATGGAGACCATCACTTTAGAAGATGCCTTCGCACGCCCCCCCCATGGAAGATTAATGTCGCGACCTTCTATCCTTTCTTTTCCGTAATTTCTAGGAATAATTTTAATTTCACTTTTATTTTAGGAAATTTCATATTTAATTTTCTTTTGTTTTCTTTAGCACAGAGACAAAGTGGAGGCTCCAATACAACGGACACCACCCACGAGAGTCCAACCGCCCCGGCAAGCGAAAGCTCAACCATCGCCCTCACCAAGGACAAAGCAATCGGCAGCAAGGCCGAGGAGAAAAATTGTTACAAGCAGCTCTTCGGAGTCGCTTTAAATTTTTGTTCTTAATTCAATCTTAATTGCTTTTGCTATTTCTATATGCTGCTTATTTCATAATTGTGCTGTCCATTTATTTCTTCAAATATAAAGCATTGAGGACAATGCTTGGTTTGAGTTTGGGGGTGCAGATTCACTGCGAAGGCAGCAATCTACTGCCGAGGCCTTGCCAAAAAGGGAGTATTCCAGTGATTTTTTTAAAAAAAATTTCATGCTCCCCACCTTACTTGAATTAACTGCCTACACTTTTGCACTGCTTATCATTAGTATTGCCTTAATTTACTCTTTAAGGCTATAGAAATCTTTCTCCTTACCATGATTAGGTTCTGTTAAGAAGGTCTAACCTTAGGATACTTAAGGATGAAAACTTAGAAGCTTATTATAGGAAGAACTTTAAACACTTTTGGGACTTGTTGGATTATAGGAATTCTTTTAATGAACTTAGGTGATAAAGACTTAGATTTTGGAAAGTAACTAGAGGTGCCTATCACAGGCTCTAGAAAGTCTCTTCTTCATGCTAGAGGTGCTCGAAATTGGCTCTAGTATGCTTTAAGGAATGGCAAAAAGAAAGAAGGAATTAGTGAAAAGAAAAACACAAATCCTTGAGGTGCCCGAAATTGGATCAAGATTTGGTGGTTGAGAAAAGAAGAGAACACTTAACCAAATTCTACTTGTCTTGAACTTAGAGTTTGTCTAAGAAAGCCTTTAATCAAACTTGTCCACAAAAACGCACACACTCACAATTCTTATAGTTTGTTTCTAGGTAAACCCTTGGGTAGCCGAAAGGTTAAGACTAAAGAATAGGCCTAGCTATGGTAGGGAGAATAGATGGAAATGTAAGACCAAGAGAGAGTAGAGTTCGGCAAATTGATGGTTTGCATTGCTTGAGGACAAGCAATAGTTCGAGTTTGGGGGTGTGATAAGTGCTCAACTCACTATCACTTTTTACTCCTTTTATGGGAATTAATTACCAAATATACACCCAATTGGACCAATGCATATAATCAATGTGATATATTTATAAGTTATGCTTACAGAGTTAATATTTACAAAAAAGGCACGTTTTACTGTATTTTTATATCTATGCAGGAGAACCAGTGCCGCGGCAGCGACATGGCCGAGGCAGGACCTGATGCCGAGGCAGCAGCAGGAAGACAGGAAGCAAGACGGTAGGCGATTGGAAGATAAAAATCCAAGGGAAGTGTCTGGACTTAAAGCCCATGGATCGGAGCTGGCTAGCATGAGGAAAAGCCCCAAACAAGATCACGCGGGAAAGCCCCTTAGCCGAATTAAACTTGGAAATATTTTAATTATGTACATGACTTTTTCCCTACTCCAAGTTGTATTCTACTTAGGAAAGGTTTGCCCTAGGTCTAGCCTATATAAAGACCTAGCCATCCAATGTACAAAAAAGGGAATACCAAGGGAGAGAGAGCCGAATTCTATACTTGTCTTCCTTCTCTCCATTATGTTCTAAACCTTCTTAGGGATTAGGTGAAGGTTGTCTAGTATATGTGAGAGGAGATTGTACTTTGTCTTTGTTTCAATGCAATAAAATTATCAAGGTTTGCTTATCCTTTGTTATTCCTTGTTCTCGCATTCAAGCTCGGGAGAGAAGTTTGTGAGTAATCCATTTATCTAAGCTCGGGAGAGTTAGATTCACGAAAGGGATAAGTACGATGTTTCAATCGCGAAATATTAACTCGGCCTAGTGATAGGTTAAGAGTTTCAGCGGCTAAAAGAAGTGTGAGATTGGTTGGTAAGTATAATTGGTTCACGCCGGGAGGTATCATCAAGGACTAGTCATCAACAGCACTCTGACTTAGGGATAAGCGAAGTCATTCAAGGACACTTTGCTGAACTTTGGTAAAGTCCAACCACGAGCAAGGGATTGCCGCGGCGGACGAGTATCGTCGCTGCCAAGGCAGTAAACTACAGTGCTGCTGAGGCAGTGATATACGATTGCATTGAGCATAGAGAAGTCAATCAAATCCACAATACAACGCAACTGGATCCTAGCCCATATCTCTCTATTATTAAATCTCTTTACTTTACTTAGTTGTTTTAGTTTAGTTAAACCAAACTCAATCACTTGTGCTTTATTTTATTTCTTTCTACAGAACAAGAAGACAAAGAAGACATATTAAGTCTACTAGTCCCTGTGGAGACGATAATCCGATAATTACTTATCACTTATTACTTTCGATGTGTCCACTTGCACTAAACGCGCACTTTTGACACGCGACACAGTAAAAGACACAGACTGCCTCCTATATCCCACAGACTCTGATCTCTGGTTCGACCTCGAACCCTGATTCGATGCTCCTCTATTCTGATTCCAACGGCTTCTACTCCTACCGGAGTGAGACTGAGAGTTACCCGCATGACTCTGACTAGCTCCACTGGTGACTCCCTGGCCAACAGACTGCCCATAGGTCAAACCCTGAACCTGCTCCAACGACTTGGCACTAGCAGCCAACTTAGAAAACACCTTAGGCGGTGCGGCAGTGAGATAAGTCTGGATCTCCTTCCTCAGACCTCTCAAGAACCTCTTGCATCTCATCTTCTCTGTAGCAACAAGCTCTGGAGCATACCGGCTCAACTGAAGGAACTCCTGCTCATAAGCAAAGACCGAACGGTTCCCCTGAACAAGATGGGTAAACCGCTTCCTCAAGGTGTCGATGTGAGTCTCACCCACATACTTGCTCTTAAACTCTTCAAGGAAGTCCTCCTACTTAGGATGATGAGGATACCAACCCTGCTCAACTGTCTCCCACCACTCTCTAGCGTTACCTTTTAGAAGTGACAACAAACACGATAGCTTGTCCTCTGACCTCAGTCTCATCTGTCTCATTATCCACCTTGTGTCATGCAACCACTGATTAGCCTGTACGGGATTGTCCTGTCCCGTACCAAAGAAGTCAACAGCTCCTTGCCTTCACACCCTCTCAAACGGTGCCTCACGAGGCATAGAAGATGGCCTCGGTATAGCTCTCACGATCCTACGCAAGGTCTGGTTCAACTGAGCAAAGTAGTTGGCCTCTTGACCAACTACATCATCCGATGGCACCTCCTCATCGGGCTCATACTCATAGTCGGAGCCTCCTCCACGAGAACCCCGGCTTTCCTCTTGATCCCTCACACGTCTCGGCATACTTAACCACTTCTGCATAAAGAACAACAACAAACAAGAGTATACCATCAAAATCTCAGCTTTAAAGAAAGTACGTTATCGACTCGTGGGCATGTACTTGTCTGACACCTATATAATACAATAAACTCCCCCGGGTACTTCCTAGAACCGACTCAACCTGGGCTCTGATACCACTAAATGTAACACCCGACCCAGATGTCACATTGGGCTTCCGGCCCAAAACCTGTATTTCAAAATTTCTTTCAAAAGCCCAACAAATAAATTCAATTTCATGTCCAAAATATTATCATAAGGCCCAAACTCGGATAAAAGTAAATTCCAAAAGATAATAAGTAAACGGAGCTCCAAAATATTACAACTTGTTTAAAAACATTCGACCCAATTTAAAATAAAGAAAGTTATATTACATAAGGTTCGACATAGTACAAGCCCACTAAATCTAATACATATACTCTGACAACACGGTCGATGCTGAAATTCGAACCTTGATGGTGCTCCACGAACCGGCTTCACCTAACATACGCACGAAAACATATTTCGAACGTTGAGCTACGAAAGCTCATTGGATACGCCGAACTCGGTCAACATCATGCATATCATAAGCAATAAAGCATAACATATAAAATATCGTGCATGATATGATGATCTAGCATGCTTGCCTACCACATGACATAAACAATGTATAATGACGCACACAGCATATACATGCCAAACAACAACACAAAATAGTGAGGCCCGCGTCCACACAGCATCGGGATCCCATACTTAGGATGAGGCCCGCGTCCACACAGCATCGGGATCCTACATCCGGGATTTGAGGACCGCGTCCACACAGCATCGGGATCCTCCAAATCCCATACTCGGAATGTCACATCGAGTATCATCGAATGAGGCCCGCGTCCACACAGCATCGGGGTCCTACATTCGGAATGGTCTTCAAAATCATCACCCGGAATGTTACATCGGATGGCCTTCGATGTGTTGCAACACTTTTGGATATCCGGATTTCCATCAATCAAGGACTCAACACACATAAACGATCCACCTAGGATCCTCACATCAAAACATATCAAGACTTAACATAATTTAGTCATTCAAGGTTTAATACGTCAATCTTGTGTTAACCATTCATTTCATTAATTATAGGATTCATTATAGCCTTTAATCCCCTTATCGAACCCCAAATAAAGCTTATTTTGTCAAGTTTTCGCAAGGGTATCGATACCCTTATATAGGCATCGAACCATGGTTCGATACACCTGACCACTTAGAAGGGTATCGATACCCTGCCTCGATACCTACCCAAAGAAGGCATCGAACCATGGGTATCGATACTAGTATCGATACCCTTTGACCATTTCCAAAGTCAACGAAAGGGGACCCTCCAGCATCGATACGGGTATCGATGCCATTATGCCATTGGAGGTCCTGGTATCGAACCATACATCTGACCACTTAGCCAAAATCCACTTATGGGTATCGATACCGGTAGCCCATGTATCGATACCCCTACACGAAAAACAGGTCTGCACTTAGAAAATTCCTAGGATTCATTCCCAAACTCGATCCAATCAATCCCAAAGTGTTTCTATTCATTTCTAGAGATGATTAAGGTATTTTAACATCAATTCCAAATCATTTAACACCCAAATCCGAAATCCAACATTAAAGACCTCTTACAAGCAAACCAAGCAAACCAAGCATACATACATGGATTTCTATATGCTATGCACTCTACCATGAAATGCAAGATAATTATAAGAGTTGGGAGTACCAACCTCTTGCAGGCAACAACAAAAATGACCCTCTTCTTCCTCTTCAAGCTTTCCCTCTTCCCAAACTTGATGATGGCTCACAAGCCTCTTTCTCTACAAGAGAAAGATTAAGAACGGATTAGGACACTTCGGAAAGATTTCCAGAACCTTAAAACACTTAAAAGAACTCAGCTTAAGCCCTCAAAACCCTTGTTCCCAGATTTCCCCCACAACCTTCTTCTCTACCAAACAAAACCATTCTTACCTTATTTATAGATCAAAAACAACTCTACAACTTATCCTTCTAACCCAAAACGTGATTCTTCAGCAAAAACAACAAGATTTAACCTTTACATACCTTTTTTTCTTGCCAAAAGATGAAGGAGATGGGATAAAAGAAAGGAAAAGAAAGATGAGATCACCTCTGCCATTAAAAAACCCCATAAACTCTCTAGGCTTTTCATGTTTTATGGATCGTGGGATGGTTGAAACGTATGACTCAGATTAACTCCTTACTTTTTTCCAAGTGATAATCTTCAAATAACCTATTGTTAATCCGATTCATCCATTTCAATAATCCAATAATCCCAAAAATATAAAAATTAGAAAGTTTTATATTATATAACTTAAAATATCATGCATAAAATAAACATTTATCTTCCTAAAAGAAGTTTTTGACAGTGATATCAAATACTTAAATCTCAAATCCAAAACCAAGAAATCCTTATAAAATTTACCTTTCAAAAATACTTTTTCATTGCACTCGTAAAAACAATGCTAATTTGGCCCTTAAACAAAAATAGATGGAGGAGGACCAGAAGAGTTCTCCCTCTAAAAAAACTTAAATCCCTAATATATTATCTTGAAAATTAAACTTAAAATTTTAATTATAATCTTTAATTTTTAAAACTTAAATTATAAATCTTAAATTAAATTCTTAAACCCTAAATTAAAATTATAGAACGCGTATGAAAATAAAACATTTTCATCGTTGTTATGAATATATTTATTCATGGTGGATATCCATATATTAAGTTAAAGTTTAACGGCCTTTATTATTAGGGTTTAATACCCATTGGAATTAGGGTTTCCATCTTATGCCTATAAATATAGACTTTTAGACAAAGCATTGTACACAATTCTACTTTGAGAATATAATAAAATCTCTCCATTTTTTTCTCTCTCTTTTGTCTATTTTCTTTTTGTTCTTTATTTTATTCACAACAACCGTCAATTTATAAAATATTCTTCATTAATTAATGATAGTGTTATAATATTGTTATTTATGGGGTGAATAAATGAGTGAGTCTACCTAGACTATGACTTATTTCATATAAAAAAAACTTTTTAAATCAACTATAAAAATAAAAATTTAGAAATTATGAAAATATTAAAAGATAAGTATCATGTATAAATATATTATCTTATCCTCAAAATCTATCTATCTATCTATATATTACGGTAATTTATTATATTATTGACACTAATTTTAATTTTAACTACACTATATTTTACTCAATAAACGAATAAAATGAAATAAAGATTTGCACAACTAAAATTATTTTAAAACTTTTAAATATTATTTTTTAAGAAGATGAGACAAACTCATCTTAACGTTAAGCTTTGAATAATACTAGATTGAGTAAAACATAGTTTAAGTTGTTGAACAAGGGTTAATTTAATAATTAATTGTTTGCTTGAGAAGATGAAACAAACTCATATTAATACAATTTTAATTATTAATAGTCTGTTTTAAAATAGAATTTTGCTATTGACAATATTTAAGATCGCTAATAAGAACATCATAAATGAGTTATAATTAATGTTTATTTTTTATTTAATAAAATATAATAGAATGTAATTAATTACATTCTTAAAAATTATGTTTAATTAATTTATGTTGTTTAATATAATTAATATTTACTTAAAATGATTTATGATTTAGATATATTAGGATTTAGGGTCTAGAGTTATATTTAGGTTTAGTAGTTAAGATTTAGGTTTATGTTTAGGGTATAGAGTTAAGATTAAGATTTAGGATTTAGGATTTAGGATTTAGAGTTAAGGTTAAGGTTTAAGGTTTGAGGTTTAGAATTTAATAATTAAGGTTTATGTTTTGAGTTTAGGGTTTAGAAATGATGTTTAGATTTAGAGTTTAGAATTTAGTAGTTATTATTTAGGTTTAGGGTTTAGAGTTAAGGTTTAGGTTTAGGATTTAGAGTTTAGTAGTTAAGATTTAGGTTTATGGTTTAAAATTATTGTTTAGGTTTATGGTTTAGAATTTATTAGTTAAGGTTTATGGTTCAAAGTTTAGGGTTAGGGTTAGTGTTTAGGTTTAGGATTTAGGGTTATGGTTTATGGTTTAGAAGTTAAGGTTTAGGGTTTAAAATTAATATTTAGGTTTAAGGTTTAATGTTTAGGGATTAAAATTAGTGTTTATGATTTAAAATTTAAGACTATAATTAATATAACATAAGTTTTTACGGATATAATTAATTATATTTTATTTAAAAATTAAATAAATATTAATTAATGAGAATCTTTAAAGTTGTAATTGACAGCAGCAAAACCCTTTTAAATAAATATAGTCTTTAGGAGACTGCAATCACTTAATTTAATATAATTATTTCAGAGCCCTAAATTTAGGTTCTTTTATTTGCAATTTAATAATTGAAATAAACTTAGATAATTTAATAAGTTAAAAGATTTTTTTTTTCTCTGTCTCATTCGGGTTTTAATTTTTGTTGTATTTTATTATATATTTTCTTATCTTTTTATTTCTTTATTTTTTTTATGTAATTTAATTTTTTGGAATCGACTAATTGTTAAATATTGACGTTTAGGTAAATTTTTTATTTTTTAAGTATTTAAGTTTACAATTGAATTCTTGGAAATTACGAGTCAGGGCACTAATATTATAAGGCACTAATATTATAACACAATGATTGAGTGATTAATATCTAAGAATTAAGAATATATTTAGAACAAATATTACTGTAACCATTATAGTTGATTAAAAAAAATATAATAATCTATATTATTATTTATGTAATTATATACAAGGTCTCTGTGATATTTAAAACTTAAAAATTAGTCCTTATGATTTTTGTATAATTGAGTTTATGTCTTTATTTTTTATTACCTTTGAATGAAGCAATTGTCAATACAATTGTCGCATTTGAGAAATAATTTTAACAATTATAACTTATTTTTTTAAGAATATTTTTAAAATTTTTACTATAAATTTTAAGAACATCATCTATTGAACATAATATACCAAAATTTTATATTTTTTTAAAAGATTTTATACAATCCTTTTCATGACGATTGTCTAAAATCTTATTATATAGTTTATTATTTGAAATGTCAAAATGCCACGTGTAATTAATAAGGTACCGATCTCGGGCGCTCGTATCCTTACGCGTAACCGACTCCCAAACCCAAATGTTTTAAAAATGAATCTTTGGTTTGTTTTATGGTGTCTGGCCTACTAAAGTGGTCGGTGGCGACTCCCAGTCATTTTTTTTAAAAATTAAAATATGTAATTTTTTATAAAATTTTGGTTTTTATAATTAACAATTAAAAGTGATAAAAAAACTCGATTTTTCTAAATTAATCGCCAAGTTATTTTTTTTACACATTTCAATTTTAAAATAATCGTGACAAATCTTATTATATACTTTATAGACAAAACGATTAAATTTTAACATTACCAATTTTTTCAATGATGTCTCGCTCGCCTCTTCAGATCAGATCTGTTAAGTTTCATGGCTGCTGGTGGTTGGCTTGACAGACCTTGACTATGTCTCTACCGTTGATTTAGGCTGACATTGACTGTCTCTAACGTTGATTTAGGCCGGTTGTATTATAGTTATTACTTCTTAGTTGTTACTTGTTAGTGACATTATAACTTTAGTCTCATTTATGTATTTATTTTATATTAAAATTTTAATTAAACTGATTTGTTTATTAGAATTAGATTTAAAATTTATTAAAAAATAAATTAATGTTAAAATTTAATTTAGTATCAATTTAATTAAATAATAATAATTTTAAAATAAATAAATATTATTATTATTATAACATTTTTAATTTTAAATATATTTTTTTCTCAAGCCTTTTAAGTTTAAGTCGGTTTTATTTAGCATTGTTTTTCAAATTAGCTTTTGAAGTCAAAAATTGGTTTACGACAAAAAGTAATGTTAAATCATTATATTTTAGGAAAAAATTGTGTTTAAAAAGTGTTTTTTAACTGTATGTTTTTGGTTGCTTTTAGTAACTTAGTGCTTTTACTAAATTTTGATTTTTTGTTTTGTTTTTTAAATCAGTTTTTTCACTCAAACCAAAAAGTAAAATTTATGACTTTTGAGTTGAAAAAATTAGTTTGAAAATAAATTTATTTTTTTACTCTTATAATATATTGTTAAAATAATATTCATGCATATATAATTATAAAATAACATATATTTTATAATATTTATATTGAGAATAAAATTATTTTATTTGTAATTTATAATTGTTATATCCATATATAATATAAAATATAGTTTATATTTTTAAATTAAATTTTATAAAAAAAATTTTATTATAATTTAAGTTGATTTATTTAATAGATCTTAACATTAACGAATTTGAACATCATCTAAGTTCACTTATATCTTACAACATCATATTTAAAATAGACATTTTATCTTTTCAATATCACTTTTTGACATCAATAACGGACACTACCTAACTTTCTAAAATCACTTTTTCAACCACACTTTTTAAAAGCAATCTAAAATACTTTAGAGAGCCAAATTATAATTTTAACCGATTTGTGTTTATTTATAATTTATAATTTTAATAATGATATAATTAAATAATTAATAAAATATTTTTTAATCTGAAATTATATATTAAATAAAATATTTTAAATTTATTATATTTTTATAAAACACGTACAATTGTAGAAAAATATATATTTACTAATTAAAATATTTTTATATTGTCATGATAATTTATGTCGACATGTTTCATATATTATAAAATTAAGAAATTTATATATATATAAAAGGTAGAATCAAGTTACACAGTGTAAAATTCTCTAGGTTTTACACGTTTTATGGATCGTAGGATGATTGAAACGGATGACTTAAATTAACCCTTTACTTTTTTTCTCAAGTGATAATCTTCACATAACCAATTGTTAATCTTAATCATCCGTTTCAATCACAAACGATTCCAAAAAGTGTAAAATTTAGAAAGTTTTATAGTATAACTTACAATATCATGCTTAAAATGGTCATTTACTTTCCTTAAAAAGCACTTTTTATAGTGATATCAAACACTTAAATCTCAAATTTAAAAATCTAAAAACACGTACGAAAAGAACTTTTTAAAACTACCTTTTACTACACTTTTTAAAACAATACTAAATCAACACTTAGGCAAGGATAGATAGAGAAGGATCGGAGGAGTTCTCCCCCTAAAATTTTTTTATGTACGTTTCAACTTAATGTCTTATTTATGGTTTATGATCTAGAAGTTTAGGTTTATGTACTTATAATTTAAGATTTACCATTTATATTTATAGTTTATAGGTTAAGACTTAAATCCCTAATATTTTATCTTGAAATATAAAATTTAAATTTTAACTATAATTTTTAATTTTTAAACCCTACACTATAAATAAAATAAATTCTTAAATCCTAAATTAGGATGGATATAAAAACAAAACAATTCCGATATTAGTTTATAAAATATTTTTTCATTAATGGTTATTTATGGGTGAATAAATGAGTCTACCTAGGCTATGACTTATTTCATGTAATTTTTTTAAAATCAACTATAAATTTTTTTTTCTAGAAATTATGTTATTTTTTTCTCATAACTCTTAAACTAAACTTTTTTAGTATTATTGTTTTTTTATGTTAAACTTGAAATTTATTATATTTTATCATTAATTTATAAGAGTATAAATAAATAGTTGTTCTATAAATTATTCATAAATTTTATTATATTATTGACACTAATTTTAATCTTAACTATATTATATTTTATTCGATAAACGAATAAAATGAAATAAAGAATAACACAACTAAAATTATTTTAAAAATTTTAAATATTGTTTTTTTAGGAAGATGAGGCAAACTCAAATTAATGTTAAGCTTTGAATAAGACTAGATTCAGTAAAATAAAGTTTAGGTTGTTGAAAAAGGGTTAATTTAATTATTAATTGTTTGTTTAAGAAGATGAGACAAACTCATATTAAATGCAGTTTTAATTATTAATCGTTGTTTTAAATAATACATATATGTTATGCATATCTTTATTCATATTGGATATCCATATATTAAATTAAACTTTAGTGAGCTTTATTATTAAGGTTTAATATCCATTGGAATTAGGGTTTCCATCTTATGTCTATAAATATAGATTTTTAGACAAAATATTATACACAACCCTACTTTGAGAATATAATACAAATCTCTCTCTTTTGTCATTCATCTTTGTTCTCCTATTTTATTCTTATTCTTTACTTTATTCACAACACATTATCAGCATGAGACTCTAACCAACAGAGGTATTTGTCATTCAAATCTTAAAGGAGTTATTGAAAGGAATTTATTACTAGCATGAATCAAAGATAAGTTCTTCTCCCCCAATTATATTCTAATTTTCGATTTATCTTTCTTTCTTTCTTGATTTTTGATTTTTGATTTTATTTTTAATATTTTAAAAAAACTTTGGATGTTTGGTGTTTATGTAGCGATAAAATGGCTTAATTATCGTGGTGCTTGTCGATAATTCCCGAAAAAGATTTTAAAAAAATATTGGTGATTAAACCTATCATATATTCAAATTAGTGGAAAGTCCGGTATATTTTACTTATTTAATTTGAGATTTTTTTATTTATAACCAATATTTGTTTATTTTATTATTATGATGAAAGTTTATGTTTTAATCATGTTTTAAGTATTACATGATATCAGAAAAAATATTAAACCTTTGATTAATTAATATGTTCTTTGTTATGTTGATTTAATCCGAGTATATTGGCTGGACATCCCGTTCTGCGAGGCTACTGGTCTCAAAGGAGGTTCTTTTTAAAGGACCTTGTGGACTGGTTTAACAACGTTGCGCATGAGGATTAAATTTTTGTTCCTTGTATGTAATGTATATATATTGGTTGATAAATTACTATTTAATAGTATGGATATTATAACATTTATATTTACTTGAAAACAATATTTTTTTCGAAAAACTCGACTATAAACGTCTCTCAAGTTCAAGTTATGAAAATTGTCTTGATCCAAGAATTTTTATGAGAGGCATTCCCTGAAGTGAATCCATGCATGATGTTTATTCCATACAATTATTGGATTTATGACATTCCTTCAAGTGAATGCAAGCATGATGATTATTCTATGCGATTATTTGATTTATGTCATTCCCTGAAGTAAATGCAAGCATGATGTTTATTCCATGTAATTATTTAATTCGTTTCATTCCTTGAAGTGAATGCAAACATGATAATTCACTATATGGTTAGTGAATAAAACTCAGTTATATGCTAGAGTATCATTGATGAGGATATGTTAGAAAAACATATTCCACTTTTCACACATTAAAGTTATCTTGTAGACACAATATCGTGAAAATGTTTTAAAGACCTATTGGCTCCGCTACATTCCCTGAAGTGAATGTGATATTTTATAGCGGAAAGAATAAATATCACCTTAGTAATTGTGGTCGTGATTGATATCATAAAATAGGCATGAATAAGATGATTATTTTGAGAATGTTTATATCCACAAGAAGTGGAATTATAAAGATGATAAGAATGATAGAGATTATATCAGAATCTTTATTTATTAATGCGATGGTACAAATCATTGGTCTCATACTTGTCAAACGCCAAAATATTATGAACTTTATTCATAATCATGAATGATAAATGAAAGAAAATCTAAACATAGTTTCTTTTTGGCGAAAATAATTATGACGTTGTTGATCCAACTCAATTGGATATTGTTAATTTTCTCATAACATTTGAAGGGAATAATTCACCATTTATTTTATTTCTTTTATAACTTCTAAAAGGAATAATTGATCTTTTATTTATTTTGTTTTATGTTAATTTACTTTTATTTATTATTTATTTATGTTAACTTATTTTACATATTATTTATTTATGTTTTATGTTAATTTTTCTTTTAAAAGAATATGATTACTTCCGGAATAAAAATACAATAAATTATGGCGATTTATGCTTAGCAAACAATGCAAGTACTCATACAATACTTAAGCATAAGAAATATTTTCCCATTTAAATACAAGGGAAAATATGAGTACTATATCTCAAAGTACTAAAATATAAATGTTGTAGAAGATCTCTTGAGAGTTTATCTTTGATAGATAATCGATTTGATATGATGTGCTATATTTAATATTTTTTATTCCCGAAGTGAATGGTACAAAGTACATATTTTTCATTCCCCGAAGTGAATGAAATAAAAAAAACATATTAAAAGGTGCATAATTATGCATATTTTCTTATTTTAAATACAAGGGAATAATGTGAGTATTATATCCGGAAGTACTAATATCATAGAAAGATCCGATTGAGCAAATATGTTATCGCCAAATAGAACTCTATTCCATATTTACAGTGCATTATACTCGCCAAAGTCACAAAGAGACTTATTGAGTTTTAAAGATGTTTGTAGAAAATATTAGTCAAGGAGATGTTAACTATCTCAATATTATGAGCATAACTCAAGGCAATAAAAAAATCTTGAAAAAAAATACATGCACTGTCATCCATATTGTATTATAGAAGAATTAGTAAAAATTGAAGCTCAAGCTATTGTAAACCAGATGTTTATTGATAATTTTATTTGGCATGACCGGTTAGACCATCTCGGTTGAATTATGATGTGAAAACTTGTTGGCACTTTCTTGTGGTCATTTATTGAAGAGCTAAGATTTTTTTTATGGTGATTTTTCATGTGATACTTGCTATCAAAGCATTTTGATTATTCAATCATCAATAGTTAAGATAGAGTGTAAATTTATTAATTTTCTAGAACGGATACATGGTGATATATATGGGCCCATACACCTTTCTTACAGTCCATCTAGATATTTTTATGATTTTTATCGATTCATCGACTAGATGATTATATGTATCCTTGTTATTAACTCGCAATTTGGTGTTTGCGAGGCTACTTGCTCAGTTAATAAAATTACGAGCATATTTTCTAGATTATTTTATAAAGACAATCAGTATTGATAATGTTGATGACATGTAATTTTACATGTAGTATCACCAATTCGCATCAAGCTAACAAATGATCATAAGTTTTCCCCATTAAAAATGGTTTTTGGTTAGGAACCAAATATTTCTCATCTTAGATTTTTTTGTGTGCGATATATGTTCGAATTGCTCCACCACAACGCACAAAGATGAGTTTTGTTGGGAATTTATATCAGATTTAAATATCTTAAGCTTCTGATAGGAAATTTATTTACAACCTGATTTATTGACTATCATTTTAATGAGTCAGTTTACCCAACATAAGGGGGAGAAAATAAATAGCTGGGGAAAGAAATAAGTTGGAATGAATTATCATTTTCTCTTTTTGATCCACATACTACATAATGTGAACTATAATAAATAATGTTAACTATAAGTTCAATGGATAATTCATTTAGTAAATCAATTGCCAGATGATTTTGCTGACCCTTAAAGAGTGACTAAGTCACGTATACCAACTATGAATGCTCCGATTAAATTTGATATCCTGGAAGGACAAATTCTAGTTGCTAATGAGTCTAACTTACGCTAGAAGCGAGTAGAAAAGTAAGTTCCAAAGATAAGAAATCCTCGAAAAAGAAAAGGAGCTATATTTTATGATGGTCTGATCGAGGAATCAATGAATTATGAAAATCTCAAAAAGAAATTAAAAGGTCTTCATCAGAGACATTGACATGAATCGAGTACCTGATAATAAAGAGATCTCAATAGATTATGTTATGTCCGGTAATAAGTGGAATTGAAATTAAATTGACGTCGATAATATATTTGCATGTAATATAACACTAGAGATTTTATTTGATGATGTGGATCATAAATCATTGTCAATTGGGCAATATAAACAAAGAAATGATTGGCCAACATGAAAGAGGCAATTGAGGGAAAACTAAAATCTCTTTCGAAAAGAAAAGTATTTGGGCCTATAGCCCGTACATTGAAATGTGTAAAGCTCGTGGATATAAATGAACCTTTGTGAGAAAGAGAAATTAAAAGGGGAAATCATGAGATAAAAACTCATTTGGTTGCACAAGGATTCTCATAAAGACATGAAATTGATTATGAGGAAAATATATTCCTCGGTGGTGGGTGCAACTACTTTTAGATTTTGATTAGTGTGGCAATAAAAAAAATTACTCGGTTTCTGTCTAATGGATGTTGTTACATCCTATTTGAATGGGCCTCTTGATATTAATATTTACATGAAACTTCCGGAAAGATTTAGATTGTCATAAGCAGTTAATTCAAGTTCTCGAGAACATTATTCATTCAGATTGAATATATCTTTTTATGACTTAAAACAATTTAGGCGTATTTAGTATAATCTTCTTATTGAATACTTATTAGCATATATATTAATTATTTCCCCGAGCATTTTTATTAACAGGTTTAGCTCTGAATTTTTATTGTTGTGTATGTCGATGATTTGAATATCGTTGAAATTTGTGAAGAGATCTCCTCAAATCCTTTTGTATTAATCGGCAAACAAAAAAATGTTTAAAAAGACTTTACATGCATAACGCATATTTATTGATCACCCATATGGTTACTATGTCTCTTAATGTAAATGATCTATTCCACCCTCGAGAAAAGGGTAATGATATTCTTGGTCTAAAAGCATAATATATACATTATTTGATCTAGAAGCATTGTATCTTAGCTGGTCCAGAAATATTATTTAAGTGCTACGAGATCATTACCTTTAAATAATTGTTATGCATGAGACAAAGCCGAAATATGTGTTTGGCTAAACATATCCTGAAGATATGTGAATTAATGCTTTCACAAGATAAAATGTAAGCTATCTTGTGTAGAGATAATGCAAAATTTATATCTCAAGGTGGATATATCAAATGTGATAAAACGAAACATATTTTTTTTTAAATTTTCATCCTTCGTGATCTTCAGAAGAATAATATTCAATGAATCATTTCAAGTAATAATTTAGAAGATTTATCCACTAGTGCATAATCTACTTCAATATTTGAAGATTGTATTCAAT
This sequence comes from Abelmoschus esculentus, assembly GCA_035048815.1. Lineage (NCBI taxonomy): Eukaryota > Viridiplantae > Streptophyta > Magnoliopsida > Malvales > Malvaceae > Abelmoschus > Abelmoschus esculentus. The sequence continues at coordinate 9,252,426 of JAUCBN010000037.1, forward strand.
ATTGAATTTTGAAGATTCAATGTTCTTATGTGATATTTTTATGAGGGGGATTAAATACGCATTGCACTCTTTTTCCCTTAACCGAGGTTTTGTCCCAATGGGTTTTCCTTGTAAGGTTTTTAATGAGGCAATATGTTATGCATATCAAAGATGTGTGTACTCTTTTTCCTTCGCTAAGAATTTTTTTCCCACAGGGTTTTTATCTTAGTAAGGTTTTAACAAGGCACATTATCTTCATGGATATCCAATGTGGAGTGTTATAAATATCTTTATTCATGGTGGATGATGGAGGCTCGAAAGTCCTTTATTTTTTTCCACCTTTGTCAGATTGTAATACTTTAGGTTGTCGAACCCATAGGGACTGTGTCGACTTCACTACCTCTTACGACTACACTATAAAAGTAAAAACACAAGTAATGGTCGAGTTGAGGTTACTAATTTAACTACTAAAACTAAACTAAATAAAAAGGAATAAGGATAAGAGAAGAGAGGCTAAGTTGAATGTTTTTTAGAGGAGGATCCAGTTGTATTGGGTATCCACTTATTAATGCAATGGGTTGAACTGCCACCTCGGCGGGTCGCACAAAGGGTCGCCGCAGCTGCCTAGGCGGGGTTATGCCTTGTCGACAACTCAACATTCCATAGTTCGACAAAGCATCCTTGTATGTCTTCTTACTTATCCCTAAGCGTAGAGAACTGTTGAAACCCACGTCTTGATGATACCTCCCGGCGTGAATCAAGGGTGGACAACAACCAAACACATGCGTCTTGTTAGTCGCTGAAATCCTGGGCGGTTAATCTCTCAATCGGATTAGTCAATGCCCATGAGCAAAGACCGTATTCTCTCGTTTCATGAACTTACATCTCCCGATGTTAGGCAAATAGATTTTTCTTCACATACTATCTTTCGAGCTCATATGCAAGAAGAGTAAATACCAAGAGAGAATAAACTATGAAATAAGTTTTGCATTAATAAGTATCAAACCTAATACAATCATCTTCTCCAACTACTCTACAAACAACCTAAACCTCCGAAGAAGTTCAGAACACGATGTAGTCGGCGGCTAAAGATATTTTCTAGGGTAAACTCCTTACCTTCTAGACTAAACCTAATGTGTGCCTTATATAGGCCAAGCCCTAGGTTAAATCTTTCCATGCAAAGAAAGAGTTCTAAAGAGGAGAGAAATATAATTCCTAATTAAACTATAACAATTAATTCTTATTTCCTAAAATATCTCTTCTTTCCCGCACGTGATTTTGACCAAGGCTTGACTCCGTAATTTGGCTCCGTCTTTCTTTCGCTCTTTTTCCATTAAGATCAACATATTTTTCTCCTTCTATCGAGCACTGGTTGTCATCTTCGCTCCATCTACACTTCAACATCTATCTTCTCAATTGGCCATCTTTATATGTAGTTTCCTGTCTAAGAAAGAAAACTATCAAATGCATCTGTTTTATGCTAATTATTAGTTGAATTCATGAATTATATGTTTGGATGCTGAAGCATGGAAAATATATAGAAATATCCGTTAATGTCCTTAATTCTATCCTTTATTAGTAAATATCGAGTTGGAAAATGGTAATAAAAATAGGACTTTTATGCACTTATCAGTGGATATCTATATATTAAATTAAACTTTACTGGGCTTTGTTATTAGGGTTTAATACCCATTGAAATTAGGGTTTTTATCTTATGCCTATAAATATAGATTTTGGACAAAACATTGTACACAAACCTACTTTGAGAATATAATACAAATCTCTCTCTTTTGTCTCTCATCTTTGTTCTCCTATTTTATTCTTATTCTTTACTTTATTCACAACAATATAGTATTTTTAAGAGACTTTAGTCACTTAGATTTAATATAATTATTCCACACTTAGATTTAGATTATTTTATTTTGAATTTAATAAGGGTAATGTGTTGCGTAAGATGTCCTACACATATTCTGGTGTAAGCGTATACATTTCCAAGTTATAATATAAATGATATCGTCTCCCACAGAAACTGGTTACTTACGCAACTTATTTGATTATGCACAATAAAAAATAAAAACACTAGTAATTTGGATTGAATTGTGATTAAACTAAAATTAACTAAAGTAATAATTAAAAGAATCAAGAGATGAGAGAAAAGTCAGGTTAAATTGCTTCGTAGTGTCGATTTCAAATGTAGATTATTCTCGTCTTATTAATGTAAAAGTTGTATTTTCCGTCTTGGCATGTCGCTGAAGGGTCGCCTTAGCTGCCTCGGTGGAGGTATGCTTTGACGGAAAGTCAACAACTCATAGCTAGACAGAACGTCCTTTTATGACACCTCCTTATCCCTAATTCGGAGTACTATTGATGGCCACGTCTTGATAATATCTCCCGTCGTGAATCAAGGATTTACAAAAAACGATGATATATTCCTTTTAGTCGCTGAAATTCAAACTTATCCCTAAGCCGAATTAGTCAATACCCAAGAGTAAAGACCGGATTCACTCGTTTCGCGAGTCGAACTCTCCCGAGTCTAGACAAATAAGTTTTTCATTACAAATTTCTCTCTCGAGCCTAACTGCAAGAAAGAGTATGAACCAAGAGTGAATAAACTATGAATTAAAAACTTGCATTAATACGATTCAAATAAAATACATTCTTCTACCACAACTATTACACAAAGTAACCTAGACCTTATGGAAAAATTAGAACATGGTAGTAGAGATGGAGGTTATGGTAAAGGGGAAGAGAGACTCTTGAATACTCTATGCTCTACCTAGGGTTCGATATATAGGCTAAGATTAGGTCAAATCCTCCCAAAAATAGGAATACAACTTGAAATAAAATATAATTTTTAATAATTAAATAAAAGATATTTATTTTATTTTCTAGTTTATGTTAGAAATAAAATATATTCAATACGAATATAAACCCAAGATCTATACATGTAAAATCATCAAGAAAAAATAAAATAAATAAACTGAATGCGGAAGCGTACCTAAATTAATCTCGATAGAGTTTTTCCAAAGGGTTTGATCTTCCAAGAAGTTAGGTTACCTCTTGCCACACAACTCTCAAACGGGGAAAAGAGATATGCAAGTTAACCTAATTCTTGGGGACCATAACCCCTTTATATAGTTGATTTAATAATCAACTATTAAGTATTTATAATTTTGCCACTCATCAAATTATAAATACTCAAATTATAAATACACCTTATGATATCTACACTTTTAATTCCATGAGAATTTAATACCTATAACACGTGTAATATCATTGGTCACTTAATTACTTGTTAAACTTTATAATAGCAATATACATTATACATATGTGTCCACTATTATTGAATTTTAATCCAACAATCTCCCACTTGGACAACATATGTTTCCCGACAAATGTATAACCTTATGAGATCAAAATTTGCTATCATATAATAGGTATTCTATAGCAATCTCGTCCATCAATTATATCCATATAGGATCAAAGCGGTCTTCATCATATCAATCATGACTGGACCCATCAATGGTCACGTATACAAACATAATCAAATGACATAGATCAATCTTGGATGCGTAGCATGGAAATTACATGTAAATGTGAACCGAACATGCCTATTTCCAACTGGTCCTCCTAAACTTTAATGAGATCAAACTTTACTGAATTCAGAGTGTGTATAAGTCAAAATAACTTCATTTCTGTAGAAATTAACTTTAAACTGAAGTAACCGAAATTGTGTCTAAAACGAATGAGCATTTATCAAAATTACAAACTCCTACTAAAACTAAATATACTTAAATAATATTACACCCACATGAGCAGTATGCTCATGAAAGACCTAGGGTGATAGTTTCTCAATAAATGCGCAATTATGGAGTTTGTACCAATATGCTCTATAGACACACAAACACTCTAAATTTTCTTTAACAACTAGGAACTAAATTTTAAAGTGTTCCTATAGTTTATAGAATAAATGATTCATATTTATTATCACAAAATAACTGAAGTTGTCTTTCTATTCAATCTATAATTAGCAGCTCATGTGACAGAGACTTTTACATCAATATTCTAGTAGAATCGAAGCCTGTAAACTTGATGATCTCTAACTTATCAGAACTTCGATAAGTGAGCATATAATTTTTGTTCCCTAAAGAAATTTCATAACTCTATTGGCTGCTATCCAACGGTTCATATTAGATTTACTTAAATATTTATCTAACATTCTAATAATGTACGCAATATCCAAATGCATACATACTTAAGCATAAATTAGATTCTCAATAGATTATGTATATGGAATCTTTTGTATTTTATAAATTTCAAGGTTACTTTTAGGGTACTGAAAAAAATTTGTCTTCTTTAGTAATATGAGTGTCACTTGGTTTACTCCCACTGAACTTATAATACATACAATTTTCAACCAAATTTATCTCAAAACCGAATGAGATAATCAATATAAAATTTATAATTTTATTAATGAGAGTTAAACTTAAGCTCATAGATGGATTTATTTAATTTACATATCATTAATTTTGTATCATTAGACACAAATCAATGATTGTACCATATAATTAATTTATTCAATATTGTCATTGAAAAACATAAGCTTAACATCCATCTTATGTAGCTCAAGATTAAAAGCAACAAGTGTCGAGATTATTTTGAAAGAGTCTTTCAGTAAAACTCGAGAGAAAGTCTCCACAAAATCAATGTCTTCTTTTAGAGTATATCCTTTAGATACAAGGTATGCCTTATACTTGTACACATTATCGTTTATATCCCTCTTGGTTTTAAATATTAATTTACAACCAATAGGTTTGTACCTTAAGGTAATGAGACAAGTTCCTAAAATTTATTTTCTTGTATAAAATTATACTCTTTTGAATAACATCAATCCACTTTTGAGAGTTAAAACTTTTATGGTTTGATAAAAGAAACTGATCAAGTTGTCTTTTATCATTCCATTATTATCTTTATTTTCTTGATGAAATACTAAGTAATAATCCTGAATAGTATTTCTCTTTCCTTTCACGGATATCTTTAAAGACACTTTTTTTGAGGTTGTTTTGAGGTTATTGAGTTTGTTCTTCTAAAAAATAATTACCTTATCTTGAACGAGAGTTGTCCAACATTGTTTTGCTGATGTACTTGATTCACTTTTTGATTAATGATAGGTGTGAAAACCTAAACATCGTGGAAAGTTATAGTAGGAATTAATTTAATATCCAATTCCTCCTTAACAACAATGTATTTAACCTTATTCTCCCTCCAAACTCAACATTCTAAAAATGTTATAAATCTCTCATTAAAATAATCTTAACTATGAGATCATAAAATTTACAGCCCATGGATCACTCAAAATAACCTAAGTAGTTGCTTATTTTTGAAGTTTAATTTCTTTAAATGTATCCTAGCTTATACAAAAGAATCAACACTTTGTAACTTATTGTTATTCCTTTTGAGTAGGACCCTTAGCAACTTCATTCTAATATATATTTTTTATTGCCATTATTCTTAGAGACACTAACTAAATAAGCACTAACTGAATGAGTATTTTTACGATTATAATGCTTCAACTTTTCTTCCTCTTTAACAAAATGAGAAAAATATCATTTAAAGTTTATTTCTCCTTTAATAATTGTAATTAATCTTGAATTAGTTAAACTGTATAGGAAGCTATAATAAAATTATAAGAACAAACAATCGCTATGAAGTTTGATCTTATGTGCCTTAAGTTTTGAAGCAATATTGATATACTCCATCACATTTCCTTGATCCTTATACTTCATAGACATCAAGTAAACCAAAACTGATGTCATATTAATCTTAAAAAAAATAATATATTTTTTCTCAATTTTATCAAGAAAACCCTTAGTATGAATAATTTCTTTAGATTTGTGCTCCTAAAAGTTTCTAAAATATTATACTTTATGATCATTAAACTTATAAAACTTGAACAAACCCACCTCTCAAAATCCTATTTATGAATGCTTACCGCTGTGAGAGGTGCAAGTTGTTATTCACTTAGTCCAAGTTCTATGTTCATACCACCAAATACTATATATAAGTGTCTTTTCTATTCCTTGAAATTAATTTCACTAAACATGAGTGTATAATATATACAACAGATATTATAATAAAGATAAATTACCTAAATATAGAACAAAAATAAATAAATAAACAAGCTCACATAAATATCCATAAGTAAACAATAAATTCAAAATAATGGCTAGTTCCCATCAAGATACCAAGAACAACATTAATATCAAGTCTTTGGATAGTAATATTAATTGCAAGCGATACTCTTGTTGTAGCAATCAAACATTGACAATAAAGTATGTCAAACAATAGAATAATCTTTGGACTAACGTATTGTTCACATAAAATACCATATAATTGTCACACATTTATCACCACAATTATCGTTGTAATTCGGCCAAATATTAATTTTCCTTTGGGCCAATTAATGAACGCATGAATTATAAAGACCCGTAATTATCTTAATATTTTAAATAAACTAATCTACACAAAAGCGGTCACTTTGGTGACATTATGTTTCAATTAATCTATTAAAATATTAGATATCCGAAGCCAAAATATGAATTTAATTGTTTCAAAAATATATATATATATATATTAATTTTATCTTTCACTCAAAGTAAAAAATAACCAAAATAATAATAAATTTGAATAAAGGTAACCTCATCACAAGATATCAGGCACTCCATTAATATTTTATCTAAAAATATTAACTTGTAAGTGATATTCTTGATGTAGTAATTAAATATTGATAATAAGAATATATTAAACAGAAATCTTCCTTTGGGCCGATTTATTGTTCACATATAAAACTGAATAATTGTCACAGGTTTACTACTACAGATGCACGTGTAACTTTACTAATTATTAATCTTCCTTTGGGCCGATTAATATTTGCATAAACTAAATTACGTGCACAAAACCTTCTATATTTTAAAATAAAATAATTTCTACAATAAAGATCACTTTAGTGACTTAATGCTTCAATTAATTTATCTTAAAATATATAACATAAATATATCAATATTCAAACTTAATATTTATAACAGTCAAAGCTGAAATTTCTGATAACACTTGAGTTTTCAAAGTAAACAAAATTAAGGTTGTCTTAATGGGGCTATCAAAATCCAAAGAGCCGAAATCTTTGACTGTTCTTCAAAAATTCCTTAAATATGTTTTTACCAAAACTAAATTCGATCAAAACATTTAATTCTATGACAATTTAATACCTATAACACGTGTAATATAATTGGTCACTTAATTACGTGTTAAACTTTATAATAGCAATATACATTATAGATATGTGTCCATTATTATTGTATTTTAATCCAACAATTTATTCCTATTGGACTCTTAATCTCGTAGCTTTGACCATGGCTCGTCTTGACTTCTTTTTCTCTGTTCTTTCTCTTTCTTGTCTCAACAACTCCAGATCTTTATTCTCTTTCTATCACACTACATATGTCTTCATTCTAGTGCTGTCGTGGCGGCAAGATTTGCTGCCATGGCGGGTGTTGCCCTGCATCTTGTCTTTGTCTGGTCCGATCTGTATCTTTCTTCATCCAGCATCTTTCAGTAATATCTGGCATTCAGGTGACATAATTCTTGTCTAAGAAAGAAAACTATAACCGTACTTGTTTTCTATCAAATATTGTAAAAAAAAAAACAGTAATTAACTGCATGAATGTTGAAATGTAAAAAATATGTAGATTTTTCTATTAATAACATCTAATTCTATTAAATATAAGCAATAATTGAGTTAAATAGAGTATAAAATATAGGATTGTTGTACACTTATCAGGTAAATTACAATGAATGTCACTCAATTATAGGTATGGATATATTTGGGTCATTTAATTATTAAAAGTTATATTTAGGTCATTCATTTATGTGTAGGATACATTTGGGTCATTCATTTATGTGTAGGTTACATTTGTGTCACCCAATTAATAAAGGTTACATTTGTTTGGATCATTGAATAATAAGGTTACATTTGAGTCACCCTTCATATTTAATTTTTTTTATCAATTTATTTATTAGATTAATTAATGATTACAAATGAAGTATTCTAATATTAACGAGGGTATACAAGTGATTAGGAAGAAAAAACATACCAAATGATGTACTTTTTAAATATAAAAGGTGACATAATCGTAAACTTACTCATAATTGGGTGATCTAAATATAACTTTTAATAATTAGGTGAGTCAAATGTAACTATACTCACAATTGAGTGTTTTTTTTTTTTATATAATTTACCTTAGCTTCTTTTTTTGTATTAGCTATCAATATCCAACCAACTAGTTAACTAATTTAGATTGGTACTTCAAAGATCCATTACAAGGATGATTGCCTTGTTCATTATTGATTTGTGGTACAAAATAGAGACTATGTCCACAAAAAAATACTAATAGAAAAAATTGTAAATTATTAAATTCTTCCTCGGTCGTTAAATCAAAGAGAATCAAACCTTCTATGATCACCTACAAACCCAAATCAAAAAGTAATCATCGAAAAAAAATTATACAGGTGTCATACGATTATTGAATTAATTCCAATAAATATCTTGAGAAATAAAAAATCAAACCATCATTAACAAATTGTGATTGAATAATTTTTAAATTAAAAATATTTTATTCAAGTCATTATTTAGTAATTTTATAATAAAATCTAAATCTTTATTTTATTATAATTATAAAATAAAAATGTACTTTTATAATAAACTCCATGAACTTTGAGTATAGCAGCCCTAAGATATCCTTAACCTCTAAATTGTGTAGGAGAATACAAACAGAGAGATTTCTCCGTCAGATTCTCTCGGCATGTCTTTAGGAAATCAAACCTAGGACTAAAAGACGGCTAATATATTGTATATGTTGGATTGAATTAAAAATTATATAATAAGCGCAGGATTTTTTTTTTTTAAAAAAGGGAGAAAGGTAAAACCGGTTACCCAGTTGCTTTTGAAATTGAAAGAATAAAATCTTAAGTTTTTTTCTTCTTAAAATACTCAAGTAATCATCGTTACAAAATATAAACGTTGTTATTTTATTTGTTTTCGTTTTTATAATTAATACTTTTTAAATTCAATTTTTCTAAAATCACCTTCAAACTCTCTGAAATCTTAAATAAAACCCATAATTTAAATGAAATGAAATAAAGAGTTTCCCAACAAAAAGTTATAAAATATTGTTTTTTTTAGGAAGATGAGATAAACTCATATTAATGTTATGCTTTGAATAGTCCTAGATTGAGTAAAACAAAGTTTAAATCGTTGAACAAGGGATAATTTAATTATTAATTGTTTGTTTAAGAAGATGAAACAAACTCATATTAAATGCAATTTGAATTATTAATTGTCTGTTTTAAAATATATATAATACTTTTAGGAGACTTCAATCCCTTAGATTTAATATGATTATTTCAGAGCCTTAAATTTAGGTTCTTTTATTTGGAATTTAATACTATGAATCAACTTAGAGATACTTTAAGAAATTAAAAGATGTTGTTTCTCTCCGTCTCCGGCAGTTGCTCCACCTCCATGTGATGGTTCCCTGTTTCAGTCCCCATGTTTGTTTTCGTCCAATCGACAAGCAAAGGCTGAATCTGCACGTTCAAGTGTTGGAAGCCGAAGGGGTTAAAAACTACAGGAAATATGGATCAAAGAGAGAGAGTTGGTCTCTTACTGCTTCCGTTGAAAGCTGCAAATCGTCTATTCTTTATTTAGCTTTCATTAATACATCCATTTCAAAAAAATAAGTTTAGAATATAGGATTTAGGGTTAACTGTTAAGGTTATTGTTATGGTTAGGATTTAGAAAATTAGATATATAATTTATTTTGTAAGATATAGGGTTTAGGGTATAAAAAATAGGGTTAGGGATTAAGGTGTAGGGTTAGGTTTTAAAATAATAAGTTTAGGGTTTAGGTTTAAGGTTGTTATGGTTAGGATTTAGGAAATTATATATATAATGTATTTTGTAAGGTATAGGGTTTAAGGTATAAAAATTAGGGTTAGGGTTAAGGTTATGGTTTAAGGTATAGGGTTAGGGTTTAAAATAATAAGTTTAGGGTTTAGGTTTACGGTTGTTGTTGTGGTTAGGATTTAGGAAATTAAATATATAATGTATTTTGTAAGGTATAGGGTTTGATGTATAGAAATTAGGGTTAGGGTTAAGGTGTAAGGTTAGGGTTTAAAATAATAAGTTTAGGGTTTAGGTCTAAGGTTGTTGTTGTGCTTAGGATTTATGAAATTAAGGATATGATGTATTGTTTTAGGGTGTATGCTCTAGGGTTTAACATGTGAAAATTAGGATTAGAGTTTAAAATTTAATTTTTAATATTTTTTAATATGAAAATTGATGTACTTTTTTTAAAATATGAAGGGTGACTTAATTATAAACTTACTTATAGTTGAGTGACCTAAATGTAACATTTAATAATTGGATGATCCAAATATAACTTTATCAATAAATAAGTGAATCAAATATAACTTTTAATAATTAGGTGAGTAATATATAATCATACCCATAATTAAGTGATATTTGTTATAGTTAAACCTAATTTTTTTATAGCTACCGATATCTAATCCACTGGTTGACTAATCCAAATTAGGTACTATAAAGGTTTATTATAAGGATGACCCTCCTAGTTCACTATTGACTTAAGGTAAAACTAGTTTTATCTACGTGTTACCAATGCTATATGTATTTTTATGTAAGTGTTGATTGTGTTTATCCACCACCAACAATAGTTATGTTTAATTGTATCTATAATTTTCTCGATTTATTAGGTTGAACTTTAACCTTTTTATATGAACGTATTTTATTCTTTAATCACTATTTTTTTACTTTAATAATTTTAGAAAAATTAATTAATTTCCTCTAATTTTTATAAACTATTTTTTAGTAATGGAAACTAGATTTTATTAATAACAATGGAAGATATCACAAATACAACACACTGAAAAAGAGAAAATAGAGATTATGTCCACCAAAAATATTAATACAAAAATAAATATAAAGCTCAAAGGTACAAAGAAAAGGAAATTTCTCCCTTGAGATTGACATACATCGTCAAAGAATACAAAACTTTTCGTGAATCTCTTTATCTTTATCTAAATGAGATACTTTAAAATATAAAAAATGAGTGGACTGCAAATCAAAATATCAACAAATTGCTTTCCTACACAATTCTGATTACATCATGAAACAATTGTTAATGGAAATCAAACTTTTATGACCACCGACAAAACCAAATCAGAAAACAAGTGCCATGATAATTCATGTACAAGCACCAGGGGTCAGCGTTTGATCGAGTTGAGTCAAAATTTTTTGAATTATTTGAGTTGAGAAGTCTAATTTTATCATTCGAACTTTCATTCAAATTTTTTGAGAAGAGTCAAGTCGAGTTAAAGAAATTTGAGTTGAGTTGAGTTTTCGAGTTCTTATAAAAATATGATAGTAATTATTTATTTTGTGACAGTACATTTGATTATAATTTAAATGACTTTCACTAATCATATAAGATATGTATATATATTTTTTATATGTTGCAATATTTCTTCATATTTTTATATATCGTTATATCATAAAAATTTGGAGAACTTGTCTCAAACTTAAAAATATATCCTCTAATTACTAAAACTTTCAAGCTACAACTCAAACTTTATTTGAAATTTTTTGAGTCAATTTGAGTTTATGATATTTTGAGTCAAATTAAGACGAGTCGAGTATTTTTGCTTCAAATCGAGTAGAGATATTTGAGTTTTTTGACTTGAGTTGATTTTTGCTCACTCCTAACAAGAAACAAACCAGGAACAGAGCCAAGATCGAATATTAAAAGGGGCCAAATTACTCAATTTTTAAATATAAGGATTTTTTAAGTATTTAAACTCAAAATTGAGCCTCAATTTCTAATTTATCTAATATTTGAATTTATGAAGACTTAAATTGTAATCACCCAAAAAATAATTTAGGGACAAAAAAGTGTAAAATTTAGAGAGTTTTATATTGCGTAACTTACAATACCATGCCTAAAATGGTTATTTATCTTCTTAATAAAACTTTTTGACAGTGATATCAAACACTTGAATCTCAAATCCAAAAATCTAAAAGCACATATGAAAAGAACTTTTCAAAAACATACTTTTTTATTGCAGTTTTTAAAAACAATGTTAAATTGGTCCGTAGGATAGAATAAATAGAGGATGACCGGTGAAGTTTTCTCCTTAAAAAAGTTTCCATCTTTTTTGGCTTAGTGTCTTGTTTATGGTTCATGGTCTAGAGATTTAGGTTTATGTACTTATAATTTAAGATTTATCATTTAAATTTATCTTGAAACTTAAACCTTAAATTTTAACTATAATCCTTAATTTTTAAACCCTAAACTATAAACCTTGAACTAAATTCTTAAATCCTAAATTAGGACGTATATGAAAACAAAACAATTCTGTTATTAGTTTATAAAATATTTTTTCATTAATTAATGGTTGTGTATACTATTGTTATTTTTGGGTGAATAAATGAGTCTACCTATGACTTATTTCATAGAAAAAAATCTTTTTAAATCAACTATAAAACTAAAATTTTAGAAGTTATGTCATTTTTCGTAACTCTTAAACTAAAAGTCTTTTTATTTTTAACTTTTTCGATGTCAAACTTGAAAGTTATTATATATTTTTATCATTCGTTTATAAGGGTCTAAATAAATAATTGTAACAACCCAAATTTTGGATTTGAATGTCGGGTTAACCAAAATATTGAGCTTCGACATTTGGGTCTCAAGCTTGAGTGTTGGCTGGTTTTGCATCTTAAGGCTTAGGTGTGTGGGTACTCTTTAGCCCAAATTAGTTTTTGAGAGGAGCTTTTGATAATTTCATAGTTGGGGGTAAAGAGGAAGAAGTGGGGGAATTTTGTTTTGTAGAGAAAAAGGGTGGTGGATTCATGATTTTCTTTCTTCTTTCTTCTTCATCCTTTCCCGCACCCAAATCAAGTTCAAGGCACAATCTTTTCTTTCTACATTTCAAATCTCGTTCTAAGTGTTGAGAGGAAGTTGTATGACTTAAGGGGATCTACAATAAAAAAAAGTGTTGAGTTTAGTGAAAGATGGTTTATTGGTGTGGTTAAAGAGAAAAACGGGAAAGAGAGGTGAAGTTAAGTTCACTTAGTTTGTTCATGTTTTTGGCTTCTAAGATCATCCATGAAAGTGTTTAATTGTTGGTTTTAACTCCTTCTTTTAGTGAAATAAGTGAGTGAGCCTTCAAGTGGTTTGGGAAGGAGAAAGCTTGAAAAAAAGGGGGAAAACGTGGTTGTTGCTAGTTTTTGCTAAAGGTTTGTAATCCTCAAACTCCCTAGCATCAAGCATTTCATAGAAATAGGCTGGTTGCATGTATGTTGCTTTGGTTGAATTGTTTTGGTTGCTTGAGAACCCTTTAAAGTTGGTTTTGTGTTTTATTAATAAATTGTTGTAAAATGGCCATAAAAACACTTAGAATCATCCCAATAATGTGAAGTAATGAAGGGGGAATCAACCATGTAGGTTGAGCTGGGAATTTTTGTGAATTCCCACCCCTAGACCTTTATTTTTTAGCAGGGATATCGATATGGGGTGGTCTCGTATCGATACGCTAGAGTAGATGAGAGGTTGAAATACAAGGGGTGTATCGTTACGTTAGTCAGTTTACCGATACATCATACTTAATTCAAATTTTAGAGACGTTTTTGGGTATCAGTACATCAGTCCGTTCAGTATCGGTATGAGGTAGGACCGCATTGATATTAGTAGGTTTTTCTTGGTTTATTCGAAGTTATTTAGTTTAGGGTATAGATACACAAAGGAGGCATATCGATACTTGGGGGCTTACTGATACCTCATATAAGCATATTGGTACTCATTGGGCAATCTATCCAAAAATTAACATTTTCATTTGGGGTTCTATAATTCGGGTTGGAGAGTCCTTTGGTTCTCATAAGGTGTAAAATGAATAATAAAACTGAGAAATTATCATTATAAATCCGTTTAAGAGATAATTGGTTAATTACTTGACAAATGGTGGGTAATTGAATGGTATTGGAAACTAAATAAGGTTGTGGTGGTATAAATATGTGGTGGGTATACTAGAAACCTTGTTGTGTTCTGATAGATTACCTATTATTATAATATTATGAGGTGTGTCCAGACACCCTATATATGATCTAAGTGTTGCAAGCTTGAAGACATTACGAACGTAGTATCCCGATGCTTAGTGGATGCGGGCAAGTTCGACGATGCTTGATGGACCATTCCAAGCATGGATATAGGTTCCCGAAGCTTAGTGGACGCGGACCTCATCTTAGAGTATGGGATCCCGATGTTTAGTGGACACAGACCCTGCTCATAGTGTATGATCCCGATGTTTAGTGCTCACGGGTTGCACTACCCAGTGTTAAAAATGGCATAAGACGACTTAAGGCGATAGAGGTCTCATAACCGAGGCACTAAGAGCTAGGCGAAAGGCGAGTACCTTATTGAAGTAAGGTGTCCCCTTTCAAAATTAAAAATATATAAATTATAAGACTTGATTTTTCAAAATAATCTCTAAGAACACATAAAATAAAATTGTTACTTGATCTCACCATACAATGACATGTATATCCAATGAAAATTTAGAACTTCAAAAGAGATTACATGTTTAACAAAAACTCATAATTTCATTAATTATCTTTTTAATCTTCTAATAAAAAAGAGTAATGTTAACATTTTTTATTGCACTAGATAAGAAAAGTTATGTAGATAGCTATATAATAATCTCAAAATGATGAAAGATAACATGGCATCATATATAATCATCTTCCTCTGCAAAATTTTCCTCTATATTATCTCCATCAAAAGAGTGATAGCCTTCGTCGTCTTCCTCATGTTCATCGACATCTTCATTTTCTTGTCTAAAAGATTGACTTAAACTACCATCTTTTTTTTCCTTGTGTGTTTTCTCTTGATCTCAAATTAAATCGTTCTTCATGAAATCTAGAAGCAGCTGCAACGTGTACCTAAGTAAGGCCTTCATCCTCTTCAAATGCAAACTCATTTTGAGCATCTTCCTCTATTATTCTGGTCAACCATTCGTTGCTTTCATCAATGTCCTTCAAAACTATTGAGTCAATTTTATCCTGTAACTCATACCGTTGAATCAATGCTCGATTGTATTTGACATACACCATGTCATTTACTCTCGATTATGTGAGCCTATTTCTCTTTTTGGTATGAATCTATAGACAATGAGAAAAGTATATTTAGTTTTTAATTATTAAAGTACCTCAACACTTAAAACTTAATATTAGTACATTATCAATGCTAATTAAATAATTTATTAGTTGACTGATATGACTTACTTACTCAAAAGTGCTCCAATTTCGCTCACAACCTGATGCGCTACAAGTAAAGCTCAAAATTTTTATGACAAATTGTTGTAAAGTAGTTGTTGAAAAACCATAACATACCCACAAATCAGCTGCAACATTAAAATTAGATTTAGATAAATAAAAAAATATAGGATATAACATATATATGAGAATTAAATTTTAAGTACCTGAAACCTTAGTCTTCCGGTGTCTAATAGCCAATTGATTTCCAAATAGTCCATGTCCTCTCTTGTAAGCAGTAAGTTTCTCTATAATCTTATCTTACTTGTCAGGTGTACGAACCAACCTTAAGATACATTCATACAAGCCATCTATCACTTCTTCACATTCTTGAAGTTGAGGGTTATTATAAAAGCATTCAGGATTAAGAAAGTGACCAGAAACATGTAATGGACGATGTAATTGACATTTTTATCTCTTATCTATCATTTTAAACACTTCGGAGTACTTGGACTCATTTTCATTAAATGAAGCTGCAATAACTTCTTTAGCATGATCCATAACCTCATATATGTATCCCATGGTAGGCTTTTTCTCTCCATCAACTAATCTTAGTGCACGAACTAAAGGAACACTTAATTTCAATGCATATACAACGTTGTTCTAAAAAGAAGGCATCAAAATAGTATCAGCAAGTCTTTTTTCCACCAGGATCCTTGGCTCATTTACTAGTTCTCTATTCTTCAGATGTGAACATCTTCCTTAAGTTATCTTATTGTTTTTGAATCGATGAAAGTGTGATAAAGGTAGTTGTAAATCTTGTCTTCATCGGCCTTAACAAGTTCCTTTGTTTGGTGAATTGTCTCATCATATTCAAAAGGTCTGGGCATTGATAAATAAAACTATTAATCTAAATTGCCTTCTTTAAAACTTTATCAATAAAAAGAATTGTTTCAATATCTTCAAGAATCAAATCAATACAATGGGTTGCATAAGGAGTCCAATATAAATACGGATATTTTGCCACAAGAGTGCACCGATAGCCAAAAAGTTGCTTCCATTGTTTATTATAATTTGCACAACATTGTTTTCACCTGCTTTATCCACGATTCTAATTAGCAGGCCAAATAGCTTTTCACCTATCTTTGAATAACTAGACGCATCAATGGATTTTAGGAACATGCTTCCTCTCGAACAATTAACTAAAAAAATTAATGATTGTCCTTCCACATCGATCAGTTCATCCATCTGACATAATAGAACATCCTATTTTAGCCCATTCTTTTATGTGATTTCTCATATTATCATTAGTATTTGCAACTTCTTTACTCAAGAAAGGGACTCTTACTTCATAAGCACTTGGTGGCTTCATTCCAATTTCAGCTCTACTGATTGTATCAATAGCAATTTTAAAACTAGGCTGAGTGAGAGCATTAAAAGGAATACAACATCATACATCCATCTAGCAAAATCAACATTTGCCTTCTCCCTTTGTTCTTTTTTATAGGTCTCATTAATGGTTCTTTGTTTGCCTATTGTTGGTGGTGTAGGAGATTTGATAAAAGCATCAATTGGGGCAACTTGCCTTGATCTTTTCACATTGGGATTCATTGGTCTCTAGTCTTTTTTTCTGTGTGGGTCGATTTCTAACAATTGTAATTCATCTTCATCGTCAAATTCAGTCATTTGATCATATTCATACTCATGCACCAAGTTTATCTTCTCTCGTTCTTTCTTTTTCTTATCGAAGTGATCAATCATTTCTTCTCTCACATGGGCAGGGCACTTGATACAAGCTTTTATATTTTTATATCCATCAACTAGATATTGTTTAAGCCTATGAATTCCACCTTGAAAACTATAGAACAATATTTACAAGTGACATTGTTCGTGACCTTAGGATCAACCAAATAACCATGATTCCATCCCAAATCTGTCTTTCTGCTGGTAGTCTGAGTCTCCTTTTCAATGTTTGTAAATATAAGAAACATATCAAATATACTCTATTTTTAATTGAAGACTTGAAGTTTAAATAATTACAAACATATCAAGTACTGCTGCTAATTGAATAATTGCAAACATAAGTTTGTGAATCTACTATAGTTTACAATTTGAATAATTACAAACATATCAAGTACTGCTGCTAATTACAAACATGTGTTCCTTTATCTGCTAATAATTTTTATAGTTATTTGTCCAATTTGTCTTAGTCGTATAGTTCCTTATCAAGTAACTCCAATTTCGCTCACAAGTCTGAGGTAAGTGATTTTGTATTATGCTCAAGAAGCATTTTAGAATTCAGACTGAAAGTTTTCTACAATGTGAATGTATGGTAGTTCAACAATATTCGTCATCTCGAATTGTAATTAGATTCTAAAAGATTGTTTCAATTATATGGCAGTTCAAATCACAACTATAAATATTGATGGGTTTCTATGGGTCTACGATATGAAAGAAAATATTATAGAACGAAAATCATAGAAGAGAGAGAGAGACAGAGAGAGAGAGAGGAGTACCTTGAGTTTTTTATCTTCTTCCTTAGTAAGAGTTGAAGTTGAATTTTCTTTTTTTGTTTCTTTATTAAGAGTGTCAGTTCCAATATTTCTTTCTTAAGAAGTTCTTTCTTTTCCTCCTTTACTTTTAATAGTTTTTTTATTTAATTTTTTAACCTTTTTAATTAATTTATGCCACTGATATTTAAGTTTTGAATAAATTAATTTAATTCTAAATTTGATTTAATTAGAGTTATAGTTTAATATATAAAAAAAGCTAACAACACTACAACAAAATAGGTTATTTGCGGTATTTTTAGCGGTGTTTTTTTAACAAGCACCACAATATTTTTACATTTAGTGGCATTTTTAGGAAAACGCCACTAATAACCATGTCTCTTGCGGCGTTTTAAGGAAAACGCCACTAAAAAACCAAGATTTTTCTGGGTTGCAAAATTGAAATAACAAGCGGTTTTTAATTTTTGTGGGTTGTAATGGTTTATTGGACTATAGGAGGTTGCTGTGAAGAAGTTCCTAGACCAAGATTTTTCTGGTGCTGCTTTGGCCGAGTTCAAAAGAGAAGTAAGCGAATTTAAAGCATTTGTATTGTTCAAAAGAGAAGTAAGGATGTTTTAGGCTTACGTTAATTGTATTTGCTTAGTGTTGCTAGTTATGATGTCGAGATATCATCATTAAAGGTAGAAATTAGGAATTTAATTGATAGCACAACCAACTCTTACATGTTATTTTTGGACCTCAGGCTATATAGTGTTTTTCTGATCTTTGCTTGTTTCTATCACCTCACAACAAATTATATCAACTGAACTTTTAGATTATGAAATTTTCTAAGACTGAATGGAGAATATCTGTTGTAATTTTTCAATTGTAGCTTTAGTTAGTTATAAAGCAGTGAAGCTCTTTCTCACGGAGATTTCTATAACTACTTAGCTCTTAAAAAACAATATTATATATTCAAAGCTAGAAAAATGAATAATGCAGTATGGTTCTTAGCTATAAGTATAATTCCTCCGCTTTTGATACTACTTGCATCATTAATATATTTGTTAGATCATATCCAACTATTGTTTGCTTTGCAGGCATCTACTGGATAAGTTATCTCCAGAAAAGTTGGGACAAATTCAGATACTAAAAGAACTCAAAAATAGAATTGAAAGGGAGACGGGGTAAAGATGGAGTATGGAGAAACACCATACCCTATATCTTTCTGATGAAGTATGGAGACTAGAGAAAATTGGAAAAGATAAGGCTTTCTATAAGCGCCTAAGTCGGAAAAATATCAACTTTATGAAGGATTTCTTAAACTTGCTCTTCATAGATCCTTCAAAGATGCAGCATGAAAACTTGACTGCTCTTTATTTTTACACGTTGCTTAGAATTTTTGTATCACAAATGAGATACTTCGTGTCTGTGGTTTCTGAAAAGCTATTATATCAAGACGGTTGATCGATTATATATATATGATATAGTATTAGTTTTTTATTTTATTTTTTAAAAAAAATAGTGTTACTAGCGGCGTTTGTAAAGAAAAACGCCACTAAAGAATAGGTTTATTGTGGCGTTTGAAATGACAAACGCCACTAAAGAATAGTTTTTTTGCGATGTTTGTAAACACAAACGCCACTAAAGATCCTATCCTTTTGCGGCGTTTGAAAACACAAACACCGCTATAGATCTTAACCTTTTGCGGCGTTCGTTACCATAAAACGCCGCAAACTTTTGCGGCGTTGCTTTCAGTGGCACTTCTTGCGGTGCTTTTCTAGGTGCCGCAAAAGTTTTTAGCGACACTTAAAAACGCTGCTATAGAACCAAAAAAAACGCCGCGAAAAACCTATTTTGGTGTAGTGCAAGATGATTAAAGTGGTAAACAGATTGATATGGTTCAAGTGATAATAGACTAATTTAAACTTAAAGTGACTCAAATTTGTAATAATATTTTATTGTATCAAATAATTTAAAAAATCAATCAATTTAATTTAAAAAATAAATTACATCTAATTTAATTAATATTTCTATATATTGTGTTATGCTTTTCAAGCTACAAATTATGCTCTAATATTATTGGACAAATCATGATAAAAATAACTTGAATCAAATTCATCTAAATTTAAATAACTTAAAATTCAAATTTGAAATAACTTGTATTTACAATGTATGAAACAATCAATTTTAATTCAAACTTAAAAATTCAACCAAGTCAATTTAAATTTCATTCGATAAATTTTAAATTTAATTTGATTAATATTGGTTTATGTAATACATATACGATCTACTTTAGTTTGTAAAAGAAAATAAATATAAAAACAAAAAATACAAAAAAGTAAATAATTTAAAAAGGCGTCACCTTTTCTCATCTCAGCGCCTCACCGCCTCGTTTGCCTTTTTGCGCTTTGTTGCGCATCATTAAATTCGCCTTGCCTAGATATAATTAGGTGTTTCAGTGTCGCCTCGCCTTGGCGCCTAGGCGCGCCTCGGTAGCGTCTTTTTAAGCACTGACACTACCTATATATTATTATGGTATATCCTGCTCATAGTGTATGATCCCGATGCTTAGTGCTTGCAAGCTGCACTACCTATATATTATTATGGTATATCATGCTCGTAATGTATGATCTCGATGTTTAATGGTCCCGGGCCGCACTACCTGTATATTATTATTAATTATGAGATGTTGTGTGGATTTATCTTAATATGTATATGTTGTGTACGATAATATACATGCATGATATCTTATGTTTAGACGGATATGGTAGCACCATTGTAATCATTCTATGTCATCATTCATGTTACATATGCTTTATTTATGTTATGTGCGTTGTGGGTCGAGTGGCAGAGTATCCATTAAGCTTCTATAGCTCAGCGTTTTTGGAATGTGTTTAGGTGGCAGCGGATCGGAGGAGCACCATCGTGGTTGGTTTCAACATCGACTTGTTGTCAAAGTACATCTACTAGATGTAATGGGCCATGTACTTGAAGGACCCTATATGTATTTGTAACTTTTTTAAATTTGTATTGAGTCGAATGCTTTAATGAGTTGTATTAATTGAAGCTCCAAACTATTTTGATTTACTTGGATTTACAACTTTGGTTGGATTTGAAATGAATGGACTTTTATTGGATTTAAATGTGTCGATGGATTTTTTATACAAATTTTTTGAAATACGGGTTTTGGGCCGGAGACCCATTGTGACATCCAGGTCGAGGGTGTTACAATAGTTATTCGATAAATTATTCATAAATTTTATTTAGTTATTAAGTTAAATAAATGAATATAAATAAATTTTTATACTTGTTTAATAAACGAACGAGCACAAACAAAAATATATTCGGTTTGTTTATGTTCACAAACAAATTTGATTAAGATCTAAGTTATTGGCTCCTTCATTTATTGATGATACTTTTTATAAAATTATTAAAACATCTCTCTAATTTTATATTAAGTTTCAACTCAATAATCAAAATATATATTATATTTGTAATAACTATTGAAAATTCGATAAAATAAATTATAGATTGTTTATTCTAACATCTCATTTGGTATATTAGATGTGAAAGAGGAGTATTGTGTTCAATAACACTTATGCATTAAAAAATAACCAAAAATTATTTTGGTACAATATAAAGATATTTATTTTTTAAAAAACAAACATTAATATTTAAACATACACAAGATAAGATAGAGAAGAACATACTTATCACTTGACCAGTCAAAATATCTCAAGATGGATGAAATATTTATTACTATATCAAAGATTTGTCACACGACCAATTATTTTTCTTACCTCGTGTTTAAAAAATATTAAAAGATAAGTATTACGTATAAATGTACCATCTTACCCTATCTACATATAAATTATGAGTAATTTTATTATACTATTGACACTGATTTTAACTTTAACTACACTATATTTTATTCGAAAAATAAATAAAATAAAGAGTTATATTTTAAATATTATATTTTAAGAAGATGAAACAAACTCATATTAAATGCAACTGAATTTTAATTATTAATTGCTTGTTTCAAATAATACATATAGTATTTTTAGGAGACTTTAGTCACTTAGATTTAATATAATTTTATCAGAGCCTTAGATTTAGGTTCTTTTATTTGGAATTTAATAAAGTAAATTACGATGAATGTCATTTGATTATGGGTATAGATATATTTGGGTCATTTAATTATTAAAAGTTATATTTAGATCATTTATTTATGGGTAAGTTATATTTGGGTCACTCAATTATAGGAAATGTTACCATTTGAATTATCCTTTATATTTAATTTTTTAAATCAATTCGTGTATTAGATTAATTAGAGATTTCAAATGAAATACTCTAATATTAACGAGGGTATACAAATTATTGAGGAGAAAAAATAACTAAATTGATGTACTTTTTTAAATATGAAGGATGACACAAATATAACTTTACCCATAATTGAGTAACTCTAATATAACCTATAATAGTTGGGTGTCTTAATTATAACTTTACCCAAAAACGGGTGTCTTAAATATAACTTTTAATAATTAAGTGATACAAATATAATCATACCCATAATTTAGCAATCTTTGTGATTTTGATTAGGATTTAGGAAATTAGGGATATGATGTATTTTGTAAGATATATGATTTAAGATATAAAAATAAGGGTTTAAGGTTAAGGTTAAGTGTAACACCTGACCCGGATGTCACATTGGGCCTCCGGCCCAAAACCTGTATTCCAAAATTTCCTTTCAAAGCCCATCAAATAAAATCAAATTCAAATCCAAATACGATTCATAAAATCCAATTAAGTTAAAACGCAAGCCCAAAATAGTATAAAGTAATCGGAGTTCCAAAATATTACAACCCATTAAAACATTCGACCCAAATTAAAATAAACAGAGTTACATTACATAGGGTTCGACATAGTACAAGCCCACTAAATCTAATACATGTACTCTCACAACACGGTCGATGCTGAAATCCGAACCTTGATGGTGCTCCATGAACCGGCTTCACCTAACCTACGCACGAAAACATATTTCGAACGCTGAGCTACGAAAGCTTAGTGGGTACGCCGAACTCGGCCAACAACATGCGTATCATAAGCAGTAAAACATAACATATAAATATCGTGCATGATATGATGATCTAACATGCTTTCCTACCACATGGCATAAGCAATGTATAATATCGCACACAACATATACATGTCACATCACAAAATAACACACAAGAGTGAGGCCCGCGTCCACACAGCATCGGGATCCTACACTAAGGATTGAGGCCGCCCTCAATCCTATGCCCGGTATGTTACGTCGGACATCTTCGAACGAGGTCGCCCAATGTTCGAAAAGGGGTGGAGGCCACCCAACCGACCCCATGCTCGAAATGTTACATCGAACGTCTTCGAGTGAGGCCGCCCAACACTCGGAATAAAAGTCTTCAAACATCATCCCGCATGTTACATCGGATGGCCTTCAACGTGTTGCAACACTTATGGATATCCGGATTTCCATCAAACAAGGACTCAACACACATAAACGATCCACCTAGGATCCTCACATCAAAACATATCAAGACTTAGCATAATTTAGTCATTCATGGTTTAATACGTCAATCTTGAGTTAACCATTCATTTTATTAATTATAAGATTCATTATAACCTTTAGTCCTCTTATCGTACCTCAAACAAAGTTTATCTTGTCAAGTTTTCGAAGGGGTATCGATACCCTTATATGGGGTATCGAACCACCCTGCCTCGATACCTACCCAAAGAAGACATCGAACCATGGGTATCGATACTGGTATCGATACCCTTTGACCATTTCCAAAGTCAACAAAAGGGGACCCTCCAGCATCGATACATGTGTCGATGCCATTATGCCACTAGAGGTCCCGGTATCGAACCATGGCTCGATACACCTGGCCACTTAGCCTATTTCCACTCAAGGGTATCGATACCGGTAGCCCGTTTATCGATACCCCTGCACGAAATGCAGGTCTGCACTTAGAAAATTCCTAGGATTCATTCCCAAATTCGATCCAATCAATCCCAAAGTGTTTCTATTCATTTCTAGAGATGATTAAGGTATTTTAACATTAATTCCAAATCATTTAACACCCAAATCCGAAATCCACCATTAAAGAATGTCAAGCACAAATCAAGCACACACATACATCAACATCTATAAGTATGCAACTACCATGATATGTATGATTTAAAGAACGAGTTGGGAGTACCAACCTTCAGCAACAACAACAACAACCTCCCTTCTTCCTCCTTAAGCTCTCTCTTTGCCTTGCTTTTGAGATGGAGCTTCCCTTCTTTCTCTACAAGAGAAAGATGAAGAACGGATTAGAACACCCCGGGAAGATTTCCATAGTCTTAAAACATTTAAAAGAACCCAACTTAACCCTTCAAAAACTCAAACTCGGACCAAACCCTAAACCCCCTCATAAACTTTCATCTTCACCAAACCAACACATATTTACCTCTTTTAAAAGATCTCTTATAGCCCTACAACCTTCCCTTCAGCTTAAAAACGAGAATCCAAAGCAACCAAGTAAAAATCCAACCTTTGGCTACTCTTACTTTTGTTCAAAAAGGGAAGAAGATGAGAGAAAAGCTAAAACCCCTTACCTCACACTCTGCAGCACATTAAACCCCCTCTCTCCAACTCTTATTACTTGTGAAATTACTCACATACCCTTAGCCCACAACCTAAACCCAACACAATACTCAAACCTCACAAACCTAAGGCCCAAACTATCAAACCCGGGGCCCAAAACCAAAGCCCAAACCCATCGGGTTAAACCGAAACTCGTATACGAATCCGGGTCATTACAACTCTCCCCTCCTTAAAGAAAATTTCATCCTCGAAATTTACTTCTCAGGATGAGATGAGGATACTGAACTCTCATGTCCTTCTCCGCTTCCCACGTTGCTTCTTCGATTCCGTGGTTCCTCCACAAAACCATTACTAAGGGTATGCACTTGTTCCGAAGCTCCTTAAATCATCTATCCAAGATCCCTATAGGTCTTTCCTCATAAGTCAAATCTGCATTGACTTCTATTTCCTCAAGCTGAACCACATGCGATGGATCGGAACGGTAACGTCTCAACATGGACACGTGGAACACATCGTGTCTACGTGCCAACTCTGTAGGTAAGGCAAGCCGATAAGCTACCGGTCCAACCCTCTGAAGAACCTCATAAGGCCCTATGTACCTTGGACTCAACTTCCCTTTGCGACCAAACCGGATGATCCCTTTTCACGGAGATACCTTAAGAAACACTTTCTCACCAAGCTCATACTCGATGTGCTTACGCTTCTTATCCGCATAAGCTTTCAGTCTGTCAAAAGCTGCTTGTAACCTCTCTTTGATGATCTAAACTTTTTCTTCGGTTTCCTTAACAAGCTCCGAACCCACTATCTTTCTCTCATTAAGCTCTGTCCAACAAAAAGGTGTCCTACACCTACGACCGTACAAGGCCTCAAAATGAGTCATCTTGATGCTTGGCTGATAACTGTTGTTGTAAGCAAACTCTACCAACGGTAACTACTCCTCCCAACTACGAGCAAAGTCCAGAGCAGAACACCGAAGCATATCCTCCAAGATTTGGATGACTCTCTCAGACTGTCCATCGGTCCGAGGATGGAAAGATATACTGAAGTGCAACTTGGTATCTAAAGCCTCGTGAATCGACCTCCACAACCTCGCTGTAAACCTCAGATTTCTATCCGATATGATCGATGAAGGTACACCATGCAACCTCACAATCTCCTTTATGTACAACTGAGCCAACCTTTCCAAACTGTAGTCCATCCTTACCGGTAAGAAGTGAGCCGACTTGGTCAACCGATCAACTATAACCCATATAGCATCATGCTTTCTCAACGTCATCGGCAACCCAATGACGAAGTCCATGTTTACTCAATCCCACTTCCACTGTGGAATCTGGATAGGCTGAAGCAAACCTGAAGGAACCTGATGTTCCGTTTTCACCTCTTGACACGCTAAACACCTGGTCACAAACTCTGACACATCTCTTTTCATGCACGGCCACCAAAAGAAGGGACGAAGATCTTGATACATCTTGTTACTACCCGGATGAACAAAAAACATACTACGGTGAGCTTCTCTCAAGATACGATCCCTTAGATCCTCTAAAGCTGGAGCACACAACCGACCTTGAAAGTACAAGAACCCACCATCTCGTACCTCAAAGTCTAACAACTCACCTCTCTGAACAGCCTCTAACTGAGCAACCAACTCCTCGTCTAACACCTGTGCTCTCTTGATCTCCTGAACCAGCGTGGGCTCCACGCGCAACTCTGCCAAAAAACCTCCATCATCTGTCATCCTCAACCGAGCAAACAAAGCTCTCAAGTCCGACATGGACTTCCGACTCAAAGCATCGGCGACCACATTCGCCTTGACGGGATGATACTCTATGACACAGTCATAGTCCTTCAACAACTCGATCCACCGATGCTGCCTCAGATTCAACTCCTTCTGGGTAAGCAGATATTTTAAACTCTTGTGGTCGGTGTAGATGTAGCATTTCTCCCCATAGAGATAATGCCTCCATATCTTCAAAGCGAAGATAACCGCCGCAAGCTCAAGATCATGTGTAGGATAGTTCCTCTCATGGGGTTTCAGCTGCCTTGAGGCGTAAGCAACCACCTTACCATCTTGCATAAGCACACAACCTAACCTATTCAAGGAAGCATCACTAAACACCACATAATCTTTCCCCGGTTCCGGTTGTGTCAAGACCGGAGCCTCTGTCAGATAAGCCTTAAGCCGCTTAAAAAACTTTGTTGTCTCCGTTCGCTCCATACAAACGGAACACCTTTCTAAAGCAACTTGGTCAAAGGTGCCGCTATGATCGAAAAACCCTTAACGAACCTCCTATAGTATCCGGCAAGCCCAAGAAAACTACGGACTTCCGATACATTCCTCGGTGGTTTCCACTCCACCACAGCTTGGATTTTCTAGGGATCTACTCGGATTCCATCCGCTACAACTATGTGGCCCAGAAACGCCACCTCAGACAACCAGAACTCACACTTACTGAACTTGGCGTATAGACGTCTATCCCTCAACACCTAAAGAACAACCCTTAGGTGGTAGTCATGCTCCTCCTCTAAGCGTGAATACACCAAGATGTAATCGATGAACACAACCACAAATTGATCTAGATACGACTGGAAGATCCGGTTCATCAAGTCCATGAAAGCTGCAGGTGCATTCGTGAGCCCAAACGGCATCACTAAGAACTCATAATGCCCATACCGCGTCCTAAAAGCGGTCTTTTGGACATCCTCTTCCACCACCTTCAACTGGTAGTACCCTGACCTCAGATCTATCTTAGAAAACACACGAGCACCCCACAACTGATCAAACATTTCATCGATCCTAGGCAAAGGGTAACGATTCTTGATCGTGACCTTGTTGAGCTGACGGTAGTCAATGCACATCCTCATCGATCCGTCCTTCTTCTTCACAAACAAAACCGGTGCTCCCCACGGTGATACACTCAGTCGGATAAAACCCCTCTCAAGCAACTCTTGGATCTGTTGCTTCAACTCTCTCTTCTCCGCCGGTGCCATACGATAAGGTGCTGTGGACACCGGTGCTTTCCCTGGTAACACCTCTATCCGGAACTCCAATTCACGATCGGGTGGTAAACCGGGCAACTCCTCCGGAAACACATCGGGGTACTCACAAATTGTCCTCAAACTCTCTAAAACTGGAATCTCAACACTCACATCCACCACGTGAGCTAAGAAAGCCTCACAACCCTACTGGATCAACCTCTGAGCTGACAAAGCTGACACAACATTCGCTAAACACGGGTTTCTCTCACCCCTCACAACAAGCTTAGAACCATCAGCTACTCGAAACTTCAAACTCTTAGATTTGCACCCCAAACTCGCATCATGTTCGAACAACCAATCCATCCCAAGGATTGCGTCAAACTCCTGAAACGGAAAAACCATGAGGTCGGCCGGGAAGATAGATCCTTGTACCTCAATCGGACACCTCCGATAAAACTTATCCACCAACACATCTAACCCTAACGGACTGGTCACACGGACTCCTACCTCTAGATCCTCCGCTGGTAACCCCCACTGCTCCGATATCTCACTAGGAATATACGAGTGGCCGAGTCCACAAGAGCAACTATAGGAACAAAGAACAAACTAAACGTACCTGAGATCACATCTGTTGCAGCACAGTCCTCTTGTGCCCTCACCGCATACTGTCTCGTCGGTGCTCTAGCAGTGGACTAGAAGGTGCCTCCTGACGCGTGGCTAGCTCCACCACGTGAAAACCCACGACCCCTCTGAGCTTGAAACACGGTCCTCTGTGCCTGACCTAGGGGTGACGTCACGACCTCTGGGCAGTCCCTCACAAGATGATATGATGACCCACACTGAAAATAAGCTCTGGCATTACCCCAATACTCTCCTCGGTGGGTCCGACCACAGCGTCTACAATTATGAACACTGACACTCCTCTGTAAACTCTCTGGGCCCCAAGCAGAAGAAGACACAGACTGCCTCCTACGTCCCACTAACTCCGATCTCTGGTTCGACCTCGAACCCTGATTCGTTGCTCCTCTACTCTGGTTCCAACGGCTCCTACTCCTACCGGACTGAGACTGAGATTTACCCGCATGACTCTGACTAGCTCCATCGGTGACTCTCTGGCCAACAGACGACCCATAGGTCAAACCCTAAACCTGCTCCAACGACTTGACACTGGCAGCCAACTCAGAAAACACCTTAGGCGGTGAAGCAGTGAGATAAGTCTGGATCTCCTTCCTCAGACCTCTCAAGAACCTCTTACATCTCATCTTCTCTGTAGCTACAAGCTCTGGAGCATACCGGCTCAACTGAAGGAACTCCTATTCATAAGCAAAGATCGAACGGTTCCCTTGAACAAGACGGGTAAACCGCTCCCTCAAGGTATCGATGTGAGTCTCGCCCACATACTTGCTCTCAAACTCCTCAAGGAAGTCCTCCCACTTAGGACGGTGAGGATACCAACCTTGCTCAACTGTCTCCCACCACTCTCTCGTGTTGCCCTTCAAAAGCGACAACACACACGACAGCTTGTCCTCTGACCTCAGCCTCATCTGTCTCATTATCCACCTGGTGTCATGCAACCACTGATCAGCCTGTACGGGATTGTCCTATCCCGTACCAAAGAAGTCCACAGCTCCCTGTCTTCGCACCCTCTCAACCGGTGCCTCACGAGACGTAGAAGATGGCCTCGGTATAGCTCTCACTATCTTGCGCAGAGTACGGTTCAACTGAGCAAAGTAATTGGCCCCTTGACCAAACTCGGACCAAACCCTAAACCCCCTCATAAACTTTCATCTTCACCAAACCAACACATATTTACCTCTTTTAAAAGATCTCTTATAGCCCTACAACCTTCCCTTCAGCTTAAAAACGAGAATCCAAAGCAACCAAGTAAAAATCCAACCTTTGGCTACTCTTACTTTTGTTCAAAAAGGGAAGAAGATGAGAGAAAAGCTAAAACCCCTTACCTCACACTCTGCAGCACATTAAACCCCCTCTCTCCAACTCTTATTACTTGTGAAATTACTCACATACCCTTAGCCCACAACCTAAACCCAACACAATACTCAAACCTCACAAACCTAAGGCCCAAACTATCAAACCCGGGGCCCAAAACCAAAGCCCAAACCCATCGGGTTAAACCGAAACTCGTATACGAATCCGGGTCATTACAACTCTCCCCTCCTTAAAGAAAATTTCATCCTCGAAATTTACTTCTCAGGATGAGATGAGGATACTGAACTCTCATGTCCTTCTCCGCTTCCCACGTTGCTTCTTCGATTCCGTGGTTCCTCCACAAAACCATTACTAAGGGTATGCACTTGTTCCGAAGCTCCTTAAATCATCTATCCAAGATCCCTATAGGTCTTTCCTCATAAGTCAAATCTGCATTGACTTCTATTTCCTCAAGCTGAACCACATACGATGGATCAGAACGGTAACGTCTCAACATGGACACGTGGAACACATCGTGTCTACGTGCCAACTCTAGAGGTAAGGCAAGCCGATAAGCTACCGGTCCAACCCTCTGAAGAACCTCATAAGGCCCTATGTACCTTGGACTCAACTTCCCTTTGCGACCAAACCGGATGATCCCTTTTCACGGAGATACCTTAAGAAACACTTTCTCACCAAGCTCATACTCGATGTGCTTACGCTTCTTATCCGCATAAGCTTTCAGTCTGTCAAAAGCTGCTTGTAACCTCTCTTTGATGATCTGAACTTTTTCTTCGGTTTCCTTAACAAGCTCCGAACCCACTATCTTTCTCTCATTAAGCTTTGTCCAACAAAAAGGTGTCCTACACCTACGACCGTATAAGACCTCAAAAGGAGTCATCTTGATGCTTGGCTGATAACTGTTGTTGTAAGCAAACTCTACCAACGGTAACTGCTCCTCCCAACTACGAGCAAAGTCCAGAGCACAACACCGAAGCATATCCTCCAAGATTTGGATGTCTCTCTCAGACTGTCCATCGGTCCGAGGATGGAAAGATATACTGAAGTGCAACTTGGTATCTAAAGCCTCGTGGATCGACCTTCACAACCTCGCTGTAAACCTCAAATCTCTATCCGATATGATCGATGAAGGTACACCATGCAACCTCACGATCTCCTTTATGTACAACTGAGCCAACTTTTTCAAACTATAGTCCATCCTTACCGGTAAGAAGTGAGCCGACTTGGTCAACCGGTCAACTATAACCCATATAGCATCATGCTTTCTCAACGTCATCGGCAACCCAATGACGAAGTCCATGTTTACTCAATCCCACTTCCACTGTGGAATCTGGATAGGCTGAAGCAAACCTGAAGGAACCTGATGTTCCGTTTTCACCTCTTGACACGCTAAACACCTGGTCACAAACTCTGACACATCTCTTTTCATGCATGGCCACCAAAAGAAGGGACGAAGATCTTGATACATCTTGTTACTACCCGGATGAACAAAAAATGGACTACGGTGAGCTTCTCTCAAGATACGATCCCTTAGATCCTCTAAAGCTGGAGCACACAACCGACCTTGAAAGTACAAGAACCCACCATCTCGTACCTCAAAGTCTAACAACTCACCTCTCTGAACAGCCTCTAACTGAGCAACCAACTCCTCGTCTAACACCTGTGCTCTCTTGATCTCCTGAACCAGCGTGGGCTCCACGCGCAACTCTGCCAAAAAACCTCCATCATCTGTCATCCTTAACCGAGCAAACAAAGCTCTCAAGTCCGACATGGACTTCCGACTCAAAGCATCGGCGACCACATTCGCCTTGACGGGATGATACTCTATGACACAGTCATAGTCCTTCAACAACTCGATCCACCGACGCTGCCTCAGATTCAACTCCTTCTGGGTAAGCAGATATTTTAAACTCTTGTGGTCGGTGTAGATGTAGCATTTCTCCCCATAGAGATAATGCCTCCATATCTTCAAAGCGAAGATAACCGCCGCAAGCTCAAGATCATGTGTAAGATAGTTCCTCTCATAGGGTTTCAGCTGCCTTGAGGCGTAAGCAACCACCTTACCCTCTTGCATAAGCACACAACCTAACCCATTCAAGGAAGCATCACTAAACACCACATAATCTTTCCCCGGTTCCGGTTGCGTCAAGACCGGAGCCTCTGTCAGATAAGCCTTAAGCCGCTCAAGACTTTGTTGTCTCCTTTCGCTCCACACAAACGGAACACCTTTCTAAAGCAACTTGGTCAAAGGTGACGCTATGATCGAAAAACCCTTAACGAACCTCCTATAGTATCCGGCAAGCCCAAGAAAACTACGGACTTCCGATACATTCCTCGGTGGTTTTCACTTCACCACAGCTTGGATTTTCTAGGGACCTACTCGGATTCTATCCGCTACAACTATGTGGCCCAGAAACGCCACCTCAGACAACCAGAACACACACTTACTGAACTTGGCGTATAGACGTCTATCCCTCAACACCTAAAGAACAACCCTTAGGTGGTAGTCATGCTCCTCCTCTAAGCGTGAATACACCAAGATGTAATCGATGAACACAACCACAAATTGATCTAGATACGACTGGAAGATCCGGTTCATCAAGTCCATGAAAGCTGCAGGTGCATTCGTGAGCCCAAACGGCATCACTAAGAACTCATAATGCCCATACCGCGTCCTAAAAGCGGTCTTTTGGACATCCTCTTCCACCACCTTCAACTGGTAGTACCCTGACCTCAGATCTATCTTAGAAAACACACGAGCACCCCACAACTGATCAAACATTTCATCGATCCTAGGCAAAGGGTAACGATTCTTGATCGTGACCTTGTTGAGCTGACGGTAGTCAATGCACATCCTCATCGATCCGTCCTTCTTCTTCACAAACAAAACCGGTGCTCCCCACGGTGATACACTCAGTCGGATAAAACCCCTCTCAAGCAACTCTTGGATCTGTTGCTTCAACTCTCTCTTCTCCGCCGGTGCCATACGATAAGGTGCTGTGGACACCGGTGCTTTCCCTGGTAACACCTCTATCCGGAACTCCAATTCACGATCGGGTGGTAAACCGGGCAACTCCTCCGGAAACACATCGGGGTACTCACAAATTGTCCTCAAACTCTCTAAAACTGGAATCTCAACACTCACATCCACCACGTGAGCTAAGAAAGCCTCACAACCCTACTGGATCAACCTCTGAGCTGACAAAGCTGACACAACATTCGCTAAACATGGGTTTCTCTCACCCCTCACAACAAGCTTAGAACCATCAGCTACTCGAAGCTTCAAACTCTTAGATTTGCACCCCAAACTCGCATCATGTTCTAACAACCAATCCATCCCAAGGATTGCGTCGAACTCTTGAAACGGAAAAACCATGAGGTCGGCCGGGAAGATAGATCCTTGTACCTCGATCGGACACCTCCGATAAAACTTATCCACCAACACATCTAACCCTAACGGACTGGTCACACGGACTCCTACCTCTAGATCCTCTGCTGGTAACCCCCACTGCTCCGATATCCCACTACGGATATACGAGTGGGTAGATCCCGAGTCCACAAGAGCAACTATAGGAACAAAGAACAAACTAAACGTACCTGAGATCACATCTGTTGCAGCACAGTCCTCTTGTGCCCTCACCGCATACTGTCTCGTCGGTGCTCTAGTAGTAGACTAGAAGGTGCCTCCTGACGCGTGGCTAGCTCCGCCACGTGAAAACCCACGACCCCTCTGAGCTTGAAACACGGTCCTCTGTGCCTGACCTAGGGGTGACGTCACGACCTCTGGGCAGTCCCTCACAAGATGATATGATGACCCACACTAAAAACAAGCTCTGGCATTACCCCAATACTCTCCTCGGTGGGTCCGACCACAGCGTCTACAAGTCTGAACACTGACACTCCTCTGTAAACTCTCTGGGCCCCAAGCAGAAGAAGACACAGACTGCCTCCTACGTCCCACTAACTCCGATCTCTGGTTCGACCTCGAACCCTGATTCGCTGCTCCTCTACTCTGGTTCCAACGGCTCCTACTCCTATCGGACTGAGACTGAGATTTACCCGCATGACTCTGACTAGCTCCACCGGTGACTCTCTGGCCAACAGACGACCCATAGGTCAAACCCTAAACCTGCTTCAACGACTTGGCACTGGCAGCCAACTCAGAAAACACCTTAGGCGGTGAAGCAGTGAGATTTAGATTAAAACTAAAATACCTAAATTCTAAACTAAAATAATAAAAATCCAATTAATTATTATCAAAATCCTTTATCTTTGATTCACCGGTAATAAACTATACAAAACCTTTTCTTTTCAGATTATGTTCTTACATTTTTAGATAAAATTTTGATTTTATTATAGTTAAGGTTGAGAATATTTAGTAACTTTTTGTTTTAGATTTAATTAATTTTTAATGAATTAAAAAAATATTTTTTAATATTTTATTTGAATTTTAATTGTTTTATATTTTTAGATTAGAATAAAACTATATTCCGTGTGTATGTATTTGATATTTTTAGATCGACGTATATCATCAACGATTCGAAAACTTTAATGAACATTTTTATCATTAATTAAAAAAAACGTTTTATGAAATAAAAAAGAGTGAACTAAACAATCAAGTAAATTATTTCGCTACACAATTTTGACTATATCAATAAATATCCATCAAAAAGAATTAAATTTTTTACGATCATCAATAAACCTAAATTAAAATACAAATACCAAGAAAATCTTTATATAAACATCAAACGATTATTGAATTAGTTTTAATAAATATCTTATACATAAAAAATTAAACCATCGTTAACAAAGTTTCTAAGTAAAATATTGTTACAATCAAGTATTTATCTAAATCTTTATTTTATTATTATTATTAAATAAAATTGTCATTTTATAGTAAAATCCATGAACTTTGAGTGTAGCAGCCCTAAGACATCCTTAATCTCTAAATTGTGTCTGAGCATACAAGCAGAGAGATTCTTCCGTGAGATTCTGTCGGCATGTCTTTAGGAAATCACAGTCAACGTCAGCTGGATAAGCTTGGGTTTGTCTAAAAGGAAACCTAGGACTAAAAGACGGATAATATATTTTAAATGTTGGATTCAGGGAAAAAGTATATAATAAGAGAAGGATTTATAAGATTGAGATAAACTCGTCTTAACGTTAAGCTTTGAATAGTCATAGATTGAGTAAAACAAAGTTTAAGTCGTTGAACAAGTGATAATTTAATTATTAATTGTTTGTTTAAGAAATTAAAAGATGTTTCTCTCTGTCTCCGCCAGTTGCTCCACCTCCTTGTCATGGTTCCCTGTTTCAGCCCCATGTTTGTTTTCTTCCATTGGAAAAGCAAAGTCTGAATCTGCACGTTCAAGTGTTGGAAGCCGAAGGGGTTAAAAACTACAGGAAATATGGATCAAAGAGAGAGAGTTGGTCTCTTCCTGCTTCCGTTGAAAGCTGCAAATCGTCTATTCTTTATTTAGCTTTCATTAATGCATCCATTTAAAAAAAATAAATTTAGAATTTAAGATTTAGAGTTAACTGTTAAGGTTACTGTTATGGTTAAGATTTAGAAAATTAGATATATAATGTATTTTGTAAGGTATAGGGTTTAAGGTATAAAAATTTGGGTTAAGATTAAAGGGTAGGGTTAGGGTTTAAAATAATAAGTTTAGGGTTTAGGTCTAAGGTTGTTGTTGTTGTTGTGGTTAGAATTTATGGAATTAAGGATATGATGTATTTTTTATGGTGTATGCTCTAGGGTTTAGCATGTGAAAATTAGGATCAGAGTTTAAAATTTAATTTTTAATATTTTTTAATGTGAAAATTGATGTACTTTTTTTAAAATATGAAGGGTGACTTAATCATAAACTTACTTATAGTTGAGAGACCTAAATGTAATATTTAATAATTGGATGACCCAAATATAACTTTATCAATAAATAAGTGAATCAAATATAACTTTTAATAATTAGGTGAGTAATATATAATCGTACCCATAACTTTTAATAACTAGTTGACTAATCCAAATTAGGTACTACAAAGATCTATTATAAGGATGACCCTCCTAGTTCACTATTGACTTATGGTAAAACTAGTTTTATCTACGTGTTATCAATGCTATATGTATCTATAATTTTCTCGATTTATTAGGTTGAACTTTAGCCCTTTTTTTATATGAACGTATTTTATTCTTTAATCACTAATTTTTTACTTTAATAATTTTAGAAAAATTAATTAATTTCCTCTAATTTTTATAAACTATTTTTTAGTAATGGAAACTAGATTTTATTAATAACAATGAAAGATATCATAAATACAATACACTCAAAAAGAGAAAATAGAGGTTATGTCCACCAAAAATATTAATACAAAAATAAATATAAAGCAAAAAGGTACAAAGAAAAGGAAATTTGTCCCTTGAGATTGACGCACATCGTCAAAGAACCCAAAACCCTTCGTGAATCTCTTTATCTTTATCTAAATGAGATATTTTACAATATAAAAAATGAGTGGATTGCAAATCAAAATATCAACAGATTGTTCTGCTACACAATTCTGATTACATCATGAAACAACTATCAAAGGGAATCAAACTTTTTATGACCACCGACAAAATCAAATCAGAAAACAAGTGCCATGAAAATTCATGTACAAGCACCAGGGGTGAGCATTCGATCGAGTTGAGTCAAAATTTCTTGAATTATTTGAGTTGACAAGTCTAATTTTATCATTCAAACTTTTATTCAATTTTTTTGAAAAGAGTCAAGTCGAGTTAAAGAAATTTGAGTTGAGTCGAGTTTTTGAGTTCTTATAAAAATATGATAGTAAGTATTTATTTTGTAATAGTACATTTGATTGTAATTTAAACGATTTTCACTAATCATATAAGATATGTACATATTTTTTCATATGTTGCAATATTTCTTCATATTTTTATATATCAATATTTATCATAAAAATTTGGGAACTTGTCTCGAACTTAAAAATATATCCTCTAATTAGTAAAACTTCCAAATTAAAACTCTAACTTTATTTGAAAATATTTTAGTCAATTTGAGTTTATGAAATTTTGAGTCAAATTAAGACAAGTCGAGTATTTTTGCCTCAAGTCGAGTCGATATATTTGAATTTTTTTACTCGAGTTGAGTTTTGCTCACTCCTAACGAGAAACAAACCAGGAACGCAGCCAAGATCGAATGTTAAAAGGGCCAAATTAGTCAATTTTTAAAAATATTTTTTTACTGCGTTTTTTTAAAAACAATTGTTAAATTGGTCCTTAGAAAATAATAAATAGAGAAGGAACAGAGGAGTTCTCTCCCTAAAAAACTTTCTGTCCGTTTTAGCTTAGTTTCTTGTTTATGGTTTTTGGTCTAGAGGTTTAGGTTTATGTATTTATAATTTAAGATTTATCATTTAAATTTATCTTGAAACTTAAACCTTAGATTTTAACTATAATTCTTAATTTCTAAACCCTAAACTATAAACCTTGAACCAAAGTCTTAAATCCTATATTAAGACTTATATGAAAACAAAACAATTCTGTTATCAGTTTATAAAATATTTTTTCATTAATTAATTATTGTGTATACTATTGTTATTTTTGGGTGAATAAATGAGTCTACCTATGACTTATTTCATGAAAAATTATTTTTAAATCAACTATAAAAATAAAAATTTAGGAGTTATGCCATTTTTTCGCAACTCTAAAACTAAAAGATTTTTAGTTTTATTTTTTTCATGTCAAACTTGAAAGTTATTATATATTTTTATCATTCTTATAAAGGTGTAAGTAAATAGTTGTAACAACCCGGATTTCAGATCTAAGTGTCGAGTTAACTAAAGTATTAAGCTTCGATGTTTGGGCCTCATGCTTGAATGTTGGTTGGTTTTGTGCCTTGGGGCTTAGGTGTGTGGATCTCTTTGGCCCAAAGTTGGTTTTGAGAAGGGCTTTTGGTAATTTCTTAGTTGGGGAAAATAGGAAGAAAAAGGGGTTTTGTTTTGTAAATAAAAGAGGTGGTGAAGTCACCATTTTATTTCTTCTTTCTTCTTCATCCTTTTTCCCACACAAATCAAGTTAGGCACAATCTTTTATTTCTGGGTTGCAAATCTTGTTCTAAGTGTTGAAAGGAAGTTGTAGGGCTTGAGGGGATCTACAAAGCAAGGTAAAAAGTGTTGAGTTTGGTGGAAGATGGTTTGTTGGTAGGGTTGAAGAGCAAAACATGAAAGAGGGGTGAAGTTAAATTCTCTTCAGTTTGTTCATATTTTTAACTTCTAAGATCGTTCATGTAAGTGTTTAATTGTTAGTTTTAACTCTTTCTTGTAGTGAAAGAAGTAGGTGAGCCTTCAAGTGCTTTAGGAAGGAGAAAGCTTGAAGAAAAGGGGGGAATATGGTTACTGCTGGTTTTTACTAAAGGTTTTTAATCCTCCAACTCCCTAGCATCATGCATTTCATAGAAATAGGTTGGTTGCAAGTATGTTGCTTTGGTTGAATTGTTTTGGTTGCTTGAGAACCTTTTAATAGTGGTTTTGAGTTTGAATGGTAAATTGTTGTAAAATGGTCATAAACACACTTAGAATCATCCTAATAACGTGTAGGAATGAAGGGAGAATCAACCATATAGGCTGAGTTGGGAATTTTGGTGAATTCCTACCTCCAGACCTGTGTTTTTTAGCAGGGGTATCGATATGGGGTGGTCTCGTATCGATACGCTAGAGTAGATGAAAGGGTGAAATATAAGGGGCGTATCAGTACGTCAGCCCGTGTACCAATACACCATTCTTAATTCAAATTCTATAGACGTTTTTGGGTATCGGTACGTAAGGAAGTATCGTTACCACTATTAAATTGGGTTTAGCATAAAAGGGCGTATCGATACACCAAATTAGTGTATCGATACCGGTTTGGTTCAGTATTGGTACAGGGTAGGATCGTATCGATACGAGTAGGTTTTCTCTTGGTCTATTCGAAATTGTTTAACTTAGTGTATCGATACGCAAAGAAGGCGTATCGATACTGTTGGGCTTACTGATACCTCATATAGGCGTATCGGTACTTAATGGGTAATCTATTCAAAAATTAACACTTTTGTTTAGGGTTTCTATAATTTGGGATGGAGAGTCCTAAGGGTATCATAAGGTGTAAAATTAAATAGTAAAACTGATAATCTAGCATTTTAACTTCATTTAAGATATAATTGGTTAATTACTTGACAAATGGTGGGTAATTGAATGGTGTTGGAAACTAAATAAGGTTGTGGTGGTATAAATGGTATGGTATACTAGGAACCTTGTTTACTATTGTTATAATATTATGAGGTGGGTTCGGACACCCTATATATGATCAAAGTGTTGCAACTCTTGAAGACATTCCGAACATAGGATCTCGATGCTTAGTGGATGCGGGTCAGGTTCGAAGATGCTTGATGGACCACCATTCTAAGCATGGACGTAGGATCTCGATGTTCAGTGGACGCGAGCCTCATCCTAGAGTATGGGATCCTGATACTTAGTGGACACGAGTCCTAATC
Source organism: Abelmoschus esculentus (assembly GCA_035048815.1). Taxonomy (NCBI): domain Eukaryota; kingdom Viridiplantae; phylum Streptophyta; class Magnoliopsida; order Malvales; family Malvaceae; genus Abelmoschus; species Abelmoschus esculentus. The sequence continues at coordinate 9,291,354 of JAUCBN010000037.1, forward strand.
GTAATGTATGATCCCGATGCTTAGTGCTTGCGGGCCACACTATCTATATATTATTATGGTATATCCTGCTCATAGTGTATGATCTCTATACTTAGTGGTCGTGGGCAACAGTACTTGTATATTATTATAGACTATGAGATACTGTGTCGACTTCTCTTAACATGTATATGTTGTGTGCCGATAATATACATGCATGATATCTTGTCTTTAGGCGGATATGATAATACTATTGTACTCACTCCATGTCATCATTCATGTTATATATGCTTTATTTATGATATGTGCGTTGTGGGTCGAGTGGCGGAGTACCCACTAAGCTTCTATAGCTCAGCGTTTTCAGAATGTATTTCTATACTTAGGTTAGGTGGCAGCGGATCGGAGGAGCACCATCGTGGTTGGTTTCAGCATTTACTTGTTGTTAGATTACATCTACTAGATGTAATGGGCCATCTACTTGTAGGACCCTATATGTATTTGTAACTTTTTTTTTAATTTGGATCGAGTTGAATGCTTTAGTGAGTTGTATTAAATGGAGCTCCAAATATTTTGATTTACTTGGGTTTACGACTTTGGATGGATTTAAAATGATTGGACTTTTATTGGATTTAAATGTGTCGATGGGGTTTTTAAGTAAATTTTTTGAAATATGGATTTTGGACTGAAGGTCCATTGTGACATCCAAGTCGATGGTATTACAATAGTTGTTTGATAAGTTATTTATAAATTTTATTTAATTATTAAGTTAAATAAATGGATATAAATATTTTTTATACCCGTTTAATAAATGAACGAACATAAACAAAAATATATTCGGGTTTTTTATGTTCACAAACAAATTTAATTAAGATCTAAGTTATTGGCTCATTCATTTATTAATGATATTTTTATAAAATTATTAAATCATCTCTCTATTTTTATATTGATTTTCAACTCAATAATCAAAATATATATATATATATTATATTTGTAACAACTATTGGAAATTTGATAAAATAAAATTTAAAAGAGGAGTATTGTGTTCAATAACACTTCTGCATTAAAAAACAAAGAAAAAATTATTTTCATACAATATAAAGATATTTAATTAAAAAAAAACATTAATATTTAAACCTACACAAGATAAGATAGAGAAAAATATACTTATCATTTGACCAGTCAAAGTATCTCAAGATAGATGAAATATTTATTACTATATCAAAGATATGTAACCCGACCAATTATTTTTTTTACCTTGTGTTTAAAAAAATATTAAAAGATAAGTATTATCTTACCCTTAAAATTTATATATAGATTACGGGTAATTTTATTATACTATTGAAACTGATTTTAACTTTAACTACACTATATTTTATTCAATAAACGAATAAAATGAAATAAAGAGTTGCACAATTAAAATTATTTTAAAATTTTTAAATATTATTTTTTAAGAAGATGAGACAAACTCATATTAACGTTAAGCTTTGAATAAGACTTTGATTGAGTAAAACATAGTTTAAGTTGTTGAACAAGGGTTAATTTAATTATAAATTATTTGTTTAAGAAGATTAGACAAACACATATTATATGCAATTTTAATTTTAATTTTAATTATTAATTGTCTGTTTTAAAATATATATAGTATTTTTAGGAGACTTTAATCACTTAGATCTAATATAATTATTTCAGAGTCTTAAATTTGGGTTCTTTTATTTGGAATTTAATAATTGGAATAAACTTAGATAATTTAACAAATTAAAAGATATTGTTTCTCTCTGTCTCAGCCAGGTTTCAATTTTTGTTATATTTTATTATATATTTTCTTTTCTTTTTAATTCTCTAAATTTTTGTTTTATAGAGTTTGGTTTCTTTGAATTTGACTGATGGTTAAATATTGAAGTTTAGGTAAATTTCTCTTTTTTAAGTTTCTAAGTTTATAATAATCTATACTATTATTTATTTAATTATATTTTAGATCTCTGTGATATTTAAAATTTAAAAACTAGTCCTTATTTTTTTATTAAGTACCTTTGAATGAAATCACATCAAAACAAGACTATTGTTTACGTAAGAAAACTTCAATGAAAGAAACTATTATTTTTTTAATAATATTTCAAAAATAATTATAATATAATATATATTTATATTATTTTATTATTTAATATAACATATATTTTATAGACGAAGCCATTAAAGTCTAACCCTACCAATTTCTTCAATGATATCTTTTAGTGGCTGAGTCACGTTTGTTGTAAGTTGGGTCTATCTTAAATATTTTTAAGTTTATATATTTATTTTTATTTTTTAAAATTTTTATAATATTTAAAAGTTATACCTATTTTAAAATATCGAAATTTTATATCTATCTATCCTTAAATAAATTTATAGATTCACACCGATGTCTCCCTCGCCACGGACTTCATGTCGTTGGCTTTAAATCAGATCTGTTAGGTTTCATGGCTGCTGGTGGTTGGCTTGACAGACCTTGACTATGTCCCTACCGTTGATTTAGGCTGACCTTAACTCTGTCTCTAACGTTGATATAGGCTGGTTTTATCATAGTTATTACTTGTTAGTGACATTATAACTTTAGTCTCATTTATGTATTTATTTTATATTAAAATTTTAATTAAACTGATTTGTTTATTAGAATTAGATTTAAAATTTATTAAAAAATAAATTAATGTTAAAATTTAATTTAGGACCAATTTAATTAAATAATAATTATTATTATTATTATTTTAAAATATATTAAATATTATTATATTTTTTACATTATTATTATTATTATAACATTTTTAATTGTAAATATAATTGTAAGTACATTATTTTTTATTTTCACAAACACTTTAAATTTATGACAGCATTGTTTAATAGAATGAGTCTACCACGTGCGTCGAACATTGTTGAACACCGTTAACGATGCACACTGTTGAACACTATTAAATTAATTAATAAAAATTAAAAATTTTAAGGACTAAACATATAATTTCAAATTATTTAAAATAAAACTTTAAACGAATTATATATATTATATTTTAATTTTTTAAAATAATTTTTAATTTAAAAATAACAAAATTAAATCCAAAACTTCAAACACTAAATCATAAACCCTAAACCCTAAACTATAAAATCTAAAAATATAACATAACCTAAACCCTAAAATAGAAAATTTAAAACTCTAAAAAGTATAAACCCTAAACTTGAAACATAAAATTAGTTTAATATTTAGATATAAGGGTTTGGGTTATTTTAGGGTTTAGATTTAGTGTTTATGGTTTAGTATTTTTAAGGTTTTGGATTTTAAGTTTTGGATTTAGGTTTTTGAGATTTTATATTTTAGGGTTTAGAGTTTAATGTTTAGTGATTTTGGTTTTAAGGTTTAGAATTTAAGATTTTTATTTTTTAAAAATAATTTAAATTAGTATTTTATTAATTATTTAAAAAATAAAATAATACATATAGAAAGTAATTTAATAAAAAAAATTTAAATAATTTATAATTACATGTTGAGTCCTTAAATCTTTTAATCTTTATTAATTAGTTTAATAATGTTCAGCGGTGTTCGACGCCCGTTTTAGAATTTGTTTAATATTGCTTTTCAAATTAGCTTTTAGAGCTAAAAGTTAGTTTGATACCAAAAATAATACTAAACTATTACCTTTTAGAGAAAAATTACGTTTGAAATGTGTTTTCAACTCAAACACAAAAGTTAAAACTTTTAGCTTTTACGGTTGAAAAAGTGTTTTTATGAATCAAATTACAATTTTAATTGATTTTTGTTTATTTATAATTTATATTTTATAATTTTTATGAATGTATAATTAAATAATTAATAAAATGTTTTTAGCTTTAAAATTATATATTAAATAGAAGTTTTAAATTTATTATATTTTCATAGAACACGTAAAACCGTTAGAAAAATATATATAGTGCTTGGTTCATGCTCAAAAATGACAAACAATGTGGTGGACAAGTTTGGTGATCAATCTGTCCTGTGAAGAGTTGGAACTCTTCGTTTTGGCGTTTCTATTGTTTTCTTCCATGATTTTGGCACCTAAGGTGAATGATGGTCGAACATTATGCTCAGGGACGAATCTAGAAAGTAATTATCGGCTGACCCGATTTAAATATTAATAATAATTATTTTATATAACTTTTATATATAATTTTAAATTTTTATTATTTAATAATCTTAATTTTTTTATTATCATATTCAAAAAAATATTATCTATATATTATTTAAATAAAATTAAAATATTTTAAAATAAATTTTTATATATAATTTAATTATTTTTTTTAAAAAAATATAATTCATAAAAATATGAATTTATTTAAAAGTAACATAAAAATATATTACATTTTAATTATCTTTTAAGCTATTTTTTTTTAAATATTATATATGAGTTATAAGCTTTTTACTAAAAATATATTTTTAAAATCTAATTTTGATCTTAATTTTAATTATGTTTTGTTATTTGAATTTTATGATCATTATATATTAAGATAAAACCTCAAAAATACTTGAAGAATTAATTTTTAAAGAAAATATATATTTAAACAATTAGTAATCAAAAAATATATATTTTTTAAAATAATTATATAATATTTATAAAATATAATAAATATATAATCAATCTCATTTTTTATTTTTTATCTTTTATTTCAATTAAATCTTATTTATTAAATTAATCTAAAACTTAAAAATTAAATTAAAATTTTAGATTGGACCATTTCTTTTATTTTTACATGTCAAAAACCTAATTTTTATTAATATTATAATATAATATAAATAACATTATTTTTGGGCATGGGTGGACCAAGGCCTAGGCCTAGATCCGCCCCTGATTATGCTTGATGAAAGGTAGGTGATTTTTGGGTGTTGAGCTGGGAATGATAGTTGGAGTTGAGTTGAGATGATCGAGCTTGGCATGATCTGACTTGAACTGAGGTAGCTAAATTTTGGAGCTGATTTAAGTTGATTCAAGCTACCTCTAGCTAGGTGAACTCCTTTAGTGTCCTTGAGTTTATCTCGATTTATTGAAGTAGTTAGGAACTGAATTGAAGCTATCTTTCCCTTGAATTTTTTATGTTGTTTTGAATTGATTGGAGTTAAATGAACTGATGTCGAGTTATCCTTGCAATGTTTATAATGTGTTCTACAAACAAACAATCAAAATAGCATAAGTATATCAATCAGACTAACCAAACAAAAACTATAAGGATTGATATGTATATGTGAGCTAAAATAATTAAAACCAAGTCTAATAATATATCATATGCATAATTTAACTAATTATAAAGATATGAATTATATGTTGTAAATACATGCATATAGAAACAACATAAATAAGTCAATATAAAATAAAGTAAGAAAGAATTTCCTTTTCTTTTATGCTTGTGTAACAAGATGGAAGCATAATAATGTGAGTAGAAATATGCATGCATCAATATATTTACTAATTAAAATATTTTTTAAATTTTTATGATAATTTAAGTCGATATATTTCATATATTATAAAATTAAGAAATTTAGATATCATCTATATATATATATATATATGAAATAGAATCAAGTTATACAGTGTAAAATTATTTAGGCTTTACACGTTTTTTTGGATCGTTGAATGATTCAAACGAATTGCTTAGATTAATTTCTTAATTTTTCCTAAGTAATAATCTTTATGTAACCAATTGTTAATTTGGATTACCCGTTTCAATCATCCAACGATCCCAAAAAGAATAAAATTTAAAGAGTGTTACATTGTGTAACTTACAATATAATGCCTAAAATGGTTATTTATCTTAAAAGCACTTTTTGGCAATGATACCAAACACTTAAATCATAAATTCAAAAATCTAGAAGCACTTATGAAAAAAACTTTTTTAAAATACTTTTTCACTGTATTATTTGAAAACAATGTTAAATTGGCCCTTAGGCAAGGATAAACAGAGGAGGAACGGAGGAGTTGTCCCCGTAAAATAACTTTAGGTTCATTTCAACTTATTGTCTTGTTTAGTTGTTTATGGTTCATGTTTATGGTTCATGGTCTAGAATTTTAGGTTTATGTGCTTATAATTTAGAATTTATAATTTAAATTTAGTATTTATAGGTTAAGACTTAAATCTTAATATATTATCTTGAAATTTAAATCTTAAATTTTAACTATAATCCCTAATTTTTAAACCCTAAACTATAAACCTTGAACTAAATTATTAAAACTAGAACGTATATGAAAATAGAACAATTCTACTATCGGTTTATAAAATATTTTTTCATTAATTAATGGTAGTGTTATACTATTGTTATTTATGGGATGAATAAATGAGTGAGTCTATCTTAGGAGAAATTATATCATGGATAAGTCTCACCACGTATCCATCGCAAAATTGGATGGATAATCCATCCTCTTTTTTTAATTAAGAAAATAAGGATCCTCAATTGATATTTGGGGATCTAGGCCAAAATAAATAATGCAAATGGGAGAACGCCACCTGCACATGGCGTTTTCCCTTCAAAATAAAAAAAATATTAAAAAAAGGAGAACGCCACCTACAGATGGCATCTTCCCCCCAAGTCGCTACCTGCAGGTGGCGTTCTCCTACGTTTATTGTAGCTTTTGGCCTATATTCCAAAATAAACTTTAAATACCCTATTTACACAAACAAAAACTCTAAAGGGCCTAGAAATCCAAACCTTCCCGTATCCATGGACCAACTACTAAAAATTAGTGATATCATCATTTTTTCCATGTCATATATTTCTCAAAGTGAATATTCACTTAAAAAAAACTGATTTTAAAAAGAACTAACAGTAAATACAGGTGAAGATTCACTTTGAAAAATATATGACATAGAAAAATAATGATATAATTCATTTTTAGTGGTTGGTCTCATGGATAAAAAAATTAAATCAAGAATAAAAATAAAATTTTAGAAGTTATGCCATTTTTTCCGTTCCTCTTAAACTAAAAGTTTTTTAGTTTCGACCCTCAAACTTTTTAAGAAAAAAAATTAAACCTTTAATCGTTGTTTACACGTAATTAAATCCTTAAACTTTAAATTTTTATTAATTTTCCACTTTAACTAGCATAGTTAATTATTTACTGTTAATCCTATTAAATAATGGTGATTTATCTATTAAATTCGTCATCATATTATTTAAAATTGTCACATGATAATATGGTAATTAAATTATTTAATAAATATTATTTCATTAATTTACACAAATAATTAAGTTTAACAGACAACATCTTTTGACAAACGAAACCCTAACTATTCAATCATAAAACAAATTAAAAATCACCGTTTTCCCGTATCGTCTTGGTTCTTTTATTTGTCAAGATTAGTGAATTCATTCTTTATTATCGAACGAATTAATATTTTTCGGTGTTGGTTATGAAAAAAGTTTTTAAGCCGAGACCTAAGAGATTCGAGCCCGATCCGAGTCTAATAATATTATTTTCGAGTCGAACCCGAACCTAAAATTCTGAACTCGTCGAGCCTTGAGCCCGAACCAATCCTAGCTTATCACCCCTAGTTGAGGGACATGAGTGTGACTACTTAAACTCCTCTGACCCAGGAGAATATGGTGATAGTGATGATTTTGTTGGAAAAAAAATTGAGACATATTCTGATAAGAAAACACTAAAACTTAAATATCATATAAAGTGTGTCATCCTAACATAACAAATAAGTCTGATATTCAAAGATAATATTCAATTTAAAGAGGATATTAAGAAGTATTCAGTTGTGAGTGGTGTAAAATTGAAATTTGTGAAAATGAACAAGGGTGTATTGTAGGAAAACATGTCCTTGAAAGTTATATGTGAGTTACGATGGCTGTTATACGGTAAAGACGTATAATTCAGAGCATATGTGTTTTAAAAATAACAAAAGCACTATGTTATCATGTAAGACGAAACAAAAATATTTTAGCAAAAAAAAATATTAATGAATCCTAAAATAAAAGTTGTTACATTGAGAAAAAATGTATCAAACTGAATTAGGAGCGTATGCAACTTATGACATGTGTTTAAGAATTCGAAAGACGATTCTCAAAAATATACAAGGTTCTTATGTAGAAGATTTTACAAATTTATGAGGGTATGCTACTGAATTGTTACACTCCAATCTTGGTAGTACAATGTCAATTCAGGTTAATAGAAAAATGGAGATACATGATTTCTTAGAAATTAGGATTTATATTTATTTAGATGCATTAAAACAAGGTTAAAAAAGTGATTGTAAGCCTTTCATTGAAATTGATTAATGCTTTTCTAAAATCTATTTTAAAAAGAGTGCTTCTTTTGGTCGTCGATAGAGATGAAAAAGAATTAGATGTTTTCAGTTGTATGGGCAATTGTGGAGGGAGACGGCAAAAAATCATGAAAGTGATACATATTGTATCATGTAGTTATTATTACGTAATATAGTTAGTATACAATATATGCTTGTTGGTAAAAAAAAAATGAAAAAAACACTTTGAGAGCAACTTTTGTGGAAGAATTTGATGAACAATTACAAAAATTAAAATCATTAGGAGTGAACTCATCAAATGACATTTTAGATACTTCTTAGAGTGTTGATCCAAGGCATACTTCAAAGGAAATCAAAATGTGATGTGGTAGACAATAATATGGTATAGAGGCTTTTAATGGATGAGTACTTGAAGCAAAATGTAAACCTACTATTGTTAGATAAATGTTAAGAGAACTTGGGCGAAAATTAAAAGACCAATATCTCACCAAATGCTCTTTAGAAATTAAATATATATATATATGTAATACTTTTTCTTTTTTCACTTTTATCCTGAAAAAAATAAAAAGATATATTTTACAAGAATATATGATTAGTTCTATATATAATATACACGATTAGATTCATACTAAAGTCCAACTCAAACCAAATTAACCCAAAAATTCAAAGATTGACCCGATCCAAACGACCCGATATTGATCCAACCCAAAAATAACCGATCCGATATTAACCCAAATCAGTGATCTGATATTCGAATTGACCCGAATTATCATATAACCGAATTAAAACCCGAACCATATCCGAATCGAATCTAAACCGAAAACAAATAAATCCGAAAATGAACCAAACCGAAGCAATCCGAGCCGAAACCGAACCGGATGACCCGTTTGCCACCTCTAGCGGCCGCTCAGAATGTTTCCCTCAGAGTCGGCCCTGTTGGAAAGTACACAAGGACAGAGATCAAAATGACTTGTAGGGTTTATAAAACTATAAGTCACAACAAGCAAAAGTGTATGCAAACAAGAAACATTGATAATCTAATAAAGGTATATTTCATTCTCTTCATCTTTATTAAAATTTTAAAAATATTATCTTATATTAACATTATCTACTATCTTATTTTACAAGATAATATAAATGTTAATCTTGGATCAAGGTCGACATCAAAACTTGTATCAACAATAATTAAGTACTTCTAAAGTCGACTAGTATTGGACTGTATACCGACTTATAAACTGATAAATTAATATTGAATTTCAATCTTAAATATTATTTTAAAAATTTACTTAAACATGACATATTTATTTTTAAAATTTTAAATTATACTTAATTTTTTATTTAATTTTTTATAACCTAGTATGAGTAGTGTAAGGGTTGTTGTTGTCCCTGTTAGTTTCCTAAGAAAAATTGAAGCTCATACTTTACAATTTCGACATAGTTGGAAGGGACCTGACTTGAGTTTAAAGAAAAGAAAGCTATAACTAACCAACTTCAACAAGAAAATTTTAATGCATCCAAGAAAAATAAGATCAGAAAGATGCAGTGAAAGCCAATATTATGATTTTTAATATCTATTTTTTAATTTTATGTTATTGATATATTTTATGATTAATTGTTAATTTTTGTGATTCAGTCTAATGTCATTAATTCAATTCAAGATGATTTTTATGTTTCTTAATTTAAACTAATTTTTATTATGTTATTTTTGTGATTTTTTGTATGGTATCACTTATATTGTATTTATGCATGTCTTTTACAATTTGTAGACTACTTCTTTGTATTACAAATATTAACAAATTTGTAAAGATAAAAAGACTCACAATATTATCATGTAGTTAACTTTAAGTATATTTTATAAGATATTTGGGTCTTATTATAAAACTTCTCTAAACTTATTTAGAAAAGAAAAAAAAACGTTACCTTTCAATATATTAATAATAAAAGAATATTAAAATGTCCTTAGAATAGTTCAATATTATGGTAAAGTACCAATCAATCATAATAAATCTCAAAAAAAACTAATTACATACTAGTATTTTTTAAGTCATTATCTTATTCATATTTAGTTAATTAGTATCCATCAGTATTACAACTGCGAGGGATTAACAACATGATCATATTTTTTCTTTCAAAAAAACTCGATCAATTTAACCACCAATATAGTAAAGCTTCGTGGAGCCACCACTAGATTTTTTATTCCCAAGAAGATATATAAAAATACATATATATACATATAACATTACTTGTTTAGTGACAACAATAACAAAATCTCTCAGTATTTATAACATTATTTGTTTATTTTCTCAATATTTGAGAAATAAAAAAATAATCAAGAATATTAGTAAGTATCGTGCCTAAATGTTGCTTAAGTTTATTGTGAAGTTAAAAAATTGCTAATGTGGAGATACTAAAGTGTTGTATCTACTTTTAACAAATTTTTGTACAACTATTATTTTTCTCTTTGAGTCCCGACGATATATAACTTTAATTTTTGCTAGTCTTTCTTTTATGGCTATATCAACATTCTTTTTATTAGTTTTTAGGATATCATCATTAGATCTATTACAAACTTTATATCTTATGTATTTATTTTCTTTTTGACTCTGGCCAATTATGTTGGCATCAGTTGAATCTAAATTATATAGATACTATTTTATATAAACATTAAAGATATATTATTGTCAATAATATGAATTATAGTTAAGATTATGTAATTGTATTTTTTTGCGGTAAATAATTTTATGTAAATTTTTTTTAAGGTTTAAGTTTAAATTCTCTAAAATTCAAGTTCATAATTTATTGAAAAGAGTATACAATAATAAAGATCGACAACATTAAAAATAAAACAACATAAAAAATTTGTTGAATATTTTATAACGACTAAAAATTGATGAAAAAAATCGTTGGAAGGGATAAAAATGCAAATATTGGAGTTTACAATTTTACCCTTAATGATATGTTGCGTTTTAAGGGAGACTATGTTAATAAATAAAACACGATCGTTTAATCTTTTAGGCTGAGTTATATTCAGAAATGTGTAAGGGAGTTGATTATCGAATGAAATATATGAAATTTGCCTTCTTATTTATGTTTTTCTCTCTCTAATCCCTCTAATCTTATCTTTTCTATTACAATATTCTTCTTTTCTGTTTTGATTGGTTTAAAGGATATCAGAGCCAACTCAAACCTCAGAAATAATGATGGAGACTCGTAGTTAGAGTGTATTGGTGGCATTGAAAGCTCCGAAAAAAGCAACATCGATAGAAGATCCAATTGAAATTCCTGAGTGAAAGCAAGAAACTAATAAAATTCAGATGGATGTGAAGAGGTTGAAAAATACTATCGATACTCATTTTTAGGACATGTAGAATGCAATTTTGACCAATCTGCAAAAATTATTGGAGATTAGGTTGTGATGAAAATCAATATCAAGGCGATGATAGAGCTACAGTTGGGCTAGTGGATAGTCAACCTAATAATAAAATCACGAGTAATGTTAATCCAACCATTTTTGTTCCGATTCAGGTGAATGATCTTTTAGAGTTGTATGTTATTGGAAAAATAGTTCAGAATGAAAAATAGAAAGTGATGGTTCAACAAACAAATATGACATACAAGTTGTTATGCCTAAATGAGTTTTTAGACTAGGTGCTAAAGTTAGAGTAGTATTTTGAATCTGAGATGATTCAAGATGAAACCAAAATTAGAGTGGTGATGTTGCATCTAGAAACAAAATCTTTAAAATGACATCATTATTTGGTTAGAACGTATGAAAACGTGAATCAAATGGAATGGGGGAGTATTTGAAGTTGTTGAAGGAAAGGTTTGCTTCAAAAAAATAGATGAATCATTTGTATAATTGATTAAGTTGAGGCATGTAGATTCAGTGGATCAATACTATGATGACTTCATTCATCTATTGAATCAAGTTAGATTACCAAATACTTATGTGTTAAGTATTTTTAAAAATCATTTAAGGCTTGAGATTAATCAAATGGTTAAACTGATGTAACCTAAGAACTTAACGAAACATTCTAGTTGGCCAAACATGTAGAAGCTATGTATTCTCCTGTAAATAGGAAGATAAATATTTTACCTCATAAAATCTTTTTAGACCTTAATTTATCTATATCAAGTCCATGAAAAGAAGGTAGTACTATAGCTAGAGGTAATTGGAGTGTGGGATGACCTGACAGTGGAGTATCCTCAAAGTTGTCAACTCCTAACACTTTAAGTCTCATTGTTATAAAGGGGAGTAATTCTGAGAATAAGACAAATTAGAGAGGATTTGAGAAATTATTGTCAACTGCTGAGATAAAAGAAAGAATGAAAAAAGGTTTATACTTTTGGTTTACAAATAAATATGTACTGACATGTGTCGTGTAGTGTCAAAATAAATTTTTTATTCTAAAATAATAAATAAGAAATTAAATATAGTATAGGAAAAGTAAGGGTCGATCCCACAGGGACTAAAAACTTTCTGATTACGCTTGTTTGAATTGTGATCCAAAAATGTTGAATGATATTTTAAGAAAAAAAGGGGTTGTTGTTGAATAAAATAAAACTAATTAATTAAAGAGAATAAAATAAATAAATTGATTTAATTATAATAAAAACTAGCCTTAGGCTCTCGCTTCGACTCGACTTTAATAGATCATCAGAAAAATATTTTCACTTCGGGATTAATCCTTGAAGCAAAACTTCTAAACCGAATACCCAAGTCTATCTTTGATATTGGTTTCATGGATTAATCCACCAACTCAATGTTTGTAGAAAAATCATTTAAATCATTTAAACCGACTTGGATTGTGTTATTTCAATAATAACTGATCCAATCTTACTTTTCTTCTTAACAATCAATTTGCTAAGTGTGTTCCTAGGAAATCTGATTGCTTTAATAGCCGACCTTTCCTCCCACACAAGTAATTAAATCAAAGTCTTAACTAAAGTCAATCTTTAGTTCTGAAATCAATTTAATTTAAAAATAAGTTCAAAAGAAAACTTAAAGAAATAAAAAGACAAGTTATTGAAGTAATTTTTCAATCCTCACATTTGGATCAAATAATTGCTTAAGCCCTTGGCTAAGAAACTTAGCCGAGCATAATTATGAAAGAATTATGTTCGACTTAAAATAAAATAAAAATAAAAACGTGAAAAAAATAAAGAAAGAAAATAAAAGATGAAACAAAACTCTAGGATTAAAAGATGAATTGAAGAGATGAGTTCTAGGCTTACCCAAGGTGGATATTTATAGCCTTTTACAAACCCTAAAAATAAGAGATAAATCCTAGATAAATCTAAAAATATTTAAATTCAAATTAAAAAGATAAATCCTAATTTAAAATTCAAATTCTGGATGATAAGCTATCTGGAACGCTGATAAGCTATCACGCGCTCGTTGACTTCATCATCTAGAAGCTGCTGACAAAATGCCACGTCAACTTTTCATGCCCAAAGTCATGCCCACCAATCTAGACTCGATCCAAAAAATAAAAAAAAACTTCAAAAATCGATCATTTAAGTCCATTTTCCAGATTCACAGTCCTTGCAAAAAAACATATGAAAACACTTAAGATCAGTAACATAATTCATCAAATCAAGGAGTAATTAAGCACAAAATATTAACTATTTTGAACACTTATCAAATTCCGCCTCACTTATTCAATGCTTGTCCTCAAGCATTTCTCAACTAACATACCAAAATCACAAGATGCCAAACTTTAATTCGCTACATGTGTCAATCTCCTAAATGAAAGAAAATCAAGCAATAATTGTAACTAAGAAGTAATCAAGCATGTGGAAAAACTAGGAACAATTTCAAATGAAACAAGACATTCCAATTATTGGCGAATTTAATGATGCAAACTTGATACCCTCACAAGGATTCGCTCATTTCGCTCAAAGTGTTTAGGTTCAAAAGAATCACTCAAGCCGAAACTGGTTAAAGATTACCATAAGCCTGCAAATAAATCTAATCTCCACTACTAAATATTGAACATGATGCAAAAGTCAAGAGGTCTTTAAACAAGGTTGTAACGGGGGTAGGGTGAAGGTAGGAAAAAGGCCAAAAAGAGGGGTTAAGTGTCAAGACAAAAGACATAAAATATAAGAAGTAATCCACGATATAATTCAAGTACAAAGAGATAGAAAAAATAAATCAATCAACCCATATTTTCATTTTTCCTTTCCAAGAGTTTCAAAACTTTTTCTCTCTTTTCCATTTTTCTCTTCGATTTTTTTCTTCTTATTCGAAAGGAACACATTGGTACCCTTTATACTTTTTTTTTTGATTTTTTCTTTTATTTTTTTTTCGAATACACAATTTCTTCTTTTTTTTGAATGTACATTCTCTTTTTTTTTCGTGGAACAAATATGATCTTAAGTCTTGACAAGGGTGCAAAAAGATGGAAAGATAGGAAAAAAAAGGTATATGGGTTACATTAATAAGGTGTAAAACAAAAAATGGGTATAGGCTCAAAGTGGTTTACTAATGAATAAAAATAAAAGGTAGGCTATTTTAGGTAGTGAAATGGTTAAACCTAAGTGCCTCTATCATTCCAAAGCATAAAATTCATGAATGTAATCTCAAAAAGCATCGCATCGCAGGTTCTAGAATGCTAAAGATCAATTCGGTACACACAAATAAAGAAAAGAGCAAGAATGAAAAGATATTCTCATTAGGCTCAAGATCTCACATAAAAGGGTAAATGTATCAAGCTAGCAACATTTCAACTAACCGATCATGGAACATCAATGTATCTTAATCAAAAGTTTCTAATTATGCCAACACACTATCATGCTTCCTAGGTTCCAATTAAAGCAAGATCAAAATTCATCAGGAAAATTCAAGAGATGTAACAAAATAAATAAATGACAACAAGAAATTTCAAGTATGTTAATATCAAAATAGCAAGATTTCAAACATGAAATAAGCAAGGTAAAATTTAAATTTTGCATGCAATCCTTCCCTCCTCCTCACTTAAATTGTTTTGTCTCAAGACATAAATGAAAAATTAAAATAAGAGAGGGAAAAAGAAAACTCCCCGATCTAATGATATCTGCGCCACTTCTATGTGTAATTTTGCGCAAAATTTTGTGTTGGTGTCGGATGAAATTTTTCTTGATTCTGATCAAAACTTTGGGGTTGCATAAATGGATCGGTCCTATGAAAATTTCCAAAAGCATCGAAAAATGATGACCAAGGTGGGGTCCACACTATTATCAATCAAATTTGAAAAATATATTGCACCAAGTTTATCTCTTGAGTTTGAATTTATTTTAAATCCTAACCTGTAAAAATAGATAAATAAAATTATTAGAATCAATATAAGAATAATTTAAATCATAAAAGATAAAGATTTATTTAAAATGTGAATGGATAAAACAAATCTTAATCGAAATAAATTATTATTGTGTAAATTTATTTAATTATTCTTAACCTAAGTAAAAAATAAAATGAAATTTACTGAAAATAAATAAATAAACTAAAAATGGATTGCCTCCCATTCAACGCTTTCATTTAACGTCGTTAGCTCGATGACCTGATTCAAACTTCAAGCGTGTTCAAGTCAAGTTCCTCAATTAGACCAACAAGGGCATTTTCATAATACGGCTTTAACCGTTGTCCATTCACTTTGAAATGAACTCCTAAATCGTCTTGAATTTTGATTGCACCATGAGGAAATACTTCAGTCACAATGAAGGGCCCTAACCACTTTGATCGCAATTTGCCTGCAAAAACTTTCAGTTTAGAATTAAAAAGAAAAACTTTTTGACCAATACTTAAAGATTTAAAGGAAATATGGCGATCATGAAATTCTTAGTTTTATCCTTATATATCTGAGCACTGTCATAAGCGTTGCGCCTAATTTCTTCAAGCTCTTGAATGTCAAGTTTCCTGATATCGTCGATGGCATCCATTTGCATATTACACTCTTTTTACCGCCCATTAAGCTTTATGTTCCAATTCAACCGGTAAATGACATAGTTTTCCAAAAACTAGGCGATATAGAGACATGTCGATTGGTCCTTTGTAAGCAGTTCTATATGCCCATAAGGCATCGTTCAGTTTCAGGCTCCAGTCTTTTCTACTTGGCTTCCCAATTTTATCCAAGATGGATTTAATCTCTCGATTCAAAACTTCGGCTTGTCCATTCGTTTGAGGATGGTAAGCCGTGATGATTCTTTGTGTGACACCATATTTCTTCATTAATGCTTCAATGATTCAATTGACAAAATGAGTTCCTTGGTCACTAATTATCGCCTTTGGAGTGCCAAACCTGGAAAAATATAAGACTTTAGAAATTCGACAGTAGTTCAAGCATCATTATTACGAGTAACTTTTTCTTCTACCCATTTCGAAACATAGTCAACAACTAGAATTATGTAATAATTACCAAAATGTGAAACGAAAGGACCCATGTAATCGATACCCCATACATCAAATATTTCGCAAACATGGATAGGAGTAAGAGGCATCTCATTTCTACGACTTAAATTACCGGAACGTTGACATTTATCACAAGATTTACAAAATAAATATGCATCAAGAAAAATATTAGACCAAAAAAATCCACATTCAAGTATTTTATGCGTATTTTGTTTGGGTCCAAAATGTCCTCCGCAAGAATAAGAATGACAAATTTGAAGGATCGAATTTACCTCGCTTTCGGCAACACAATGTCGAATTAACTAGTCGAAACAATGTTTCCATAAGTATGGATCATCCCAAATGTACAATCGAGATTCTCACTTAATTCAGCTTACCTCAAAAAGTGGTAGATCAGGCGGAAGCACTCCTGTGGCCAAATAATTAACCATGTCCGCATACCATGGCACCATTGTTTGCACAAGAAATAGATGTTCTTCGAGAAACTTTTCTTCGACCAATTCATCATGTTGAGGAACGGGAAGTCGACTTAAGTGATCCGCAACTAAATTTTCACATCCTTTTTTATCTTTGATTTTGATGAGTGCATAAAAGTTCTATTTTTAATATCATTTTCCCACTCGATTATTACTAATAAAGGACAGAATTAAGGGCATTAATGGATATTTTTGTATATTTTTCATACTTCAGCATCCAAACACATAATTCATGAATTCATCTAATATTTGGCATAAAACAGATGCATTTGATAGTTTTCTATCTTAGACATGAAACTACATATAAAGATGGTCAATTGAGAAGATAGATGCTGGAATGTAGATGAAGCACCCGCCATGGCAGCACTTTTGAAGCCGCGGCAGCAAAGTAGAGATGACAACTAGTACTCGACAGAAAGAGAACAAGATGTTGATCTTAACGGACAAAGAGCGATAGAAAGACGGAGCCAAATTAAGGAGTCAAGCCTTGGTCAAAGTCAAGTGCGGGAAAGAAGAGATATTTTAGGAAATAAGAATTAAGTGTTATAATTTAATTAGGAATTATACTTCTTCCCCCTTTAGAACTCTTTCCTTGCATGGAAAGCTTTAACCTAGGGCTTGGCCTATATAAGGCACACATTAGGTTTAGTTTAGGGAGTCGGATTTTACCTAGAAAAATACTCTTAGCCGTCGACTACACCATGTTCTAAACTTCTTCGGAAGTTTAAGTTGTTTGTGGAGTAGTTGGAGAAGATGGTTGTGTTATGTTGATATTTATTAATGCAAAACTTATTTCATAGTTTATTCTCTCTTGGTATTTACTCTTCTCGCATATGAGCTCGAAAGATAGTATGTGAAGAAAAATCTATTTGCCTAGCATCAGGAGATGTAGGTTCACGAAACGAGAGAATACAGTCTTTGCTCATGGGCATTGACTAATTCAGTTGAGAGATTAACCGCCCAGGATTTTAGCGACTAATAAGACGCATGTGTTTGGTTGTTATCCGCCCTTGATTCACACCGGGAGGTATCATCAAGACGTGGGTTTCAACAATTCTTTTCACTTAGGGATAAGGAAGAAGACATACAAGGATGCTTTGTCGAACTATGGAATGTTGAATTGTCGACAAGGCATAACCTCGGCTAGGCAGCTGCGGCGACCCTTTGTGCGACCCGCCGAGATGGAAGTTCAACCCATTGCATTAATAAGTGGATATTTAATACAACTGGATTCTCCTTTATAAATCACTCAACTTAACCTCGCTTTTATCATCTTTATTTCTCCGATATTTAGTTTAGTTTTAGTAGTTAATTTAGTAATCTCAACTCAACAACTATTTGTGTTTTTTCTTTTCTATAGTGCAACCATAAGAAGTAATGAAGTCGACACAATCCCTGTGGGTTCGACAACCTCAAATATTACAATCTGACAAAGGTAGAAAAATAAAGGACGTTCGAGCCTCCATCAGATTTGGTGTCGTTGCCGGGGACTACCGCTCAATTTTACTACCAATTATTTCTGCACCTTTTTCTTTTCCTTTTAAGTTTACTTTTGTTTCTCCTTAATTAAATAGGGTTGTTTTTTGTATGACCAGGTCTAATCCATCTATAGAATAATATTCGTACGATCCTGAAATCGAAAGGACCGTAAGGCGTTTACGACAAGGGATACGCGAAAGGATGAACATAGCACCTGGCCAGCAAAACAACGCTTGCATGAATGTTGCCGCGGCAGACAACCAAGGCGCATTCGTAGTTGTTGATCCTGCTAATCCACCTAAACAAGAGCGTGTACGAACAGTTCGTGACTATTTAGAGGAAGATTTGGATGGATTGACTCCTTTTGTTGTGATGCCTAATATAGAGGCAGAACATTTTGAATTAAAGTCGGTCATGTTCAACATGATCAACACTCTAGGCCAATTTGGAGGATCGGCTAATGAAGACGCTCGACAACATCTTAAGTCGTTTTTGGAAATCTGCAATTCGTTCAAGCTATCGGGGGGTTTCTGTCGACATACTAAAGTTAAAATTATTCCCCTATTCACTAAGGGATAGGGCAAAATCTTGGTTAAACAACCTCCAACCTGGATCGTTGAACTCATGGACCGAACTTTGCCGAAGTTTCCTTGCCTGATTCAGTTATACCAATATGAATGATAAGCTGAGAAACGATATCACATCCTTTAGGCAAGATGAACACGAATCAATGTATGAGGCTTGGGAAAGATACAGAGAATTATATAGAAAATGCCCCATGCATGGTTTTCCCGAGTGGACTCAAGTGTCAATCTTCTACAACGCAGTAAACACCCCTACGAGGATGATGCTTGATGCCTCCGCAAACGATACCCTCTTAGACCGCCCACCCCATGAGAGCTTAGAAATTCTGGATAGGTTAACAAAGAATGATTATCAACACCCGACCACCAAAAGAGGAATAACTAGGCGAGGTATGACAAGCTCTGACTCTTCAGATTCTATCCTAGCCCAATTGTCAGCTTTGAAAAATATGGTTAAGGATCTACAAAAGCCAAGTCACGTTTGAGAAGTTAAGGCAGTCAATGTTCTTTGTGAAACATGTGGCGATAATCATGACACAACCGTTTGCCCGCAAGACCCAGAATCTTCCTTTTATGTTGGAAATTTCAATAATTATAACACATCATGGAAGAAACATCCAAACTTCTCATGGAGTAATCCCAACAATGAACTTAACCCGCAACATCAACTAGTGCAATCTACTGGATTTCAGCAAAACAACAGATTTGCTCAGCAGCAGATACCGCAGCAGGCATTACCGCCACCGCAGCAAACAACAGATGTCCAAACCCTGGAGAACACACTACAGACATTCATGGCTCAGACTGACGCTTATATTGCAAACACCAATAAGTTCATTTAGAGAGCCGATACTTTCATGGACAGAACAAAGATGAGAATGCAAAACAATGATGATGCTCTCAAGACGCTGGAGACTGCAGTAGGACAAATGGCACAACAGATGAAAAGATGACCCATAAGAGGTCTCCCTAGCGATACTGAAGTCGCTAGAACTGGTCCTCATGAACAATGCAAAGCAATATCCACTAGGAGTGGATTACAACTAAATGACCCTGAATACCTGCTCAGGCAGTAGGTAAGAATACTGAGACAGTAGCACTTCAAGAGGCTATTGATGAAATACCTAAGGTAAAGGAACCAGAAGACACTGTCGGCGATGCTGCCACAGCAGAAGATGTCGCAGCCGCACCGCAGATAAGATTTCAATGCAATGAAAGAATTGAAGATTTGCGGCTACCACCACCTTTCCCACAAAAGTTGAAACAGGTACACATAAATATACCTTTGGTGGAGGCAATTAAACAAATGTCCAACTACGCCAAGTTCCTTAAGGATATCATATCAAAAAGGACAAAGATAGGGGAATTTGAAACAGTAGCTGCAACAGAAGGGTGTGTGGCAATGCTACACAACAAGGCCACAACCAAAACAAAAGATCCTGGTAGCTTCACCATACCATGTTCTATCGGTGATCAATATGTGGGTAAGACATTAATTATGTGACTTATGCGCTAGCATAAATCTCATGCCTAAATCAATATTTCAAAAGCTAGGCATCAGGCATGCAAAACCAACAACAGTGATGTTGCAACTGGCAGATCGCTCTTATGTGCAACCGGAAGGAAAAATTGAAGATATTCTGGTAAGAGTGGATAAATTTATATTTCCTGTTGACTTCTTAATTCTTGATTGTGAAGCAGATGAACATGCTCCGATCATATTGGGAAGGTCGTTCCTAGCCACGGGCAGAACATTGATCGATTGCGAAAAAGGAGAATTGGTCATAAGGGTCAACGACCTACAAGTGAAGATCAATGTATTCAAAACCTTAAGGCATCCGGATGAACCAGATGAATGTCAGAGAATTGAGGTTAAAACTAAATTTAACTTCAATGCAGAGAAGGACTGCCTGAACAAGACCTGCCGAGGCAACCTCTACCGAGGCAGCACACTGCTTGACCAAAAGCACACACGAAAGAAACCACCTAATGAGGAGGCTCTGGTTGGATCATCACATCATCCTCCATTAAAAAATGGGAAGATGGTTGCTGCTGAAGATGCATTCTATTGCACTCTACAGTAACCTAAATTTTTATCTCTTAGTCCTTATTTATTTTTATGTTTTAGGATTAAATTGTCAATTTCAGTTTTAGCAATTAAATTTCAAATTTCTTGCAATTGAGTTTCCAGAATTTTTATATTTTTCACAGCATCTATTAATTTAATTTTCTGCTATTTAGGAATAATAAAGAAGAATTAAAGAGGATAATCAGCCCAACAAATTAGCGGCCCAATCCAAGCGACTGAAAATTCCGGGCGGGAATTATGCCGACCGGATTCAAAAATCACGTCGTTTCCGCTGCCAATGGTTGCCAACTAGGGATGCGTCTCTTGCACACCAAGGGAAATAATCACGCCCCCGTTCCCTCAAACATCGCGCCACTTACCACCTATAAATACACGGGCAACATTCTCCTCCTTCACTCTTCTTTTAAGTATTGTTACTTTATCAAAATTCTTCTCCTCTTCTACAACAAAATATTAATGGCCAACAGACAACAAAACCCTGCCGGCGCAGCAACAAATTTCAGAAGGTTCGCGACTGCAAACGTCGAGAAGGATTATAAGTGCAACTCTAAGACTCGACAAGTTTGGGAAGAACAGGGCTTCCACTACACCGAAGATGAGGATCTTGGTCTGGATGCCTTCATACTATCCAAAATCAATTTCCAGAGATGGCAGTAGTTCGCAAAACAGCCAAACCCAGCAAATATCGACTGGATACGCGAATTTTACGCCCATAGACCTCTGCCAAACAATCCCTACATCTTTGTCCAAGGTAGAGCCATTCCAGTGGCAGGCATAACTATAAACGCCTTCTTCGGTCTCCACATTGAGGAAGATGAGCATACTGCATTCACCGCCGCCTTAACAACAGCAGACTACGAATCAATGAAAACGAAACTCTGCCTAACAGGAGCTTAGTGGAATACTGGCAAGCATCGCGGATCTGTAAGCCGCCGAGACCTTAGACCAGAGGCAAAGCTTTGGAATACATTCATCAAACGAAATTTGCTGCCAACATCACACAATCAGACAATAGACCGACCATGACTTGCCCTAATCCACTCAATAATCCATAACCGACGAATCAATGTTGGCAAAATCATAAGTGATCAAATATTTGATTGCATAGAGAAAGATAGAGGTATGCTCTATTTTCCTTGCTTAATTTCCAATTTTATGCCGCCTCGAACGAGTTCCATTACTGCCATCGGACTCAATTACACCAATACGAAAAGGTTGGACTCGGGATGTATACATCAAACGAATACAAGTAGAGGAAGCCACTCCGCAAGCATACATCCCGTCGACCACTGAGATAGCACCCGCCGAAGCCACTCAACAGGCAGATCCAACTGGGCATACACAACACGAATCAGCAGATGTTCTGGAAGTCTTACATCGTATGGAGAAAAGGCAGATGACTTTCATGACCTACATTCGGGAGTTCAACAGTGTCATCATCGCCACTATTCGTGATGTACTTCCTAAATGCTCGATAGTATTCCTAGAATTCCTAGTCGAATACTCTATTCCTCAAACACCCACTACTGCACTTGCCAAATCAGCGACTACCTCAGCAATAGTCCCACTGTCTCCTACCGCTATTACCGCCGCAGCAACAACAACAGAACCACTCTCGGTAGACTTTCTAGCAGAGTTTCTTCGAATGGACTCCACCAACCGAGGAGCAACCCCATCACAGTCCAACACCTTCACCTGGAGTGACTCGGCTGAGAATCTCACAAGTCAACTCAACGCCATCGAGGAATTTCTATCTGTAGCACAAGGAAGGCAGAAGCGAAAGGCAACCCCTTCCTCTCCGATCAACTTTGATACGGAGGATGAACTGGTGCGAGATCCAACTCCCATAAGAGTCCAACCACCCCGATCTGCCAAGAAGAAATCTGCCAGCCCACTGCCAGTAGTAACGCAGTAGCCACCAAAAAGCCATCGTAATCTCCTCATCGACAGCGATTCCAACGACTCCTTTGCCTCTTCGGTATTTTAAAAAGGGCGATAGTCTTTCTTTTATCTGTTGTCTTTTTATTTTCGGCTTTATTTTTACTTTTCATGCATTGAGGATAATGCATCCCTCGAGTGTGGGGGAGTATTGATTCCTTTTGTAATATGTAAATATCTGTCATGTATGAAAAGTATTTAGATTATCGTATTATTGCCTCATTTTTTGTCCTTAAAAATTTATATTTACTTAAAAAAAATTAAGTCTATGAATTTTGTTGAAACTGTCAAGGCAGCAATATATTCTCCAGCCACCGCAGTAGTCTGCACCATTAACCAGACTTGAACTCAGAAAGGTATACTAGTTTTAGTACTTAGGATTAGACTATGAGCCTGAAAAAAATATTCAACACTGCTAGTCTTAGTTGATTTTATAAGTTCTCTTCTTTGAAAAGCAATAAGGATTTAGGCTTAGATTTTAACTAGAGGTGCCTATCACCGGCTCTAGTTTATTCCAAAGAGGTGCCCTTCACTGACTCTAGGACTTAGTCTTTTTCCCACTTATTAGAGGTGCCCGAAATTGCCTCTAGTGAGAATTAGCTAAACACTTGAGGTGCCCAAAATTGGCTCAAGCAGTATAAGTATATAGCAATATATATTTATATACCAAAACAGGGAGAAAGAAAGAAAAAGAATTAAAGAAAAATCTTAGTTGGAAGTCTTGAGCTAGAAAAAGGATTAGAACTTAGAAAATCAGCCTCGACATAGCTACGCACACACACACACACTAAGACTTATAATCCAATTCCGAGGAACACCTAGAACCTAGAAGAGGCCGAGTCAAGAAAGGATTTCTGTCGTGGCAGGCTGGACTGTATATTCCCTTATAATTCCTTACTTAAAAATTATCTTTTGCATTGCTTGGGGACAAGCAATAGTTCGAGTGTGGGGGTGTGATGATTTCATAAAGGTCCTATTTTTAATATCATTTACCCAATTGATTATTACTAATAAAGGACAAAATTAAGGGCATTAATTGATATTTTTGTATATTTTTCATACTTCAGCATCCAAACACATAATTCATGAATTCATCTAATATTTGGCATAAAACAGATGCATTTGATAGTTTTCTGTCTTAGACAGGAAACTACATATAAAGATGGCCAATTGAGAAGATAGATGCTGGAATGTAGATGAAGCACCCGCCATGGCAGCACTTTTGAGGCCGCGATAGCAAAGTAGAGATGACAACTAGTACTCAATAGAAAGAGAACAAGATGTTGATCTTAACGGACAAAGAGTGAGAGAAAGATGGAGACAAATTAAGGAGTCAAGCCTTGGTCAAAGTCAAGTGTGGGAAAGAAGATATATTTTAGGAAATAAGAATTAAGTGTTATAATTTAATTAGGAATTATACCTATTCCCCCTTTAAAACTCTTTCCTTGCATGGAAAGCTTTAACCTAGGGCTTGACCTATATAAGGCACACATTAGGTTTAGTTTAGGGGGTCAGATTTTACCTAGAAAAATACTCTTAGCTGCCGACTACACCATGTTCTAAACTTCTTCATAGGTTTAAGTTGTTTGTGGAGTAGTTGGAGAAGATGGTTGTGTTCTGTTGATATTTATTAATGCAAAACTTATTTCATAGTTTATTCTCTCATGGTATTTATTCTTCTCGCATATGAGCTCGAAAGATAGTATGTGAAGAAAAATCTATTTGCTTAGCATCAGGAGATGTAGGTTCACGAAATGAGAGAATACGATCTTTGTTCATGGGCATTGACTAATCCGGTTGAGAGATTAACCGCCCAGGATTTCAGCGACTAATAAGACGCATGTGTTTGGTTGTTGTCCGCCCCTTGATTCACGTCGGGAGGTATCATCAAGACATGAGTTTCAACAGTTCTCTTCGCTTAGGGATAAGGAAGAATACATACGAGGATCCTCTGTCGAACTATGGAATGTTGAATTGTCGACAAGGCATAACCCTTCCTAGGTAGCTGCGGAGACCCTTTGTGCGACCCGCCGAGGCGGCAGTTCAACTCATTGCATTAATAAATGGATATTTAATACAACTGGATTCTCCTCTACAAAGAACTCAACTTAGCCTCGCTTTTATCATCTTTATTTCTCTGATATTTAGTTTAGTTTTAGAAGTTAATTTAGTAATCTCAACTCAACAACTATTTGTGTTTTTTCTTTTCTATAGTGCAACCATAAGAAGTAGTGAAGTTGACACAGTCCTTGTGGGTTTGACAACCTCAAATATTACAATCTGAAAAAGGTGAAAAAATAAAGGACTTTCGAGCCTCCATCAGATTTGAAGATTAAACTCTTGTAAGAGTAAAATCCACCAAATCAAACGGGGTTTCGCCTCTTTTTTATTCAACAAGTATTTCAGTGCTGCATGATCAGAATAAATAATAATATCATTGCTTAAAAGATATGAACGAAATTTTTCTAAATCAAAATTAATAGCAAAAAGCTCCTTTTCTGTAGTCGAATAATTTCGTTGAGCGGCATCTAGTGTTTTGGACGCATAAGCTATCACATGAGGTTCCTTTCCAAACTTTTGCCCAAGTATGGCCCCTACGCTCGTATCCGATGCGTCACACATAAGTTCAAATGTGTACTTCCAATTCGTCGGCTGAACGATTGAAGTGGACACAAGCTTTTCATTTAATTCGTCAAAAGCATTCATGCATTTTTGATCAAAATCGAACACTTGGTCTTTCTACAATAAATTGCACAATGGTTGCGCCACTTTTGAAAAGTCTTTGATGAACCTACTGTAGAATCTTGCATGACCTAAAATAGAACGAACATCCTTCACAATTTTGGGGTAAGGCAATGAACGAATAATATCGGTTTTAGCTTTATCTACAGCAATCCCATCAGATGAAACAATATGTTCTAATATTAACCCTTTATCAACCATGAAATGAAACTTTTCATAATTTAACACAATATTAAAATCAAGACATCGTCTTAAAACCTTTTTTAAATTCGATAAACATTCATCAAAGGAATTACCATAAACTGTGAAGTCAACCATAAATATCTCGATTCCTTTCTCGATGTAGTCGGAGAATATGCTTACCATACATCTTTGGAACGTAGCTAGGGCGTTACATAACCCAAACGACATCCTTCGGTAGGCAAATATGCCAAATGGACAAGTAAATGTAGTCTTTTCTTGGTCTTCAAGCGCCACAGATATTTGAAAGAAACCTGAAAAACCATCAAGACAACAGTAGTGAGATTTTCCAGCTAAACGTTCTATCATTTGATCTATAAATGGAAGTGGAAAATGATATTTTCTAGTTAATGAATTCAACTTCCTGTAATCGATGCATACGCGTCATCCATTTTGAATACGTGTTAGAACTAACTCACCTTCAAAATTTCTAATTACCGTTACTCTAGTTTTCTTTGGAACCACATGGACCGGACTTACCCAATTACTGTCTGATATCGGATAGATGATGTCGGCATCAAGAAGTTTTTGTATCTCTTTTTTCACAACTTCCATCATTGGCGGGTTTAATCGACGTTGTCCTTCCTGAGATGGTTTCGCTCGTTCTTCAATTTTTATCTTATGCATGCAAGTCGAAGGACTAAGTCCTTTAATGTCCGCGATAGTCCAACCAATCGCTTGTTTGTGTTCGCGCAATACACTTACCAAACTATTTTCCTCCTTCTTTGAAAGCTTATTTGAGATAATTACCGGTAAAGAATTATCATTTCCTAAAAATGCATATTTTAGGTGATCCGGTAATTCCTTAAGTTCAACTTCAGGTGCCTGCAAAATCGAAGGTAAAAGTTTAGATTTAGAAGGAGCTAAAGATATATTAGAATTAACAAAGAAAATATTTTTCAACTCCCTTTCATACTCTTCGTAGCGAGTTTCTTGATCCCTGTAAAAATTGAAAAAATTAGTTTCTATAAATGTATCAACAAGTGGATCAACAATGTCGATAGAATTTATTTATTCAACATGATTAGGATATTTCATCGCTTTGTAAACATCAAATTCTGTTGTTAAAATACCGCTTCTTACATCAATTTTTGTATGTGCGGTACTCAGGAATGGTCGTCCCAAAAGAATTTCAGAACAAGTGTTCGTTCTATCGCTTTCCATGTCGATGACATAGAAATCGGCAGGAAAAATAAGAACGTCGACTTTTACCAGAACATTTTCGAGCACTCCTTCTGGATAAATGACGGAATGATCCGCCAACTGTATAGTCACTCTTGTTTCCTTCAAAGGCTCGTTAGTAATACTTTTATAAACAGAAAGAGGCATAACATTAATGGAAGCTCCTAAATCGCACATTGCACGATTAATTAAAACATTTCCTATTTTGCAGGGTATAGTAAACATACCTTGATCTTTCATTTTTGGCGGAAGCTTTCGCTCAAAGACTGCAGAAACGTTTTCTCCAAAATTCACTTTCTCATGGCCAGTTAGTTTCCTTTTTTTTGTGCACAACTCCTTTAAAAATCGAGCATACCTTGGTATTTGTCGAATCACTTCCAAAAGGGGTATGTTAACTTGCACTTTTTGGAAAACCTCTATAATTTCCTTTTCCTCAACTCTTTTGTCACGTTTTGTCAATCTTGACAGAAATGGTGGTATGATCTGTTGAGAAATGGTAGGGGGAGGTGGTGGGGTTGAAGGAGGTATACCTTGAGATTCTAAAGTTGACATTTCCTTCTCCTTCTCTGTCTGTGTAGTGGTTTCTGGAACTTCAGGATTAATAATTGTCCCACTTCTAAGGGTGATCTCACTAACATTTTCTCTTGGGTTTAGCTCTATTAGGGAGTAGTATTTTCCTTGCAATTCTAGTTGTCCTACGGTTTTAACTAACTGGGAGATTTGTTTGTCTATTTCCTGTATATGGGTCTTAGTGCGGTTTTGAAACTTTTCTTGAAAAGTTGCTAGTCGCTCAACAATGGACTCTAATGATGACTTTGGACTTGTACCTATCTCGCAAAGTCTAACAACGCCTTTTTTATCTACAACAAGATATTGAACAATGTCAGTTAATTTATCAATTTTATTTTCTAATGAAACTGTACTTACCTCATGAACCTGTCGAGATAGTTCACTTGCAGAGTGAAATCGCTGCGAGTTAGCGGCCATGGTAGATATTAAAGTTCTAGCCGCAGTAGGAGTCATGTTGACAATTACTCCTCCACTTGCCGCATCAATTACCTTCATATCCATAGGCGTTAAACCTTCATAAAAATATTGGAGAAATATTTGTTCGCTTAAGCCGTGTTGTGGACAATTAGCACATAGCTTTTTAAAGCGCTCCCAATAATCATACAAGGTTTCAGTATCCTTTTGTCGAATACTCAGGATGTTTCGCCTCAATTCACTCGCCTTAACTACTGGAAAGAACTTGTCAAGAAAAAGGCGAGCCATATCAGTCCAAGTTGTAATAGAATTAGAAGGTAAATCAAACAATCAGTCTTTTGCTATATCAACTAAAGAAAAAGGAAAGTCGCGAAGTTTAATTTGGTCATCAGAAACTCCCTAAGGTTTTTTACTTATGCAAACCATATGGAATTCCTTGAGGTGTTTGTGAGGATTTTCGCTCGGCAAACCATGATAGGTTGGAAGGAGATGAATTAATCCAGTCTTAAGGGTGAATGGCGTATCACCATTCGGGAATGTTATGCACATCGACTGATAATCATTAGGTGCCGCGTTGACTTGTTGGATGGTTCGATTGTCGTCTCCCATTGTCACTTGTTATTCTGAATTTTCCTGGTCAAAAATCAAACAAAACTAAATCGGTAACTTTGTCGTAGTCCCCGATAACGACACCAATTTGGCAGGTATTGTGTACTATCAAAATAAATTCCTTATTCTCAAATAATAAATAGTAAATTAAATATAGTATAGAAGAAGTAAGGGTCGATCCCACAGGGACTAGAAACTTCCTGATTACGCTTGTTTGAATTGTGATCCAAGAATGTTGAATGATGTTTTAAGAAAAAGGGGGTTGTTGTTGAATAAAAATAAAACTAAGAAATTAAAGAGAATAAAATAAATTGATTTAATTATAATAAAAACTAGCCTGAGGCTCTCGCTTTGACTCGACTTTAATAGATCATCGGAAAAATATTTTCACTTCGGGATTTTACGTCGGTAATTAGCTTTCAAGGTTCAATCCTTGAAGCAAAACTTCTAAACCGAATACCCAAGTCTATCTTTGATATTGGCTTCATGGATTAATCCACCAACTCAATGTTTGTAGAAAAATCATTTAAATCATTTAAACCGACTTGGATTGTGTTATTTCTATAATAACTGATCCAATCTTAGTTTTCTTCTTAGCAATCAATTTGCTAAGGGTGTTCCTAGGAAGTAGGATTGCTTCAATAGTCGATCTTTCCTCCCACACAAGTAATTAAATCAAAGTCTTAACTAAAGTCAATCTTTAGTTTTAAAATCAATTTAATTTAAAAATAAGTTCAAAAGAAAACTTAAAAAAATAAAAAGACGAAGTTATTAAAGTACTTTTTCAATCCTCACATTTGGATCGAGTCATTGCTTAAGCCCTTGGCTAAGAAACTTAGCCGAGCATAATTATGGAAAGAATTATGCTCAACTTAAAATAAAATAAAAATAAAAACATGAAAAAATAAAGAAAGAAAATAAAAGATGAAATAAAACTCTAGGATTAAAAGATGAATTGAAGAGATGAGTTCTAGGCTTACTGATGGAGGCTAGAAAGTCTTGCTTTTATGATGAAGCATTCGTTCTTCCACCTTTGTCAGATTGTAGTATTTAAGATGTCGAACTCACAGGGATTGGCTTTACTTACGCAATTTATTCTTCCTGTACAATAGAAAATTAAAGACACAAATAATTGAGTTGGATTATAACTAAGGAAACTAATTGAAGCAATAAAGATAAATGATCAAGAAATCAAGGATGAAAAAGTGGGGTAGGTTAGAGTGCTTCGTAGTGTGAAATCAGAATGTAATTGTCTCGTTCTTATAATGCAATGGGGTTGAATTGCTGCCTCGGCGGGTTCGCACAAAGGGTCGCCGTAGCTGCCTCGGCGGGGTTATGCCTTGTCGACAATTCAACAACTCATAGTTCGACAGAACATCCTTGTATGTTTTCTTCCTTATCCCTAAGCGAAGAGAACTGTTGAAACCCACGTCTTGATGATACCTCCCGGCGTGAATCAAGGGCGGATAACAACCAAACACATGCATCTTGTTAGTCGTTGAAATCCTGGGCGGTTGATCTCTCAACCGGATTAGTCAATGCCCTTGAGCAAAGACCGTATTCTCTCGTTTCGTGAACCTACATCTCCCGTTGCTAGGCAAATAGGTTTTTCTTCACATACTTATCTTTCGAGCTCATATGCGAGAAGAGTAAATACCAAGAGAGAATAAACTATGAATTCTGAAATTGCATTAATAAGAACTAAACAAATTACAAACTTTCTCCTACAACTACTCCACAACTAACCTAAACCCCAAGGGGACGATGGAGGAGTTTAGGGTTTTCTATGAACACTTGATTTTGAGATATCCTCCTCTCTACATAGGCTATGGTTTATATAGGCTTGGCCTAGGGCAAACCCTTCCTAAGTATGAATACTACATGGAGTAGAATTACAATAATTTTCATAAATAAAATATTTTCAAGTTTATTCCTATAAGGATTCTTTTCCCACGTGGCCTTTGACATTGACTTTTCGTGTGTTCCTCAGCTCCGATTTCTATGTCGCTTGTCTTAAAACGTTCACCTTATTTTTCTCTTCAGATCGCCTATCATATCAACATTTGTACTTCGTGCGCTGCCGCGGCCTCAATTGCTGCCGCGACCTCAGTTGCTGCTGAGGCATCAGAGTATTGAGATGATGCAGCTTTGGTTTCCAGCATCCATCTTCTTGTTTGGCAATCCTATGATGCAGTTTCCTGTCTAAGAAAGAAAACCATCAAATGCATCTGTTTTATGCCAAATAATAAATTAATTCATAAATTGAGTATTGAGATGCTGAAATATGGAAATAAGCAGAATTATCCAATATTGCCATTAGATTTGTCCTTTATTAGCAATAATCGAGTGGGAAAATGGTATAGAAAATAGGACTTTGGGGCACTCATCACTTACCCAAGGTGGGTATTTATAGCCTTTTACAAACCCTAAAAATAAGAGATAAATCTAAAAGTATTTAAATTCAAATTACAAAGATAAATCCTAATTTAAAATTCAAATTCTGGGTGATAAGTTATCTGGAACGCTGATAAGCTATCACACGCTCGCTGACGTCATCTTCTAAAAGCTATTGACGAAATGCCACATCAGCTTTTCATGCCCAAAATCATGCCCATCAATCCAGACTCGATCTAGAAAATAAAAAAACTTCAAAAATTGATCATTTAAGTCAATTTTTCAGATTCACAGTCCTTGCACAAAAACATACAAAAACATTTAAGATCAATAACATAATTCATCAAATCAAGGAGTAATTAAGCACAAAATATTAACTTTTTGAACACTTATCATGCACATGAGCACAAGTGTATAAGAACTCAGTTATATCAAATTATTGTGAAGAAAATAAAAAAGAAAGTAAAACCAGAAGTGTTTCTAGATTGTGGGGAGCAAATAAAAATGAGAGGATAATATGAGTAGTACGCACAATTTCTTGAGTTTAGAATTGGTGAATAAATTAAACTTGAAAATAAAAAGAAAGGCTTAGTGGTATCTAATAGAAATTATTGATGACCATGGAAATGTGTAAATATGTGGAGTGACAGGTTTAAAGGGGATGTTCAAAGTTGATTTTCTTATCATTCCTATAAGAAATTGTGAGAAGATGTTTGTTGTTCAATGATTGACTGAACTGAAAACTATAAATTAAAGATTTTCAGAAATGAGGATGAGTTATTGGCAAGCAGGGTAAAAGATTGAACTAGAAGGAATTAAATTAAGATCATTAACTGTGATGACAACCAAAGAATGTGATAAATTTTTTAGGAGATCATTGAATTCTTACAATATTAACATTTAGATGATCAATATTGAGTTGAAAGTGAAAAGAGAAGACAATTTACTAAAGGAAAGAATACAACAGATTTTACAATAACTTAATGTAGTCTTTGGACATCCTCATGGGCTACTTCTAAAGAGAAATTATACACAAAATTAAACAGGTAAATGAGGTTATTGTAGTTAAAACTAAACCTTACAAGTATCGTACAACTCACAAAAATAAAATTGAAAAATTCATAGGAGAATTATTGAATTTTAAGTTCATTAGAGATAGCAAAGACGCATTTGCTTATCTTATTGTTATGGTTAAAAAAGAAATGGTTCTTGGCGTATGTATGTAGATTACAAAAAGTTAAATCAGTTGACAGTAAGGGATAGTTTTCCTATACCAGTTATAGAGGAGTTGCTAAATGAATTGGAAGGGGCCAATTATTTTTTAAAGTTGGATTTAAGGTCAGGGTATCACCAGATTAAAATAATGAAATTAAATATTCCAAAAACAGATTTTAGGACTCATGAGGATCATTATAAGTTCTTAGTCATGCCTTTTAGTTTGACTAATGCTATAGCTACCTTTCAAGAACTAATGAACAAAGTGTTTAAGAAACAACTCAATAAATTTATTATAGTCTTTTTTTATGGTATATTGGTATATTTTGAAGGATAAAATATTCATTTAGAAAATTTGAGGGAAGTCTTGAAAATTCTGAAAGATAATCAATTATTTGTAAAAGAATCAAAATGAAAGTTTGAAGTTAAACAGATTAACTATCTAGGTTATGTGATTATCAAATGAAGCATTTTCATGGATGCAGACAAGGGGAAGAATATCTTAGATTGATCAAATCCACTAATGTGAAAGAGATGAAGGTTAGGATTAATAAATTATTATAGAAGGTTTATTAAGAGGTATGAATGCATGACGAAACCTTTGACTGAGTTTCTAAAAGATAATACTTGAAAGTGGGGAGAAGAGAAAGAAAGAATTTTTAAAGAATTTAAGAGGTTGTTTGTGCTGCACCAATATTATCTTTATCAAATTTCACAAAAAAAAAATTATTGTGAAAACAGATACATCAGATCAAGAGATATGAGTTGTGTTAGTGTAGCAAGGTAAGCCATTGGTCTTTTTCAATAAGGTTTTGGAGTTAAGTATAAGAGTCTATCAGTGTATGAGAAAAAAAAATGATGGTTGTGTTTTTAGCTTTAAAAAATGATTGATTTTTTGGTCTTTTTATTATAAAGAGAGATCATCAAAATTTAAAATTTTTAACTGAAAATCAAACAATTACATCTTTTCAATAGCAATAGATGGTCAAAATGATGAGGTTGAATTATGAGAGTCGGTATAGAAAAGGTATTCGTGATATAGTGACTCGTATATTGTTCAGAAAATTTGAAAATGATAAAATTAAAGAAAGTAGTTGTATGGTGATAAGAGTAAATAGTATATCCACAGATATGATCAACAGAATAATAGAGATTTGGAAGAAGGATGAAAAATTGTGAAAGATTATTAAAGAATTAAAAGAGGAAAATTCCAAACACCACAAATATTCTAGAGTGAAAAAATATGCAGAAATGGGACAAAAGTTGTTGAATTATTTTCATGACAGTTTTATAGGTGAATATTCTAGAGTGCATGCTACAATCAAGAGAATAGTTGTTTTTTATTTAAAAGGGTCTTAGAAGAGAGTTTAAATTTTTTGTGAGGGAATGTTTAATTTGTCAAAAGGTTAAGTAAGATTTATACTATCCTAGGGGATTATTATAATCCTTACATATTCCAGAAAACATATGGTCATCCATCAGCATGGACATCATAGAAGAGTTGTCATATTCAAAAAGAAAGAATTGTATTATGATGATTATAGACAAATTAACAAAATACAACTATTTTATACCTTAGTTAACTCTTTCACAACTAAGGAGATAGCTCAATTATTTTTTAAGAATGTGTTTAAATTGTATGAACTTCTAAAAAAATTATATGTGATCGAGATAAAGGGTTTATGAGTGTATTTTAAAAAAATCTTTGGTAAGTTGGGATCCAAGGTAAAGCATCAATAACTTATCATCCAAAGACGGATGGACAAATTGAAAAAGTCAATCAATTCTTAAAAACATACTTGAGATATATGACAGGTAAGAAACCAAAAGAGTGAGATGAATGATTGCATTTAGCAGAAAAATGATATAATTTTTGTTTTCATTCTTCTATACAAATATCCCCTCATAAAGCTTTTTTGGACAAGCCCCTTTTGTCCATGTTCCTTACATTTTTGATGATTCAAGGGTTGCAACTGTGGACAGATCCTTACAACAAATGAAAGATATTTTGAAAATGTTCAAATTTCATCTTCAAAGAGCAAGGGACAGGATGAAGAATTAACTTGATAAGAGAAAAGTGGAGTATGAATATCAGGTAAAAGATTGGGTGTTCTTGAGGCTATAACCCTACATACAATAAATCGTTGCAGGAAAGATCAACTAAAAATTGACCTCAAAAAAGTTTTGACCATTTTTAATTCTAAAAAAGATTGAACAAGTAGCTTATAAGTTGAAATTGTCAAAAAATTCAAAGGTGCATCAAGTGTTTCATGTTTCACAGCTCAAACAAAAAATAGGGTCTGATCAAGTGCAGGAAGAACTCTCAGTTTTGGATCCAAAAGGATGCATTAGTAAAGAATCATTGAAGATATTGGATCGCAAGATTAGTAAGAGAGGGTCAAAAGCAGTCATTGAAGTTCTAGTTGAATGGACAAATTCGTTCTCTGAGGATGCAACTTGAAAAGTTTTGTATCAATTGCAACAAAGATTTTCATCATATAATCCTTAAGGCCAAGGATTAATTTGAAAGAGAAATTATTGTAACAGCTAAAAACTGAAAAAAGAAGATCATTGAAAGAGAGAAAAATTCAAATGTTAGAGTTGATTATTTTACACTTAATGATATGTTAAGTTTTAAGGGAAACCATATTAATGAATAAAACACAGTTGTTTAATCTTTTAGGGCTGAGTTATATTCAGAAATATGTAAGAGAGTTGATTCTCGAATGAAATATAAAAAAATATCCTCTCTTTCTTTCTGTTTCTTTTTCTCTGCTCTCTTTGATTTTATCTTTTTTATTACGATATTTTTTTTTCTGTTTTAATTGGTTATATATTTGAATAGTTAACGAAAAAAATCTTATAAAAGATTTATATCGAAAATAAAATATAAAATATGATTAAAAATAATAAAATCAAGGAATTTTTACTCAATAACAAAGAATGAATTCATCAATCTAACCAAAAAAATATGGGAGAAAAGAATGGTGATTTTTTTGTTTGTTTTATGATTAAATAGTTAGGGTTGTTTATCAAAATATTTGGTTGTTAAACTTAATTATTTGTTTAAATTAATAAAAAAAAATATTAAATAATTTAATTATCATGTTAGCATGATGTGGTAATTTTAAATGATATGATGCGGTTAATTTAATAGATAAATTATTTTTATTTAACGGGATTAATGGCCAATGATTTACTTTGTTAGTTAAATGGTTATATTAATAGAAATTTAAAGTTCAAGGGTTTAATTAAGTGTAAAAAAATTAAGAGTTTAATTAATTTAAAAAAAAAGTCTGAGGGCTTTTGATATCCTTAAGTCTATTTTTTTATCATTTGTTTTATAAAAGTGCAAAAATGAATAGGTGTTCGAAAAATTGTTTATAAATTTTATTTATTTATTAGATTAAATAAATGAGTATGAATATTTTTTATGCTCGTTTAATAAACGAACGACTATAAATAAAAATTTAAACTTACGAAAAATATTAGCTCATTCATTTATTAATGATATTTTTTATAAAAGTATTAAAACAACATCTCTCTATTTTTATATTAAATTTCAATTCATTAATCCAGAAAATATATATTATACTTATAATAACTATTGAAAAATTAATAACAAATTATAAGTTATTTGTTGTAGCGTCTCATTTGGTACATCATACGTAAAAGGGGGAGTATTGTGTAAAATAACACTTCTACATTAAAAATAAATAAATAAAATTTTGGTATAATATATAGATATTTAATTTTTTTATATAAATACTAAGATTTAAACTTACGAAAAATAGATAAATATATTTAATCACTCGATCAATTAAAGTATCTCAAGATAGATGAAAATTTTATTATATATCAAATATTTATCATTCCAACATTTTTTTTTTACTTTGTGTTTAAAAATTATTAAAAGATAAATATTATGTATAAAAGTATCATTTTATCCTCAAAATCTACATATTAATTATGATAACTTTATTATATTATTGATACTAATTTAATTTTAATTACACTATATTTTATTTCAGTTATTTTCTGAATATGCCTTTCCGTAACTGAAGTTGACATTTCCTTAATCTTCTCCAGATTGAAGACGATGGTTATAATAGCAGTTTCTTTCCTTTCATAGTTGCTGAGTATGACGTTTGTTCAGAGATCCGTATGCTTGAAAGTTTACTGGAGATTACCGACACTGAAGCAGCGGTTCACAGAACTGGAAAAATGGAAGCCAGAAATCAAGCCATGGACTTCAGTCATGAAGTAGGCTGGCTTCTTCATAGAACTCAATTGAGGTATAGATTGGGACACTAGGATCATAACCCAGAACCCTTTCTTCTGAGGCGATTCAAGTGGCTAACTGAGTTCTCTATGGACCATGAATGGTGTGCTATAGGAAAAAAAAAAGAAACTCTTAAACATGCATAGTTCTCTCTCTCTCTCTGGGCTTGAAGTTCTCGGCTTCGACATTGGTAGCGGCAGGATGACATCGATCATATAGATTTTTCGGAAATCTCTTCTTCACGGGCAAATTCATAGACAAATTCATGTGAAGATAAAAGACTCTTCTTCTGTGAGCACTTTTCCCCTCTTTTTCTCATTACATTGCAATGAAACAGTTCATTTCCTTCAACTGTTCGTTAAAATGGCTATGAGAATACACCTCATGATTTATTAAACTTGTTTCAATTGCATAATGTTCTGTATTGCTGCTGCGAACTCTCTACTATGATCTTTAAGTGAAACATTATGTAAAATACAATTAAAACAAACTAGCATGACACTAACATTTACAAGTGCTCAATCCTTGAAGCTTTATTTGTTAGATTATCAGTTAATAGTATAGAGAGAGGTTGTAATTGTTTGTTAGGACTACACAAACTGATTGTAGAGATATATTTACAATTAATGGCTAATATATTTAGGATTTATACTTCATAGAAGTTTGCCTAAGAGGCTAAAAACTCAAAGTAGAAGCATGTTATCTCCTTTGATAGTTTAGTTTAGCTATACCATAGGTAAAACATGATGCGAAGACAAGCGGAAAAGCAAAAAGTACAATAGCTATTATGGGTAAATCTCGTCAGCTACTCGAGCTCGACTCGATCAAAGCTCAGTTAAAGTTCGACTCGATTGAATTCGGTTAAGATCGTCAATAGTAAAGATCAGAGATGGTGATATTATGAATGATGAAGATATGGGTATAGAGTAAATAGCCTGTACAGAAGATACTATAGAAACCAATGTATAGTATTAGTATATATAGTTGGATTTTTCTGAACTGTTTGGTGCATTAGTTATTTGTTGCCTATGTAGAAAATTACTACCTGGAAAAATAAAACCAATCAGTTTCTATCCCGGTCTGACAAAGAAAGTTACATTATTAGAAGTTTGCCGGAGCTGTTAGAAACTCCAGCAGAATCAAGCTATCTCCTTTGAAATTTCAGTTTAGCAATACCATATGTAAAAACAAATGCAAAGACAAGAGGAAAAGCTAGAAGTACAATGGCTGTTATGAACAAATCTTGATGTTTATACCCATAGTGATTGCCCAAGAACTCACTGAGAGCTTTTCTCTCTCCAAATGCCATGATTTCTTCCTTTATATCCCCATATTGTGAAGTTAAGAGTCCTTTCAGTGACCATGAAGTTGGGCAAATCCAATAGCCCCAGATCCACCATTTGGGAACTTTCTGCAAGTAAGAAAGTTGCAGACATGTGTACTTTAGATGTCTGAAAAATGAGTGTTGTATTGATGGTTGATATGATACAAATAAAACATCAATTCGGCAAGACAAGACAGAATCTGTTTACCGGTCCAGGTATGAGGTAGCCTGCGAACAAGTTGAGCCAATTGTAACAGAGGCTTGCTAATATTGTAGCTACTGGGTAAGTTGGAGTCAAAGAAACCAGCATCATGCCTAAGTATTTGTAATAGAGCAGTGTGCAAAACATGGTGTAAAAGTACCAAAATACTTTGTAAGCTGATCCATAGAAGTTTGCAGCTGGATAAGTTATTGTCAGGAATAATATTGCTTCAAGAAAGATGTAAGGAATCTCGATAATCACCTGCAAATATGAATGAGCAATTTTATACTAAGGTGTGTGACCTTTGAATATGTCAAGATACTTGTAAGTTCTTAGAAGGCTTTTATAAATCTTTTGACCTGTGCCAATGAATATGCCCACGATGAGTACATTCTAGCAAATTGTTCACGGTAGACGATTGTCCGCTGAGTAGATATGAATGGAAGAACAGATGCACAATTGTTTATTCCGGCGAACATCATGAAAATATACATCGCTCCAATTATGTTGAAAAAATCCTGCTCATCATGTCTTGAGAAAGAGGAATAGAATGTCAGCATGTCATATAGTAAGCATATATAATCTAATACACTCCAAGTAATCTCATTGTTAAATTTTTATTAATCTGCTTAAATTACCTCCTCCAACCTCTATAGATTTCAGTATGAGGGGATAAGTTGTTAGTACTAATATCTTTTCCATGCCTCTTTAGCAGTCTATTTATTTTTGTAAATAAAGCCAGGAATTCAAACACAAAAGTTGATGCATGCAAATGGTTATCAAGAAGAAAATGTTACAAATTATTTTTGAAATGACAAAGTATATTGATTAGGACCTGTGCCAGTGATCAACTTGCTGTATGAAGATACATTTTTCTATTAACTCTGGCAGAAATATTGCTGACACTGGGTAAATGAATGTTTCTTAGTATAACTATGTGATCATGGTGTATAAATTATTTGCAATAAATAGAAAAGGGAGAAAAAGAGCTAGAAAGCAGCTTACAGGTTCTGTCCCTTCTGCCAAATTAAGGCTCCATATAACAAAGAAGATGCAATAATAAATGCCAGGCGTCCTAAGTTGTATTTTGGACTTCTCCAATAGGACAAGTGTTGTTTCCAAAGGCATGCTTTAAGTTGTTCCCATCCGTTTTGTGGAAAGGGTGTGGGAAATTGTAGCTTCTCTGAACCCTGTGTTGGAAGGCTTTGGCTTTTGACTATTTCTTTGTTTCTCCTACAGAGAAGGAACAATATACTTCTTGGTATGATAAATAAAATTTAGGCACAAGAAACCTTATTTAGTACACAGATATGATAATGTACTTACTTGTAGAGATTAGATTTCTTATAAATACGAGCAAAGTCGATACCAAGATGAGCCTCCACAGAAGGACTAGTGACTTCTAACATCCATGTTGCTGGATTATGATTTTCTTTAATTTTTGGTACTCCTGGTATACCCTACCAGAAGTGAACAAATAGTTATCATGAGCAATCAACAAGTTAAAACGAAAGTAGGGTCCTAGGCTACTAGCTAGAAAGTATGTAGACAGGAAATGTAAAATAACCCTACATACTGATATTGGTTTTTAGAATTACCTCAAAGTATTCGATAAGCCTACTTGAGTTCCGACCTAGTTCTCCAGAATATATCGTTTTTCCTCCTCTTTTCATCAAAATAAGCTGCAAGGGTATGCACATGTTATGCAAAAACAAATGTGAAAAAAAAAAAGAATAATTCAGTTGAAATGGTTGTAAGTTTATTAGAAGAAATGACTACAAAGCATGGGAATCTGTGGGTTTATTACCTCATCAAATGCTTCAAAAATGTCAATACTTGGCTGATGGATGGTGCATACAATTGTCCTATTTGTGTGAACAATATTCTTCACAACTCGCATGACAATCGCAGCTGCTCTGGCATCCAAACCCGATGTAGGCTCATCCATAAATATTATGGATGGATTAGAAACAAGTTCTACTGCAATGGTTAGCCGTTTACGTTGTTCTGGTGATATTCCACTTACACGAGGAAAGCCAACTAAAACATCTTTGATTTCATCCAACTCAATCATTTGAAGAACCTCCGCTACAAATTCCTGTTAGATAGGTAAGGGAGTTGAACATTTTGAGTGATTTATTCATATTCTTGATATAATCCTAGACTGTAGACTAGTCCTAGACTCCTACCGACAATTTAAGCCAATGTCACACCAAAAAATGCGAGGGTGTCCCAATTTTTTTCCTCTACTTAATATATAAACAGTTGATCCAAAGAAAAATATAAGGGCATCGTTGCAACTGATCCTTTCTCGATATGAAGGTCAGACAGTATAAGTTTTGGATCTTTGCCTAGTAAGTGCAAGTTGTTTAGTTAAACTATGCAAACATGTCTTACCAATCTTTTGTGCTTATCAATCTCGATTGGTAGACGTAGCCAAGCTGAGTACATCACTGATTCCTCCACTGTAATCATTGGAGAATGTATGTCAGTTTGCTCACAGTAAGCTGATACTCTAGCATATGTTTCTTGGACTTTGGGGTACCCTCCAATTCTTATCTCTCCTTTGATATAACCACCGGTTTTTCTTCCTGAAAGTACATCCATTAGTGTTGTTTTCCCAGCTCCACTAACACCCATCAAAGCTGTGAGAACTCCAGGCCTAAATGCGCCAGTAATATCTTGAAGTAGTTGAAGTCTTTTTTGTGGACACCCTTGCTCTCTCAATTTCTAGGAACACATGGAAGACATTAGAATATATTTGTTTATATAGTTCAAATGGGGTTGAGGAAACATGGTTACCTTAGGAGTATCAACATAGTATTGCACATCCTCGAATGATATCGTTAATGGCTTAAAAGGTAAAACCATCCCTGAAGTAAAAGGAGTGATTAGTATTTTGGCATGCTAACTTATATCATATGTTTACTTTATATGGCATCCAGTAAATGCTCTGTTATATAAAATAGTACATCAACAAAAAGAGCTTCTCACCCTTAACTTTTGTTTGTGCTAGAGGTTTTAGAGAGGCTGCAGTGGGCAATTCTTTTACCTCCGCTTCGTCACTCGAAACCTCTTTTGCCTTTAGCTGAGAAAATCTTTCCTGGGAAATAACAACCCGAGAACTACCTAGAGCTGCAACAACATATACAACTTAGTACTTTAAAGATTTTATTCAGCTTAATTCATTATTTCCTTCTATGATCAAGCTAAGCTAGAACTTACGTTTTAAAAGGCTCAAAGCTAAGGTGAATCCAATGTTAAAAATAAGCCAAAATCCTATCAATGCTCCTACTGAAATCCAATAGTAGTAGCCACTGAAGTTCACCCCACGTTTTTCTAGAACTTGTTGTCCTAAGGTGACATTTGAAGATGAAACCTGCGAGTGAACAAATGGAAGAAAGCATAGGATTGTGAGTTGATAGGTTATCTGCGTTTAACCAATAAAATATCAGTTATTTTTTTTCACCTTTTGCCACCTTGGCGCTAGAAATTCATTTACTGCAACACCTATTTCAGAATATGCAAGTGGTGAAAGCCAAAAGCCCCATTTGGCCCAAGCAGGTAGTAAAGCTGCAGCAAAGGATTGGAACATTAGTAAAAGATCTTTGATTTCTTTCTAATCTCCTCATATAAGTAGAAAAAAATGGCCTTACGTAGAGGTATTATGAAGCCACTGAATAAAAATATAACCATTAATGTAAAAAGACTAAAATTTGCTGC
This sequence comes from Abelmoschus esculentus, assembly GCA_035048815.1. NCBI lineage: Eukaryota > Viridiplantae > Streptophyta > Magnoliopsida > Malvales > Malvaceae > Abelmoschus > Abelmoschus esculentus. The sequence continues at coordinate 9,333,441 of JAUCBN010000037.1, forward strand.
AAGTGGCGGATCTCTAACAACTGAAGCAATTAAACGGAATAGTGATACTGCCATTTGATGAACAAGGAAAAGGAGGAAGAATTGGCGGAAGAACCTGAAAGTAAAATTCAGTTTAGAATATGATTACATTTGTTATATATTTACTCTTAAGATTGTTAGCATGATAAACCTTTCTGGTTCAGGACTGTAACCAATTACATAGTATGTAAGAGCTGTCCATAGAAAAGCATCTATCAATGAAAATGGAATCTTTAGAATAGTAGATGGAATGGAATAAGCCCATGCTGGGTATAAATGGTAATCTCTTTGATTATAGAACACTGAAAGTCTGGAAACGGTTAATGCCAACTCAGCAATTCCGGTCGTGGTAAGTCTGACGAGAGTATAAAATAGGGAACCAAGGTAATAGCTTGCATGGATCAGGTCAAGCTTCATTCGAGTGCGAATAAAGATGGTCATCATTATCAGTGCAATAACTATAAGCTGCATGTAGGAAGCATCCCATGATGGTTAGAAGGTATACTGGATCACCAATGTTTGATATTATACATTTATGCTTATTGTGATTGTTATTACCTGTGCTGATTTAAAGACATGAACAAATGAGTTTCTCTTCATGAGAAGCCATTCTCTTGCAATGAAAGCTTTGAGTAATTCCCATTTCCCTAATGAATAGGTTTTGAATGACAGGGAACTTTTATGGGTCTCACGTTTATTGAAAGGTGTGCAGAGTTCTTCATTTTGTGTCTGCGCTGCATGAAACTCCTTGAATGCAACTACAAAGTTGTCCGCAGAAACAAAGCTATAAGGCTCATCTTTACGACACCAGTACTGTGCTTGGTCCTTTTCGGAAAGCACCTAGAATTGATTTATTTTAAATTATCAGACAAAGGAAAATGTCATGGGCATACAAAGTAGATTAAAGGAAACTTACCTCTTGGAGGAAATCAGCAACGCCTTTGCGTTCAGGACACCTAAAACCACAATGTTCAAAGAACTCTTGAACATAACTGCGTGGTCCATGGTATACAATCTTTCCTTCTGCCATTAGAATAATGTCATCAAAGAGATCAAAAGTCTCTGGTGCTGGTTGAAGAAGTGATACTAGAATTGTTGACTCTGTTATGTGGGTTAGTTGTTGTAGGCAGGTAACTATTTGGAAGGTAGTGGAGCTGTCTAAGCCAGTTGATATTTCATCCATAAAGAGAGCTTTGTTTGGACCAATTATCATTTCTCCTACAGAAGTGCAAATAGAAAATCTATTAGAATAGCATGGTTTTTCCAAGATTTCATCACAGCCCGTAATAGTACGGAAGGATAGCTTTAATAGGAAGGTTATAGAACAGCACAACCTGTTGTCAGCCTTTTCTTTTGACCACCTGAGATTCCTCTGTTCATTGCATCTCCCACTATAGTATCAGCACAGGTGTCCAGTCCAAGAATCTGAAAATGAATGGTTGTGGAACTGTTAGTGAAGAATATTGCTTCCTTTCATACAGTAGTTTTCTTTTGAGAGAATCACCTTCAATATATAATCTGTCTGGAGAGTTCTTTTTAATCCTTCTATAGAAACGGCCTGTTAGCACATATTATGGTCAGAGGTGGCTCCAAAAGCAATGATCACTATTTGTAGCAAATTACCTTCATGTATGTGTCTATATCTGGTTCCGGGACAATGCCAGATTGCTTCTCCCTTCTACTGATTTCTTTTAGCATATCTTTATTTGTAGGCAACATTTACAATCAGTTAAGAGTTATGAAGGTATGATTGTTGGTAAAAGATGCAAAGTAATGTTTACCTGCTCTACTTCCAATGCCCTGGCAACGTGCGGAGAAGTCAAGTGTTTCTCTTACAGTCATTTCAGAAATGTGTATGTCATATTGACTTATGTAAGCTGATGTATTCTGAGGCACAAACTCTGTGAACTTGTAACCATTGTAGGATATTTCCCCTGTGACCTGCAATAAAAGTATGACTCTTGATTGGTTGTTCGATCCACAATTTTTTTCATTATTATAGAAATTATTATATACTACATATCATTTTGCTGTAGTTTTTGCATATATCATTACAATTATGTATTGTATTCCCAGTGTCCACTTATGCAGACTATTCACATTGCTACTTCAAGAGGGATTTGATGGGAAAAAAACCTTGAGTGATGGGTTAAGCTTCCCTGAAAGAGCCTGTAACAAAGTGGTCTTTCCACAGCCTGGAGGGCCGAGCAATAGAGTCATCCTGCATACAAAGTGAGTTTATGACAGATTAAACTCTTGGATCATGCACAGATGAAAATGAATGTGAGAAGTAAATATCCAAAGTGAACCTTGAGGGCTTGATGATGCCACTGACATCTTTGAGAATTTTTATCTTGTATGATTGAGACTTGCATCTGCTAACTTTTGTCAAAGCCTGTTTAACATCTTAAATCTCCTCCATTAGTGTGTTTGAACTTTGAATACATACATATATGGGTTAGGATCTACTTACGGAGAATACACCGGTGATGGTATTCCAAAGTGTAGGAATGGGCTTTCCTTGAACAACTTCACAATCTGCTTCCACTGACAAATTCTGGAATCTCACCTCAATAGTTGGGAATTCCAACCCCACTCTAAGAACAAGTGTCACTGTCAGTTAAAAAGTCTTGAATCTATAAAACAATTTCACTTTTTATTGACTTGGTATTATTCATAAATCAATTCCATGTTGATGTTGACACAAACAAGCCACTGGTAGAGAAAATAAAAGTTATATGCATAACCGTTGCATGTATCCATCGTGCTTACGTTTTTGCTTCTGTCAGATGAGCATATAATTGGCTTAATAAAAGTAAGATTTTCATGGATTCTTACCTGTCTATTCTTTCTTTCAGTTTCTTCAGTAGGCGAAGATTGTCTTCCTCAACTTTGGCAATGATTTTCTCGATGAAGAAACGGCGTTCCAATGTTCCAAGCTCTGTAACATCGATCACCTTCCTCTTACTGTAAACTTCTATATCCTCTTTTGCTTTGCTAGTATCATATAAAAGCTGTTGATCGAACAATGAGGTCCTAACCCGCTCAAAAGTAGGCAATCTTTGAATTGCAGCCCACTGCAACTCGAGCTCGTCGTCATTATTTGATCTGAACAATGTTGGCACGGCAACGTCCGAGGTAGCACTTCTGAAGCTTGAAGATAACTGGTGAAATGACGACCTGAGGTTTCTCTCCGTCTCCGCCAGTTGCTCCACCTCCATGTCATGGTTCCCTGTTTCAGTCCCCATGTTTGTTTTCTTCCAATGGAAAAGCAAAGTCTGAATCTGCACGTTCAAGTGTTGGAAGCCAAAGGGGTTCAAAACTACAGGAAATATGGATCAAAGAGAGAGAGTTGGTCTCTTCATGCTTCCGTTGAATGGGTTATTTAGAACCTTAATATTTTGGTTACGTTTGTTGGAAGTAAAACCAAATCAATAATGGGGTTATATTTTTTAGTTGGATTAATTTTAATTTTGATGTTAATTAATTACATGAATCGTTTTGTCCCAATAGTTTAAAGAATGATTATTGTTTCTGAAAGTCACGAGTTGGAACATCAGTATTTGCAGCACAATGATTAAGGGTCAATACTAAATGATTAAAAGTTTATTTTAAAACAAATACTAATTATAACCACTATAAATGATTTAAAAATTTTAATTTTATTAATTTTATTTTTAATATAATTTAATGTATTAATTTTACTCTTAAGCTAAATTTAAAAATTAATGCTTATATTTTTCTATAATTGAGTTTATGTAGTATTTTTTTATTTGAAAATTTTTATCTTCTCTGCACTCTAGTTTAATTTTATTGTTAAGTATTTACATGATAATTAATATAAAAGCAAAATTTTATATTTAGTTCTCTACGTTATCAATTTGACCTATAAAAGGTGTGAACGTAAATAATTAAATATTGTTATTGTTTAATTAATGAATTTTTATTTATTTTAAATATTATATGTCAAATTGATAAAAACTATACACCTTTGAATGAAATCACATCAAATCAAGATAATAATGTTTACGTAAAAAAAAATCGAAATTAATAAAAAAAACTTCAGATGTTATCACAAAATGATATGATATTATAAAGTGAATTTAATATTTGTCATGTTGTACGAATTAAGTAATTTTTAATTAAGGTTAAGGATATCAGGTATCGAAGATAGAAACTTTTTGTTTTCTTTTAAGTATTTTAAGTTTAAGGTTTAGATGGGATGGATAATAGGGTGGAGGAGACAGTTACTCACACGAAATTTAACATTGATTGCTCAATCAATCCGTTGGCATCAACGATGCTCGAACCTGTAACCTCTGAAAAGAACAAGCGTTCCTTTAATCCCTTGAACTAAAAGGTTTATACATATCTTTTCATTAATTAATGTTAGTGTTATACTATTATTATTTATGGGATGAATAAATGAGTGAGCCTACCTTGGCTATGACTTATAACATGTAATTTTTTAAATCAACCATAAAAACAAAATTTTAGAGTATATATTCTCAACTATTGGATATTGATCACTCAATCACTGTGCCGACAATACTGGTGCTCGAACTTGTGACCTTCAGGAACAACAACCGTTCCTTTAACTAATGAGGTTAGATGTTTCGTGCTATTTTATTAAACAGAATATGATATTTTTTTGGTTTTATTAAGTCAAATTTGAAAATATGATAATTTTATTATTTGTTTTTTTATAGGATGTTAATAAACAAAATATTTGACGAACTGTACATAAATCTTATTCATTTATTATATTAAATAAATAAGTATAAATATTTTTCATATTCGTTTAATAAACAATCAAACATAGATAAATGTATATTTATTTTATTTATATTTATGAAAAAACTCGTTTAAAAATTAGATTATGAGCTCATTATTAATGATATTTTCATATAAAAATATTAAATCATCGTTAACAAATTCTCCTTATAAAATATTATTTTAGTTAAGTATTTATCTAAAAAATTTGATTGAATGGTTTTAAATTAAAAAATATATTTCATTCGAGACATTATTTAGTAATTTTTACAGTAAAATTTAAATCTTTATTTGATTATAATTTTTTAAATAAAAATGTAATTTGAGACGATTAATTTATTATACTCCCTAAACTTTGAATCTAGCCGCCCTAAGAAATACCTAAACTCTAATTATGTAGGAAAATACAAAAAAAAAGAGATTCCTCCGTCAGAATCTGCCGGCATGTCTTTAGGGAATCACAGTCAACGTCAGATGGCTTCCCGAAACTCTAAATTAAAATTTAATTAAATAATTAAATCGTAACATTTAAAAAAGAAGTAATTGTTTATTATGAAACTTGCAATTAAATGTGACAATTACTCTAGATTTATATTACTCTCACTTAATTGACATTTGACAATTAAAATATATGTGGAGAAAAGTTGACAGCAATCTGAAGATTATAAGAATTTTCTTTCTAATAAATATACTGACTAATAATACAAACAAAAGAAGCCTCTAACGTAGGAGTGATTTTACCACAAGATGGGGGAGATCTTTATATTAGGAAGGAGGAGCTAACTACATACTAGACCTTACATGCTGTTCAAGATTCACGGTTCAATGGAATGGTTTCCCAACCCATGAATTTGATCTTCAATGCCTTCACATTCTCTACCAAAGGATGGTTTGGTTTGTTTGGATTACCGGATTGGATATCAGTACCTGTTATCGGTGAGTTGGTAAAGCCCGACGTGCTTTTTGCTTGAGGCTTTCTTCGCTTGTAGGTCAAGGGAAGGGTAAGATCATATTTAAGCTCTGAACCACTAGGTTTACTTGGCTTCTCTGAATTTTCGACATCAAAATCACTTGGGTTCTTCATTTGGTTGGGGAAAGGAATTAACTTGTCTGGCATGCCTCTTTCATTTACCGAACTCGAGACTGCTTTAGGAACTCTTGGAAGAATGGTTGTACACTCTTTTTGCAAGATTCTGGTCTGCCTCTCTCCTTCATGATATTGGTCGGTAAATGGATACGAAAACAATCCTTTCTTTCCCGTGTCAATGTTCTGCCACAAAGTCTGACGGAATTTGTATCTCTTTGTACCAATTATGCTTTCTTCATCAAGTTCAAACAATTTATGTTTACCTAAATCAGCAATGTCAACTTCCTTGCTTCTATTTTCGCTAGAGTCCTGTATATATCTACGGCTCCTTAGAGCACTATCCTGATGAATTAACAAACTTTGAGATAGCTTAGGGTTCATTTGGCTACCAGAAACCTTTTGATATAAAAAGGATGACCCACTAAAATTACCCGGATTTCCCAAGTATGAAGGTGTTGGCAAATTAGGCACAGTGCAGACTTGTAAATCTTGGGAACCCACATGCAAAGCCTTTAGTGACCTTCTTGAGAACACTTTTGATACTTGGGGTAAGACAGGAGGAACTTTGGGAACTACTTTCAATAGGCCCTTCGGTACTGATCGACATTGTTCCGAAATGTCACCCACAACCATCTTTTGGTTGTGACTGTGACTCGCCTTGCCAGTAGTCTCAACCTTCAGAACACCCTTTGTGCTGCAGTTTGGCACAATAGTGTTCATTCCATTGACAGGTGCACTGGCAACATGGTTTTTTCCTTTAATACTTTCCCAAATCTTCGTTCTCTTAGGTAAATGGGACATGCTTGCATCCGAGTTGATATCCTCATTTAACAGACATCCATCATTAGGCATTGAATTAAGGTCAAGCAAATTGGCATTGGCATCCCTGCATTTCACCATTGTTCTCCACATATAAAGTCTTTCGGTGATGCCAACACTCATGTCACATTCATCCCACAAGTTTCTCATGTCTATGAACATTTGTACCATTTTGTGATCATAACATCTTATTGCATGGTAATATTTTCTCCTCTCAAGAAAACGCAAGGCATCTCTTCGACGAGAAACATTTGGAGGATAAAATCCACTTTTCAATCTGTTGAAAAATGTATCCACGGGATTCCCAAAATACATATCACTACCACTGAAAAGATCTTTCATAGTCAACCAAAAAGTCCATTCATCCATATCCGGAAGGTAGGCTGATAAAGAGAACCGTTCTTCCTCCGTCAAGCAAGAGTTCCATGTCTCCAATGACAGTATCTCCCGTAAATCTGGTAGATCAAAAAGTTCATACGGAATACTGCAAGTTTGACCTTCCACCATGCCAAGCTCACAGCCAATTCCCTCAAAATCACAGTCATCAAGATCATCACCCGAGTCTGCTCCATTTAGAGGGTCATCTTCCTTTTCCTTGCCCTCACCTTTTAATGAGCCAGGAAAACAACCATGGCAACTACTAACCCCTGATTTCCAATGGCAAATCTTCTGTATGACCATTGAAACCAGAAGGATGTTGAGGTCCACAATCTAGTTACATGGATAAGGCAAACAATAACATTATCGCACCACAAAAACTACCTGCAAAGCACAGATACTTCAGCCAATACAATCTTTTTTTTAAAATGTAGCAAAACAAGAACATTGCATTTGAATAGTAAATTCAATTTCCGTTGGTTCAAAATCAACATATCTTCCACAGCATAAAGAAATCCATGGATACAAACAACATAAACATGATCAAATTTTCACAACAATATTCCAGCAAGAAATACATTGCTAATAAACTGTTCATTTCGGTTCAAATAGAAGCCAGCAAAAAGAAGGCAATAAACAGATTTGTAGCAATAAGATCACATATTCTTCATCATGAGAAAATCAATCAATTAGATCAGGATATAATACGATTAAGCAGTTGTAAAAAAAACAGTAAAATTAAACAAAAACACAAATGAGACGATCAAATCAAATGAAAACTTAAGATCAACAAGAAGAAGCACTCACTGATTAGTGTGGAATTGTAGGAAAGGCGAGGCAAATGAGACGATCAATGAACGAAGCAAATTCCCCAGAAAAAAAAAGGAAGAATTTGTGTACGGAAAACGGGGATTTGATCGAAATGAAAATACGTCGACAGTAAAGGAAATCGTGAATCTAGGTATACATATTGAGTGGCTTCCTTCCTTTACCTTTTGTTGCATTTCGAAAGAAACTGGAGAGCCTTAAAAGCTGCCAATTGGAATTTTCTTTTTTAGTATTTCATTTTTAAATTTTGTATTTTCGTACGGTTTGGGGATCTTTTCGGTTAAATCCAGTCTTACCCTTTAAATACACATTTTTCTATTCTGATGCACAAACTGTTTTTTTTTTATCACATTTGGTACCTAAATTGATTTTTAGAGTTTTAAAAATATCTGATCCGATCCGATCCGACCCATTCAATTATATTATCCGTTGATCCGATTTAAGAATTTAAATATACAATCTGATTTTTATTTTTAGATCAGATATTTTTGAATCGGATATTCGATTCGATTTTAAATTTTCCAAATCAAATACGGATCATAATATTTCAATTTACGAATTATCCGAAAATCCAAAAATTTAAATTTTTATGATTTTTTTTAATAATTTATGTTTGTTATATCCAAAAATTAAAACAATTAAATTTTTTATAGATGTGAATCTTATTATATTTAACAATTTTATATTCAAAATTTCAAAATTTTCATAAATATAACTTTTAAATTTAAAATAATAATTAAATTAAAATATATTTTTAATAATCGAATATCCAAAAATCCGATTATCCAAAAAATTGAATATCCAAAAATACGGATCAGATATGGATCATCTATATTATCAATCCAAAAAATTAGATATCTAAACAATTTAAATCAAATCAGATCTAATATCCAATAATGAACACCCCTAACAAAAAGTAGACTAAACATTTTTCTAGGGTAAATATTTTTCTCTTTACTTTTTACGGAAAAATATTATAGTAAAAATATTAATAAGGAGAACATTGCTTATGACCACATTGAAGCATTCTTAGGTGAAAGAAAAAGAATAGTCTAAATAATACTTTAGAAAGCAGAAAAGAAAGACTCAACCTAAAAAACAATAAAGTAACTGATTAACCTAATAAATCTAAATGAGACAAGTTTAAAATATCACTCAACAACTTGATATATTCATAAAAACTAAAAGAAAGAGTCCAAATAAGATTTGTGAGAGCATCAACATCTTATTACCATCACATTTAATAATAACCAATTGTACTTTCTGACACGAATCATTTTGTCTCAACGATTAAAAGAACGGTTATTGTTTTTGAAAGTTACGGGTTCAAACACAAATAATACTAACATAGTAATTGAGTGATCAATGTCTAATGATTAGTATACTCTAAAACATATATTATTATAATCACTGTAATTGATTTATACCATAAATTTTAAATATTAACATTAAATTATAAACTCTAAAATCCAAACACTTAAACTTTAACCCTAAACTAAACCCTTTATCCTGTATAAACTAAAATTTACATTATATCGGTGTTTTTTCTATAAAAAATTACAATGATTTCATTCAAGAAATAATGAAAACAACAGTCTCTTTTCCTAATCCAACTGTTTTTTTTTTAATTTAACCAATATATTTAAATTGTTTGTTATTAGGGGTAATGTATATTTTGTCCAACTTTAGCTAACTAATTGGTGTTTGGATTTCTAAAACTATTTGATGATTATTTCTTACCTATTCAAATAGTATATAAAAACATAAGTTAACGAAATTTTCAATCAAGGAAAATTTCATTTTTTTTATTATATTTCTAATTTGACATTTAAAAGTAATTGTTTAGATGAATAATAATAATTTTAGGTATAAAGATAATTTTAACCTTTAACTTTTATATTTTTTATTATTTTAACCATTATTTTTTTAGGATAAATTTAGCCATTAACCTATATTTTTTTGACAAATATCTTATTTTTTAACTATTATGTTAACTAGGCCGTTAAAAATTTAAGGATTATGACATGTCATATATATATATATATATATATGATAATATGTTTTAAATGACATGACATCTAACCTATCAAATATATATATGGAATATAATTTTATTTCAATATAAAATATAAAAGAATTAAAATTTAAATAAAATATTAAAAATTAATTAATTCTAAAATAAAAGGCTACTGAAAATTCTCGACCCTAACTCCGATAGAATCAAATTTTTATCTTAAAAAATATGAACACAATCCGAAAAGAAAGGGTTTATAGAGTTTTCTACCGGTGAATCAAAGATAATATATTTTGATACTAATCAATTGGGTTTTTATTAAAATAATAAAATACTAAATTCTAAATACAATAAAAACTCAATTGATTAGTATCAAAATCCCTTACCTTTAATTCACTGGTAGCCAACTCTACAAAGCCCTACCTTTTCAGTCTGTGTTCATATTTTTGTAAGATAAGATTTTGATTATATCGTAGTTAGGGTTGATAATGTTTAATAGCCTTTTATTTTAGAATTAATTAATTTTTAATATATTATTTGAATTTTAATTGTTTTATATTTTATATTGAAATAAAATTATATTCCATATATATGTATTTGATAAGTTAGATGTCATGTCATTTAAAATATATTATCATATGCATATGACATGTCATCATCGTTAAATTTTAACGGTCCAATTAACATGCTAGTTAAAAAATAAGATATTTGTCATAAAAATATAGATTAAGGGTTAAATTTATCCCAAAAAAATAATGACCAAAATGATAAAAATTATAAACGTTAAGGGTTAAAATTATCTTTATGCCATAATTTTATTTTAGATCAAATAAAAATGGAAAATAAGAGAGAAAAACAAAATTAATCCAAAACACTAAAAATATAGAACTATGTTTTTATAAAAAATAAATTGTAAAAGATTTTGTATTGTTAATTTTTTTCATTCTGAAAAATAAATCCATGCACTTTTTTTATTGTCTTTAGGAAAATAAATAAATGTATTGTTATTATCGTGTTTTTAAACATCACTTCCGGAGAATTGGGAAGGTATTTTTCAGGTAACACTTTCCTCGGTGCTTAGGATTACTTCTGTTCGACTGTTTCCGGATCTTGTTCTCTAGAGATCGAGCGGTTGAGCCTTCGTAAACACAAATACCCCACCACCGCCGACAGCTCTGCCCAACAACATATTCCGGTCCAGATACGAGAGGTAATAAAGTCCTCCCACCGATCTCCTGCAATCAGACATGCTTAAGAATTCACATGGACCGTATTCAGATCAGGTTTAGGCTATGATAATACATAAGTCGATGATGTACCTCCCAGTCCCGGGGTTTGTTACCGGAACTTGAGCTGTGGACATTCGGAGAAACTGCAAAATCTTCACATAGAACATGAAAACATTAAATGATTTTTCAAGAACGTAGTCTTATGCATGATCAACTGTAAACATGTGGAAATACACAATTCTTCTTGATTCGCAGACAATCTAATGATTTTAATTTGCCGAGTCAATGATCTGATTCTGAACTTAAAGAGCATTGCTTTTCGAGATAAGCTAATACATAATGATGATGAAGCATCAAAGCAGAAAAAATATATTACACTAGTTCATTCGGGTACAAATCAGTCAATAATCGAAGGTCAAAGATATTCCAAAATCAGGCAATGCCATGTTCCAACCAGAAATGCAGGCCATAACTAGGTACCTGTAGACTTAAAAATGACCTGGGAAGGAGTGCTGGAGCAATCAGAGCTTGCAGCTGTTCACTGATCTTTATATCTTGAATTTTTATCTGTCATATACAACTTGTAGACTTGAGATCAGTTCAAACAAATGTACAAGTATATATATATATATATAAGAATCTTTAAGCATTGTCTTACAACAGTACTCAAAGGCCTATTTATCAAGACAGTTAATAAACAAATCCAAGGGAATAGAAACAAGGGAAAGGACTCACTATATATGAAATTATGCATGTATATGTCTCGCAGGAAGACAGCGATGCACTCGGGATCACTCGATCATTCCTTTAAACACTAAACTAGTCTTGTTTAAAGCTATTTTATTTAGTTCTAGTACGAGATTGTCAAAAAACCTAGAGGCATCATACTTCAAAAATGTACAGCTAAATTGCTTTTTGTCTAGGGAAGACCTCACCGAGCAATTGACCTTACATGGCCATGGATTCCTCCCATGTGTATTCCTTCATGTTCGACTAATGTCCCGGATTGAAAAACAGTTGCAAGTGACAAACCTTAACCTTTTAGGAAGTGATGATACTTAAATTGGAAAACAGGAGCTAACCTCTTCAAACTGAAGATAGATGTTTCGCACAGAAACGACATCAAACTTGGCAGAAACAACCAGAGTGGCGCCCTCTTGTTCCTGCAAAGCAAAAGAAAGACAACGTTTATTAGTAGTACTACATTTTCTTCAACAATAACCAGTTGAATATCTTTTCGAGTTTGACATAATTGAAGCTAGCCTTGCTGTCTGAAACTTCAAAGAGGAAAAGTACTACATGCAGGGGGAAGCAAGGAAACATACTGCTAGAGGATCTATATTTTACTCAAATATATTAGCATTCAAGATAACACTGTGCAATGGAGAGATTGAAAGTAGTTTACCTCTAACAAATTAGGAACACTCCACCGAACAACATTCCTGATGACACCTCCACGCAGCTGATCCCGGCATTCGAATTTCTGGAAGATCTGCCCAACCTAACCCAATATGACAATAAAGATATCAAAACAAACCTCTTTAGCCAACATTACCTAAACTTTGTAAGTTGTAACAGATGAGAACTAAACCTTGTCCTAAAACACAAAAACCCTCCTAACTAGGATTGAGTTCAATCAACCTAAACAAAAAAACACAACCGCATTGTATAAATAAATGTAAAGGAATCTAATGAAAGAATTTCCGCGATGGTACCTGTAAAAAAGGAAGCCTTGCAGCAGCTTCGAAAAGAACGAGAACATCTGGGGCAGAGGTGTACTGCAGGCGCCAAGTTCCATCCAACACCGCCATGTCAATTGGTGCACCCATGTTGTATCCCTCTACGCTGACCTACAAATTTCATCAAAAAAAAAAGGTATTTCCTTTAAATTTAACACTTTTTCCAGTTTGGGTTTGGAGGAGATTATAATTTTTACCAGAGCCTCCTCGATAATTGAACGTTGATCAGCAGTTGCAGCAAGTCCCCGTTGTGTGTCTTGAACAGCAAGGAGAAGATTATGCTTCTTGTCTTCTAATTCAACCGCGGATACCTCAAACCCAGAAAAGCAAATCCCATAACTACCTTAAATTCGAAGGGGGAAAATGATTAATGTTCTAGAAAATGCTAACCCTATTCCCGTCAGGAGCAACAGCAACCGAGCATCGGAATTTGTTGTGAAAATACCGTTTCTTGTCGGTAAAGAATTTGGAGCTGTAAGGTCTTATCTCGTAGATGTCTCTCTTCCCATTTGTCGGGTATACCGAAGTGGCAAATGCTAATTCCATAATGTTTCACAGAATGGGGAACAATGGGGAACAAAGATTATTTCCAGAAGCAACAGTTGAGAAATGAGGAGATTGAATCCAGTTAAGAAAAAGATACGATTCTGGGTCTGATTTATGTCCACAGCTTTAACCGTTGCCTCTTTTATTTTATATAATATTCGTAGAGGTCTTATTATATATATATATATTGAATAAAATAAAGAATAAGAATAAAATAAGAGAACAAAGATGAGAGACAAAAGAGAGATATTTTTATTATATTCTTAAAGTAGTGTTGTGTACAATATTTTGTCTAAAAGTTTATATTTATAGACATAAGATGAAAACCCTAATTTCAATGGGTATTAAACCCTAATAACACTCCCCCTTGGATATCCATGAAGATAATGTGCCTCGTTAAAACCTTACTAAGAAATAAATCCTGTGAAAAAAAGAATTTAGTGAAGGAAAAAGAGTACACACATCTTTGATACGCATAAATGTTGCCTCATTAAAAACCTTATTAGGAAAACCCATTGGGATAAAAACTCGGTTAAGAAAAAAAGAGTGTAACGCGTATTTACTTTCCCTCATGAAAATATCACATAAGATCTTTGAATCTTCAATATTCAATATTGAATACAATATTCAAATATTGAAGTAGATTATGTACTAGTGGATAAATCTTACAAATTATTACTTGAAATGATTCATTGAATACTATTTTTCTGAAAATCATGAGGGACGAAACTTTAAAAAATATGTTTCGTTTTATCATATTTGATATATCCACATTGGGATATAAATTTTCCATTATCTCTGCACAAGATAGCTTGTATCTTTTATTGTGAAAAACATTCACATATTTTCAGGATATGTTTAGCCAAACACATATTTCGGCTTTGCCTCATGCATAACAATTATTTAAAGGTAATGATCTCGTAGCACTTAAATAATATTTCTGGACCAGCTAAGATACGATGCTTCCAAATCAAATAATGTATATATTGTGCTTTTAGACCAAGAATATCATTACCCTTTTCTTGAGGCAGAAAAAATCTTTGTTTACACTAAGAGACCTAACAACCATAAGGGTGATCAATGAATATGCGTTATGCATGTAAAGTCTCTTTCAACATCTTTCTGTATGCCGATTGATGCATAAGGATTTGAGGAGATCTCTTCACGAGTCTCAACGATATTCAAATCGACATACAGAACAATAAAAATTCAGAGGTAAACCTCTTAATAAAAATGCTCGCGGAAATTAAACAATTCATATAGCATTATGCTAATAAGAATTCAATGAGGAGGTCATACCAAATACGCCTAAATTATTTCAAGTCATAAAAAAATATATTCAATATGATTGAATAATATTCTTGAGATCTTGAATTAATTGCTTATGGCAATCTAAATCTTTTCGGAAGTTTCATGTAGATATTACTATCAAGAGGCCCATTTAAATAGGATGTAACAACATCCATTAGACAGAAACCGAGTAATTTTTTTTATTGCCAGACTAATCAAAATCTAAAAGTAGTTGCATCCACCACCAAGGAATATATTTTCCTCATAATCAATTTTATGTTTCTGTGAGAATCTTAGTACAACCAAATGAGCTTATATCTCATGATTTCCCCTTTTGATTTCACTTTCTCACAAAGGCTCGTTTATATCCACAAGCTTTACACATTTCAATGTACGGGCTATAAACCCAAATATTTCTCTTTTCGAAAGAGATTTTAGTTTCGTCTCAATTGCCTCTTTCATGTTGGCCAATCATCTCTTTGTTTACATTGCCCAATTGACAATGATTCATGATCCACATCATCAAATAAAATCTCTAGTGCTATATTGCATGCAAATATATTAACGACGTCGATTTAATTTCAGTTCCACTTATTATCATACATGACATAATCTATTGAGATCTCTTTATTATCAGGTACCTGATTCATGTCAATATCTTTGTTGGAGACCTTTTAATCTCTTCTTGATATTTTCATAATTTATTGATTCCTTGATCAGACCATCATAAAATATAGCTCCTTTTCTTTTTCGAGGATTTCTTTATCTTTGAAACTTACTTGTCTACAACGCTTCAAGCGTAAGTTTGACTCATTAGCAACTAGAGTTTGTGCTTTCAGGACTTCAAATTTAATCGGAGCATTCATAGCTGGTATACGTGACATAGTCACTTTTTTAGGGTTAGCAAAATCATCTGACAATTGATTTGCTAAATGAATTATCCTTTGAACTTATAGTTCACATTGTGTAGTACGTGGATCAAAATGAGAAAATGATAATTCATTCCAACTTTCTTCTTTCCCCAGCTAATTATTTTCCCCCCTTAATGTTGGGTAAACTGACTCATTAAAATGATAGTCAGTAAATTTGGTTGTAAATAAATTCCCCATTTGAAGCTCAAGATATTTAAATCTGATATATATTCCCAGCAAAACTCATCTTTGTGCGTTGTGGTGGAGCAATAAGAACATATATCCAAACTAAAAATCTAAGATGAGAAATATTAGTTCTAGACCAAAAACCATTTGTAATGGGGAGAACTTATAATAATTTGTTGGTTTGATGCGAATTAGTGATACTACATGTAAAATTACATATCATCAACATTATCAAGACCGATTATCTTTATAAAATAATCTGGAAAATGTGCTCGTAATTTTATCAACTGAGCAAGTAGCCTCGCAAACAAACACCAAGTTATGGGTTAATAACAAGGATACACATAACCATCTAGTTGATGCATCAATAAAAATCATAAAATATCTAGATGGCCTTTAAGAAAGGTGTATGGGCCCATATATATCACCTTTTATCCGTTCCAGAAAATTAATAGATTTACACTCTATCTTAGTTGTTGATGATTGAATAATCAAATTGCTTTCATAACAAGTATCACATGAAAAATTACCATGAAGAAAATTTTAGTTCTTGAATAAATGGTCACATGAAAGTGTCAGCAAATTTTCGCATCATAATTGAACCGGGATGGTCTAACCGGTCATGCCAAATAAAATTATCAGTAAACATCTAGTTTACAATAGCATGAGCTTCAATTTGTACTAATTTTTATGTAGTACAATATGGATGACAACGCATTTAATTTTGCCAAGATTTCCTTATTGCCTTGAGTTATACTCGTACTATTGAGATAGTTAGCATCCCCTTAATATTCTCAGTATATTTATGTAAATATCTTTAAAATTCAATAAGTCTCTTTGCGACTTTGACGAGCATAATGCACTGTAAATATGAGATAAAGTCTCATTTGACAATAACATATTTGTTCAGTTGGAGCTTTCTGTGGTATTATTATTTCCGGATATAGTATTCACATTATTCCTTGCATTTAAAATGGGAAAATATGTATAATTATGCACATTTTAATATGTGCTTTATTTCATTCACTTCGGGGAATGAAAATATGTGCTCTGTACCATTCACTTCGGGGGATGGAAAATATTAAATATAGCAAATCATATCAAATCGGTTATGTATCAATGATAAACTCTCAAAAGCTCTTCCGAAGCATTTATATTATGTTAGCCTTTATTTGAGACCCGTGAGCTTCGATAACATAGCCTTCCCAAACCCAATCCCCCAATCCTCTTCTTCCCTTCATTTCCTCATCCATTTGCCCCACAAAATCCACCCAAAAACCTCCCAAAAATCTTCTTTCCTTCTCCTATCTCATCACGCTCTATCTCAAGTCTCAGACACGAAGAAATCCCGGTAAAAACCCAGATTCATCCTCCAATTCAGCTTTAGTGTGTAGGGTTACTGATTCTAATGGAGGTTTTTGAGTTGTATTTTCGTTTTCTGATTTCTTATGCAGTTTGCCATGATGGGTACACCTCCCCCTCGTGAATGGGTTGGCCTTCAACAATTCCCCGCTTCTACTCAAACAAAATTGTTTGAGTTGTTGGGAAAACTGAAGCAAGAGGTTTTTACGAACCCCTTGAATTATTTTCATTTTCTTTTGACTTAATACCATATTTGCTCAAGATTGTAGTCGTCAAAAAATATGCAGAATGTCAATACTTTGACTATCTTTGTTATGGGAAAAGGCGGTGTAGGAAAGTCTTCAACTGTCAATTCTCTTCTCGGGGAACAAGTTGTTCGAGTCACTGCTTTCCAGGTAAGTATGGTTTTATCTGTTCCTTTGAGTTCTTAGCTTGATCATTTATGTTGTTTTAATCGTCTTAAACTTTGTGTATGTTGCAGTCGGAGGGGCTGAGACCGGTAATGGCGTCACGCACCTGGGCAGGGTTTACATTGAATGTTATTGATACACCGGGACTTGTAGAGGCTGGCTATGTCAATCACCAAGCTCTTCAGTTGATCAAAGGGTCAGTACTCAGTAGTGTAATGAAGTAGTCTAGCTTGGAATATTATATTTTGCATGATGAATTTAGTTCTCAGTGAATGCTAGTGATATTTTCTTTTAGGAATAATTTTACTTTTCCTACATGGAATAGTTCATTTTGGTTTAAAAAAATTTGTTAATTATCATGCAGGTTTCTTTTGAATAAGACTATAGATGTTTTGCTTTATGTTGATCACCTAGATGCCTATAGAGTGGATGACTTGGATAAGCAGATCATTAGGTCTATTTCCAACAGTTTTGGCAAAGAAATATGGTGCAAAAGTTTACTCGTGCTCACTCATGCTCAGCTTTGTCCACCAGATGGACTGAAATATGATGTTTTCTCCTCTAAAAGATCAGAGGGTGTCCTAAGGGCAATTCGTATCGGAGCTCGTATTACGAAAAAGGAGTTTGATGTATGTATTCTCTTGTGAGTTTAATCATGTTGGACACATTTTAGATTGCATAAATAAGTCTGTGGAACAGATTAACATGATAATCTTGTTTGTTCAGATAAAAATTGCGTGATGTCTGACTAAAATAATGTCCATTGTCTGAAAAGGATATGTTTGGGCAGTAAAGGCAGTAAATTTATCTTTATTAGTTAGTATTTTTTGTGATGGTATGCTTTGAGAGCTGTGATTACTTTTTCAATATTTCATTGCTTTTGATGCTTGTAGGATTCTACCATTCCTGTTGTTTTGGTTGAAAACAGTGGAAGGTGCAATAAAAATGACAATGACGAAAAGGTCTGATCCCTTTTTCTCTCTCTTCTTTCGCATTGCTCACTCTATTTACGACCTTTTCATATATTTCATTGACTTGATTCTTTGATAATTACATGTTATTGCTGTACAGATTCTTCCCAATGGTGATGCTTGGATTCCGAACTTGGTAAAAGCCATCACAACTGTTGCAACGAATAAGAGTCAAGCTATTGTAGTTAGCAAGAAGTTGGTTGATGGATCTGACGCTAATGATAAAGGAAAATTGTGGATTCCTGTTATTCTTGGACTTCAGGTAAAGTTTCTGCAGTTTACTAGTATTATCTTTTTGGGTTGATTCGGAACACGAATGAATATTTTCCAATGCCTAAGTCATTTTTTGTACCAGTGGTTTGTTATCAAATGGATTCAAGGAGCAATAAAAAAAGATATTGCAACTGGCAAGGGGCCTATATGAGTGCCACATGAATCAGATCTCTTCCCGAATGCAGGTTTCATCTGGTCTTGTTAAAGTTTCTATTATCGTATTGGTTTTCATCTGAAGTTCTGTTTTGCTAGTTCACTTGCAGAGTCAGTAGACCGATGGGATACTCCTTGAGGTTTTGTAGTATATATGCCGGCGTAGGTTCTTTTGTTTAACTTCCCCGTATTCCCATCTGTTCCTTTTGTTTTCTTTACTCGAACGACCTGCATTGGTGTTTTCGTTGAGAGACTGATTTAGGATTTCCTCCTTTCTATTTGCAAGTAGTGTGTAGTTTTTCTGTGTTAAGACAGAATTAGTTTTTTCTTGTTGGCCTTTGGGTGTTGCTGTTTAAGCTCATAAAGGTGCAAGTAGAATATCTATGACTATGGGTAATGAAGATGGTCTATCAATTAAATGAATATTTGTCATTTTTTAATGTTATTAAGGTGTCATCTATGAGATTTGGAAGTAAGAGTAATCAAGATCAATAGATCACAGTAATATTTGATAATTGTTAAAAGAAATTTATTTAATAATTTTCTTTTACGAAAAAAAGGGCTGTGTAATAGTTTAAAGATAATTTCTTTTTATTCCTTAAACTCTAAAAATTATATCTTATTCTTAGTTTAACAATCTTAATTACAATTTCTAATCTTAAATTCTAAATCTCTAATTTAAAACGGAAATAATATAGATGATTTCTGATAGGCAATTTGGGTGTGAATAACGTAGTTGGGTTTTAATTTTATACTCTGCATGCATGTTGTTTTATGACGTGGACGTTAAAGATTTCAATCGCCAGAAGGTGACTCTAAAAACTTAAATATTCAAGGTCACCACCTCCTGAAAACGACTTCATTAATTACACCATAAAGAATATTATAAATTTTAAAATATTTCCTCACATTCTCTATTTTTCTAAAATTAAAAACCATCTATATTATTTCCGAAATTTCCCCAAGAGTGCAAGAATAGATTAATCAAATTATTTTACAAAAGGAAAAAAAACTGTGGCTTATTTATTCCGTGTTACGTGGCACTTCAATTAAAAAAAAATAAACAACAAAGATTTTTTAAGTAGTTTAAAATAATTATAAGATAGTATGTATATGTTTTTAATTTTTATAAAGAAAATAATTTAAATTTGTGTCTGTTAAAATAAGTATCTGTTGTGAATAAAATAATGAAGAACTAAAACAAGAATAAAGAACAAGAATGAAAGAACAAACAGAAGATAGAAAAAGAGATATTTGTATTATTCTCAATATTGACTTGTGTACAATGTCTTCACAAACTCATCTATTTATAAGCATAAGAAGTACATAATATATTAAACTCTAATTAATGAAGATAATATTCTTAATGATAGAATTCTTATTATGATAGACATCCACATAGATAAATATTCATAACACTCCCCCTTGGATGTGCCTCGTTAAAACCTTACTAAGATAAAAACCCTATGGGAAAAAAATTCTTGAAAAAAGAGTACACACATATTTCATACGCATAACATATTGCCTCATTAAAAACCTTACCAGGAAAAACCATTGGGACAAAACCTCGGTTAAGGGAAAAAGAGTGCAACGCGTATTTACTCCCCTCTCATGAAAATATCACATAAGATCATTGAATCTTCAATATTCAACATTGAATACAATCTTCAAATATTGAAGTAGATTATGCACTGGTGGATAAATCTTTCAAATTATTACTTGAAATGATTCATTGAATATTATTCTTCTGAAGATCATGAGGGACGAAACTTTAAAAAAAATGTTTCGTTTTATCACATTTGATATATCCACCTTGAGATATAAATTTTGCATTATCTCTACACAAGATAGCTTGCATCTTATCTTGTGAAAGCAATTCACATATCTTCGGGATATGTTTAGCCAAACACATATTTACGGCTTTGTTTCATGCATAATAATTATTTAAAAGTAATGATCTCGTAGCACTTAAATAATATTTCTGGACTAGCTAAGATACGATGCTTCCAGATCAAATAATGTATATATTGTGCTTTTAGACCAAGAATATCATTACCTTTTTCTCGAGGGTGGAATGAATCGTTTATATTAAGAGACATAGCAACCATAAGGGTGATCAATGAATATGTGTTATGCATGTAAAGTCTCTTTAAACATTTTTCTGTATGTCGATTGATGCACAAGGATTTGAGGAGATCTCTTCATGAGTCTCAATGATATTCAAATCATCGACATACATAACAATAAAAATTCAGAGCTAAACCTCTTAATAAAAATACTCGAGGAAATTAAACAATTCATATAGCATTATGCTAATAAGTATTCAATGAGGCGATCATACCAAATACGCCTAAATTTTTTCAATTCATAAAAAGATATATTCAATATGATTGAATAATGTTCTCGAGAACTTGAACTAACTGCTTATGACAATCTAAATCTTTCTGAAAACTTCATGTAAATTATTACTATCAAGAGGCTCATTCAAATAGGATGTAACAACATCCATTAGGTAGAAATTGAGTAATTTTATTGATTACCAGACTGATCGAAATCTAAAAGTAGTTGCATCCACCACCAAGGAATATATTTTCCTCCTAATCAATTTTATGTCTTTGTGAGAATCCTTGTGCAACCAAATGAGTTTATATCTCATTATTTCTCATTTTAATTTCTCTTTCTCACAAAGGCTCATTTATATCCATGAGCTTTACACATTTCAATGTATGGGCTATAGACCCAAATACTTCTCTTTTTGAAAAAGATTTTAGTTTCACCTTAATTGCCTCTTTCATGTTGGTCAATCATTTCTTTGTTTATATTGCCCAATTGACAATGGTTCATGATCCATATCATCAAATAAAATCTCTAGTGCTATATTGCATGCAAATATATTATCGACGTCGATTTAATTTCAGTTCCACTATTACTAGACATGACATAATCTATTGAGATCTCTTTATTATCAGGTACCTGATTCATGTCAATGTCTCTGTTGGAGACATTTTAATCTCTTTTTGAGATTTTCATAATTCATTGATTCCTCGATCAGACCATCGTAAAATATAGCTCCTTGTTTTTCGAGGATTTCTTATCTTTAGAACTTACTTGTCTACTACGCTTCAAGCATAAATTAGACTCATTAGCAACTAGAGTTTGTCCTTCCAGCATATCAAATTTAATCGGAGCATTCATAGCTGGTATACGTGACTTAGTCACTTTTTTAGGGTTAACAAAATCATCTGACAATTGATTTGCTAAATGAATTATCCTTTGAACTTATTTATAGTTCACATTGTGTAGTACGTGGATCAAAATGAGAAAATGATAATTCATTCCAACTTATTTCTTTTCCCAACTATTTATTTTTTCCTCTGATGTTGGGTAAACTGATTCATTAAAATGATAGTTGGTAAATTGAGTTAGAAATAAATCCCCTATCAAAAGCTCAAGATATTTAAATCTGATATATATTCCCAACAAAACTCATCTTTGTGCGTTGTGGTGGAGCAATTAGAACATATATCGCACACTGAAAAAATCTAAGATGAGAAATATTTAGTTTCTGACCAAAAACCATTTGCAATGGGGAGAACTTATGATCATTTGTTGTCTTGATGCGAATTAGTGATTCTACATGTAAAATAACATGTCATCAACATTATCAAGACCGATTGTCTTTATAAGATAATCTGGAAAATGTAATCGTAATTTTATCAACTGAGCAAATAGCCTCGCAAACACCAAGTTGCGGGTTAATATCAATGATACATATAACCATCTAGTCGATGCATCGATAAAAATCATAAAATATATTGATGGATTGTATGAAAGGTGTATGGGCCCATATATATCACCTTGTATCCGTTCTAGAAAATTAATAGATTTGCACTCTATCTTAGCTGTTGATCATTGAATAATCAAATTGCTTTCATAGCAAGTATCACATGAAAAATTACCATGAAGAAGATATTAACACTTCAATAAATGACCACATAAAAGTGTTAGTAAATTTCCGCACCATAATTGAACTGAGATGGTCTAACCGGTCATGCCAAATAAAATTATCAGTAAACATCTGGTTTACAATAACATGAGCTTCAATTTGTACTAATTCTTCTATAGTACAATATAGATGACAATGTATGTATTTTTTTCAAGATTTTCTTATTGCCTTGAGTTATACTCGTAATACTGAGATAGTCATCATCCCCTTGACTAATTAATATTCTCAATATATTTCTGCAAACATCTTTAAAAACTCAATAAGTCTCTCTATGAGTTTGACGGATATAATGCACTGTAAATATGGAATAAAGTTCCATTTGACAATAACATATTTGCTCAGTCAGAGCTTTCTGTGATATTAGTACTTTTGCATATAGTACTCACATCCTTTGCATTTAAAATGGGAAAATATGCATAATTATGCACATTTTAATATGTGCTTTATTTCATTCACTTCGGGGAATAAAAAATATGTGCTTTGTACCATTCACTTTGGGGAATGGAAAATATTAAATATAGCACATTATATCTTGGTTATCTATCAAAGATAAACTCTCAAAAGCTCTTCCGAAGCATTGATATTTTAGTACTTTGAGATATAGTACTAACATTTTCCCTTGTATTTAAATAGGAAAATATTTCTTATGCTTAAATATAGTATGAGTACTTGCATTGTCTGCTTGGCATAAATAGCCACAATTCATTGTAGATTTTATTCCGGAAGTGATAATATTTTTCAAAGGATAAATTAACATAAAACGTAAATAAATAATATGTAAAATAAATTAACATAAATAAATATTAAATAAAGTAACATAAAACAAAATAAATAAAAGATCAATTATTCCCTTGAGAGGTTATAAATGGAAATAAAATAAATGGCGAATTATTTCCGGTTATGAGAAAATTAACAATATTCAATTGAGTTGGATCAACAATGCCATAATTATTTACGCCACAAAGAAAATTTATTTATATTTTCTTTCATTTATCATTCATGATAATGGTTAAAGTCCATAATATTTCGGCGTTTGACAAGTACGAGACCAATGGTTTGTACCATCGTATTGATAACATAAAGATTTGATATGATCTCTATCATTCTTGTTGTCCTTATAATTTCACTTCTTTTGCATAAGCATTCTCAAAAGAATCATCTTATCCATTTCTATTTTTATGACCTCAATCGCAACCACAATTACTAATGTAGCTTTTATTCATTCTGCTATAAAATATCACATTCACTTCAGGGAATGGAGCGAAGATTAATAGGTATTTAAAACCTTTTAATGGTATTGTGTCTATAAGACAACATTAATGTGTGAAAAATGGAGTTTGTTTTTCTAACATATCCTCATCAGTGATACTCTGGCACATAATTGAGTTTTATTCACTAATCATATAGTGAATTATCACGTTTGCATTCATTTCAAAGAATGAAACAAATTCAATAATCGCATGGAATAAACATCATGCTTGCATTCACTTCAGGGAATGACATAAATCCAATAATTGCATGGAATGAGCATCATGCATGCATTCACTTCAGTGAATGCCTCCCATAAAAATTCTTGGATCAAGACGATTTTCGTAACTTAAACTTGGGAGAAGTCTATAGTCAAGTTTTTAACATAAAAATAATATTGCTTTCAAGCAAATATAAATTTTATAACATTCATACTATTAAATAGTAATTGATCAACCAATATATATACAATATATACAAGGAACAAAAATTTAATCCTCATACGCGGCGTTGTTAAACCAGTCCACAAGGTCTTTTAAAAAGGACCTCCTTTGAGACCAGTAGCCTCGCAGAATGGGATGTCCAGTCAATATACTCGGATTAAACCAACATAACATAAAACATATCAATTAATTAGAATATAATTGTTTTTGACCATAGTGATCGATTTTTACCCTTTACCAAACTTAATAGCTTATTTTCCATAGGTCTGCAGCCAATTTTACTAGTGTATTATTCAACACTCATTAATCAAACCAAAGGATTGAACGGAAAAAGATTAAACCAAAAATCTTTTTCGGGAATTGTCGATAAGAACCACGGTAATTGAGCCACTTTATCGCTATACAAACACCAAACAACCAAAGATTTTTTATAAATTAAAAATCAAAAAAAGAAAGATAGATCGATAAATAGAATATAATTGAGGGAGAAGAACTTATCTTTAATTCATGCTAGTAACAAATTCTTTCCAATAACTCCTTTAAGATTCAAACGACAAATACCTCCGTTGGTTAGAGTTTCGTGCTGATAACGTGTTGTGAATAAAATAATGAAAAACGAAAACAAGAATAAAGAACAAGAATGAAAGAACAAAGAGAAGATAGAAAGAGAGATATTTGTATTATTCTCGATATTGACTCATGTACAATGTCTTCACAAACTCATCTATTTATAGGCATAAGAAGTACATAATATATTAAACTCTAATTAATGAAGATAATATTCCTAATGATAGAGTTCTTATTATGATAGACATCCACATAGATAAATATTCATAACAGTATCATCTATTTTTCTAATTGAATATTTCTTAAATGAATTTAATTAATCAAAGAGTTCATAGACTATTTAACAATAAATTTTTATAGGTTGTGGCAGAGCCGGCCCTAGGCCTGGGAATAAGGGCGACAGCCCCAGGGCGGCTGGGCTTAATAATTATTGAAATAAAATAATAATTATTAAAATATTTTTATTTTACCGTTAAAGGTGGGTGCATTTAATATGCAATGATAAACAGTTCTTGGAACTTAAAATCAAATCAGATTGCCTTTTTTTTAAAACTTAATTATAACCGTTAGAAAATTAAAAGTTTATTAATTTTATTTATTTTTTAATTTTAATTATATTTTTAATATAAAATAAATTTTAAAAATTGTTATTTATAGACTTTATTATTAATTATAAAATTATTAATATCTAATTAGCTAGGTATTAGTGTATTATAGGGTCATAATTAAGATTAAAATAATATTTTTTAAATTTTAAATAAGAATAAAAAATTCATATACATCTATAAATAATAGTTTCATTGGTTTTATTCTTCACATCTCGTCTTTTTATCACTTCACCTCTTTCTTGTGTTATTTTCTCCCAACTTATTCTGAAATTTTTATTTATAATTTTTGATTCGATATTCCAAGAAGGTAAGGATTCATTTGTTAAAAAGATCATCGTTTATGAGATATACTATTGATATGCTATAATCAAGTTTGAGGCAAAGCTTCAAGCCTTCAACAACAAAACTCAGGTGCTATAACTCTATAATTTTTTCTTTATAATTTTTATTGAATAATGTTTACGCAAAAATATGCTTCCAGTAGTGAAAAAGAAAAAAAAAAAAGAAAACAAACACAAAAATTAGTAGAATCACAAAAAGGAGCTTTATATATTTTTTTTAGAAACGAGTAGAAGAAACTTTAGACGATGGTGATGTGTTAGAAACAAATGAGGATAACATTGAACATTCTAATGAAAATTTGAATGATAAAAATTTGAATGATGATGTCGCGACCATTTTAAAACCGAAAAGTGAAAAATAGCCTGGCGAGTTAATTTTGGAAAATCGAGTTTTATTGCTTTTAATTAACTATGAAAAATCGGGGTTATTAAAAAAACGTATTTTATTTTAAAATGATTTGGAGTCGCCACCGGCCACTTTGGTAGGCCAGACACCATAAAACAAACCAGAGATTCATTTTGAAAATATTTGGGTTCGGGAGTCGGTTACGCGTAAGGACGACCCTTACGAGCGCCCGAAATCGGTACCTTATTAATTACACATGGCATTTTGGCATTTCGAATAATTTAATTTAATCCATTATTGTCGAATAAATATCGCTCGAATAAGAATATCCTTTTGGGTAAAAATATACATTTCTTTTAAATACGAGCTTTGAAAAAGACGTCCTAGAATAGGAAATCTTAACTCGTATTTAAAGAAATATAAATTCTGACCCAAAAGGTTTTAAATGCATGATCGATTTATTATTTGGTTCATTTTAAGTTCTAACCTAAAAAGGCTCCATTGATTAAATATTTAAACCCTATTAAATTATTAATTTCACCGGATGTATTATGATAACATCCGAATGCACGGACACTACCATTTTGACACCAAACAAAATTAATAATACTATTAGTGCTTCTAGTTTGCCTATTTAATTTTATTTAATTCTAACCCTAAATTATTTGTCATTTTCTACATTTCGATGACGCGTCAAATACGATACCAAAGTACACTATTGGCCAACATAATGTTATTTCAAAACACTGACCACTTAGTGTATCCGAGATATATGATTAGAATGTCATCGTTACTAAATTATCTCCCCTATTTAATTAATTAATTAAAGCGGCTAATCCTAAAAAGGCTCTAATTTTAATTAATCTAAGTGTAAATTAAATGATATCCTAAACAAATATACTATATGATTTAAAAACATGCAAGCAAAAATAAACAAATTAATAAAGCAATTAAAATAATAAAGATGACAAAGAGCTAAGTTACTTTTATTTAAAGGATATAGGAGCTCAAAAATAAACATCGGAAAATTAAATTAAAAGAACGGGAATTACATGGCATGAACGGGAAGCATAAATTAGACATTCAAATATTCGATTACAGGGGTTGAATTAGATTTAATTCTGATTAATTTAAATTAATTCTAAGCCTAGAAAATTTAATTAAATCCAATTAAGGTCTAAATTAATGAAATTTTAGATTTGGGGTTCGATTTAGAGCCAACTAGGGGTTAAATTGAGTGTAAACTAAAGTTTTAGGCCTTAATTAAGGAAAAAGGTGACTAAAATGAAATACGGTTCAAAACCTGGAGGACCGCGGGAGTAATTATCCCTCTCCAATCAAAAACGCGCGGATCCGGGTTGACCCGGATCAAATCACGCGGGTCATAGGGGTGCAAAACGGCAGCGTTTTGCTGCCAAGCAAAACCCTTGAACCGAGTCAACTCGGTCATTTGATCTCTCCACCTAACTCGGCCAACTCACCTTATCCCAAATTCTCTCAACACTAACACTTTGAAACCCAGAAATTACCCATGAAACGGATCAAACACCAACATTTTGGATGATGTTCATCAGTGTTCTTCATGAACACGAAGAACACGATGAACACCGCCACCCAACCACCGCACCAAACACCGTTTGATACAAAGCACCACCGCCGACCACCGCATCGGCAAGTTTTTCGGCCACCGTCCCAGAGCTCCGACCACCGTCAGAAAACCATTTCCGGCATCGGTGACCGTTTCCGGTACCGGAAAACACACCGGAAACCTTAAAAAAACACCTAAAACACTTCGGCAACCCGGATTTTCTTGATCTAAACATCAAACTACATCAAAATTCCCCCTAAACACCCGATTATACTTGGATAACACCTAAATTTACTTTAATACAAAACGGCATCCTAATTTAAATTTGTACATCATCTAAAACATAAAAAAAACAAATCAAAAAACTTACCTTACGAAATCGAATTTGGTGATGCTCCAATCGATCCGATGAACTCCCTCCTTTTTTCAAACTGCTGTCCACCCCTATTTCCTTTTCCTTTTTCTTTCCTTCTACCCCGTTCTCTGTTCTCCTCCTTTCTTTTTTATTATTATTTTTAAAACTGCCGGCCCCCCTTTTTTTGAACCTTGTTTTCAATTAAACCCCATGATCCCCCAACTGCAATTAACCTCCAGTAACCGGGTAAAACCAAACTCTCCTATCTCCTTTTTTTTATTTTTTATTTCTTTATTTTATTTCTTTATTTTTATTATTTATTTTATTTACCTAGGACGAAATTCAAGTCCTACAAATGATAATTGCCTCAATGATAATAATAATAATAATTTGAATAACAAACATAATAATGTACTTGATGAGTCAAATGTTGATGTCGATAAACATATAATTTCACCTTCGATATCTATGATCCTAGAAATTGGGGTGTTCTTGATACTAAATCTAGAGACATTTTTATTGAAAAATGACCCATTAGAGAATTGAATCTCACATTCCCTAAGGATAGTCTTTCTAGGCATTTTTCATACTCATATTATTCTAGAAAATTAAGCAATGGAGAAATTTTAGATAGAAAATAGTTAGTTTACTCTAGACATATGAATAGAGTATATTGTTTTTGTTGTAAATTGTTTACTTCTCTAAATAACAAAAGTCTTTTAGCAAATGACGGATTGGATGATTGAAAACATTTGAGTGAGAGACTTAAATAACATGAAAATAGTGTTGAACATATGATTAATATGAATACTTTGAATGAAACATGAATTATATTAAAAAAGAATAAAGGCATTGATAAAGATTTACAAGAAGGAATTTCAAAAGAAAAGGAACGTTGGAGGCAAGTTTTAATAAGAATTATATCCGTTGTGAAATATCTTGCCAATTTTTTTTCTTTTCGTGGATGTAGTGAAAAACTTTATGAGGATAATAATGGAAATTTTTTAGGTTTAATTGAAATGATAGCCGAATTCGATTTAATAATGCAAGATCATATTAGATGAATCCAGAACCAAGAAATTCATTATCACTATCTTGGGCATACAATCCAAAATGAGTTGATTTCTCTTTATCTCATGGTGTTAGAGCTTCTATAATAAAAATTATTAAAGAGGCAAAATATTTTTCAATTATCATTGATTGTACCCCAAATGTGAGCCATCAAAAACAAATGAGTTTGATAGTTTGATGTGTTAATGTGACAAATAATGAAATAAAAATAGATGACTTTTTTTAGAGTTTTTAAATGTAAATGATACTTCTGGATTGGGCCTTTTTAATGAATTATTAGGTGTATGTAAGTCATTTGATTTAGATATTAATGAGATTAGAGGTCAAGGTTATGACAATGGTTCAAATATGAAAGGAAAACATCAAGGAGTTCAAAAGAGATTACTTGAAATAAATCCAAGGGCATTATATATGCCATGTGCTTGCCATAGTCTTAATCTTACTATATCGGATATGTCACATTCTTGTGTGAAAGCTATTTCTTTTTTTGGAATTGTGCAACGCATATATACTTTATTTACAAGTTCTACCAAAAAATGGAAGATTTTAGTTGATAATGTTAAAGGTTTTACAGTAAAATCTTTGTGTAATACTCGATGGGAAAGTCGAATTAGAAGTGTTAAAGCTATTAAATTTCAAGTACCTCAAAAAAAATTAGCTTTGTTGGCATTGTATAATTCTAGTGGTGAAGATGCCAAAACAAGAAGTAAAGCGGAAAGTTTAACTAATTCTCTTGCAAGTTTTGAATTCCTACTTAGCTTGGTGATTTGGTATGAGATTTTATTTATTATTAACAAGGTGAGTAAGAAACTACAATCTAAATCTGTGTACATTAGAACTATAATTAATGCAGTAAAAAGTATAATGTTATTCTTTGAAAAATATAGAAGTGAAGGGTTTGAGTCTTGCATAGATATTGTCAAAAGTCTTACATTTGATATGGATATAGAACCAACACTATCAATAAAACGTCATATTTTTAGAAAAAAAAAAACAATTTGATGAGAATAATGATGGAGAAGAAGTACAATCACCCGAAGAATCTTTTAGAGTTAATTATTTTATTGTGGTTCTTGATTTGGCTATAACTTCTTTAAAAAATAGATTTGAACAATTAGAGTTATTTGATAATATTTTTGAATTTTTATTTGATTCTAAAATATTAAAATATTTAGATAATGATGAATTAAAAAAATCTTGCATAAACTTTAAGATTGTATTTTCTCATAATGATTTGTCTGATATTGATGCAGATGATCTTTTTTCAAAATTAAAAGTATTGCAAGTGATTTTGGCAAATGAGTTGATGTCGGCATTAGAAATTCTCAAGTTTGTTAAAGTTGCAGATTGTTATCCAAATACTTCAATAGCTTATCAAATCCTCTTAATTATGCCGGTGACAGTTGCATCTGCTAAAAGAAGTTTTTCCAAGTTAAAATTGTTGAAAACTTATTTGAGATCATTAATATCACAAGAAAGGTTGAATGGTCTAGCCATTTTATGTATTAAAAAAATATGTTAGATTACATTGATGTAGATACTATTATTAGTGATTTTGCATCTAAAAATGCTCGTATAAGTTTTGTGTAATTTGTTTGGTATTTAATAAAATTTCTTGATATTTTTCATTTAATAATTATTGAGTGTAATAAAAAATACTTTATAAATAAATTACTTTAATTTTTTACTATTTAAATTTAATTTTTTAATACTTATTATTAGGGACCCTATTTTAAATTTGCCCTTAGGCCATTAAAATCTCAAAAACGGCTCTGAATTGTGGTTGGGTCACTCTACTTATATGAACATAAGTTTTACATAATATCCTCTCACTGTGCACCATCCAAATTAAACCAAAACAACTTGAATTCTATGGATTGAGTTAATTTATGAGTAAACATATTTGTTTGATTAATGAAATTGTTTAATTGTATTTTTTATATTCTTTTAGATCATACATTCTAGTCAGATAAGAGTATTTTTTTTTCTTTTTTAAATTTTTTTTCTTCCTGATAAATAAGATAATGATTAAAATTTGTTAAAAATATAATTATTTTTATTACGGATAAAACCATTTTATTCAAAAGTATCTATTTTCTAAAAAAATGACTCACTCTATTCTTAAACGTTGAGTTTTTCTCTACTTTTATCATCGATAAAATTTCTAACAATATCTCAAGTTATCCGTTAGTCTTTTTTTCTTCTTTTATTTCCATGGTTGTTACTTGTTGGCTTTGATTTCATTTTAATTTTTTTTCTCTTTCTTTTCGTACATTTGAAATACAGTCATTTACTTTTATTTTCAATTTTTCAGGTTAAAAATTCAACTTCAATTATTAATTTTTTTTGTTAAACTTATATTAGATGTCTCTTTTTCTGGTGACATGGTTGTCAAGTTAGTATTTTTTTACTTTTAAAATAAAAAATTAACAAATTTAATAGAAGAATATTAATGTTGTTACCGGTTAGACTTAAATTTTAAATATAAAAAGTTTATAACTAAATTCTAAATGTATTCAGAGTTCAGGGATTTAAAGCATATTCTAACATTCTATTAAATACAGACGCAATCCCGGTTTAAATGGGTTTGGGATTATCTACAAAGGAAATCGAATTAAAGAACGCTTTTGATTTTAGGCCGAGATATATAAATGCAAAATCAAGTTAAATTTCAAAAGATTTTGGGGTGAGAGAGGCTCGACCTCAGGATGACTCAAACAAACTACGAGACGTAGGCGCTAGCCAACTGCGCCACCACCCAGTTTATCTATTATCTGAAAATTATAATATTTATTTAATATAATAACTGATAATAAGTGAGAACTTAATCTTGTATGGTACTACATATGGGCTAGCTTGGGAAGAAATAAATTGAAAGAATAGACAATGAAGATTCCAGAACTAACACTTCTTATATTCTTTGGGAGACATAAGGGAACAAAAAATGGAGAAAAAACAATGGCAACAAAAGGAATTGAAGGGTCGACTCAACTCTTGCACCAACTCAGCAACTTCACTTGGGAAAAATAAAATAAACATAATTAAAGAATCAACTTTAATCGTAAACGAATCGAACGTTCGGCGGAAAGTTCGTTTATTTATTAAACGAATGAATTTGAACAAGATTTTTCGTTCGTTTAGTTAAACGAACGAACACGTACAAAGAACGCGTTCATTCATTTATGTTCGTGAACGTTCGGTAATCTGTTCGTTTATGTTAGTGAACATTCGGTTTATTTATGTTCGTTTAAATTTATTCACATATGTCTAGAGGTGAGAATTAGATCAAGTTAAATCGAGTCAAAATATTTTGAGTTACTCGAGTTGAGAAGTCTTATTTTATGACTCGTTAAAAACTCCTTCTTATAGGTTAGGAGTGTTCATTATTCTGTTAAACCGGACAAACCAATCAAACCAAAACAAAATTGGTTAATTAGTTAAATTTTAGGGTTCATCTAATGATTAAGAATTTTTTAATTTTAATTATCGATTAATTCGATTCAAAATTAGTTTATTAGATGAATTAATGAAAATAATCTAAAATATTAAATATATTATATATATTATTTATGTCCGTTCGTTTATTTACATTCATTTATGTTCGTTCGTTCGTTTACCTTCATTTATGTTCGTTTGTTTACGTCCGTTTATGTTCTTTCATTTACGTTCGTTTATCATTTAAACAAACGGACATAAATGAACACAAATAAGATACAACCTCAACGAATAAACACGAACAAGATATTTTGTGTTCATTTATTTGTTTGGTTAAAGTTAAATGAATGAATATGAACACACCCTCTTTCGTGTTGGTTTCGATTATATGCCTAATCAAAAGCACTAACTCTTTACCATTTCCATATATGAAAAAGTCCCTTGCCACGTTGGACCAATGATCTAAGCCTCCTTAGTAAATTGGAGGGCCCCTTTCACTCTTAGAACACCTTAGGGCACAAGGCACAAAGCTCTGTGCCAGTGCCATATAAACCAGTCCATACTTCACTCTATTCTTGCAAGACAACAAAGCTTTCCTTTGTCTTGTTTCATTGTTTTTTTTAGTTTTGTAATGAGGAACAAAAAGGGTTATCAACTCATTCGGCCAATTGCTAATGAAGAACGGTTTAGCAATTACTATTGCTGCTTTCTCTTCTGGGTTGCTGTTGGTTACTGTCTGTGAGGAAAAAATACTCAGCATAACGGGGTACAGATTCCACCCAACGGATTTCGAGCTCCTCCGTTTCTATCTGCATAACAAAAACCTCGGCCGTGATTCTCTGGTCCAATCTATCGCTGAAGTGGAAGATATTTGCAGGTTAGAGCCTTGGAAATTGTCTGGTAAAGTACTTAATAACTCCATTTGGTCTAGTTTCAGACACCCTTTTTGTACAATTTCATATTTATGTCATTTGTTTTGTAGGACAAGTAAAAAAGTTACTCTGATTGAAATTCGGAATTATTTTTAATATGGAGCTGTAAAAAGCACTGGTTTTGATTAGTGGCGGATTCAGAAATATAGTTAAGGGTGAACACAAATAAATTTTTAAAATTTTAGAGTAGGTACAAATCTTTAAATATTATAAAAAATTAAGATTTAATTTATAAAAATTAAAAATAGATGTATAAACTTTGAAAAATTCTCTTGCTCCCGCCCTATATCAAACGTACATCTGTCACTGATTCTGATGGTTTCTAAGTTGGTTTCTTTCAAAAAAAATTTAGAGTTAGTGCAACATTCAATTTATCACTATGTAAAATTTTTTTCGTCATGGGATTTTGGATGAACGGGTGAATAGTACGTTATTTGTTTTAATTCTAAAAAGTTTTGAACCTGAGAATTTTAGTCAATTTAGACCTATAAGTCTATGTACATTGTACAGTGATGCACAAAATGTTAACCAAGATTATGGTAAAGAAGTTACAACATTTCCTGACTAATTGGATATCTCAAATTTAAGCAAGTTTTGTTTTAAGTAGTCATATAGCAAATAACATTATCCTCACTTCATGTTCCGAAAAAATGAAAAAAAATCATGGATAACAATAAAATTTGACATTGAAAAGGCTTATGATAGATTTGAGTGAGATTTTATAGAAGAGACACTTATTTATGTTGGTTTGCTTGCAATTTTTGTGAACTAGATTATGACTTATGTTCGTTCAGTGTTTACACAAATAATTTGGAATGAAGGAACTATCGAAGGGTTCAAACTAATGTAGGGTGTTCGACAGGGCGACTCGTTACCTTTGTATTTATTTATGCTTTGTATGAAACGATTATCTCATGCCATCATTAGAAAAACGAATGTGGATTGCTGAAAACCTGATAAACTATCTCACAATGAGTCAAGTATTTCTCATTTATTCTTTGTGAATGATCTCATATTATTTACAAAGGCCTCAAGATGATCAGCTCATAGTGATTAGGGATGTATTGGTTAAGTTTTGTGATTGTTTTGGTCATTAGGTTAGTACTGCTAAAACTCCGAATTTTCTTTTTAAAGAATTGTATGAGTAGTCTTTGTCTCCGTTATCTCAAAATATTAAAAATTTAAAATTAATTTGGGATCTTGAATTGTCACAACATATACACGTTTTTCTTTGGCTTGTCGGGCACAATCGATTATTGAAAAATGAAGAGCAATATGAAAGGCATATTGTTGACAGCTATGAAATATAGTAGAAATTTGTAGAATGATGGTATATCTTTTCATTGAAAAATAACAGGTTTATATACATGAAATAATAGGTATAACAACCTAACAACTGGATGGTCAGCTCACCAATTCTAGAATCTACCTCTCAACAGATTACTAACCATTCTACCAGTCTAATAACCATCATTCACCCTACTTTTCTAAGTTTAAAGCTTCCTCATATGTAACTACATTAAGCTTCTGTCGAAATTGAGTGAAATACGTTGTTGTCAAGGCCTTTGTAAATCCATCGGCCACTTGATGTGTTGCCGGCACATAATTGATCAACACCTTCTTTTCTGAAACCTTTTTACGAAAAAAGTGGACATCTAGGTCAATGTGTTTTGTTTTGGCATGATAGACCGGATTCATACTCATGGAGACTGCACTTGTGCTATCACTCCACACAATTGGAATTTCTTCCTGGTTTAGTCTCATTTCATTTAACAAAGACTTCAACCACAAGACTTCTGCAACTATGTCAGCAATACTCTTGTATTCTGCTTCCATAGTTGATCTGGAAACGCTTTTATGCTTCTTTGAACTCCAAGTTACAAGGCAATTCCTTAGGTACACACAACCTCCAGAAGTTGATCTTCTGTCATCAAGGCTACTTCCCCAATCCGCATCAGCAAATGCAACCAAACTTGGTTTCTGATTGCTGAGTTGAAAATCCAATCCATAATGAAGTGTACCATTGAGGTATCAAAGAATTCTTTTCACTGCCTCCAAATGTCCTTCACAAGGAGCATGCATGTATTGAGCCACTTTATTTACACAAAAGGTAATGTTAGGTCTGGTATGGCACAAGTACAACAATGCTCCCACTATGCTTCTGTATCCTTGAACATTATCAAGTGGACTTCATGCATCTTTGGTTAGCTTCACAGAAGACAGCAAGGGACTTGTTGCTGCCTTAGCTTGATCCATTTTGGCTCTTTGCAATAAATCTAATATGTACTTTGTTTGGCTCAAAAATAAACTACCATGACACCTTTTCACTTCAATACCTAAGAAAAAACTTAATTCTCCCATATCCTTGAGAATAAATTTGTCACTGAGTTTGCTCACTACTTCTTCTAAAATATCACCTGAGCTCCTTGTAGTAATTATGTCATCAACGTATACCAACACATATGTAAGGATGTTACCTCTACATTCGACAATCAGTGATGAGTCTGCTGTAGCTCTTTGAAAATTAATTTCAACCAAGTAATTCTTGAGTTTAGAATACCAGTTGCGTGGGGCTTGTTTCAGGCCATAGAGTGCCTTTTTGAGTTTGCACACTAACTTACTACCATCAGATGCATAATGTTCAAAGCCAGCAGGTTGATCCATGTAAACATCTTCTTCTAGGTCCCGATTAAGGAATGCGTTATTAACATCCATTTGTCTTAATTTCCAGTTATTGTCAACTACAAGATCCAAAACAACATTAACAATTGAGAACTTCACAACAGGACTGAAAGTTTCAATGAAATCTCTCTCTGCAATCTGAGAAAATCCCTTTGCAACAAGTCTGGCCTTATACCTAGACACACTCCCATCAACATTTGTCTTTATTTTGAACAACCATTTGCATCCTATGGTGTTCTTTTCTGGAGGCAAACTTGTTAGTTCCCAAGTGCCATTTCTTTGTAGTGCATCATACTCTTCTAAGACTGCAGCCTTCCAATGAGAACATTGTAGTGCATCATGAACCGTGTGTGGCAAGTCATCTTCCAAGACTGAACAATAATAAATTTTAGGTTTGCGAATTCCCAGCTTACTCCTGGTCATCATAGGGTGAGAGTTGACAGTGAGAGGTGGACCATTTCGAGCACTATCACCTTCAGGTGGATCATTTCGAGCATTATCACCTTCAGGTTGAGTCATATTCTCAGCTAAATCATGTGGTTCACTGGTTAAGGTGATCTCTTCTTCAATATTGCCAGGCATGCATGTAGATTCATGTCATGGTGATCCTCCATGTTCAGACTCATGTGTATCACAAACAATGTTAGGAGGGATTGTATCATTAAGGTTTACTGGAACAAAGTCTGAAATTTGAGTTTGAAGCATGTCATCATCATCACCAGGTGAAGATATTATCGCAGGTTCTTCCTGATTGATACTAACTTCTGGCTCATCATGAACTCCTGTTGAAGCAGGATTTGGAGGTGGTTGATCATCAAGAGTAGTGGAGATTGGAGGTGGATGCTTAGAAGAAAAACCTGCCACTAAAGGAATCGAACCAGATACACCAGGATTCGTAGAGTGTGGGGATGTATTCGAAGAAGAACTCGAGTTCCTTGCAAATGAAAAGAAAGACTCATCAAATATGACATTTCTGGAGATATATATTTTTCCATCTGATGCCATACACGAGTAGCCTTTGTGAGAAGGATTGTAACCCAGGAATAAAGAAGGTGAAGATCGAAAATCCAGTTTATGAGCATGAAATGGTCGCAGGTGAGGATAACAGCGACACCCCAAAACCTTCATGAATCTGTAATCTGGTGGTCTTTCAAATAATTTCTCATATGGTGATAGTCCTCCCAAGACTTTTATAGGTAACCGATTGATCAAATAAACAACTATAGTGACAACATAGGACCAGTAGTGAAGTGGCATAGAAGCTTGAGCTAATAGAGTCAAGGCAAGTTCAATAACATGTCGATGCTTTCATTCGACAACCCCGTTTTGCTGTGAAGTGTGAGGGCAAGTAATCTTGTGAACAATCCCTTCTTGAAGCAATATGGAGGCCAGAGAACGATACTCTCCACCCCAGTCACTCTGAACTTCTCGAATGGTGGCATTAAACTGTGTATGAATCAGCTTTTGAAAAGATTGAAAACCTGCTACAACCTGAGATTTAAACTTTAGCAAATAGATCCATGTATGTCGTGTGGAGGCATCAACAAAGGAAACATAATAACGAAACCCTTGTGAAGTAATATGAGCATGACCCCATAAATCAGTAAATATGAGTTGAAAAGGAGTTGCATATTTTGTAGATGAAGGATGGAATGGTAACTGATGACTCTTATCCATTTGACAGGCCATGCAAACGTGTTCAATTTCATTCTTTAAACCAGAAAGCTGAATATCACAACGTTTACAAACCAATGAAAGAGTATCCTGAGAAGGATAACCTAGTCTACGATGCCAAAGGTCATACATATCAGGTGGATTAAAGACCACATTCACCTCAGGTTGAGTGTGTTTATTAAATTCAAAAGCAACATTATCTAAGCTATGAAAACTGTAGAGACCATATTCTTCTCTGCCTTTAAGTAAAACTGCTCATGTAGCTTCATCACGAACTGAGCAAGAGTGAGCTCGAAACTCTAAAAAACCCTTATTGTCTCTAGCAAGCTTAGACACCGAGAGGAGATTTTTAGTAAAATGAGGCACATGAAGCAAATTATTCAACTGAAGCATACGTGTGTGAGACACAAGTGTGTTCTGACCAACACTACGAATGGGAAGGGCCATACCATCACCAACCAGAAGCTTGCCTGGTCCAGAGTAGTCGACACCATCATTAAGTAACGCTACTTCTGGTGTGATATGGTGTGTAGCACCAGAGTCCACGAACCACTGCTTATTAGTGATATTAGCAGCATAAGCTTGCACACCTTGACCAGAAATGGCTACGCCAGTAGATTGATTACCACGATTTACGCTTTCATCATCAAGAGTACTCATATTGACAGCAACATTACCTTGTTGAGGTTGTTGTGATTCAAGAATATGAGGATGCACACCAGAGAATGACTCATCAAACCTGTGCCAGCACCGATTCACCAGGTGACCAATTTTTCCACAGAGTTGGCACTGAAGGAGAGTCCTCCCAAATCTCCACCGGCCCCTCAATGCTGAAGGTGGACGAAATGGCCTAGGGGAGACCACTGGTGCAGACTGAGTAACCTGAATAGTATTAAGACTTGGAGAAAAGTTAGTGTAATTGATGAAACTAGTGAGTTGAGTTTCAGCATCAATTAACAAAGATGTTGCAGCCTCAATCGTGTATGGTTCACGACTCGCAGTAATGATGGCAACAAAAGGCTAATACTCTATGGTTAAGCCATTCAAAATAGTAGCAATCTTTTCCAGATCTGAAACCGGACTACCACATGAGGCAAGTGCATCACATACCTCCTTCACCTGAGAAATGAAGGCACGCATGGAAAGATCACCCTTCTTTAAGGAGCGAAGGCGATAATGTAAACTCATAATGGTTGTGGTAGAACGACTTGCAAAGAACTGCAGCACCATCGTCCAGATCTCAGGGGCAGTCTCAGCACCAACAAACTGAGATAAGATACCTGTACTGATTGTGGAAAGTAACCACTGAGCTAGAGCATTATCCTGAGCAATGAAGGCTTCATACTCTTCATTGGCAACATGAGTTCCATTCTCACCTTGGACGGTGGCCAGAGGAGGCTTGAGTACACCAATGAGGACCTTCTCAAGACGATGACTTCGAACAACAAGCAAGATTTGCTGCTTCCACAGTAAGAAATTTGATTCGTCGAGAACAATATTAACTCTCTTGTTAGTGAAAGATTTGCTAACCTTTGAGAGAGAATTTCCCAACGAGTCAGCCTCAGGAAGCGGCAATGTTGATTCTGGTGGAGTCGTCATAGGTATAGGAGAAAAGAAGCAGTAGCACCGATTGGATCAAGAAGAGCTTTAGAGTGGCAGCATCCCGGCGCTTGATACCATGTTGACAACTATGAAATATAGTAGAAATTTGTAGAATGATGGTATATCTTTTCATTGAAGAATAACAGGTTTATATACAAGAAATAATAGGTATAACAACCTAATAGCTGGATGGCCAGCTCACCAATTCCAGAACCTACCTCTCAACAAATTACTAACCATTCTACCAGTCTAATAACCATCACATATGACCACGTCCAAGGTATGTTCATTATGTCGTTTGTGACAAATCCATATACCATGTTCTTAGTGGGTGTAACGAGGAAAAAAATTATAGTTATGGGCTTTCACTCATATGTCTTTTGAGCAATAGTTAGCTTCAAACCTGTAGAATTGAGGGGTTCCCTATTATCGATATGGAGTGGAGCACTTTGTTTTCTTTGGTCTATTGGATATTGTAGAAACAACGGTGCAAGCAAATTTTTAATCTTGATAACATGAAAAAGGGTGATTTGTTACTTCATTGCTTACGGTTTAGAGATGAGGTTGTAATATTCCTTTTAGTTCAGTTGTTATGCTACGTAACCTACCGCGATTGTGGAATAAAAGGCCCCTCTATCTGATTGAGTTAAAGTGAAAGTAGATGGAGCAGTTAGAGGACACCAAAACATGGCATCCGTTGGTGGCATGATTCAAAATCTTTATGGTGATTGGTTATTTGGTTTTGCTCGAATTATTAGAATTTACACAGTTTTTATGTCTGAGGTGCAGGTTGTGTTGAATGATCTTGTTCATTATTGGAGATTGAGTTGGCGTAAGGTTATAATCGAAACGAAAAATGCAACTATTTAAGATATTCTTAAAGGTGATTCCATGGGCTTGAGTGGGTGTGTTTTAGTTGTTAGTATTCTAGAAATAATTGAAAGAAATTAGGAGGTTCGCATTCCATGAGTTAATTGGAAGGTTAACTTGATCGTTGATCATTTGACTTTGTTAGTTCGAGGGGATCAAATAGAAGAACAATATTTTAATGACCCACTAGAATTTATTATGAAGAGTCTCGATCATGATATGGAATATGCTACTATGTAATATCATGTATTGTCGATCTTGTCTCCCTTTATTTTTTAAAAATGGAACCTGTATACTTTTTTTCTTTCATCTAAGATTAGATTTTTTTTAATGAAACACCCAGTTACATTCTCTTATCGATCATAATAATAAGGATAAATTACATAGGTGACCAGTTAACTACGAGGTCGTTTCTATTTTGACTACCCAACTCGAGAACATCGAAATATTAAAATGTTTATATTTGATCACTACCTGTTAGGGGTGTTCAAAATTACCCGACCCGGCTACCCGACTACCCGAAACAAAAATAACAGATAATTCCCGAAAAAATTACCCGGTCGGGCCGGGTACACGACCCGAGAATAATTGGATCGGGCTTGGGCCGATTTTTTCTAATTACCGGATACCCGACCCAACTAATTTTAAATTATATATTTTTTTTAGTTTTAAATATTTGTGCATAAAATTAAATTTAAATCTTTAAATTAATTTTATGTTTGTATTATATACATTTAATTTTTAAAAAATTTAAATATATTTTATTAATTTGTTAATATCGAAAGAAAGAAAAACGATATTAATATTTTTAATATCATTTTAATGATAAACTTTAATAAATATATATGTGTATATATATTTAAATATTCTAAAATTAACTTTAAATCACTAATTTTTATGTTTATTCATATATTATAAAATTTTAAAATTTGTGTTTAATATGTGATTTTTTTAATTTTAAAATAAAAAATTTAATATATATATATATTTAATAATTAATATTTGATCTTAATTTTAATCTACTTAAATAAATTTACTCTAATTTTTAATTTATTTAATAATTAATATTTAATTATTTTCCTCTAAGAAGACAGTGGCACGTGCCATCACATGGTTAAAATAAAATAAAAAGGAAAAAAGATGGTTTTATTAGGGATTAAACCTAAGACCTTTAAGAGCAATCCTTATATCTTTACAAATACACCAAACAAACCTTAATAATATAGATTACATATATTATAATGTAGTAAATACTAGAGATAAAAAATAAAAAATCAATCGAAAAGAACTCAAAGATTTCTAATCAGTGTATGCAAGAAAGTAATTGTAATCAAAATGTGCATAATGGTAGGGGCTAGAGACTTTGGTGTGTGATGTTCAAGGAAGGTATGTTTTTGCATGGACATGTTCCAGACTTTCTGTGCCAAACTTACTGAAACTTATGCGGGAAAGGAATTGTAAAGACACAAACTAAATAAGAAAAATTAAAATAAGGAAGAAGATAGAAAAAATAGAGATAAGAGAAGAAAAAGAATGTCGAGGGAAAGAAAATAGAAGAAAAGAGAGACAAGAAACTTTTTATTCAATTGATAGATAACCAATATTCAGTTCAAGGAGGGGTTTTATCCCTTAAATACAAAACGACGTAGTTTTATCATAACTAATATTATCCCTTGTAAATAAGCACGTTACAAATCTCCCTACTCGAATTAATCATTGTCTTCAAGGATTCGAACGTAACCTTTTTCGATGATTAAACCAAACGTGTCCCTTACTTTCTTAGCCTTGATAGGAAAAGAAGTATGAACACCCACTAGCTTTGTTTCTTCTATCCTATAATTTATGTCGATAAATTTGGCAACTATCGCATGAATATGGCGCACATAGTAGTTAAGAACAATACTTTGACCAAGAACTCTTTCAATTGTACGGACTCCATCGATATTCAAGAACTGTAACATGATGTAATCCAATCCACCTTGCATCCATGTGTTCAACGTAAGCATCTCTCTTACCTTGTACTCATCCTTTCTCGTTTCAGGAAGCAATCCTAATGCATGTTCTTCAACAATTTTCAGATATTATTCCACACACTCACGAACATTGAACAACATAGTGAAACCATACTGAAATATCACCTGTGTCGCATTCAATATTTGAGCTACAACAACTGCATCACATATCCCCATTCTTTGTTGAGTTAATCCTCTATCAATATGCTTCTCCACAAATAGTTTCCAAAAATCATTTTCATGGACCTCAATATAAGATTTTTCTTTAATAAAATAACCTACCTCCTTGCTTGGTTCCTCGGTAACCATAGTACGTGAATCTAACACCATGTTTTGTTCCAGTGATGACTTCAACAGATTTCTAGCCAACTCAATACTCATATCTTTCATAATCGATTCAACATTCTTAGCTTCCTTAATCCGATCAATGCTCATTATTAAAAATCGGACAAAATATTTTATTGGTGCCACAACTTCTTTAGTTTGGTCATCTGAATCAACAATATTCATAATGTCATGCGATTGAACACCGAGGAAGTTGGCGTTTGAAGCTTTAACCATTGACATCAACATTTCATCAAGTTGTTGGATTTCACTCAAATCCTTCGTTAAGTTATCTTTCAATGGAACTATAGTTAAATTATTACCATCCGACTCTTCTTTCTTTGACATAAACAATTCGTCGAGCATATTATCTTCATTAGAAATAGTTAACATCGTTTCTGATTTTGTCGCAACAACATCTACAACTATTAGCCTTACCTCTTTACCAAATTGAATGTCGTTTTTTTCTCATAGTCATTTTATCTAACACTTTCAGTTCACCCAAGTCCTTCAATTGAGATTCAAGTTCAAAATCAGTTACTTTTGGATCATTCCAAAATTGAATGTAAAGCTGACAACAACCATCATAGATGTTACGACCATGAAGAGAACGACTACCTGTGACAACCCCATAACCTTGATATTGGATCAAGAATTGAACGTCAATTGATTTCTAAAACGGAATAATCTGTTTCACAGACCCATAAGGTGAGAAAACTCGATGTAGCTCTTTTTGAGTAATTGGATAAATCGCCTGGTGTATTGTAATCAATAGGGTTCGTTTTGCGAATAACTATTGAACAAAGACTTTAATTGCAGAATAACCTATAACCTTCATCCATGACTGGGAACGTGGCTCTGATGCTTTTGTAAAGACACAAACTAAATAAGAAGAACTAAAATGAGGGAAAAGATAGAAAAGATAGAGATAGGAGAAAAAAAAAAGAATGTCGAGGGAAAGAAAACAGAAGAAAAGAGAGATAAGAAACTATTCATTCAATCGATAGATAACCAATATTAAGTTCAAGAAGAATTTTTACCCCTCAAATAAAAAATGACA
Source organism: Abelmoschus esculentus (assembly GCA_035048815.1). Lineage (NCBI taxonomy): Eukaryota > Viridiplantae > Streptophyta > Magnoliopsida > Malvales > Malvaceae > Abelmoschus > Abelmoschus esculentus. Next base: position 9,377,592 of record JAUCBN010000037.1, read on the forward strand.
TAGTTTTATTATAACTAATATTATCCCTTATAAATAGACCCGTTACAAGAATGCGAAAAAAAATGTCAGAAAAAAAAAAAACACAGATTGATTCTATGATATCCGAAGAACATGGAATCGGTTAGTATGGCAAATGGAAAACAAGAACATTAAATCTTCACATCTACTAGGAAAGTTTGATCCTAACGCTCTTCTAAAGAGTAGCAAAGATGAACAACACCTACTGAACAGTGACCATGACCTGCATCTTCTACAGCTCACTGGCTTTAATGGCTAATTTTTGGCAGTGACTTCGCCTCAAATGCATAGAATCCAATGGAGCCTAGCAGTCGTGATATTGGTTCCCAAGAAATTGTCCTAGGGGAAGGAGGGGAACAAGATTTTGGTTCCAAAAAACAAGCCCTTAAGATACCAAGTTTGACAGTTATCTGTACTTTTCCCATGATATTTTTTTTGAAGTTCCCATGATATTTATTGCATTCCTATAAAAGGGTGCAATCTATATTATTAAAGGATTGTCAAGTGTAATTGTAAAGGTGTAAGGATTACCTTTTATTGTTTTAGGTTCAATCCCCAACAAGACTATCACTTTCTCATGTATTTTTCTTTAACAAAGTAATGACAATATATTAAATATTATATAATTAAAGATTAAAGTAAATTTATTTAATTAAATTAAAATTAAAACTAAACTAATATAATAGATAATTAAAAATAATCAAATCTATAATTATATAAATCTTCGTTAATAATTATGTTATATCTATATTAACTTTTAATATTTGATAACTAAAATCATAATGTTTTAATAATTTGATTGACAAATTTATTAATTAAAATAAAATATCTTTATAATTAAATAGTCATATATAGTTTATCTTGATAATAATTAGGATAGAAAAAAATTAAAATTTAGATAAAGTTTGAGTCTTTTAACTTGAGGTGCAACTCCAACTCCCATCAATACCAAATCTCTACCTATGTCAGACATCGGCGTCGTTTCCACACAAAAATAATTTAATAAAAGCAGAATTCGGAGCACAAAAGAGACATCATAGTCCAATAAAACAACGAAAATTCCTCGCTCTTGGTTCGTCTTCTCCTTTTCCTTGTATTTTCTCTTGGGTTAGACAAATTGGGTAAGTCTGGAATTGGAAGACTTGGAGGGGACAAAAGGCTAAAGGACAAGACACGATGATGTTTTCAACTCGAGGAACAAAAACCCAGTAAAGGAGAGCGTGTCAACTCGTTGGTATTTGATGATGACGATGAGGATGGGTTTCGGGGGACCTGGCCAAAGCCAAGTCCGACTGATGGGAGACTATATCCTGGGTCCGAGAATCGGGTCGGGTTCATTCGCGGTGGTTTGGAGGTCAAGGCATAGGCAACATGGGCTGGAAGTGGCAGTTAAAGAGATTGATAAGAAACTCTTGAGCTCTAAAGTCAGTGAAAATCTGCTAAAGGAGATTTCCATTCTCAGCACTATTAAGCACCCCAATATCATCCAACTTTTTGAAGCAATCGAGGTCTTTCTTTTTATTTTATCTGATTGATTAATACCCAGTTTTTTTGTTTTTTTGAATTGTTTTTCTGATTGGTTGATGTGTAAGCAATGCTGTGGCAGACTGAAGATAGGATATTTCTAGTGTTGGAGTATTGTGATGGAGGGGATCTTGCGGCTTATATTAATCGACACGGGAAAGTGTCGGAGGAAATTTCCAGGCATTTTATGAGGCAATTGGGTACTGTGTTCTGAAATTGTTATGCTTTCTATTACAATGTTTAGGCGATTATGTTCTTTTGCTCATTAATTGTAGCAACAGTTATTAAAGACAAATTTTACGGTTGAATTGTTGTTTTGTTTTTTGCTTTATAAATGTATAGTACTAGTTGGATGCTCTTCATTACAAGTGGGTTTTTTTGTTGGGAACATCATAAAACAGTTAAAAGAAGAAACTTTTGCTTCTTTAGTACTAATGGTTTTAGAATTAAATGTTTGGTAGTTAAGGGAATGGATTTTGCAAATTTTATTTTTGGAAATTAATTTCTTTCTGTTTGATTTACAGTAAGATGTTCTTAATTGATTTGTTAGTCAAATAAATTTGATGTCAAACTTAGAAACTTGTAGCTTCCCGTTTTCCGCTTTGGTTTTAATCTTCATTCTTCAGTTGCAAACTTACAATTGAATCATATGGTAACTTTTTATGGTTGTAGTATCTGGGAATGAGATTACTATATAAACTGTATTTAGTTTATTGAGAAAATTCTGGAATGCCTTGATCTGTTGACTATCTTGTGCAGCTGCAGGATTGCAAGTTCTTCAAGAAAAACACCTTATTCATCGGGATTTAAAGCCGCAGGTGTGGTGCTTGAATATTGTAGATGTCTTTTTAGTGCAGACCGAGTTTTGTTTGAGCATTTGTTACTTCAAAAAATTTCAGGCATTATTGTTTTGTAGGACTCTGTAGTGTATTCTCACTTGTTGGGTGTTAGTAGATCAATTTAGTATTTAACTGGCATCTAATATCTGCAGTTTTCATGTTCCGCATACTAGATCATTTATTTCTTTGAAATTTGTTGTACCTTTGCAGAACTTGCTACTGTCAACTAAAGGAGCAACTCCGCAACTTAAGATAGGAGATTTTGGTTTTGCAAGGTGGATATTTTTGTTGGCCACTTACAACAAGTTGGCGGAACTCGCAAGGCTTAGTTCATAGATATTGCTTCATTATATATTTTGATAATTATATACCATTTTGGCACAGGGGTTGGTAATTGGTATTAGAAAGCTGATGATATACTTTATTTTGCAGATCCTTGACACCCGAAGATTTGGCTGCTACATTATGTGGTTCACCATTGTACATGGCGCCGGAGATTATTCAGAATAAGAAGTATGATGCAAAGGTGAAACAACTACATGGATTTTACTCCCAACACCCACCTCCCTTCCATTGTTTTTCTTTTGCTATCTTTTACACAACTGTAATGATCTATGCAGGCTGATCTGTGGAGTGTTGGGGCAATCTTATATCAACTGGTCACTGGGAAGCTGCCATTTAATGGAAATAATCAATTACAGGTTTCTGAGTAAAGTAATCCATTTGGTTTATTATCAAAGCTTAAATGCTTCACATGTTATTTATTATGATTCTCTGCTTTATGCAGCTGTTCCAGAATATATTGAGATCCACCGAACTGCAGTTTCCAGAAGGTGTCTTACAAGAATTACATCCTGATTGTGTTGATCTTTGCAGAAGGCTCTTACGTCGTAATCCAGGTACGGCCTACTACAGTGCATGTGTTTATGCATATATGTTTACGTTAAAGTGATTATTGTCCAACAGTCTTCGATTTCGATTTCTTATATAGTACTAATAGTTTCCCCTGCAATTTGCAATTATTTGGGATTGTCTATTTACATGCAATACTTTTAAATCCTGTAATCTAAAATTTAACTTCAATTTGCAGTTGAGCGACTGTCATTTAGGGAATTTTTCAATCACAAGTTCCTTGGGGAGACGAGGTAAGATCCTCATTTAGTGAATTTGATGCTCCTTGATTCAACTTCCTTTATGTAAAGTTGGCTATAGCAGTCAAAGTGATTCAAGCTATTTGGATTGAGTTTATTGTATCATTATCTGTAGCAAAAAGGTGTATGCTGAGCTGAACTCATCAAGTCTGCAATCAGAAGCAATGATTGAGCAGTTTGGTTCTTCTGCGAAGAAATCTGCCTTTCCATTTGGTGATCTCATGGATGCATCTAGCAGAAACAAACCGTTAGCTGGTTCATCTGGAAGTGGTATGGTATCACAAAAAATGGAGTATGGCTGTTCATCCGGTGTCAAAGGTGCTCATGGGGCAATGCCTCTCGTCGTGCGTGATAACAAAGAGAAATCTGTCGATAACCAATGTTTATCAGATCAGCTCAGAGGTGAATTCTTCTGTCAAATGATGTTCTCATTATGCTCTTTTCTTTATTTTTGTTTTTGAATTCGTCATTTTCCCTTCACAGTAGCTGACTCAATGGAGTCTATTGAGAAAGAATATGTTCTAGTCAATCCTCATTCCGCATCAATGGAAACTTTCTCTTACCTTGACACATCCCTGCAAGATCACTCAACTTTAAAGTGCCCAGAAAAGAAGAGTGACAGGGAATCAGCAGTTTCTCTAGAAACAAAGGAGACTGCTGGGAGTTCTACCAGTTCTGCAAAAATTCCACAATTTCAAGCATCAGATCAGCGAACATCATCATCATCTGAATCAGCTATATTAAGGGAAGTTCAGAAACTTAACATACTGCATCCCTCAACTAGACTGCAGTTATTGCATCAGTATGCACAGGCTATTGCAGAACTAGCTCAAGAAAAGGTAATCCTTTATTGTTTTTCGCAAATTAAAATACGATCTATATATCGTAGACCGGCAATTGCATGACCTAGAACTTCATGGATACTTTATTTTTAGTGCCAGAACCTTATCCCTTGTAGAAGGAAAGTGAAGAAGTTAGTTTGTCCCCGTTTATATCCTTGTCCCTATAAGGGGACTTAGATGATATGGATATTCCAACTTGCTGCTCAGTTTTCAGAAAACCCTCTTTTTGGGTGGCAAACTTTTAAATGATTTAACTTTTGCGGTTTAGAAACATTGGTAACAAGATATAGCATTTGTTGCTGTATGTGCACTGTATCACAATCTGATATGGACAATTTTTGTTCTGTTCATAGTTGAGAGAAAGCCTGCTAGTTTTTCAGGAAAAACAACATTTCTATTGTATGTTGTTTCTGATATGCTCTATAGCTTTGAATGAGACATCTCAAATATCAGTTCCTTGCAGTACAATGCAGGACTATTTCTGGAATCATTTTCGCTTGAACTTGTTGTCCTGGCTATATGGAAGAAAGCTCTTCAGATCTGTGGCTCTTGGATAACCTCTGCTCCTGACAGTAAATCACACGAAAGCAGTTCAGCCTGTCAACCTACTACCAATGTTTGGGGTAATGCAGGTTTGTGTTCAAATTCAGAATTTACCGTAGATTTAAGCAGGCCTTCGTCTGCTAGCATCTGGGCAGAGCAAGGCTTTGTTTTTGCATGTGATCGCACCGAGAAGTTATCATGTCATCTTCAAGATATGGATGGTTAGATTGTCAATCTGAAACAAACACTTTGTTTATAACTTTCTCTTAATTCTGTTTTTGATTGATTTAAGATATCTGTCAAATAAATGCAGCTACAGCTGAGATGCCTGATGCCATGGAATTAATATATCAAACGGCACTGACTATCGGGAAAAACGGTGCTGTGAGTAACTTGCATTAATGGCCCTAATTTATTTACTTCTTGTAGTTGTGACTAATGTACATTTTCTTTTTCTAACTTGTTTTAGGTAGATGAGTATATGCAAAACAAAGGTAGTGCAGCAGCAGCATACTCGAAAGCAATGCTTTTGCTTTCATTTATTGTAGGAGAGGCGGAGAGTCTCCCCTTGAACCCACCATTTTCATTGACTCCTGCCAATAAGAAGCGAATTCAGACCTACATTAACAACTTGCAGACTCATCAGTCTCAGTTTCTAACATCAGAACCATTCCCTAAGATGTCTGCAGACGTCCACACCAAGTGAAGAGTTCTGCTTGTGTAAAAATATTTCCAAAACTGGGGATATTTTTGAACTGTGTTTTCTCGGCAAGTATATTCCGAGTGATGCCATTCTATAAATAGACTCGAAATGATATATATATATATATATATATATATATATATATATATATATATATATATATATGATATATAGAAAAAACATATTAACAGATACTAGCAGTCTGGAGCTAATGATCTTACATTGCATAGGAGTTGATGTAAAATAATAGTATATTCTTTCTCTTGATCTACTGTAAATTGGAACTAAAATGTAACCTGTACAGTAATGGTCACTATACATGGATAGAATTCTTTCGATTATTATTGTTGGAGCTGTTTGAAAAGCATACCTGATGGATTTTGTCTAACCTGACTGCGACTATCAGATAATGACAGACTCCGTCTTGGATTCCCTGGCAGGTTCAACCCGGTGAACCCTGTTGTCTTCTGAAATGAAACTGTCGGGGGGGGGGGGGGGGGAATTCTTATTACCTGAAGATGGGGTTATAAGTAGATCTGTACCACATCAGGTAACATTTTTTCATTATGTTGTCACTCAGCTGCCTTGGATATTTGCTTTGCTCGGTATGAAAGATGAAAAAAGGGGATTGATGGAAAATAAGTTAATCGAAGTAAGAAAGTGGTTATAAATCTTAACCATTTGATTAATTTATTTTTCATCGTTCATTCCAAGCAAGGTTAGTGCAGCATCTGGATTTCATCAAGGAAAACAATAACAGAGTTGATATCAAAAGTAGAATACTAAGAACCTGGGATCTAGCTCAGTAGACTCATAAGCTTCTGAGGATGGCATTCAGTCATCCTGGAGATCTTGAGTTTGAATAGCAGCAACTATGATCAAGTGAAAGGCACCGGCAAGTAGAACTTTTTTTCTGTTTAGTTTGCCATTTCAATGCAACTAAAAGGTTAACAGTGAATATGATTACCGTAGGTTCATAGGAATAATAAACACGAGGGTAATATATATGCTGGAAAGAAGCCAAAAGCAAGGGCTATTCAATACTTGATGCTTCTCATCTAAGTCTATTTTGGAGTTTTTAACTACAGTTGCATGGTCCTGAAAAGTGAATAAGCCTATATAAGACATATAGTACACACTTCTAGACCTCAATATATAGAGGGGAAGGGGATTAGAAATTACACACAGCAAACAGAAATTTTACTTTGTCAATTAAATGCGCTAGCTTATGTCAAGTAGAAGCTTTCCCTTACAAGCATATCCTCTTCGGATCTTTCTCCTCACCTTGACTGCCAATGTTCATCACTCTGCTTTCCTTGGCTTCCACATGGAACCTTTTGAAAGGTTCAAAACCTGTTCGGTGACCCTTCAGCTTTTCAAGTCCTAATCCGATTGTCAGCAGGCTCTCCTCCACAATGTTCTTAGCTTTTGACAATGCACTGTTCTCAACTTCTCGATGGTCAGAGCAAGATGTCCTTTTCTGTATGGTGACTGGTGAGGTGTAACGTTGATGTCTCACCATTATTCTCATCTGCATTTTGCTTCTCTTCACCGACATTTTCCTTTTGCTGCTCCTTATTCTTGCCGTTATGTGGAGGAGAAAAGCTTTGTGGCAGTACTTCTCTGGAGAATACGGCTTGAAACGCCAGTTGGCCCTGAAATACAACAAAAAATGCCAACAAATAGTAGAGGATCCATAAATGTGACTATCACAATACAAATGGAATAATAACGAAGTTTAAACTACATGAAAAAACAGAACAGACAAATCAACTCACCCCTTCAGATA